>OU612043.1:10101389-11301389 GCA_914767935.1 Coremacera marginata | reverse complement strand
TCTACCATACCGAACTACCATACGAAATGGAAGAGTTGCTGGATGTGCATAACTCTATCGCTATGCTGGAGGAACAACTGCTGCCTTTAATAATCTCAGCTGATGTTCCATCATCCTCATCTTTACTTGTACGCCACAAACGAGAATTACTTCCACCGGAGCTGTTCGTCATGAACACAACGCAGATGCGAACGAGTGCTACGAAACACAATAACAATATGTCCAGCAGCAACAGTAACGAAGCCATCACTAGGGTCATACAGGAAATACAGAGCACGTTGGAGACACTCGAATTAAAGTTTATCGAACATGATCTGAATACCAACAACTTGACGACCATCTCAGCGGCGGGTTTTGTGCGTGGTGGCAAATTTCCCAAGGTTGGCGGACGTGTGGGTACGCGCTGTTATATTGAGGCAGAGACGGGGCGAGTCAATTGTTCGGACGTGATCTATGATGATGAGAAAATGTGGCGCAAGTCACGCAGTCAAATTGATGTGCTCATCAAAGTGCTCAAAGACAAGATTACCCATCTGAAAGACATCAAGAAGCAGCTACGTGAAAACAAGCAACAGCAACAAGCGGGCGATGATATGGCAACAATTGCTCAGGACTATTTGGGTCGTCGACAGAAGCCCGGACGACGCAGGGTGGGCAATGGCTACACTCAACGTGGTCAGCAGCATCATCAACAACAACATCATCATCATAATCATCATCATCAGCGTTTACCAGCAACAAATGGCAGACGTCATTTTGAGACAGCTGGTGAGGAACGTGAATTCGATATGAGTTACTTTATGCCAGAACAGGGTGCGCCATCAACTCATCAAACAGCACGCAATGAAATTAGCAGAGGAAACGGAAATGCCAACAGCAACGGAAATGCACGCAGGAGACCAACATATCAACAAATTGGCCAACAACATGCTGGCAATCGACGTCTTTCAAGTGAGACACGTAGTACAACAAAAACAACAACATCAAGCACGCCATCACCAACACCAGCAGCAACTACAGCAACAACAACTACTAAAACAACATCCACAACTGCCATGCACACAAGTACAATAACCATAACAAAACCAACAAGTAATAAAAATGCAACGGAAGCCGGAAGCTTAGCTGCTGCTGCATTAGCAAGCACAACCGCTGCCAGCATTGCCAACCACCCATATTCAAACGGTATGTTTTTTTTTTAAATTTCTTAAATAGCTCTTCATTTATTAATGTTGTCCTCTTTTTATAGCTGCTCATAATACAACAGCTACTGTTACACCGAAAGAAAATATAACGTCGTTTGCTGGCACAACAACAACGCAACGTAATACTAAAATACGTAACGATTTTGCCACAACGCACAACGAACAGCGAGATTTCAATGTACAGCATGTAAATAAATTAATGTCGACAGCAACGCGCTTAAACGATCCCATCGAACAGCAAAAATTTCAATTCTCCGGACCAGCTGAGTGCTATTGTGAACCCGAAAGCGATACGTAAGTAGGGCCGGTCACATTATCAAATTTTTCATCCAACAAGTCATCAAAAAATTTGACAAACAGAAATATAAATGGAATTTGACATGTCAAACACTCATCAAATCATTGGTCAAATCTTTTGACGAAAATCAAAATATTTTGATTTTTCTGTTGTTTGACCAACCATTTGATGAAAAATTTGACGTATGAACACTCGTCAAATTTTCAAGTGCGATTTTGTCACTTAAAAAAAGATTTCAACGTGAACACATCAGTTAAAATGCGCGATGATGAAGATTTTTGTAACGATTTTATTGAAATTTAAAGATAACATCCAGAACTGGCAGATTAAATCGGAAATTTATAAAAACAGATTATTAAAAAATAATTCATATGGAGTGCTGCTGATGTTTTCATTTCGGTGTGCAAGACCATAATGAAATTTGACGAAAAATTTGATAATATGAACACTTGCGTGGTCAAACTGTTTGACCAACGATTTGATGAAGAATTTGATAATGTGAATGCCCCTAGTGATAGGGAATTAATTAAAGTTTTGCCGAAAAAAATCTGCATTTCTGACCTCCAAAATTGAACCGTGTTCTTTTCTCGAAATTGTTCTGCCTGAAAAGTAGAAAAAATTACACATTTTTGCACTCTAAGAACGATGGTTTGAAAATTCTGCTCTCAAATACTACAAACTCAGTAATGGGGTTCAGACGATACAGCATGTTGTCACACATTGCAGTACAGCACCATATAATCTATGTTTGATAGTTCGAACGCTCAAAACAGCAGGCTGACAACATGCAAACTTGCAATCAAAATTTTTTGATTTCAAGGCATTCACGCAAGGTTTAACAACATCCTATATCGTCTGAATCCCCTTTTAATAGCTTCGCAATTAACAAGTTGCTTTTACTCACATGAATTTGCCAATTTGGGTGTTGAGTGGGGAATGATTCGGGTGAAAATCTTTTTCTCAATTAATACAACATTTTTTGAGCCGAGGTCAAAATGTAAAAAATTCTACACTCTCGGAGGGTAAAATTTTTTGCCGAAAATAGAAAAAGTCATAATATCGAAATTTCACTAATAATTAACTTAAACAATTTAACAGATATGAACCAGATTCCAAAGAAATTGCACGGGAAGCACGCCGAAAACTTAAAGAGGAACGACAGCGTAAAAAGCAACGTAAACGTAATAAAAAGGCACGCATGGAGAAGGAATGTCTATCGGAAAAAATGAACTGCTTTTCACATGACAACACACACTGGCGTACGGCACCGTTCTGGAACGACAGTCCGTTTTGTTTCTGCATGAATGCGAATAATAATACTTATTCCTGCATAAGAACAATAAATGGCACGCACGATTATTTGTATTGCGAATTTACAACAGGCCTCATTACGTATTACAATTTAAAGATTGGTAAGTTTTCAGAAAGTTTTTGGACTAGCTTGGAGTGTTTTTTTTTATATGAATAAAGTGTTAACTTTACTTGTGATGATTTTTTGAATAGCTAGTTTGTATTAAAAGCAAAGTTTAAATAATTTTGCTTTTAGAAAAGTGTTTTTTACCTTTATTATGATGAAAAATCACTTTTTGACAATTTTTTTTAGAGAGAGCTAATTGTTTTATTGAAAGAATTCTTGTTTGTAGATTACATAGTCCTTCAAAGGTCCGTAAGCAAAAACTATAATAGTAATTTCTGAGGTCTTGTAAAATATCGAAATACTTTGTACTAAAATTATTTTTCAATATAATACTATAATTTGTAAATTAAATTTAGTACAGCCAACTTAAAAAAAGACATATCGATATAATTCTAAGTGGGTTTGAAGGAAAATACGCATACTTTCAACTGACTTCAATTACCTTATCGTGTTATATATACAGTGGGTAGCCAAATGAATAGCAACTGTACTCATATTTATGTTTTTTCCAGTAGAAATCATTTTGTGGGCAAACAAATTGTTTTTCATACGGTTATTTTATTTGACATTGCTACTGATTTCATTACTTTTATTTTTGTGAAGTGGCTATACTGGATCCAGTGCCATTTTTGACATAAAAACCCTTACATCTAGACTGGTTTATGTTTTTTGTAAACGCTGTAGAAGGTTGCTTAAAACATATTTTGATTTTTTTTTTCCCCAAATTTTTTTCATACGAAATAGTCAAAACGTAAGTAATACTTAATTTTGCAATAATTTTTCTAACTTCTATGAATAAAGCTCAATTTTGCACACAATATGACGTGATAACAATAAATTTCAGCATGGTTAAAGCTTCAGACACGTCCCCAAAAAAATTTAGAGAAATACAGACATTATTACTTCACTCAACACATTCCCAACATACATAGCATCTATTGCAGTTTTTTCGAAATCTGTCGTTAACCGAATAAAATTTAAAATCAATTAAAATAAGCCCCTGAAAGCAAGCAAGCCATGGGGGAAAATCTGACAGGAAAAGGATCACCTTTTCATACACTGAACGCAATATCAGGGATATCCGTCTCTAAAGTCGTAAAAAAAGTGTTGCCCTTCTGACTACGATCATGAACTACGAAGGAAAAAATATTTCAAAGAGAAGAGTCTGGAGTCGGTTAGCTGAATATAACCTTATAGTCCCAAAAAAAACCATGCCTCGTTTAAGCTTCAACGTTTAAGCATTTGTTTGTTTAAATTCAAATCACATTTTCATTCATCAATTCTACATTACAAATATAAAAGAAACGTAAGGTATATACTGGTTCCCCAGTAAGCTCGTTGTAAGATAGTGAGTAATGCTTATTTCGATTGACCTTTCTGAAGCAAAGACAGTTGCGATATGTTTTTATTTATACCATATGTTTTTTCATCGACTTTTTTGGAAAATAATAACACTTTGCCATTTATTATTTTTTCAACAATCAAGCCAAACACGACCTTTTGTGCATACAAATATTAAAATTATCAGAAAAAATGCTTTGAAAATGATAAAAAACACAAGAGATAGGTTTATAGCTGTTAAGTAATGATTACTAATCGTCATCATTAGTTATTTTATTATTTTTTTTTTAAAAGCGAAATAATTGATTAAGTACGATTCTTTTTTGTTTGGCTCAGTAATCAAATGATTACGATAACAAATAGTCAAAATATAATCACGATTACTTGAGATTACGAAAATAATGAAAAGTAATCAAAAAATAAACCGACTACTTTTAGAGATTCTTTTTGATTATTTTGGCAAACAAATATTGTCAAAAAACAAGAACGAGAAAAATGCATTACAACATAAATAAAACAAAAATGAAACAACTCAAAATTGCTATTTTCCTTCATAAGAACGTATTTTTCAAAAGAAAAATCAGACAGTCATTGCCGTCTTGGACTGCTTACTATGCTGGCAAAAGAAAATAGTCTATCAACCTTACTTTACGTTTGATACTTCAGGCAAAAATTCTTAAAATAGTCAAAAAGAATCAAAATGAATCTTTAAAACTAATCCGATTATTATTCCTTGATTACTTTTGAGTCTTTTTGATTATTTTCGTAATCTCAAGTAGTCGTGATTATTATTTGATAATTTGTAATCGTAATCAATTACAAATCAGAAATTACTCTCTGATGGATTATTTAATGATTAAAATTTTTTTTTTTTAAATAATTTAATTGATTACTAATCGTTGAGACGGTGTCTGCTAAATTGTTTCTACCGAGTCTTAATTAAACTTCCAAAGAAAGGTGACCTCTCACTATGTAACAACTACAGAGGAATTATGCTCTTGTCGATTCCATCCAAAATATTTACAAGAATACTGCTGAATTGCATCTCCGAACACCTGGATGGAACAATAAGGAAGCAGCAAGCCGGTTCTTGCGCTCACCGCTCCTGCATAGACCAGATCAACACCCTAAGCATCATCATCGACCAGGTCAACGAATGGCAAACGTCATTTCACCTCGCATATATTGACTACACCACAGCCTTCGAAAGCGTCTTGCGACATTTTATCTGGCGAGCATTCGTGAAGAGGGGCGTGCCAAGTGAACTGATAGCGCTTATAAAATCCCAGTATAACGGCATCAGATGCAGAGTGCTACATAATGACATGTTGTCAGAACCTTTCCGCACAAACTCCGACGTACGGCAAGCCTGCTACTCTCCGCTTTTGTTTCTAATTGCCATGTCTTGTGAACACTGGTCTTTTCTGGAACTTTGCAGAAACTCTTGAGGATCTTGACTATGCCGATGACATATGTCTTCTCTCCGTGAAAAACTCAGACATGCAACAAAAGCTGAACGACCTCGTTGTCAGTTCCGCGAAAGCTGGTCTACACATCAACATCAACAAGACAAAAGCGATGTGCGTCAACCCCACAAACATTAACTCAGGCCTTAACATCGGCACGGAAGCAATTGAGTACGTAGAAGACTGCCAATATCTCGGCAGCATCCTATCTCCTAACAACAGCGTGTTAAAAGACATACAAGCAAGGATAGGAAAAGCTAAAGGTGCTTTCGCCCAACTGTGAAGTATTTCGAACTCGTCTCTACTCTCTATCCATACCAAGTTCCGTATTTTTAAGTCCAACGTGCTGTCAGTTCTTTTATATGGTTGCAAGACTTGGCTCACGACCGAGGCGCTAAACAGCAAAATACAGAGCTTCGTCAACCGTTGTCTTCGACGCATTTTAAAAATTTGGTGGCCCAACACTATTAGCAATGACAGCTTGCTTAGAAAATGCGACATGCTGCCGATAAGGCAAACGATCAGACTGAGGAAATGGAGCTGGATAGGCCACACTTTGCATAAACCACCCATCGAAGTTTGCCCCCAAGCTCTCGACTGGAACCTGCAAGGAAACCGAAGAAGGGGACGCCCTAAACTGAAATGGAGCCGATGCCTGGAAAAAGAGGTTACATATTCGGGATATGCCTTTGGCTACTCAAACAGCTGGCTCAAAACAGAACGAGATGGAAAGGTGTTGTTGAGGCCCTATGCTCCGCCTAGGAGCTCGAGGAAACGATGATGATGATGAATCGTAATCGTACTTTAACAGCTATGGTTTTATGTAATTAAATATGTAAATTTACATGAATTGCATATTTAATATATAAAAGAAATAGAAGCGAAAAAAAATTATTTGATTACTATATCATTTATATAACATTTTTACATTTCAGAGTAAGACAAAAAGTAATGTAAACAAATTGAAATATCAATTTCAGCCGTACCTATATTTTGAGCCTTAAAGATGTGATTCTTTTTTGAAGGGAAGTAGTAAACCTTACTGCCTAGGCAATTGCTTAAAGAACATTATTTCCAATAGCAATGGAAAATGTAATGCTTGCCAGTAGAAAAATAATGTAAAAATATTGGAACTTGTTAGTGCTCTGGCACAACTGGGAGGGAAGAGGCTTGCAGGTTGCCACCCCATAGCTTTTTCTGATCATAGCTCGTATTGTTGATTTGCTGCTTACGTTGGTAAGAGGAAGTAAAAAGCCACAATACTAAGCTAGCAATTATCAAAAAAATTAAAATTATACAGCAAAGTATGTATTCAAAGTCGATCCTTTGAAATTTTGGCTTGCAGATTAATACCCTCTGAAAAATTGCTGAAAATGTAGAAAAACTCAAGTGAAAACATCTGATTTAGATAATTTATAAAAAATGTATAGAATTTTGTATGAATTTTGCAGTGCTATTTACGATTCATTATTTGCTTTAATTTCATCGAACATTGCATCGAAGTCCTTAATATCGCGGTTGATTTTTCTTGATCTGCGAAAATGTAAAAAAATCATCGAAAATATTACTAAAACGAAATAAAACTTCTGTTTTGACTCAATGACACTTGTAAACATGTAAAGGAAAACACACATTATACAAATTAAAAGCGAAAAAGCGTGGTAGCAAGGTGCAAGCCAACAAAGGTGCAAAGTTGCATTTTGTTTAACATAATATAAAATTGCCAATTCATGCTATCTTTGGTATTCTGTTCGGATTATGAAAATTTAATGAAAAAGCAACACATCACAAATATTTATTTGTAGAATTTTTTTGTTCACAAATTTCATTTCAAATAATTTTCAAATCTAGAAACTAGAAACCTATTTCTTAATTTGAGAATAAAGCCCCCCTTTTTGTTGAGAATGCTATCATTCTCTCAAATCAAACGTTTGACATTTGAGAAATACATTTGAAATCAAATCATTCTCCAACCTCAATGTTTGTTGGGTTAAAATGTTAAATTTATGAGCACAGGACAAGTGCACAATTTTAATTATTAAATTTTTGAGAACTTATTTTTAAACTTTCTTAAGCAGACACTCTGTTTTATAGCTTCTGTCCGCTTCAAAAGTAGATTAAAAGTAGTTTAAAGACGACTACTCTTTTGACGTTGCTGTCAGTCAAAGTTTAGTTTACGAAACTGCTAGAATGTCAAAATACAGAAGTGTTGGCAACCTGCAACTAGTGGCAACCTGCAAGCCTCTGCCCTTAATTTTAATTTTTTTTTTCGGTTAATTATTTAAAATAAAACTAATTTCAATCAACACTAATTAAGAGTTTAGTGGAAGCCCATCACGTTTATTATTATTTCATTACATTTTAAATGCTAATAATACATTTTTTTTTTAATACAGATCCCTTTGAAACCTTGAACCGTGCCTCCTCACTGACCGCCAAAGAGAAGTCTTTCATGCATGACACGTTAGAAAAATTGAAATCTTGCCGCGGCAAGAGTTGTACAATAAAGCGAATGATACCAGTGGACACAATTGGCAACGCGGTGCGTGTGACAAAACGGAAACACCAAAGCAGTCTTAACGGTAAGCTATCTTATCGACATGAATACACAGTGCAAAATAGTTGTAGTCATTTTCCTTGTGTTGTTTAATGTTTATCATATCATAGCAAAAAAAAAAAATAAATGTGTAAATATTTAATGTCCATATTTTGTGTCCTGTTTGTACCCAAGTGTTTCCATTTTGTCTATGTATTTGTGTGTTATTCCAGCTGATCGTTTGACAGGTGCCGCAGCCACAGCGTTTGTCTCAAATCTGGATGCTCATGAGGAACCGCAAACGAAGAGAAGAAAACTCTCAAAGTATGAAAAGACTGAATAGCGAAAATCTTGAGTTTGTTAAAAAATTTAAACAAAAAAAAAAAAATAATACAAATAAAAATTGAGCTAAGAAACACTAAAACGTACTAAAATGTTTTTACACTTATTATTTCTATAACATGTTTTATTTGAAAAACGTTCATAAATTCTCTTCGCTTCAGGAAACAAAAAAAAAAGAACAAAAAAAAAATATGTTTTCAATAATTTTGATTGTTTTTGTTTGGAGTCTTAACTTAAGCGATCAATGTTTGTGAACACACAAAAAATTCAATTACTTTTATATTGTGTCAAAATTTATTACATTTTAAAAACTTTCAATCTTTTTCAATAGATGGTCCAACAACAATAACAACAAACGAAAGCCATGGAAGCAGCAACATCACCACCAACACCACCATCATCCTCAACAACAACAACAACATCCTTATCAACAGCAGCAACAGCAGCACTATTACCGACAGCAATATTATTCCCAACAACATCAGCGCAGCAACCTACCAACAACATTGAATAAAAATATAAGCTTGCACCGAAATCGTTTTTATCAAGCATATAGCAACCATCAGCAACAAAGGCAACAACAAGATCCTTTGCGAGCACAACATATGCAAGGGAGCTACAACAACAATAGTAAACGCCGTTTGACAAATACTGTGCAGCAGCAACAAAAACAAGAACAGCTTATGCCAACAACAACACAGCAGCAGAATTTAGCTACAGCAGCGCAGGATATGCAAGCTACTACAATTCTTTACGCAGAAGCAACATAAAATAATAAAAACAACTATAACAAAAACTCGTTTGACAGATTATCAAATTGGTTTCTAAGTTTTTTTTTTTCACATGTTTCTAAGAACCTTGCCATATATCCACACACACATAAATACACACACACACCACCACGTGCGCACACATACACATATCGGCTGCATATCGTTCAATGCATTAAAGTGGCAACAACAACAGGCTGGTGTAATTTCTGCATTTTTCTTGAGATAGAAGATAAAAAACAAAAATTATTGCATTTAGCTTAAATTTAATTTTCACACCTGCCATACTTTTTTCTCAATAATAAAAAAATCTACTGTGTGACGGAACAAAAAAAAAAAATTCTTTCCTGTTTTATATAACATATAAACTGCTTTTTTAAGCATCCAGTGTTTTCAGCATTAATGCTATTAAGTTTTAATCAATTATTTCTACATACTTACATATATAATTTTTGATGAGACTGTTTTACTAGTTAATAGTTTAAATATTATATATTATTAAAATAAAATATACACACATACACATCCACGCAAAAAATACACTAAAACTCATTAACACAAAAGCATTAAAAATTACTAAATATATATATATATACATATTAATTAAGTACATGAAATAACATAGTTTTATTTAGACTTAAATAAATTAATACTTGCCTAATTAATTAACCTGACCTAACTTTATTCCTAGATTAATGCCTCATTCAATGTTGATTTTAAGCAATGAAAACAATGGAAACACTAACAAATAATTAGTTAAATACTTGTAGAATACAACAAAAATAAATTGATTAAAAATAAATAAGTTTTGTTGCTTGTTATATTGATTAGAGCATAAATATATCATAAAAATAAATTTGCAAGCAAAGTTGTTTTTCTGCCAGTGTAGAAGATAGTTTTCGAGTGGCTGGCAATGTTGTGTAGTTGGAAGTTAAAGAAAGCTTTGCATATGATGCCAGCAGAGCAACCAGTGCAGC
This sequence comes from Coremacera marginata, assembly GCA_914767935.1. Classification (NCBI taxonomy): domain Eukaryota; kingdom Metazoa; phylum Arthropoda; class Insecta; order Diptera; family Sciomyzidae; genus Coremacera; species Coremacera marginata. The sequence goes on along the minus strand of OU612043.1, from coordinate 11,291,037 downwards.
TATATAGTAAGGTGCAAAAGCTTAGAGCTGCCAGCCTTTGGCTTTCATGTTATTGTGAAAAGAGTGATGCTGCCACACTTAGGTTATTACGACGCAATTCATGGATTTTTTGTGGCATAGCATCAGAAATTTTCACGTCAACTTCATAGTGTAAAATGTCAGAGCAAACTCAAAATGTGGCAAAATACAGGGCTCGATCACGTATGACGAGAATCGTTTGACAGTATCGTTTTGACGATACTTTATCATCACGTTACCTAAAAATTTTACTATCGTCAAACGATATCGATTTACATGCTTCATGTATGTCAAATGCTATCGTTTGGATGATTTAATTGACAGAATAGCTAATTTGGTTTGTGCTATTTATTTGATTTTAGTTCATTAAATTTTTAAAATTTTAATGTTTTCGAGCAAAAATGTTTTTTTATTTTTGCGTGAGGATGCGGAAAAAATTGAATTGTTGCGACAACGCAGGATCCTTAGAGATAAATCTCTTCCATCAAAAAGGTATGTGTTATGTTTACAATATTCCAGTGTAAATAGTGTTAATAATTTCTTGTCAAATTATTATGTTGTTGAGTTTGCGACATAATTGTTGGCCAGCTGCGGGTGTTCATCAACGAAATTGATTAAAATTTTAATTTGCTTAGGAGCAAATAATTACTTACATTTGTGTTGCAAAAAAATTTAAGAAAATGTCACATTTGGTAGAGAACATATGTTTTCTAGTGACTTTAAAACATTAGCAAACTTTCAAACAGTGATGCATTTATATGAAGCAAACACTTAACGATATCGTCGTTTGAACGATGGTCGTTTTGAAAGTTAAGTGATGAGAGCTCTGGTCACATCTTTAAATTGACAATTTTTTAAAAAATTTTATACAAAATATTTTATGCAAATAATATATGTATATACAAAAACTAGGCCTAAATCCTATTGTCAATAGCAAATATAAAATAATAGTTTGATACGCATCTGAAACTATTTGGAAATGAGTAATTTCCGTGAGCTTTGTTTTACTTTCCTTATTTTCATTTTATGAGAAACATAGAATTTTCGCTGGTTCACAATTTTTAGATATATTAATAGAAATCTTCGAAAACATTTAAATCTATCCATCAATTTCAGTCATAATGAAAATCTTTTGGTGCATTAAATTTGCTTTCTTATTTACCTTTCATATGTTCGTATCAAGTATAGCAAACAAAACCTTATACCTAAAAGACGATTCAGATCACGTATTCATTATTGTGCTTGAATAGTATGAGGAGGTCAAATATAAACTATTTTAATCCATATTAAAATATTTTCGAAGTTATGCTTAAAATGCTATAACTGATATTAAATATTGACAAAACATTGATAACCTAATAATATACAAGATATAGAAAAAGAACAGTCATCCGGTAATAATATAACTAAACAGAAAAAAATCAGTCTGATCCAATTAAAAATTTAAAGATCTTAAATTTAATTTTTATTAATTTTTTAAATTTAATTTTAAATTTAAAAATATTTTTTTCTCACTGAAATTTTTTTTTAGACAAATTCTTGCATAAAGCTCATTTTAAAATAAGTAACTCATTTTTTAATGCTAATTTACTTAAACACTGTTGGTATATTTCCACTTGAGCAGAATTTAGCAAAAATCAATTTTTTTATATGGGAATTTGCAGCTAGGCTAAGAAACATGGGATGAATCATTTGAGTGGCTTAAGTTAAGTCAACATATAATCTTTATAACAATATAGCTCCGAGTTTCATCAAAGAAAATTCACTATACAATTTTTTCCTTTAAGTGTCCGATAAATTATCCCCTGCCTAAGAAATTAAAATTCTCTTTTTTAATTCCGGGCGAAATTTTATTTCCAATAGAGCTGACGGTTGTATTGATTTTAATCAGTTATGGCCGTATTCTGTAAAACGCCACCGTTCAACTAACTTGGGCTTTTTTTTTTGTCTGGCAATAAATTTCATTAGAAAATTTCAGTGAGAGAGAGAGAGACAGAGTTTAATAATCCGCCATTTAGAAAAAAAGTTATGTCAACTCTAATAATGGCCTTGCACCAGTTTTTTTATAAAAAAAATCTTTAAAATGCTTTTTAAAAATACCAAAAATAAAACTAGTTTTATTCGACTTAAACTACTTTAACATATTGCTATATGTCGCATAAATGTATGCAAATACTCAAGTACACACAATAATTTCGATATGTCATTCGGTTGAATCTTCTTTTTATCATTTTGTAATTAATTTTGTGTTTTCGCCTCCTACTTACTTTTTATCTGGCACAGATAACTAAAAACAAAACAATCAAATTTATCAGCAAGAAAGTATTGCTTGCTATACGATTTGTTCACACTATGTTATGACATGCGCCATGATAAATGTCAAAATTTTTGATTTTTCATCATACAGCATGTTATGCTGTCATACAAAGGTTCAGACTTCCATATTGTATGTACATTGATTCCTATTCCATATGAACATGATAATATGCAGCCCACATATACTTCCGTCATTTTTGTAAAGATCTCTAACATGATATATAATTTTGTCTTCACATCCATATTCAAAAATTCCTCAAAATAAAAAACTGAATTTAAGATGTGGCAGGGCTTTCATTATACCGGCTAGTACATCTCATTCCCACTGGAACAGCTTTTATCTGTTTCATTTGTGTACATCATCAAAGCACAATGGGAAAAAAGCTTTTTTGGTACTCATTCGTTTTAACATAGCTATAGCTGCACCTTTCGCACACATGGAGCAGGCAAGCGATTCGGGCTCCATCGAATTGCGCCAACTCGCGAAATAGTGGTATTGCCTGAGCACAAACGTCCTTCACTTGACATTGACCGAAGCGTTTCATCCGCTTGCGAACTAAACTCAGTGGAAAATAGAAATCAGTTGATTCCTTGCGAGTGAACTAAGTGGAAGGTAAAAAAGTTCTTTGAACGTAAGCCGAGTATAGAGATTGCCAGAGTGCAGAAAAGAAGAAAACAAGAAACCCATTAAAAAATGTCGAAAATCGGTATTAACGGATTCGGACGCATTGGCCGCTTGGTGCTGCGCGCAGCTATCGATAAGGGTGCCTCCGTCGTTGCTGTGAACGATCCCTTCATCGATGTCAACTACATGGTATACTTGTTCAAATTCGATTCGACTCACGGTCGTTTCAAGGGCACCGTCTCTGCTGAGGGCGGTTTCTTGGTCGTCAACGGCCAAAAGATCACCGTCTTCTCTGAACGTGACCCCGCTGACATCAAGTGGTCCAGCGCTGGCGCTGAATACATCGTTGAGTCCACCGGTGTCTTCACCACCTTGGAAAAGGCTGGTCTTCACTTCAAGGGCGGTGCCAAGAAGGTTGTCATATCCGCTCCATCTGCTGACGCACCCATGTTCGTTTGCGGTGTCAACTTGGATGCTTATAAACCTGACATGAAGGTAGTCTCCAATGCTTCCTGCACCACCAACTGCTTGGCTCCTTTGGCCAAGGTCATCCATGACAACTTCGAAATCATCGAGGGTTTGATGACTACAGTGCACGCCACCACCGCCACTCAAAAGACTGTTGATGGTCCTTCTGGCAAATTGTGGCGTGATGGTCGTGGTGCTGCCCAAAATATCATTCCCGCCTCCACTGGTGCTGCCAAGGCTGTTGGCAAGGTCATTCCAGCTTTGAATGGCAAACTCACTGGCATGGCTTTCCGTGTGCCAACTGCTAACGTCTCCGTTGTTGATTTGACTGTGCGTCTTGGCAAGCCAGCCTCATACGATACCATCAAGCAGAAGGTCAAGGAAGCTGCCAATGGTCCACTCAAGGGCATTTTGGACTACACTGAAGAAGAGGTTGTTTCCACTGACTTCATGTCGGACACACACTCGTCGATCTTTGATGCCAAGGCTGGTATTCCATTGAACGACAGCTTCGTGAAGCTCATTTCATGGTACGATAACGAGTTTGGTTACTCCAACCGTGTCATCGATCTGATCAAGTACATGCAATCCAAGGATTAAGTTCATTCGTATACAGGAAACGCACTCGCACGTCACACAAGACGCATTTAGGTCGTTCTCAACTCCATCACCACCTTCCAACATAAATTCTACATCTATTTCATCAAAGTAAAAAAAATCAAACGTAATAATCTTACCATCATGACATCCAGACACAGCCACAGATATACACTGGCTGGCACAAGCTGACACCGCAGATCAAATGGCAGCAGCAGCGTTCTCTTCCCACCCCTTGCCAATTATTTACTATCTAGTTGTTGGATACTCAAGTTGCCTCATCGTTGTCGGTAAGGGGAGGCAAAGTAGGTGCCGGTGTATAGTAATAAATAAATTTGTTAACATTGATTATTGCTGAGTAGAATCAACAGAATTTAATTATGTTTAATGACTTGTATGTTAAAGTACAATAAATATAAGAAAAAACTGTTATAAAAAAAAAAAAAAAATTTAATAATTTGCTTCTCATTTGTGTTGTTTTGGGCAAAGTTGCGTTATCTAAGGTTATCTAAACCAGAATGAAAGATTAACATGTTGCGTGCGAATCATGTACTTATATTTCTATATGCAGAGGTTAAAATGGTCAATTGATAAATATTGTTACATAATATTTAGCGGAAAATTACCATGAGGAAAAAATTAAATATTTTCGTTCATTTCATTATAGGCAAAATTTTCTCTACATGCTAAAAAATTTGTGAAATTTAAAGATCCAACGTATTACACAGGCTTGGTATATTCTTGTTTCTGTTTTTGTTAAGTGTAGAACTTGTAGACGTTTATTATATACATAAATATATATATATATATTGACTTATTTATAGTGTATACTTTAAAGAAAAACTATCTTTGGCTATGTTTAATTTGTTTTTAAAATATTTCGATTTATTTAATCGATAGTTGGCGTATTAAAAGTAAAAAATTATAAATAAAAATAGCAACAATTTCAAGGTTAATTTTGAGATATTTGTTTAAATCTTCCCTGACCAACCCGGTTTCACTGTTAATTTTTGCTTATCTTTTTTGAACTTGTTTTCAATTGCATGATATACTATATTATATACCTTATCAATATTATTTATATTGTATTGATTTCTATGTTATTTTTATAATAATACTATATTAAATTTTTTATTATATATTTCAAAGTAAATGTAATTTATTTGCTACAATTACAGAATAACTTTATTCAGGTTTTTTTCAACTTTTACTTTTATTATTATAATCATCATTATTATCATTACAGTTCACTAATTTGTACAAATCGCACACTAAATACAATACAGTCACAACTCGAAATTTACAAATTTTTACTACTAATTTTACTAATTTTTATACTTTGACTGTAACACATCAAATACATTTTGTACACATCTTCTTTCTCTATAGTTTAAAAAAAAAGTTTTGTCTCATTGCTTTGTATGGAGTTGCTTTAAAAATAAAACTGTTTTGTTGCTTCACCTAGAAATTTAAAAATTTTGAGTTGTGACTGTTTTGTATTTAGTGTGCGAAATGTCAAGAGCTGTGAGGAAAGTGTTGGTTATATAGAATAAAAAATATTTTACAAGTGTTTGTAATAGTAAAATCTTAACATTCTATGAAGAAAGAATTTTTAAATTTTTTTTAGTTTCAACGATTCGCTATCGAAATTTAAAGCTACAACGCAAAGAAATGTCATATTTAACTCAAATTTTCTGATGCATCTCTGCGCAATAAATTACATCTTCGGTTATATGTTGACTAAGACCAATGTTGATTTATAAGGTTGTCGCAAGGGAGAGAGCGAGTACCCATAATTGTCAAATCGAAGTTGACAGCTCATAGAAAATCTGCAAGTGCTCTCTTTTATCATCCATTTTTCTTTCGTAGTCATTCGCAAAATTGGCTGGTTTTGACAATTATGGGTACTGAGAAGAGAGTTCGATCAGCCCTGCGACAACCTTATAAATCAACCTTGAAGGGAAGGGAACCAGGGAACGAAAATAAACGCAGCGTTGTTTAAGTGTTTCGTAGAAAGCATGAATCATCATTCCGTTGCGTAGATTTGTGTGTATGCAAACACAAACACTACACAACGATGGCATAAAAAATAAACACAAACATTATCATTCTGTACCTTTCCACAGGAAAACATACGGTACAGTTAGTAGTGTTTGCGTTGTAAGTACTTAGGAGTCTATACGCAGGAGATATAAACTATTTTCTACAGTTTTTGCAGTTTTTGTGTTTTTTGGGACCCAGGGAAGGGTGGCAGATAGGTTAGGTGAGAAATATTAAATGCAATATTCCCAACAACAATTATATTATTTTCGCTCACTACTTTCTTTGTCTCTCAAAAACCACAACACATACGGTTCTTTTAGTGCAGCTACGCAACGGAATGATATAATTGTGCTAGTATTTATGCAATCGTAGCGTATTTTTTGTGTTTGTGTTCAAGCGAACAAACTATAAGGCTACAGAAAAAAAGGTGAAGTCACCAACTCTACAGAACTTTAACGTACTGTTCTCTAAGTGAACGCTTCACCCTAAAATATGCTACGTTTAGAGTTTATTATCGTTCCCTATAACTTGTAACACAAGCAGTGAGTTGCAAGAATTTCCTCAATCTCAGTCTCAGAATTAAAATTAGATCATGCTCATGATAAGTTACAGGCCGGTTACACAGACCAGTGAAAGTGAAAGTGCGAAAGAATACGTGTACTGTTCGAATGATACGAAAAATTTCGAACTTTCATGCTAGTAGCAAGAGGTGCTACACATGCAAGTGAAAGTTCATTAAAAAAATTTCATCTTATAGCTTAAGGCGAATTTACACGATTCACTATCATTGTTCACTTTGGATGAACCATCCGATTTGAAAAGTGTAAATTGAGTTTCATCTTTAAAATGAAGATGATTGTCGTCCACATTGAACAGTTTTTTTTCAGTTTCTTTTTGTAGTTCTTGCAACAATCCTAGAACTATTATTTTAATTTCGTTTTTTAGTATTTAAGACGGCAATGCTATTATTTTTTTAAACATCAATAAAATTAATCTTTCCGATTTCGATCTCCGATTTAGTTGCTACATCGTAGCGAAAATCGTATGAAGGAGTTGATACGACTTTGCAACGAAATATCGTAACGATTTCGCTACGAGTCTTAATGAAAATGTTACGAAAAAGTTACGATTTCGTTCAGACAGTTCGAAAGAAAGGAAATTTGACTCTGTTAGCATTTTAATAAGTCATACAAACAGTCGCATAACAAAATTTTATAAAAATTCGTATAAAAAGTGAAACTGTTCGAAAGCTGTTCGAAAACTGTGAAAGCTCGAAATAGTTATGAATTAATTAGTCGGAATTTCGACATAGTCGTCAACTATAGTTTGCTGGATAGATATGGCAAAAAAATGTCAAGCTAATTTTCTTCAATTTACAAAACTATATTCGTTCTATGTGTAATTTCATGTATATATTTAACTGGATATCAGGGACTGTTTGAGCATTGAAACTGATTATTTAATATACAAACTCCTTGAAAATGAAATCCAATATAATGATTATGAGTTTTATAAGCCAAGTTAATCTTTCACTTGGCCAAAAAAATTTTTCAAAAATTAAGTGAAGTTTTCAATTAAATTAACAGCATTATCAATTTATAATGTATATCAACAATTTATCTAAAAAGAAAAAATCACATTTTGAAATTAAAATCTCATTTGTGTTATTTCTTTATACTTTCTGGATCCTAAGGGGGGAAGGGAGCTTAACACCCAAAATCCCCCGTCTACGGGCTTGGTTCACTGTCATCGTTTTTAGTGAAATGTGTAAATTCGCCTTTAGTATGCTATAGAAACGAACATTTTTGGGCATATAATTCTACACGCGAAATTTTGATGAAGAGTCAACATTTTTTGTGTGGAGAAAAAGCACTAGCTGTTCTGGTTGACAGATTCATATTTTTATTGCTGCAATTTTATATCCTATAAAAGGCAAACTACACATTAATAAACTAAATAAATTTGTTTAATAACAAACTCAACACCAACACATACTGCTAATTTTTTTATTGTTGAATGTCAAATTTCCGCGGCAATTAAATGAACGGGCATATAAATGCCAGCAAAATTTTGACATTTTAACTCTCCACACATACTTTTGAGCTTGGTTACACTGAACAAATTTTTTCCTTCTACAGCGTACCATGATATAATAATTTACAAGATAGGAGTGACAGATTTTTTGTCGACTAGCATTTGTCAAAAACTCATAGAAAAATAGAAAACGAATAAGCATCAAAACATATGATAAATTAAACTTGTATTGATTTTGACAAGTGTTGGTCGACGCTCTGAGAAAATATGTAGTTGTCGAGGCTACCTTGTACATTATTATGTCATGCAGCGTACACCTAGCGAAAAAAAATTCCGCTGCCTGTTCGCTGTCAAAAAACTCAATGTACTTCTTATGGGAATTTTGTTTTCGTTTCTATAGCATACTGAGCTTATGCGAAGGTTATCGCTGCTATTCCAGTTTGCGTGTGCTTTATTTCAAATTTGTGCTTGTTTTCAAAAGCGTATACACAAAATGTCGTCGTATGCAAAAGTGAAAGCCGCTTTCCATTTTCGATTTTCTTTCCATTACTTGAATTGTACATTTTTATCTTTTATTTGCAACTTTTTAGATTTGTCTCATTTGCTTTTAATTGTAAACAAGATATCAGTGTGGCTTTCTGTACGAAATCGACGGAAACCCTAAATAACTACACCAAAAGTAATTAAAAACAATACTGATATCATAGTCTAGCCGCTACTATCAAAATCCACTGGCTCTGAAATTTCGTTGATAGTAGCCAAGGTTGATTTATAAGGTTGTCGCAAGGGAGAGTGCGAGTACCCATAATTGTCAAATCGAAGTTGACAGCTCATAGAAAATCTGCAAGTGCTCTCTTTTATCATCCGTTTTTCTTTCGTTGTCATTCGCAAAATTGACTGGTTTTGACAATTATGGGTACTAAGAAGAGAGTGCGATCAGGCCTGCGACAACCTTATAAATCAACCTTGGTAGTAGCGATGAAAGTGGCGTGAAAGTGGATCCAGTGTGAGTGTATGTGTAAAAAAGTGTGAATGTATTGAGTTTTTCAAACTACAGAGCCAGTATACTGGCCTGTGTAGCATGCCTGTTACTCAACATAAGTGAGATCGATCTCAAAGCTCCCCTTGAAATTGTAAGGTAATTTGTACAAGTTGAAACCCATCTCGTCTTTTACTTACAAAAAGAAAAGAAAAAGTTTCAAGTCTTCAATTACAACATGTATCTATAATGTTATTTTGTTGAAATTTTGTTTTTTTTTCTTTTAAGGATTTGGCAAAAAATCATATGTTTTCATCTAATAACAGAAATTACGGAATAAATAAAGCTAAATTTGTTAAAATATTTATGTATATCACAGTTTTTAAAAAAATGTTTTGTTGAAATAGTGCAAGGGCTTTGAATTTTTGACCGAATGAGGCTGGTTCCAACTTCATCAAGCTTACTTTTTAATAATTAAAGAACAATTAATTGTTAGGTCATATTGCTATTTGTCTAAATAGATGCTCAAAATATTGGCTTGAAAGAAAAATGTCGCGAATTCATGTTGGAATGCCATGTTGGAGTGTCGCGTTTGAATTCATGTTGGAGTGCCATCCCTGGAAATTTCAAAGAATGAACTCGTTTCTCTTATTTCTTCTCGTTGTTCCGAGGTTGATTTATAAGGTTGTCGCAAGGGAGAGAGCGAGTACCCATAATTCTCAAATCGAAGTTGACAGCTCATAGAATATCTGCAAGTGCTCTCTATTATCATCCGTTTCTCTTTCGTAGTCATTCGCAAAATTGGCTGGTTTTGACAATTATGGGTACTGAGAAGAGAGTGCGATCAGCCCTGCGACAACCTTATAAATCAACCTTGCGTTGTTCGCTTTTTGCAACGAGCTGTCAAAAAACGCAAATTTAAATTGCGTTCTCCAACGTTGAGCACGTAAACGTTGAACTCGCTCCCGTAAGCTTTCATGTATTTCTATTATGGTTGCGTCAGTGAGTAGACGGACGCAAATGCAAACGCAGTTAATGAACTTCCAGCTTTATGCATATAGTTTTGAGAATTTACTCACTTAGAACTTTCGTTTTATGAAGTTTCTCGGGCTTTAATATCCATCTCGATGAACGAGATCTTACTAACGAGTAAACGATTTTTTATGCTTATGACAACGAGTAACTGCTCGAAAAAAATCGAGTAAAAAGCAATTTATCACTTTTATGCATGAGAGACCCTTTGTGTAGACATAGCATGACGTAGAGTTATAGCCAGCAGAGATAAATAGCTAGTACAATATAATTATGTGTTATTTATATGTAAATTATTAGTTGTTTGTTATGCGAATCATAACATATATTGAAATGAAATTGTTCCACTAAGTCTTATATCTGAGCGAAATAGAATACTACGCTATTTCTATTCTACACATCTATGTTTTTCTTAATTTTTTAAGCTTCAAGTGTCGTGTGTCCAACTTTCTGGCAACTGCTCATATCCATGAACTGATTTATATCTTTAACTTACCTCGCAGAGTTATCTTAGCATATTAGTCGAGTTGAGAATGTTTAAACAGATAAAACTCGGATTACTTCAACATATTTTATTTGCACTCACTCATTTATTTGATGCGACCCCACTGTTCGACGGCCGACGTCCTTGAAATCTGGTTTACGCAACAAATTTCTTCATTTAGTTAGCATTTTTCTAAAAGCTTTTTTACATTCTGCTAAAAACTTTTACTAATTTTTCACTTATCGTTGCATACTTGTAGGCATGCACTGTAAAGAGAAATCATTTAACTACCTTTTTTTACTGCCCCACTCACCTTTACATAGAGCAACAAAAACAATTGGAATACAAACATTTTGGTGGCCGCTTGGCGTTTTGTATTAAAGTGAAATTGTGTAAACGTAATAGTGTTCATCTGCTGGCTGAATAGCGTTCAGTTGTGGATTATGTGTCAATGTTGGCGATCGACTTTTCGTACCTAATTTTTTGTCAATAGTTTTTTGTCAACCAACTTTTGAAAGAAAAAAAAAAAAGCAAAATATATAAACAAACAAAAATCGATTGATGAGTAAGAACTAAAAAATGGCAACAGAAACTGCGGAAAATGTAAACACAGCGAATCAACAACAAGAAGACGAAGAGCAACAACATAATAAATGTAAGTGGCGCAACGAAAAAGATGAAATCCACAACTCAGGCACATGGCTGTTTCCAACTTTCGCTTTGTGCTATTTTTCATTTCATTCCCTTTGAACTGTGTCATGAATCTATCATATCTCTTGTTATTCAGTTACGCGATGATTCAAATCTTAATACAAGTTTAAATAAAAACTCGTCATATGTGTCCACTTACTGCTATTTTTGTGTTACATAATGTAGAAAATAACCTTTGCAGTGCTCGAACCCGTTAATGTGAAGGCAACGAAGCAAAACGCCGATGCGGAACTAGAAGATCCAAGTGCTGCTGCCTATTTGGAACATTTGTTGAATGAGGGTGCTAAAGAGGGAGATAGCGGTGCCGAGATGGAAATGCCGACTTGGTACAATGAACACATGTTTACACAGTAAGTTTGAAATGCAATTGCATATTGAAAATTGCGCGCACAAATCGGTTGTTTCCAAATGAATGTCAGTAATTAAAAAAAGTTATGCAATCAAACATTTTTATGGCACAAAATCCAAAGAGTAAGAAATATGAAAGCTACCAACTTTCATACTTGAATTCAAGTATTCATATTTGAATATTTAACAACTTAACTTATTATATAAAGCTAAAATGAATTTTTTTTTTCGAGTTTATAAACGGTGCTTGCAATCATAGATATGAATTCTTAAAGCTGCTATGTATGATAAGAAACTACAAAAAATTATTAACAGCTCTCATTCGATTTCTCTGTAAACAAAATAGTGTGAAATATAGTGGCATCGGTTTGTTGACCGTTGCTCCCATCAGTTTGATAAATAGCACCTAATCAAGTTTATTAAATAAATTAAAAACAAGTACTCGTCTGTATAGGAACAGATATTTTTACTTTAAGCTCAGTATGCTGTAGAAACGAAAACAAAATTCCCATAAGAAGTACATTGAGTTTTTTTGACAGCGAACAGGCAGCGGAATTTTTTTTCGCTAGGTAGTACGCTGTTGAAGGAAAAAATTTGTTCAGTATAGCCAAGTTCCCAACCATGTGCGGAGAGTTAATATGTCAAAATTTCGCTGGCAGTTATATGGCCGTACATTCAGCGGAAATTTAACAGACGCTAGATCCGCGTTGCTGAGACAAAACATAATAAAGGGTGTCGCAATAAAAGTGAATATTTTTATTGCATTGTAAAGTAAACATGTTATGGCAATAATTAGTTATAGAAACAAACTTTCGAAACAGTTAATTAAGATTATAGCTTATAGTTTATTAAGTAATTTTTATAAAAGTGACCAAAAAATAAGCAAACGACAATTTTTTGAGACAATGAAAACACATACGGAGGATCTATTTGATGGGTTGAGTGATGTTTGAGGGGGGAGAGGGGAGGACAAGGGGGATTATGGCGGTCATTAAAAATGTGTGATCTTAAGGCCTGTATCTTATATATTAATACGCTAACACAAAACTTGAACACCCTCTTTCTCAATTTACAGACAGCACATTGAAATTACAATTGATATCATTTAAAAAGTCTGGTTTATGGCAACTGCAGAATATAGTTTCTATTAAAATGTTTTGTCATTAAGATAGGTAAAAATTTGAAATTAAAAACACCTTTTTTCCCATATTAAAGGAACAACAACAAAATACAAAGCCACACACCTCTGCTGAACAGCGTGGGAGAGTAGAATGCGAGAGTGAAAAAAAATTCAAAAGCTTCAACAGAGCTGTGTGGTTGTTTTTGCTTTTTCCATGATACAATGATAAGGTAGGGCCGCTTCGCTGAGTGCTCTCACGCGTCAACGAAGAGTGGATAAAGAAAGGGAACATATATGTCAAAACGACGAATTTCGTAGAAATTGCAAATGAAGAAATATTTTATGTTTCCAAGTTGCAAACAGTGCGGTCGCTGGTGTCAAATTTGTGCTAATTTGAGTGAAAATATTATGAAAAAAGTGTAATAAAAACTATAAAATGCGAAAGAAGCCTTAAAATTGCAAAAAAACCTGTAACAGTTTTAACCTAAAAACAACTGCGAAACGTGGGTATAAAGAAATTCGCGATGAACAGCTGATTTTGACATCTATCTCGCTTTATTCTGCTTTCCACTCCATTCCTCTCCGAGGAGAATCCTCTCCTTACCTTATAATTCTACCATGGCTTTTTCCTTCCTATCTTCTCGGACACACTCAATCAGCTGAGACAAAACAAAATAAAGGGTGTTTAAATAAACGTGCATATTTTTTTTTTTGTAATATCAAGTAGATATGTTCCGATTCAGAATATTTTTCAAAAAATACAAAATTTAAATCATGCACTCTTATTGGGACACTATATTTTTGTTCATACAAACAGGTGCGTGCCAGCGATTGTGCTTGCCTGCACATTTTTTTGCTGTTTTTCTCTCACTTTCTTCGAAATTATGTTTCGTTTTTGGTGCTTTTTTCATAATTGAAATTCAATTGCGCTCAAGAGTAGAATGGAGTTGTGAGGCATTGTTGTTATTGCTGCTTTTTCGTCACCACTGTTAATATCATCACTGTTAACGTAAGCATTGTTAAGGCTCGCACTGTTAATGCCAGCATTTCTGATTTACCTACCAGGCAAGCAGAAAACAAAGTAACGCTTTTGTGTTTTTTGTATTGGGACCACCACATGGGTGGCAGATGGTGGTAGGTGTGTTCAGAAGAAATGTTGAAGGCCAAAAACTGCAGGACCAGCTCATAATTTGACCTATTTAGAGGTCAATTCAGAAGAGATATGTCTTACAATCTATAGTCCTTGTGTTTTTTGTATGGTAACCCCAAGAAGTTTGACTGATAGGGGCTGTATGTGTTAAGAAGAAATGTTGAAAAGCAAAAACTAATAGGGCCAGCTTATATATTTGACAGCTCTAGAGTGAAAGTTGGGAGAGATATAAACTATAATCGGCAGTTTTTGTGTTTCTTGTATGGGGACCCCCAGAGGTGGGCAGATAACGGGTAAGTGTTTTCAGAAAAACTGTTGAAGGGGGAAAAATAATATGACCAGCTCATATTATTGACATCTCTAGGGGTAATTTCGATAAAGATATGAACTATAATCGCCGATATTTGTTTTTCTTGTACGGGGATTCCAAAAAGGATGGCATATAGAGGTTAGGTGTGCTTAGAAGAAATGTTAAAGGATCACCTCTTTGGGTCAGTTCCGAAGAAAGTTTTTTTATATCCGAAAATTTGATGATTTATTAATTTAAACTTAATATTTAACAGAAAAGGAGTTTTGTTAATACAGATCCACATGGTATGAAAATAGGTTTTTAGTATTAACTTTTGATTGGAAAATAATATTGGGATATTTTTTTCAAATAAATTATTTTTGAAACTATACTCGTTTATAAAAATTATAAAAAGAATATTTTTAAAAAAATTAATTTCATCAATAAAATCGGAAGGGAAAAAACACCATTGTTTTTTTATGATAGAAATAGTTAATAAATTTTTGTTTAGAACTGAATCCATTTTTGCTAATAAATGTCATGCCATGTGAAAGGGAGTTTAAAATACAATTTTTAATTTAAATTATTTTTACAACAAAAACAAATTTTACGTAATTTTTTGAGGAAACATTGATTATTTTGGGTCTTTTTTGAAAAAAATATTAAAAATACAAATGTACTGTAATTGGTTTTGTTAAAATATTTTTTGGCAAGTACTTTTATTAAACTTTACAACAAAATTTTGTGAAATGAGTTGAAAACTAGCGGAGATATTTACATAGAAAGTCATATTTTTAAATTACCGACAGTTTTTTCTCATTCCT
Organism: Coremacera marginata; assembly: GCA_914767935.1. Lineage (NCBI taxonomy): Eukaryota > Metazoa > Arthropoda > Insecta > Diptera > Sciomyzidae > Coremacera > Coremacera marginata. Next base: position 11,275,999 of record OU612043.1, on the reverse strand, counting down.
TCGGGCAAACAAGTTTAAAGCACAAAGTTGTATAGAAGCCCTGTTAAATATAAACTTTTCCGATCAAATATTTACATATACGGAAATTTGGAGAAAAAACAAAATTTTTGATAGCCATATTGTGGTCTTCATCTCTAAAAACAATTTTTTTTAAGAAAATAAATGCATATTTTAATAAAGAACATTTCAATAAAAAAACTTAAAAATTTAAAAAAACAAAAAAAAGGTAACTTTTAGAATTCTCTTAAATAAAATATAAATGTAAATGAAGCAATTTCAAAAATGCGCTCCTTATGATATCGACTAAATACTGTTATAAATTACAACAACAAAATTACAATGAAATTTATTTCTTCAAAATGGATGCCAGCATATGTGGCTTTAAAATACCTTTCGTTTGATACCAAATTTGTATATATTTCTATGGAAAATAGTGAAATTGTGGCAAAAAAACGAAATTTTCGCTGATTTTAAAACGTCATTTGAAACCGTAAACTATCGATAGAGCACGTATAAAAAAATACACCGACCTTAGATTTTTGTCCTCTATCACATATCCAAAAATTATTCAAATCGGTGAGTGACACCTGGGGACCTTTCCTTGTAAGTGAAGACTTTAATATTAATTTTGATATGGTCGAATTTCGACCACAGGAGATACTAGTTGATGATAATACAATCGCGTTTGATATGTGTACTGCTTTTCGTATTTCACTAGAGCTGTTGTTGTAACGAGTTCATTTCCGTACACATTTTATTGACATCTTTTTTCTATAAACGAACGAACAAACATCTATTTTCTACGAGCGAACGAACGAACGTTCGTGCAAAGCTCTAAGCTAAAATATTACAAGAATTAAAAATTTTCTTCGATACTCAACACTTTCTTTATTTATTTCGTATTATATAATATATATTAATAGCAAAAGTAGAATGCGTTTATAATTTTTTTTTTTCCAATACAAAATCATATGCACTGCTTTAAGGGTTTTATGCCACTGATATTTTGCCGAATTATGCACAAAAGTAAACAAAATTACAAAAAAGGATATGATTAATTTCAAAAGATTCCTTGTCAAAATTTTCTTACATTCCAAAAAATTTCATAAAGCTACAATTTATGCAAAAATATAATTAAAAAAACGAAATGGCTTTAAAAAAATAAATAAAACTTTAAAGAAATAGTTTTACTTTTCAAAACAATTTGTAAAAAAAAAATAATAGTAACGAATTTTCAACAATTTACATTTACAAAATGTTTCATTTCAAAATAACTCAGAACGAGAATTAATACCAAGTTCTGAAAAACCGTTTCCATATACATCTTGTACCTTCAGACAGCGGTGAGCTGACACATTTTATTAGGTTTTTGTTTTTTTTTTAAATTTCTAGAGCTAAATTATAGAGTAAAGTAAATAATGTTCAAAATCTTTTTTCTTGTTACAGAGGACAGACCTATATGAGCAAATATCGCTTCGTGATTCAATCTGGAATGCTAGCTGGACTCGTAGCTGTCTTAGCCATACCAACAATACTGCGTATTCTCATCTGCACACGACAATCATCAACTCCAGCGACTGCATTTCGACGCTACGTACGCACTATTTTCCACACGAATGCCTGGTACGAGCACAAGCCGACATCGAAAGAATCCAAGTTTTGGACCAGCTTGCTTAACGTACGTAAAGCTCACTCACGTTCTAGTCGCGCATGCTCCAAAATGAGTGTTGGCCTCATAAGCCAAAAGGATTTGGCTTTGACCCAATTTGGTTTTATTGGTTTTATTACGTTAGGTGCGCCACGTATACATTTGTACGATGATGAGTTCTTGGAGTGCACGTCGCACATGTGGCGCGTATTGGGTTATTTATTGGGCATTAAGGATGAGTACAATATATGCGGGCCAACATGGGCCGAGACAAAAAAACGTCTGGAAATTGTTATGCGACGCGTTTATAGGCCAGCTTTAGAAGAAACTAGTGAGGAGTTTGTGGTCATGACTAAATCTTTGCTTGAAGGTCTCTGGCCAGTGAATACTACGCTGACTGTCGGCTCATTTTTATACTTTACCAAACGTTTGGCCTATGTGCCTGGTTATGAATACTTTGATTTTGATTATGTTGGTGGACGCACCAAGGACGCTTCGCATAGACTGACCTATTACAAGCTAGGTTTGTGGGATCGTTTTCTTGTCAGCTATGGCTTGTTTATGGTCACCTATTTGCATAAGTATGATATTGTGCGTTGCTACTTGAACTTCCGCGTTTGGCTGAATGAGCAGTTAACGTACTATTTGCCTTATTTGGCAATGTGGAAATTTGGCTTCAAGACAGCCTATGTGCGCATTTTTACAAAATCTGGTAGTGGAAATGAATTCACATTTAGTCTACAAGAAAATTAGCTGTGTAGCATGAAGAGTTGGTGTGGCCGTGAAGGCTAGCACAAGAAACAAAATGTATTGTATTAAAAATTTAAAAATATAAAAATTATGTAGGCATTCTTAGTTTATCATCAAATGGTTTGGTCACTACTTTTCCTTACAAATTATTTGTGGAGTAAGTAGATAAATTGTACCAAATAAAACTAAGTTTTAAAATAATATTTGATCTTGTAATTCTGAGCGTAAACAAACACTGAAACAAACATTGTTCTTAAAATCCATCCATTTATTAAACGAAATCCATGGATTTCAATGAACATTCATGGGCTTGAAGAAGAAATTCTTTGAATCAAAGAGCAAATTCTTTCACTGCATCTTGCTGTTTAACGAAACGAAGACCTATAACGAACAAAGAAACGAGCGACAATATAATTTGGTATGAAAAAATGTTATGCTTACCTTGTCTCGCACGATCGAAAGTGTTCGTTTCGTTATACAGCAAGATGCAGTAAGTTGCATTTGTTCTCAATATACTATTCACTGTTTCTAAGAAACTCTGAAATTCACTGAAATTAAAAAGAAGGAATTTTCATAAAACGTAAGAACTTGTTTTGACTACCAAAGAACAGATTCTTTAATTTAATGCACTATAAATTGATTTCAATGTATTGACATTAGTTCAATGAATCTGTTCTTTGAAAGTAAAAACTTTTCCCTTAATTTAAAGTATCGATTCTTTGACTGTATGAAAAAGTTGTTAAAATCAAAGAAGGTTATTCATAGTCACCATGAACAGAGATTCATTGAACCAATAGGGGCAAAAAACTTTTTCTTTGATTTTATGTATTTTTTTGTTTCAGCATTTAAACAAAGTAATATTTTAATTATAACTAGCATGGCCTGTGGTCGCCATTCGCCATATCAAAATCGATTTGTCTTTTCTTTTTTTGCTGAACGCACCAATCCATAACCTGAACAGAATGAACGGCGTCAGTGGCACTCTTTGTCGCAGCGTCATCTCAAAATAAACTACCAAGATTGAATAAACAGCAACAATTGTCGCCGTTTGTCGTGTTAACATCATAAAATTCGTCAAGATACGAAAACATGGCTTCTATATTTTGACAATTGGCGTTTGTCGCATGTTGCAGTCATTGTGTTCAGGCTGTAACAGTTTTTGTGACGCTGACGCGGTGTCAAATTCATTCTGTTCAGTCTATCGGTGTGTTCGAATAGAGCATGATATAATAATTTTAAGCTAGGAGTGACAGTTCTTTTCTCGACCAACATTTGTTAAAAACGCATAGAAAAAGAGAAAACGAATAAGCAGCAAACAGATGAAAAATTAAACTTTGTATTGATTTTGACAAGTGTTGGTCGACGCTATAGCTATAGTCAATGACATCCGGCTATTTTGCCGTATGTTTTTGTCTGTTTTGCTACCAAAGCTATTCATTTGGAGGCTACTAGCGATCGTAGTACGCCTACTTTTCTGGCCGCATTTTTGAGATTCGTTGCACGTAGAGGATGAGCGGAGAAAATGTACTCCGACAATGGAACTAACTTCATGGAGGCCTTACGAGCCTTTAAAGAGGATTGTAAATGATTCTAGAGAGAAAGTGGTGTCGAAATTTGCACACCAGGACTTAACTTGGCATTTTATTCCGGCAGGTGCTCCCCATATGGGAGGTTTGTGGGAGGCAGGTGTCAAAAGTTTTAAGTTCCACTTTCGCTCTCAACCTTGCTTTCGCGTATCGAAGCATGCTTGAAGTCACGCCCTCTCAGTCCAATGTCATCAGATCCAAATGGTCTAGGTCCCTTAACTCCAGCGCATTTCTTAGTAGGTGGGCTTTTACTGGCACCCATTGAACCTGATATTATCGAAAGTCCAATGTCTATTGCCAATCGTTGGCAGAAATAGAAAGCATTGAACCAGAAGCTCTGCCGCATTTGGAAAGCAGATTATTTAAACGAGCTTCACAAAAGATACAAGTGGAAACGTCCCCGAGTAGATATAAAAATTGACGACTTGTTGGTTGTCAAATCAGATAATCTTTCAGCTAACGAGTGGCGTTTAGGTCGAGTTGTGAAAGTTTATTTAGGCTCTGACAACCGTGTCAGAAAGTGGCGTCTCTCCCACTTTTAGCTTACTCATTGATGAGATACTCATAATTTTTGTTGAAAAAGATAGTTTCTTTCTTATGCGACAACTTTTTTATGCAATCGTTATCGGTAAAACCGCTTTGGAAACATATACGACATTTAATAAACTAACGAAAAATGGTGAAAAAACAATTGGGGTTTTTGGTCGATTTTCATGAGAACCTCCCCTTAAGCATAAAGTTAGTTGATTCCAAATATTTTTCCCAAGATTACGGGATCTAACCTTGGAACTGGTTGAAGGTATCCGCAATTTGAACACTGGAATTGATAACAGGCAATTACAAATACATTTTATAATGTCCAATACAACGAATTTAATGTGTTACACTCAATTCGTTAAAACTAAAAAGTGTTAAACCGAATTATGTATTTAAAATTCTTTATAGATTTTAACAACTAAATTTTACTTCTATAATATAATGAAGCAAAAAAATAACATACATTTTGTGATCACACATATAATTTTAATCAAACTGAATCATCTAAAACTCATATAACATAAAATTTCGTCAAAAAATCAAAGAATCCTGCAACAGGCATTACACTTTCCTCAAAACGCTGAGTAACTTGTTGTATCGAAGCCATTGGCCAACATTTGCTCATCGATCCAGCTGCGTACCAAAGCAACATTCGCATAAGCAGCCGGAAGCTCAGAGTTGCAGCCAATACCCCAGGCCACAATGCCACTCTGATGATAACGGTTCTCCCCAGGCTGGCCAATGGGGCACACCAATGGTGCACCACCATCACCTTGACATGTATCAATGTTTATTTCACCGCCAGCACATATAAACGAAGGATCCAGTGCAAAGCGTGGACCTAAGCGTGTGCCACGCAATCTTGTCTGACAATCGTTGAACTCAACAATTGGCAGTGGTACACGTTTCATTATTGCGCTCCAGCGGCCTGCCGCACCAAAGACATCCTTTCCCCAGCCAGTCGATAGACAAGTGGTACGTGTTGCGGGCACCGCATTTTGTGCTGGCAAACAAACTACGTTGATGTGATCGGCCAGCGGAATAAGATCGTTGAGAATGACAATGGCAAAATCGTAGGCAACATTGCGCACATTATACTGTGGATGTGTGATGACGCGCTGTACACCACGTTCCACATACGGCAGGCGTTCCTTGGTTGTCTGAGAATCCCACTCACCGGCTCGAACAATGAAGCTATTAAGAGGACGATTGATAACACAGTGCACAGCCGTCAGCATTACACGTGGGTGAATTAAGGAGCCAGCACAAAAGTAGCTAAAGTTGTTGGCATGCAATAGAGCAGTTGTCCAGGGGAATTCTCCAAAACCAGCCTCATTATTATTGGCACCAGTAATGCTAAAGTCAATACCGCCTACATTGCGAATGCCGCAGCCCTGTGGACGATTGGGACGTTCAACAACAGGTGTCGGTGTGATGCTCGTAGAAGTTGTGCTGTTGGTGGCACAGCAAATATCTAGGAAATGATCGCAAACAGGATCGTCAGCATTGAAACGTATATCGATGAGACCAAAGCCATCGAAATCTCCGCCATCGGCGGCGTTATTATTATTGTTGTTGTTGTTGTTGTTGTTATTGTTGTTAATGACTGAATTTGTGGTTGGATCGCACATGTGATATGGCACACAGTTACATTGTTTTTTACCACTGATAGAGTTGAACTTTGGTTGTGGCCTCGATGGATCAATTGGTTCTGGTGTCACTATCGCACCAAAACCTCTTTGTGGTGGTTGACTTGGAACTGTTGAGAACAGATCTTTAACAATCGCATCAATATTTTGATTTTGTGGTGCTGCATGAAGCGAGTTTAAAAGAAGTGTAGCTAGTGGTAAAAGTAGCAGCAGCCAACGGGTATTTCCTTGGGGTAACATCTTCATTTATGTCTGAAAATAAATAGCTGCGGTTAAGAATAAATAAAATATTTTCGAAATGCAAAATATGAACTAATTTTTATAGAAGTGCAAAAAGGGAGAGGAGCATCATATTTAAAATATAAAGAAATTATTTATGTGGAGTAAAGTCTATAGAAGCAGTGGTTATCTACATTTAGAGCTCGATACAACCTCTTGTAATTTATAGTTATACTTTTTAAACTGCATAGACTCAAAATCATTCAATTCTTTCAAATCACATAAAGAATTTTAAATACACCGAAGTTTTACTGATTTTGTTCAGAATATCTGCTTGGTCGCTTTCAATTATTCATTATTTAGAACAAGAATACGAACGATAATATTAGTTTTTTGGTATCAAGCATTATATGATTATATCAGTCAGTGTGCCCAGAGGGAAAATAAGGAATGCATCTTATTTTTCTATGAAGAATTCTTTGTTGAAAATAATATAGAAGAAATCCTGCATACCAAGGTAAGTGAAGAGGTAATGTGTGCGTCGCTCTTTCTGATCTTGCGTTACTATCCTGTTGAATAGGATTCTTGTGAAATTCGATGTATTTCTTTGATTCAATGCATTAAAATGTACACCGATATTTCAAAAAACATCGATGCATTACCAAGTAATATAAGAATTCTTCAATTACTGTGTTATGCAGTAAGGGATATATTACATTTCCTATGACATCTCCGTGTTAAAATTCATCGATGGCGGTAATGCATAGGCATGCAAGCTATATATTACCACTTCGCTTATTTCCCTGCTGGGTGGATACATAATAATAATAAGTTGGGGATTGGCCGAATCAGACCACAGCGGCTCCCTTTTCGTCCCCTATTTGACGAAGGATGCTACTGCTCGGCGCACTCATAAGTGAGCATGCTCCTTATATAAGCTTCCTTTGTCACCTCAAGCATGTCCTTGTAGGTCAGTTGACCAATCTCGGCTTCGTCAATAAGTGGACGTCCCAGAATGGTCAATCTTATGCTTGCCACCGCCGGACACTGGCACAGAATGTGTGCTGCTGTTTCCGGCTCGTCTAGGCATAACCTACACGCATCGTCCTCGGTCAGAGTCATCTTCCTGAGATGGTACATGTAGGGACCGTGTCTTGTGACCAGTGCAGTAAGCCAGCTTAAAGTCTTCCGATTGTATCGGGTGACTTTTGCTGCCTCACTACTTGACCATTTCACGGCCGCCTTTGATTGCCTGCAATTACCAGCTTCTTCCCACCTTGTACGCTGTTCCGAGTCCGTCCATTGCTTAATAAGGCCTGCCACCATGTTGTCGCCTATGGCGTTACGTGGTTCTGGTCCACAGAACTCTTCTGCTGATCCTCTTGCTAAAGAATCAGCCTTTTCATTCTGTTCTATGCCAGAATGTTCTCGCACCCACATAAGTGTGAGCTCATTTGTCTGAGGCCACCTTGGTTCTTGAGCGCATTGAGTTTGGTAAGACATTCTATGGCCAACCTGGAAGTAATATCTGTCCATTGCATGCACCTAATCACCGACTGATTGTCAAGGGTAATGACAATTTTCTTGCCATTTACGCGGCCATCTATCAAGAGGTCCAGCGCATGCACTACACCAAGCATTTCCGCCTGGTATACAGACACGAATCTCCCCAGCCTCAGTACACAGGATAGGTTCAACTCTTCTGAGTAGACGCTTGACCCGGCTCTGCCATTCATCAGAGAGCCGTCTGTGAATATACTGATGTTTCTTCACAAACGGATCCATCTATTATTAGAGTTTTATAACATTTTTCTGTTATTCTCACTCTCTGCCTTCCGTCCTTAGGCATACACGTCTCCCTGACATTTCGCTGTGCCATGTCCAGGATGCGCATATGACCATGGAGGGCTGTTGCTCCATGCCACGTAGCATTTCGCAACATCCTGAGGGCTGTTTGCACTGACGTTTTCTTTACTTTTGTAAATCCAACGGTTTACGGATATTTCGAAGCGAAATATCAACATTAAAGTATGAAGAACCAAAAAAAAAAAAAAAAAAAAAAATATAAAAATTGTCTGAAAAAGCAAACAAGGCGATATTTTGTCAAAATTATTACCTGTCGAATGTGTTAAAATATACAAATTTTCTGCAAATTGACGAGCATCGATTGACGAACAACTAATTTATAACATGTCGCCACAGCTAAGTAATTCATCAAAAACACAAAGAACAATCATGGATTTTTCCTGGATATTTTTAAGATACGGCAGCACCGTATTTTATAATTTTGGCATTCCAGGTCGGTGTGGTGAACTCCTCATCCTATCTTATTATTGTATCATGACCGCGAACATAGGTTGTCATTTGCCTGTGTATTGCACTTTTTATTTTTTTTTCCCTACTTTTTTCGTTTTCTTTTTTGTACCATATTTGACAACATATAATCGGTAAAAGAGCTGAGTAGCACCTTGCTAGTTGCATCATAATTTGTATGCAGTTTGTGTTGTGAACAGTACTGTCACTTTAAAGTGTTAGAAGTAAAAAAAAAACATGGTAGATTTACCACAGTTGCCATGAATTCACCTTAAAGCTGTGAAGTGATGTTGTACCACATGAGGCGGGGGAAGTTATTCAGTGTCTTTTTTAATAATAGTGACTTGAATTCAACATAAGCAGATCAGAAGTATATACTGTTTCTCCCGAATTTCCCTATGTTTTTTGTTTTTTTTTTTTGTAAATATGTGGTAGATAAAACAAAAATTACAATTTGCGTTCAAAAATCAATTGACCCATTTAAAAGTATGCGTTTGCCACTCTCGCCAGATTAAGTAGTTATTCAACAGTTGAGCGGTATTTTCTATATATTACTTGATTACTATATTTTGTTGATATGAGAAAAATTTCGGTATATTTCGGAATAGAACAGAAAATATCGCTTTGGAATACCGGAACTTGCCTTTAAATTTCGGAATGATTCCAATTTTATCGGAACGATTGGTCACATTATATATGCATGATATAATTAAGCAGGTAGCCTTGGCTATTGACTATTTTCTCAGAGCGCCGACTATCAATTATCAAAATCAATACAAAGTTTAACTTGTCATATGTTTTTTGTTAATTCATTTTCTGTTTTTCGTTGCAGGAACAAATATTTTTGACAAATGATGATCGGCAAAAGAACTGTCACTCCTACCTATAGATTATTATATCATGGTTATATAGAACTTTATAAACTCTATTCTATTTGAATCTTATAGCAGAGAGTCTTGTTTTGTATTAGATCCTTACTGACCACTTCATGATTTGCTGTTCCTGCTCTACGTGGATAGCTTAAGTTATAAAATTACTTTATAATACATATCGAAATTATCGTGTGTGGCATTTTTTCGAAATTGACTTTTTGATGCAAATTTGTTCTATTGTAGCTGATAGTGAGCTGATAGCTCTCTATAGTTACGCCAATTATTGACTGTATATTTTATCAATGCATGTTTTTTTTCTTGTGGGCGAAATTATCGTATGTGCCATATAAATATATTTTGTACATAGTAAGTTGCTGTTATATTTACTATTTTTTTTTTTTTTTTTTAATTAGAAGTGGAATTGAAGCATCTATTCGCCTCACTGTTATTTACAAATACGGAAAAATATAGAAAATGTTATACAGTGATACGGAAAAATACGAAAAAATACCGTGAAATGTGAAGCGAATTCCTCATTTTTATGTAGTTCTTTAGGCCCGTTCACATTATCAAATTTTTTGTCAAATTTTTTGTTAAATTCCATGGAACTTTCACGGCGTTCTCTATTGTGTTTGACCAATAATTTGATGAAAAATTTGATAATGCGAACTGTGCTCTTCGTACCATGCCTCTATTCACTTCACCGTTACTTGCAGATAAAACAATATTAAAGTGTATAAAAGGTAGAAAAAATACTCTCCTGTAAAATTTGCGTTTTGGCACACACGATAGTTTCGCGAAAAAGGTCAATATGTATACTACCCTGTTCAAAATGAAAGGTTCAGTCACACTGTGAACCGGACTTAACTGTCCGATTCGAACATTTTTTTTAATAGGTTGCCACATGTGTCTATGACAAGGCTACCAAATATCAGCGTCTCTCGTTGACATTTGGTAAAGTGACAGTGTTTTGTTTACACCAACTTTTTCCGTGTCTTCGATTTTACGATGGAAGATGCCTGGTTTGCGTGTCATACTCGTATACCCATGTCTCATCACCAGTAATGATGGATTCGATGAATGATTCGTCGTTTACGACCATTTCCAGACCATCAGCATGACTTTTGCGATTGCAACTCGGTATCTTTTTTACTCTGCTATCTCTCTAATCGTCAATTTGCGATTTTTGACCAACATTTCTTTGATTGATTCAACGTTTTCTTCGGTAGTCGAACATGATGGCCGCCCGGTTCGAAGGTCGTCTTCTACTTCGTCTTGGCCACTCACAAATCGTTTAAACCACTTGTTTGCCTTCTGATACGATAGAGCAGAGTCACTGTAACATTTCACCAACATTTTACGCGTATCGGCGCAGTTGAAACCATTTTTCACACAAAATTTGATACAAACTCGTTGTGTGTGCGTGTACAAAACTTGATATAAAACGTTTATTTTTAATGTTATACATATTGTTATATAATTATATCGAAATAAAAGTTTACATTAAAGCATGATATTAAATTAATTTAATTTCTATATTTTGATCAAACTGCTTCGACCTTACATACACAGTATAACAATTTACTATAAGATCATCATCATCGGAAAGTCCAAAAAGTGTTTTGGCTTAAGTTGTCTGAAAGCATTCATTGCCAATGAAATTAATTGTTTCCCCATTTTGAGGTCATTTTAACTGGTTTCTTTTAGTTTGTTTCAAAGTCTGGGTTTTCGCTTATGATTCAGAATTAATACGATGTAATATTATGCGTATTTTCTGTAGCTCAAATTATGTCCATGCATACATACTTCATAAGGTCTAATTTGTATTTTTGCAAGTTTTGAATGCAGAGATCAAAAAATCGGTTTTTTTTTTATTCGTGAGGTCTTTTGTCATACAGTTTGTCATAAACAGCTATAAAACAAGAAGAAGGAAGTGAAAAGGAGAAAAAATGAGGTAAGTTGTCTAAATCAGCTGTTCATAGCGAGATATTTTTTATCTTCACGTTTTGCAGTTAATTTTAGCTTATCTTTTTTATTTTGCAAAATTTAACACTTTCACGACATTTTATATTTTTATACCCCAACGCGTACTGCGCTTATTACACTGTTTTTATAATATTTTCACTCAAATTATTACAAATTGGCGGTCGTGGCATACTGGTTGAGATGCGTGGCTTGTATGCAATAGAGCCCAGGTTCGAATCTCATCTGATACAGAATGTTTTTTCAATTGAATTCATTATTCAGTTCGGCCGTCACCTCTCTGCAGACAATAGCTGCATTCCCGTGGCACTGGATCAGATCAAATCTCAGTAGAATAGTTTTAGTTTAATTTTATTACAATTTGGCAGCACTGGCGATTAAGTGTCAAAATACAAATGCGACCAGTAAGACGAAAACTCATCGAGGAGTAATTCAGATTTGCCAACTATGTTGCAAATTTAAGGCGGTCTTCTCATTGAGCAACTTTTTTTTTTTGACTTTTTTTTTTGCATTTTTTTATAGCTTGGGTAGTTGTGAATATGCCCCTAAAAGGATTTTTAGAAATTCGAAATACTTTAGACGATACAGCCTTTTTTTGTGAAGCAAGGTCTTCGTCAAAATGAGCTATTTGATTTGGTAATGGAGGTAATAAAACCAGCTTACGTAGCGCTGTCGGCAGATAATTTGCTTGAAAGATGCCTTGGATCTGAAACTCAGAAGTCCAATGAGTCCTACAATTCTGTTCTTTGGTCACTTTCGCCCAAACACATCAACTCAGGCGCACGCACCATCGAAGTGTTTTAAATTACTTCAAACTTTAAACGCGTTTATCTCGAACCCACGTTTTTTGAACTGGCGGCCATGATATCTCCAGTTCAACTGAACCGATTTTCATGAAACAAAGTGGAATCGACGCAGAATTGTCACCATTCTCGGGTGAACCTCGACCATTATTTTAAAAAATTTTTTACTATTTTTTTTTTACACTAAACTACAAAAAAAAAACCCGAAATTGAAATTTTTTTTTTTGAATTTGTCAAAAAAAATCACAAAATTAAGCTTGAGGTTTACCCGAGAATTACATCTATACTGATTATAACCCCGTTTTTTTTTTCATTTCAGACGCTCCGGAGACCCGGAATCGTGGCCGCCGTGACGACACCTTTTTTTTTCACCACCAACTTTGAAGTCTCATTACTTTTTGAACAGCCCACGTATCGAGGCAAAAAAATTTTTTTTATTTACTTTGAACCTTTTGTAATACAATAAATAAAAAAAGTTTTCAATTATTCTTTGCGTTTTCAAATAAGAATTTTTTTAAAAAGGGTTCAAAAAACGGGTTTTGAATGAGAAGACCGCCTTAAGCATTTTATGATCAGAAATAATATGCAGCATTTTAAGATCAGAAATAGAGCCAGAAGAAGAGCTGGTTCTAATTTTTGTTTTTGCATTGTGAATAAAATAGAGCCGCGCTCTAGATCAACGACCACGGGAATGCAGCTAATGGCAAACCTCAGAGAGTAAAAACTCCCATGAAAAGCTTCTTGAGAATATAAACCGTTCGGAGTCGGCATAAAGCTTGTAGGTTCAGTTCTCGATTATTTGTGTTCAAAGATTTCACAACACTCGCAACACCATTGATCATAAGAAGCTCGGTCAAAGTCCTTTCAAGGGCTGAAATTGGCATTTCGCTTTATTTTTTCATCACAAATTTAACACATACAACCGCACTGTTTACATTTCAAAACCTTATATTTTTATTTCATTTCACATTTCAACGAACTTTGTCATTTTGATAATGCAATTAACAAGTTGGTAGTGACAGCAGTCTATATTCACACTAGGTGTGTTTCCGTACTCACACTGTGTAACTTGTGGGACACTATTTTCTGTTTCCGTACTTTCTGTGCTTAAAATGGGAGAAGAAGAACATGCATAAAACCGCTCTCTCGAGCACACATAGTGCACAGAGAGTGCTAGAACTCAAGACTCCGAGTAAAGTAAGAACAAGCATCAAGAAGAACAAGCATCAATGAGAAGAAGCAAATGTCAAATAACATTTCAGAATTGTTTATGTTCCTGAAGAAAAATTCACCTGAGTTTTTTTTTTTTTAAGCTTCCTCTCGTTTGTACCTCAAAATATCGTTTCAAATTGTAGGAAATAGTAGTAAGCTTATTTCAAAAGGAGATTTGGCTCATATAAAATTTTTGATTATTAAATCATTTAGTTTTTTCTTCAGTTACGACCTAATTCGAGTTACTTGTGGCTCGAATCCAATAAATTTTAATGGGAGTTTAATAGTGAAATATCTTGAGAACAGAGCAAAAAGTTAACTTTTAGAATGGTGCAAATTGAAAAAGATTTTATTAACCGATTTTTCGTTGTGTAAAAAATGACAATCAACAACTCCAATTAAGGAAATGAATTGAATTGGTAAAAAATATATATACATACATATTAGGGCTGGTCCTTATACGTTACCTAAGAAAAATAATTGTTTTCTTTTAATTTCACGGAGCAACACATTATTTGAATATATATCAGAAGAAACTAGTAATTTTTTTTTTTAATTTTTAAATGGTATTTAGGGGTCGCTACCAAGGCAAATTGGTACAAATGGCGGGAAAAAATGGCCAAAATTAGAAGATGACCTCGTATCTGCATGAAATCAGGTACCTCCAATATGGCGGCTCAAATATGACTATTATGTGAAAAAAACGCACTTATGTAAAATTTTTGGACGCAATTTTGAACATTTAAGCCTGAATTCCCGCACCTATAAAAAATACCTGTACCAGAGAACCAGTTGTACCAGTTGCCCGAATTTCTGAACGCGTGTTCTACGACACGAAGTAAAAACAAGAGGCAGCAGACTTGAAACGTACGTCATAGAGATTGAAAAGCTTGAATTTGCTTGTGAATTTGAAGGGTGGTCCTCAAAATTGTTTTCTTCGTGGTTTTTTTTTTAAATATTTTGTGTTGTAAATCGGGCCAATTATTTGGAATCTGATGTGTTTTGACGTTCCCCCCAAAAAATGTGCAAAATGGGGGATTGATAGACCTCTCTATTTATGCGTCTCAGGAATGCTTCCCTCTTAGAAGGCCCCAAAAAATGGTTAATTTTTACCTATTTTGCTCGATTCGATTTTATGTTGTTCCATATCTCGAAGGGGAAGCAAAATAGGTAAAATCTTACCAATTTTTGGGGGTTCATATTTGAAGAAGCATTTTTGAGACACACAAATAGGGGATCTTTTAACCCCACTATTCGACATATTTTAGGGAGAAACCGAAACACGTGTGTGACTTACAATTTGACTTTCAGTGGACAGTTAAACACGTGTTTCAACATCCCCCCTAAAAATGTGCAAAATGGGGTATTGATAGACCCCCTATTTGTGTGTCTCAAATATGCTTCCTCCTATAGTAACCCCCAAAAAATGGTTAGATTTTACCTATACCTGCTTCCCCTTCGAGATATGGAACTTTATAATCTCAGAACATCATCTTCATAACATCAGAATCCACACAATTGATCCGACTTAGATTGCAAAAAAAGGGCAAAATCTGTCAAAATCACAAAAAAGAATTGTTACGGTCCACCCTAGTGTCCAAACAACTTTTTATATTCTGGCATCAGAATCGCAATCAGTGACCCCCAAGACAACAAGCTTTCCCAATTTGAACTATTTGGGTACTTGCAAGCTTATAAGCTTTTGCTGAACATATCAATCTTTTCAAGTATTTTCCAGAAAATTTCAAGCGCTTCAAGTTTTTGTGCGCAGCAGAGCAGTAAAGCTTGCGATTGATAAGTTTGATACAAAGCCTGGGGTGCTTGGTTTTTTCAAGCTCAAGCCAAGTGAATTTGCAAGTACTTGAAAAAGCTTGATTTTTCAAGTACTTGATGCAGGTCACTGACCTGTACCTTAGATTTTGTCCTCTATCACATATCCGAAGCTCATTCAAATCGTCGAATGACACCAAGGGACGTTTTTTTGTTAGAAGGCTAAACTTTGACAGCTAGTAGCGACCTCTAAATTAAAACAAAAAAGAATCTCTTTCATATTTAGATGTATATAATCGAATAATAACATGCCGCGAAAATAATTAAAAGTCGAAAAATAAGGACCACCCTTATACATACATACAGGGTGACCCGCAATTGAGTGCAACTATTTACGGAGCTGAAAGGTTATGTCGAGCTGAGCAAAAAACCGTACGGGAGGGGGAGTCTATTTTCACATTCTTAGGAGCTACAAGGTTAATTAATATTTCACGACTTTGATTCACGTTATTGTTTCTAGCAGAAAAACTAACTTACATAAAACTTGATAGCTTATTTTCAATGAAATCATCTTTCCAACGGAATCTCAACAATTTGAGTGCAAATTTCTCAGAATTTTGCGTAATAAATAAAATTTTTTTTGTAGATATATTTTGTAATTTATTCAATTTTCTATTCAATGACTTCAAAAACATAAACATATCTTTAAAAATAAAAAAGTTGGCTGTACTAAAAAAATTATACTTATTAGAAAATAATGATAAATAATGACATAACAATTATGATAGTTATGCAATCTAATAAGTATAATTTTTTTAGTACAGCCAACTTTTTTATTTCTTAAGATATGTTTATGTTTTTGGTGTCATTGAAAAGACAATTGAATAAATTACAAAATTGACCTTTAAATTTATTACGCGTAATTCTGAGAAATTTGCACTCAAAATGGAAATTTGGTAGTTTCAATCGATTGATTTCATCTTCACAGGAGCACAGCTCGGTAACGGTTAAGTTGGTGGGGTTTGTTGATATACCGTTGGAAAGGTGATTTCATTGCCTTTGTAATGAGCTAAATAAGTTTTATGTAACTAAGTTTTACTGCTAGAAACAATAACGTAAGCCAAAGTCGTGAAATATTAATTAACCCTGTAGCTCCTAAGAATGTGAAAATAAGAATCTGAAAAAGCTTGACATAAAATTTCAGCTCCGTAAATAGTTGCACTCAATTGCGGGACACCCTGTATATTTCAATAAGTTACAATAAATTTTAATATTCTTAAACGGAAAACACGTTTATAAAAAAACCTAAATGCATAAATTATTTAACCGATTGTTTATGCTGCTTGACTCGTTTTGTTATTGAAGCCAATAAAGACGTTTTTGCACTAAACAAAAGATACTGTCACTGTTGAGAACAAAATCCTCCAACAGGTTTTTTTTAAACTTTTTCATCCACGGAACTTAATGGAGGGGTTTCCCCTCTATATTATCAGTTTGATGATCAGAAATTATGTTTACACTTTTTTAACTTATTGCTGCTGCATGCTGATAAAAAGTTGTTAATATGCGATTGATCGACCAGTTTTCAAGTATAAAAGATGCAGAAATTAATCGTGTATTCTATACATATACTTCTAACATCACACAAAGAAAAACGTCGAAAAGAATAAATCCAATACAGATTTACATATATATATATATATATATATAACCGATAAATTAACGAATAATCCTGTTTTTTAATTATATCAAGAATCAATTTATTGTTTTTTTTTTTGCTTGCTATTATTAAATTCCACTTCGTCAAATTAGTCGGACACAAATTTATTCCATATTTTTTTATACGAAATAAGTTTTATTTTTTTTTTTTTTAATTCCCAGTATCTACTGAGCTTTTTGCAAAAGATTTAAAAAATGCACACCTCAAATCACCTTCAAATATTTTTGTGATTGCTACCTCTTAAGTCCTAATCGTTGTTCCACACTCGCTGGTTACTGAAGTACGACTGAATTTAAGCTAAGCGTAGCATTGAAGATGAATCTATTATTTGTCTTGAACTTGTCTCGCCTATAAGATCAACATGTACAGGGACTTATGAGAGCGTTAAAAAAAAAAACTACACAAGAGCCGGTTTTTTATTGTTCACATACATGTGAGTGAGTTTTGAAATTGAAATAATAATTAATATACAAATAGAATTTACAAATGAAATTTTTAGAAATGTGATTGTTTTTGTTAACACTTCATGTTTTAGATGTATTACAATCACAGCTTATAAGTGAATCGTCTGAGCTACATCTTTCAGATAACGTGTGTGTTAGAATGTATCTTTTGTGTCTTATCACTTCAAATATTGAATAGCTTCTGTATGAAGCTAACTTATGCAATTCTGAAAATGTTCTTTTGGGATTTTACATCTGATAACTGAATCAATGCATTGGAAAATGATTTTAAGAATGCGGTTGAAATGTTAATGCCGTTGAAAAATAATAGATACTTACACTTCTGGTTTTTTGAGTACATAATAGGGAAGCAATAAAATTGAAAAGACATATTAGCCCCTAATCTGAATTAAAGTTAAAACTATCGTTAACTGTCAAAGTGCGTTCAAGAAAAGTTTAAAGAAAATGACAGCTGTTGCTAGTTAACAATAGGCGATTTCTTTTATTTGTTGAGAGAAGAGCAGATCTCAGGGCTATTGTATATGGAGAACGTTCTAAGAATAGTGCGCCCTGAGAACTTCCTTATAGCTCTGAAGTAATAATAAAGGGTCCGCCGTCTAACGTTTTTTTTTTCAACTAGTGCTTATTTCGTGAATGGTAACACTTAGCACATGACTGATTTGACAGATAATTAGTTTTATCCTTCCGCTGAACGAATATGGTTGTGTATACGCTTGAACAACGCTGGGAAATATTGCGACATTACTTTGAAAATCATGGTAATGTTGCACAATGTGTGCGAAAATTGCGTACGGATTTTGGAAGAACAGAAGCACCGTCAGCTCCGTATGTTCGTTATCTTGTGAAAAAAGTGAAAGAAACTGGCATCCTCATCGATAAACCAAAGCGTGAAAAGCCAAAAGCCACTCGCTGAGTGGGTCTGCGATCGACTTACAGAAGATGCCGATTTTGCCAAAAAAAATCATCTTTTCAGATGAAGCTCATGTTGATCTTGGCGGGTATGTAAACAAGCAAAATTGTCGGATTTGGGGCACAGAAAACCCGCACGCATACATTGAAAAGCCGATGCACCCAAAACGAGTCACTGTTTGGTGCGGATTTTGGTCCAGAGGCATAATTGGGCCATTTTTTCTTCGAAAATGAGCAAGGAGTGGCCGTTACAGTCAATGGCCATCGTTATCGGGCCATGTTGAACGAATTTTTGTTCACAAAAATTGAAGAGGAGGATATTGGCAACATTTGATTTCAACAGGACGGCGCTACGTGCCACATAGCCGAAGCTACACTCGATGTTTTGCGCCCTGTTTTTGAAGATCGCATTATCAGCCGCAGAGCTGATGTCGTTTGGCCACCTCAGAGCTGCGATTTGACACCGTTGGACTATTATTTGTGGGGTGCCCTCAAAGATGAGTGTTACGCCGACAAGTCAGAGACAATTGACGCTTTAAAGGACAATATTCGTGAAGCCATTGGTGAAATACAGCGGCACACAATCGATAATGTGCTTAAAAATTGGGCCGATCGTGTAGGCTACTGCATGGCCAGCCGAGGCAGCCATTTGAATGAAATTATTTTCCATTATTAACCGGAAGGATTGTACATTCAAATAAAAAAAGAAATTTGAGAAAATATTCAGCAGTTTTTTTTTTGCATTTTCAAAAAAAAAAAGTTATTTGGCGGACCCTTTATATCAAACCGAGCATAAATTGCCTTAGTTGTCATTTCGAAATATTTTTGAAGTGAAAACTTCTTTAGGCGCGCTGAGCACTTTTTGGTAGAGAGCAAAACTATAGATTCGCACAGCATTGCCTATGCCGTGGTTATGCCAGGCAAGCATGTTTGGTGAACTTTTTTTTATTACCGAGGCGATTACCAACCGACTACCGAGCCAATTACCGATTACCAAAGCGATTACTGACCAATCACCGAACCAATTACCGATTACCTAAGCGCTAAGCGAACCAATTACCGAAGCAATTACCAACTGATTACCAAACCAATTACCAAATACCAAAGCGATTACCAACTGATTACCGAACCAATTACCTATTAACGAAGCGATTACCAGTCAATTACCGAACCATTTACCCATTACCGAAGCAATTACCAGCTCATTACCGAAGCTATAACGAACCGATTACCAAAGCGATTACTAATCCATTACCGAAGCCCATTACCCATTACGAATTGCATAAAAATGAAACTTGAAAAATTTACTTTTTTGCGTTGATGCAAGTAAGCTCAAGAACAACTGCACAGATTAAAGTGAAATTTTCACTATTCTTACAATAATTCATTGTAGAGTGCCACTGTAAGCTCAGAATTTTTAAATATTAAATAGCCGAGAAGTTTTTGACCAATAATCTGGCATAAATGGAAATTTTTATCAAATTTAGGTCTTTTTTGCCATTTCCTGCCTTAACAATAAAAGATATATGAATATAATGTATTAAGAAATGATAGATCTTTACGATTCCAATAAATGAGTCCCTGGTGACATTTATCTAGGATCAATAGTTTTGTCGCAAAAGTTATATTTTAGTGAAAATTTCATAAATTTCTTGCAAGCAGCCATTTATTGGTTGCTTAGCCTAGAATAGCAGCCTTCGATGCCTTCGACGTAGACACTTGATAGCGGCTGCAACGACAAGCTGTCAAATTAGTAACGGTTCTATATCGACGACAAAACCGCAGAGGCATTTTGACAGATGCCGTACGGCCGCAGCCGCAGTCAATGTGTCCAGGCTATCATTTCTAATTTGACATCTTGTCGTTGCAGACGCAATCAATGTGCTTAGGTCGTTACTCTTATTCATGATACAATAATTTACATGGTAGTCTTGACAACGTGAAAATAGTCCTCGGCGATTTTAAAGCGAAAGTCGGAAGGGAAGGCATCTTTGGCCCCACTGTCGGTCAGTTCAGACTTCATGAGACCTCCACGAACAACGGTCTAAGACTGATCGACTTCGCCGCGGCACGAAACATGGTAGTTAGTAGCACCAGATTTAAGCACCTCGACATCCACAAGGCCACCTGGCTGTCCCCGGATCAAAAAACGCGAAACCAAACTGATTATGTTGTAATCGACGCAAGGCATGCCTCTAGTGTTCTAAATGTGCGTACATTTCGGGGGGTCAACATTGACTCCGACCATTATCTTGTTGCAGCCAAGATCCGCATGCGATTATGCAATGCGAAGAACATACGCACAGGAATGCAACGAAAGCTAGATGTCGCTAAGCTGCAATTACAACGGACTGCCGAAGCTACTCCGCTCAACTCCCGGTTAAGACCAACCAACCAACTTCTGAACCCGACGACGCCGGCGGACTTTGGGCGCATATGTCCCACTCCATGCGCGCTGCCGCTGAAGAAGTCATTGGTTTCCGGCGCCCGCAACTTTGGAACCAATGGTACGATCAGGAGTGTCGCATCGCGACAGCAGTAAAAAACGCCGCATACAGAAAAACGCTGCAGTCAGCTGCAACGCGAGAAAACTACCGCGAAAATAGGAAGGAAGAGAGGCGCCTTTTCAGACGCAAGAAAAGAGAGCAGGAAAAGCGTGAGCGTGAGGAACTAGAGGTATACCAGAGGTATACCAGGGCAAGAAGGATGCACGAAAATTCTATCAACAGGTTAAGCGTCTAACCCAAGGTTTCAAGTCCGGAGCATCCATTTGCTGAGACGAAAATGGAGATCTGAATACGGATACACAGTGTGTGCTTAGATTGTGGAGACAGCACTTCTCCAATTTACTTACTGGCGACGATTCCACCAATGCCGCCCATCGAGAGCGCAGTGCAGTGCCACCAATCGACGATGACGGAGTGGAAGTATCACCACCTAGCCATGAAGAGGTTCGAGTTGCTATCCAACGACTCAAAAACAATAACGCAGCGGGTGCTGACGACCTGTCAGCTGAATTGTTTAAAACCGGCGGCGATGAATTGATAAGGCGCATGCATCAGCTCATCAGCAAAATATGGCTAGCAGAAAGCATGCCCGACGATTGGAACCTCAGTGTACTGTGCCCTATACTTAAGAAAGGAGACCATACAATCTGCGCTAGTTATAGAGGTATCAGTCTTATTTCCATCGCATATAAGGTTCTCTCAAGCGTACTGTGTGAAAGATTAAAGCCGATTACAAAAACACTGATTGGACCTTATCAGTTTGGCTTTCGACCTGGTAAGTCCACCATAGACCAGATTTTCACGCTACGACAAATCCTGGAGACTCCCACGTTTCATCCAGCAGCTATAACTTTGAAGTAGTCAATGAGTTTGTATACCTTGGCACCGCCATTAATACTAACAGCGAAATCAGCCTGGAGATAAAGCGAAGAACAATAATTGCAAATAGGTGCTACTACGGACTCAGTAAGCAACTAAGTTCCAGAGCCCTCTCTCGATCGACAAAACTAACACTCTACAAGACGCTCGTTCTACCTGTGCTGCTTTATGGCGCTGAGGCATGGGTAGTTTCGCAAACTGACGCAGCCGCCCTGGGGGTGTTCGAGAGAAAAGTTCTTCGCAAAATCTTCGGTCCTGTTCGAGTCGGCGATGACTATCGCATCCGAATGAACCACGAGCTGTATGAAATATGTGTGAAATATTGGAGTACTCCGTAAATTTTCCGATGAGATAATATATTTTATTTTTTCTACGACGGCTGTCGGATCTCTCTCTGAGTGTCGTAAGAGTGCCATATTTTTGCTATTTTGCATTTTGTTAGTTTTTACCCTGAGCTGACATTTCGTTTTATGTGGCTGTGTTGAATTCATGTAAGTTCAAAACAAAAAATTAAATTATTTTCGTCAAAATGAAGCATTCACATCGAAAAGCAACGCTGATCCGACAACCGCTCCTATTCCGGACATGTTATCAGTGGATTTCACCGACAACCGCTTTGGTTCTGTTCGGCTCTCACTGGCCATCTTCGGCGTCCCAGCGGCAAATTTACGGAGTACTCCAATATTTCATATATGAAAGGCAGTACACTTGTGTTATGTTATTCATATATGAATTTGAACGCGAAGTTGTATATGGGAGAAGAAAGCTCGACTACTTGTTTGCATACTTTGTAATCAAAACTGTAGCCTCTGTGCTTGACTACTCGTTGGCATATTTTGTAATCGAAAATGTAGCCCGTCTGCCTACAAAGCGGTCATTGTCTTCTAAAAGTAAGTTGAAAGTTGATACGAAAATTTGTACATTACCGCCTACAAGTGGATTGCCTTTCATCGATGGAGTGTATTTATACAAAGTTTCCGCGCTCTATCTCTTTCCACACTCATTCAAAAAGTAAAATCAAAACCTCTTAGCGCCAGGACTGCCATTTCAAACGGGTTTTTGAGTAGTACGGCGTAGATGGATAAAATTATTACAAATGTTCAAATTGTTCAAATAAATGTATTTTCTTTCTTTTATGTATTTTATTTCTTAAGTATCTTTGAAACATTTGACTAGAAACATTTGACATAGAATGAAATAAACTATGCGTCATCTGGGTAAGATATCTTCTTTATATCCCACGTAAGAGAATAATTTTTTATAACTTCATCTCAATAAATTTTTGTCGTGTTAGGATACAAGTATTTTAACTTTGAAGTAGGTGGAGCATTTTTTTATGCATGTTTAAATCTTAAAATGTTTCTCCGGATGAAGCTGTTTTTTAAGTTATGACATGCTATGACGATATTGAAAAATAAAAGACAATATATTTTCTTAAAAAATATTTGCTACTTAAATTACAATTGGCAAGAAATAAAAATGTATACATATTTTTATATAAATCTTGGACATGGTTGAATTATACAGGTAGATGCAGCGTTGATGGTGCTATCTTCTTCGTTACTGCCGATATTTTCTATGGCGCTTCCTGCTTGCAGCTAATTTTTATTTTTTATTGCTTAAATATCAATAAAAACACGAAAAGGAACAATTTTTAACAATTTTTAATTAACGCAACGAGGCAGCTTCAACTATTTAACATCGTTTACATTTTGACAATTCTTTGTTTCTCACACCTTTTTCATAGTTTTGGGATTTTATATGAGTTGTCAACTTTGTTTTGACATTCGCGGCAGTACGCTCTCATCTAGCGAGTTTACTTATATTATTCTACCATGCATCTTGGACTCTGCTTAGGAAAAAAAAAATCACCAATTTTTTCACTCAATTTTGGATAGAAAAATGGAAAAATTGGAGTATAAAGTTATTTGGCAAGTTTAAATTTCGTCGCGAGTAGTTTTTTTTGAAAAAACCACAAATTTAAGGTTTATTAACCTTATAGTATTACGGTAGAGTGCTTTTAAAAAAGCAGCAAAAACACTCTCAACTCACAAAATAATAAAAAACTGACGACTATTTTAAAATCGAAATTTCTGGATTAAAATTTTAAAATTGCCGCGATAAATTCATTTTTTGTCCAATTTTTACAAACAGCACATTGTTAGAAAGAGGAAAAGAAGGAAAGTAAAAAAGAATTGTTATATGCTATGTTATAAAAAAATATTTAAATGTCATATTTTTTTAGATTTTTTGCCATCTAAAATCGAGTGAACAATTGGGGTAAAAAACTTTTAAAAAAAAAACCGACTACAAAATCACTACAAAGTAAAAAATAATTTTTAAATTTTCCTTTTAATTTCTTGGTCATATTTGACAATTATTTAAGCATATTATTATATTGGAAAACTTATTATATGAATTTTTTTTCTAATTTGTTGTACTATCATAAATATATTAATTTCCTTATGCATATAAAGCTTTTAAGGTCGGCGCTAATATAATTAGACGTTTAATAAGAAGCGCCAACTTCAAAGCTTTTCCTGATTAATCACATTCCTGATTAATCGATTCATCAGAAATTGCTTTATTCAAAAAATGAATAATTTTGATCAAATGTATTTTGAATGTTTATATGAATTTAAAGTAAAAAACTAAAAACGTCGTGAACAATAAAAAAAGTTATATACACTTGAAATATTTGATTAATCAGATTTTGATTAATCAGATTCTTGATTAATCGAATAATAATTCAAATGATTAATCATAATACTAATTAATCGATTAATCAGTATTCTGGTTAATCAGAAAACTGAGTAATTGATTAATCAGTTAATCTTGAATCTGATTAGTCAAAAAATTAATTAATCGATTAATCGGCCAGCCCTAGTATAAACTACATAAATACAATTGTTCTTAGAGAAATTTTTCTATTACATTCTGAAAGTTTGTTGGTTACTTCAAATATCTGTCCCTTAACTTTCAATCAGATACATGCAATAACAATAGATATCGCACTTCCTCAGCATTAACCCATCTAAAGCCACTACCCAGTAATCATTGAAAATATGAATGTTATGGATACCCGTGACCACAAACAAGTTAATGTGGGAAAAATTTACCCACCAATAAATGGGTTGGGCTCAGGGACAACACAAGACGTAACAACTAACCATGCGTATACATAGATCTATTTACACAACTAATTTTAATCTACTTTTGAGTTGACCTTTTGACAAATTAACATCAAAAACGCTACAATTGTTAACAAAGGAACTCATGCGACTTAAAGGAGCAGTAACCATATAATTTGTTCTACTAAATGGCAAATAAATTAAGTTGTTAGCGTTTCTACTGCTTCTACGGTTAGTGTTAAAATTTATGTGAGATGTCACGTGTTTTGTCAACACGTATAGTGTTTTTCTAATATTGCCACGCCCTTTTGTTAAATAAGCGCCCCCTTTCTTGAGCGTTATTTGTAATAATTGTGCCTACCCCTTTATTTCATTTCAGTACCCCAGCGTCAATATTAACTGAGATAGTGTTTATCTAGTATTGCCACGTCCATTTGCCGAATTGCGCCTACTTTATTGACCGTAATTTTTATTAATTCTGCCTTCCCCTGTACTTAAATAAATTTCAGTGCCCTAGTGCCAATAATATTCGAGATACACTGTTTTTCTAATATTTCCACGATCAGGTGTCGAATTTAATGTCCGTAATTTGTTCTAATAATGCCTAACCCTTTACCAAATTTCAGTACCATAGTATCAATATTATTCGAGATACACTCTTTTTCTAATATTGCCACGCCCATTTGTCAAACAACGCCCATTTCCTTGACCCTCATTTTTATTATCTGTGTTCACCCCTACATAAAATTGCAGTAAACTAATAACGCCCACTTTATTGACCATAATTTGTAATAATAATTCCCCTATACCCCTATACTAAATTGCAGTACTCTAGTCTCAAAATTATTCAAGATATACTGTTTTTTTAATATTGCCACGCCCATTTGTCGAATAACGCCCATTTTCTTGCCCGTAGTTTGTAATAATTGTGCCTACCCCTACACTAAACTGCAGTACCCTAGTGTCAATATTATTCGAGATACAGTAGTATCTACTATTGCGAGATCTAGTATTGCGACGCCCAGTTCTCGAATAACGCCCACTTTTTACGGGCACCTCCATGCTTATGATATCCATCTGTTCACCAAAAATTATGGCAATCAGGCATATGGCTTAGGAGTTATCGATGTATGTACATACATTTAAAAAAAAAAAAAAAAAAAAAAAATAAAATAAAAAACAGAGAAACCGACGAACTTGAGAACCTCCTCCTTTTTGAAGTCGGTTAAAAAGACGGTCTTATATATCTACTTATTACGTGGATACATTTAGAACTAACAAAAATGACTTTTGTTGAAATGTTTTATTTTTAATGTTTACTGTTCACATTAATATTAACTCAAATATGGCAAAGTCAAACGACAACAAGTGAAAAGAGTGTTATGGAAATGCTTAACCCATTTCTTGCCAAAAGGCACGTTTTCGCACCAAAAAGTTTGGATATTTTTTAAATATGCAATAAATGTAAGTTTTAAAAACCAGATAAAAATATAAAATTTTTGACCTACTTTAAAAAAAAAATCAAAATAAATACTTAACGGAGGAAAAAATGTTTTACAATTACCTCAAAATATAATAAATGATTTACTTTATAACGGTAAGGAAATGCAATTGTTATATATATGCATTACCTTTGGTTGGGTGCGAAAATGCACACATGGCGCTTAACCTGATTTTTCAATCATAGTTTTTCGTTGAAAAAAGTGCAATGTGCCTCTGCATTATTAATGTTTCAGAGCTTGGCATGACATACGAACTAATTTGTTGGTTTTTTTTTAAATAAACGTATAACTATAAGGAAAATGTTGATTTTGCATATAATTTGTATTAATCTGCCCCAGGTGAACGGAAAAGCGAAACAATTTTTTGTCCATTTTTAACCCATTTTTGGGAACCTACAACCTAGCCATAATAAGTGTTTCGCCGGGAAAAATTTTTTTGTCTTGGCCAGAAATGGGTTAGGAAAGTTGTTCTGTATGTTAGAGTAATGGTTAACATGACGCAATGTACTATGGCTTTTGTTGATTATGCTACCAACATAGCAACCACAGCAAGTGTCAAATAATTCACTAGATCAATAGTTTTTCGTCGCCTACCATTCTAAAACATATTTCAATTATAAATAAAAAATCAATTTAAATTAAAATACTTACATTTCGCTTCAATAAATAAACGCAAACAAGAAAAGATTACTCAAAAATCACAGTGTGATGCTAGCAACCTTCCTAAAAGCACACTGTATGCTGAAATGTCAGCCGACGTAACATAGAAATCAAAATTCAACAGACTCCTACGTCGCGTTACGTTTCGGCTAATTAGATACACAAAAAAAGCATTTGGTAGATTTCTATGTGACAAAAGAACCGGCTGTGTTGCGTTGATCTATGTTTGGCTAATTAGGCCATAAGGGTATCAACACATTAGTTATTTTTTGTAAATTTAAAAAAGTGCGTTAAAATTAAGCACAAAAATAAATCCAAGTTTTTCGAATTGAGCAAATAGAAGTACATGTAAAATTTGGGTAGTACGAATGTTCATCAATAGTAGTACAATACAAAATTAGATAGTACGTAAGACGTAGGACTAGCACATGTACTAATATTTCAGTTCATTCGGCAGCACAGGTTAGCGTAATAGCTGGGTCCTGCGGTACCGTGAAATAACTCCCAAATGAAATAACTCCCAATGAAATAACTCCCAATGAAATAAGTCCCAATAAAAATGAAACAACTCCCAACCTTAAAAAATGATATAACTCCAAAAGGCAAAAACGAAATAAGTCCTAACATTTTGGAGTTAATTCGCAATTATTTTTTTTCCCCTAAATAAAAGAAATAACTCCCAATGAAATTAGTTCCAACAAAAAAGAAATAACTCCCAATTCAAAACAATCAAATAAATGTCAATGAAATAAACCCCAACCAAAATGAAGAAACTCCCAATCAAAAATGGTGAACGCTACTTATTTATAATATTTCCAAGTATATACATAAATATGTACATACCATTTTTTATATAGAGAAGAAAAACTCGGCGGAAGCGCGGAAAGCCACCACCGCCCGCCCCTCGCGGTCATCATACCTATTCATAATATTCAATGTGAACCAAAATTAGTTGCTTAAAACATCCAAGCGGCACAATTGAGAATGTGCCATCAATTAAAATTCGTGTATTGTTGTTGTTGGGAATAACATGTATAATATTTTTTTCCTCTAGCTTCCGATTTTTTTACATAGAATTGTTTTTCATCCTTAGAATACAACAGTTTGCTATTTCTCCTTTTACCACTCATAATTTCATATGTAACACTTGTCATTTTTTTTTTTTTAACACACTGATGTTTGG
Organism: Coremacera marginata; assembly: GCA_914767935.1. Classification (NCBI taxonomy): domain Eukaryota; kingdom Metazoa; phylum Arthropoda; class Insecta; order Diptera; family Sciomyzidae; genus Coremacera; species Coremacera marginata. Next base: position 11,247,702 of record OU612043.1, on the reverse strand, counting down.
CACTGATCTTCACTGATTGAAATTCTAACAAGAACTATATTATTTAGTGTAATGTACACTTGTAACTTGTTACTTGGCTTCTTTTTATTTTTGGGACAGTAATAAGAACCGTTATAAAAATACCAAAATTCATTGAAACGTAATTTTTAGTAAAATGAAATAACTCCCAACAAAAATGAAATAACTCCCAACGATAATGAAATAACTTCCAATTTCGCAAAAAATTTAAATAAAACCCAACATTATTTTGTTGGAATTTATTTCATAATGAAATAACTCCTAATAGAAAATTACGAAATAAGGGCCAACGCATTGGGAGTTATTTCATAATGAAATAATTCCCAATTTGTATGGAAATTTTTGAATTTTTTGTTGGGAGTTATTTCATTTTTTTGTTGCAGGTTATTTCATTTGGGAGTTATTTCACGGTACCGGGTCCTGCTAGTTATGTAATAAATTTATATATCATAAATCATTGACTTAACTTTTTAACTACGAAAAAATGTTATTCAGAAACTTCTTTCATATGTAATAACAATCAATAAAATTGCCCCTAGCTGTACGCAACAACCGAATACGGCCCTGAGTGAATGTTTCTGCATTAGTGTGAACATACACCAGTAAGAAAAATTACTCACTTTTATTCCAGAACACCACTTCCTTATCTCTTATTTCTATGAAACCAGCACTAAGCAAAACATAAACGAACATAACTGCCCAGTAGTCTCGGGCATCATGGATGAATCAATCTTTGGTGATTTCTTAAAGAAACTTGCTGCATAAGTCAGGCTTGCAGAATATTCTTAAACGCGTCTGTTTTGTATTCGTCAATAACAGAGTTGCAGAATATTCTTTAACTCATCTGCAATGGATTCGTCAACAATAAAATAAAAAGAACAAAGCAACAACGGAAACAGTAGAACACGCTATAACTCTTCTCTCCTTTATATCTTGTCGAAAATTCTTTAACGCGTCTGTTTTGTTTTCGTTCATTAAAAATTTGTCGAAAATTCTTCAACTTTCTGTCTTGTCTTGTTCATTAAAAAATTTCTCAAAAATTCTTCAACTTTCTGTCTTGTGTTCGTTCATGACTTCCCTATAAAGCTTAATTTTTGCATATATTTCGGGGTAATTTTTTCGTCAAAAATTTAAATATATATAATTTTGTAAAAGTGGACTGAATGACTGATATATCAAAGATGACACATTTAGATAATGTGATCGAAAGAGAAAACATGTACAATAATATAAAATCAAAGAATAAATAAAAGAAAAGAGAATAAATAATTTTTTCACATTTTGTACGAAACAAAACTTTTTTGTTTTAACGAAACTTCGCTAACGATTTGGTGTTGTATTCGTTCATGAAAAATCTCTATGTTTCTGTATTCCGTTCTTGCACGAATTTGGAACATTGATATGAGATTTTCGTCAATGAATTGTGTGGCCCAGTCAGCATGTTTCGTCCATGAATCGGAAAAATCACGCATGATTCTCTTACGATTTTTTTAAGAACGGAACTACTGCCCAGTAGGCATTGGCAGGTATTCGAACCGTTACTAGAAGGCCTTAAAATGAATGTCGGAGACCTACCCTACTCATATCCAAGCTCATATCCTTTTTAATATGAAATGGCCAAATTTTCCATGCCTTCCGCTCTCCCTGCTTTAAAGAGGCCTGATATAAGCACTCCTTTAGAATGGCTTAAAGAAGAGGTTAACTAAAAACATGAAAAAAATATTTTTGTTTATTTCTTTTTATGTATACCTACCTATTATTCTGTGATTTTATATTATGTTACAGCAGCAGAACCCAGTGGTCCACGGCTTCGCCACGGACGTTCCAGCAACCATACTTTTTTATCTGTAAACCATCTCATGCTCGAAAACAATCTACTGCCAAAATTTCAGCTCTGTCGGCCGAGAAGTTTTGGAGTCTTAACGATTTGTTAAAAGTGGGCGTAATTATAGTGGCACCACGCCCAGTTTTAGTTCACTTGCCAATAGTGTACATACCAACTTAATTACCAAATTCAAAATATAAATTTCAATGTCATTTTTGCCCAAAAAAAAAGAGAAATTAAAATTAAAAAAAGAAAAATTGCAGCTTTTTAAAGAAGAAATTTTGAATAACAAAAGCATCGAAGTGAGAAACTTAAATTTAAAATTCAGCTAATGGAGCTGCAAAAACAAAATATATCAAATTAAGAATTACTGAATTTTGACTTGACGTACAATTTTAATGTTTACTTAGAGTAATTAAACTGAACTAATGTTGACTAAAATATGATATTTAAGTTTGAACTTGAAGTACAATTTTTATTTCATTTTTTTTTAATTTAACTTAATATAAATTTAAAACTGAAATGAGTACAAATTAATGTAATGAATAAAACTTAAAACTTAAACTGCATGTTTTGCAAAAATTCCATTTCTTATTGCTATGGCTTCTTCATTTCTTGTTTCTCCACTATGAAGAATTATATCGTGTTGACTTTCATCATAGTTATTTAGATGAGTGTCATTCCTTCCTTCGGGCAGAGATTGGACTTTGCAAAAAATTCAAATATTGTACAGAGCTGCGCATACGTTTACTATTTGTGTAGCTATCTTCGGTTCATAGTGGAGTGCACGAGCACCTAACAAATACCTAAATCTATTTTTGAGCACCTCAATTGTGCGCTCAACTATATTTCTTGCTTGGGAATGCTTTTTGTTAAATTGGCTTTCAACTGAACCATCTGCCTTGCAGCCCTATTTAATTACTCCATTCTTGTTACACCGGCTTGTAATTTGCTTTCCAACAGTCTAAACAAATCTGTGAATGCAGCCTTCGACAAACGAAAATTCTTTAAAAATCTGAAAAATGTACATTTTAGCAAATCGCACAAATAATATTTAAAAACCACTAACATTTGCTCTTTCAATTCCAGAGGATTAGACAGATCTCTAAGCCTCTCCCTTGCCAAATCCACTAGACCAGAGATTTCAACATCGTCCTCATTGTCATTTTTTTTTGTTAATTTTTCTTTTTATTAAGTTTACTTTATAAAATTTGTTTGTACAATTTATTTAAAATTGTTTTTATTTAAAAATAAACAGAATGTCAAACAGCTGTTTAAAATTCAGTCAACAATTCACAATATTGTACATTTTTATCGATTGAGTATCACAATAGCAAAACGAAATTTAATCGACTCAATCGACTACTTTCTATTCTACTGCTTATCGATACTCGCAATAGGCGTGCTAGCTTTATTGCCTATTGGGTGGGTGTTACTGAAAAAGAACTCACACACACGCTCACAGAGAACTATATTTCGTCTGCTTCTTGCAAGAACAGAAAATCAGTGCGGGAAATAGAGAACTATCATTTCCTTACTACGTTACTAAAAGGGGGTTTCAGACAATACTGCATGTCTATCGGACATTGCATGTCATGGATGAATCAATCTTTGGTGATTTCTTAAAGAAACTTGCTGCATAAGTCAGGCTTGCAGAATATTCTTAAACGCGTCTGTTTTGTATTCGTCAATAACAGAGTTGCAGAATATTCTTTAACTCATCTGCAATGGATTCGTCAACAATAAAACAAAAAGAACAAAGCAACAACGGAAACAGTAGAACACGCTATAACTCTTCTCTCCTTTATATCTTGTCGAAAATTCTTTAACGCGTCTGTTTTGTTTTCGTTCATTAAAAATTTGTCAAAAATTCTTCAACTTTCTGTCTTGTCTTGTTCATTAAAAAATTTCTCAAAAATTCTTCAACTTTCTGTCTTGTGTTCGTTCATGACTTCCCTATAAAGCTTAATTTTTGCATATATTTCGGGGTAGTTTTTTCGTCAAAAATTTAAATATATATAATTTTGTAAAAGTGGACTGAATGACTGATATATCAAAGATGACACATTTAGATAATGTGATCGAAAGAGAAAACATGTACAATAATATAAAATCAAAGAATAAATAAAAGAAAAGAGAATAAATAATTTTTTCACATTTTGTACGAAACAAAACTTTTTTGTTTTAACGAAACTTCGCTAACGATTTGGTGTTGTATTCGTTCATGAAAAATCTCTATGTTTCTGTATTCCGTTCTTGCACGAATTTGGAACATTGATATGAGATTTTCGTCAATGAATTGTGTGGCCCAGTCAGCATGTTTCGTCCATGAATCGGAAAAATCACGCATGATTCTCTTACGATTTTTTTAAGAACGGAACTACTGCCCAGTAGGCATTGGCAGGTATTCGAACCGTTACTAGCAGGCCTTAAAATGAATGTCGGAGACCTACCCTACTCATATCCAAGCTCATATCCTTTTTAATATGAAATGGCCAAATTTTCCATGCCTTCCGCTCTCCCTGCTTTAAAGAGGCCTGATATAAGCACTCCTTTAGAATGGCTTAAAGAAGAGGTTAACTAAAAACATGAAAAAAATATTTTTGTTTATTTCTTTTTATGTATACCTACCTATTATTCTGTGATTTTATATTATGTTACAGCAGCAGAACCCAGTGGTCCACGGCTTCGCCACGGACGTTCCAGCAACCATACTTTTTTATCTGTAAACCATCTCATGCTCGAAAACAATCTACTGCCAAAATTTCAGCTCTGTCGGCCGAGAAGTTTTGGAGTCTTAACGATTTGTTAAAAGTGGGCGTAATTATAGTGGCACCACGCCCAGTTTTAGTTCACTTGCCAATAGTGTACATACCAACTTAATTACCAAATTCAAAATATAAATTTCAATGTCATTTTTGCCCAAAAAAAAAGAGAAATTAAAATTAAAAAAAGAAAAATTGCAGCTTTTTAAAGAAGAAATTTTGAATAACAAAAGCATCGAAGTGAGAAACTTAAATTTAAAATTCAGCTAATGGAGCTGCAAAAACAAAATATATCAAATTAAGAATTACTGAATTTTGACTTGACGTACAATTTTAATGTTTACTTAGAGTAATTAAACTGAACTAATGTTGACTAAAATGTGATATTTAAGTTTGAACTTGAAGTACAATTTTTATTTCATTTTTTTTTAATTTAACTTAATATAAATTTAAAACTGAAATGAGTACAAATTAATGTAATGAATAAAACTTAAAACTTAAACTGCATGTTTTGCAAAAATTCCATTTCTTATTGCTATGGCTTCTTCATTTCTTGTTTCTCCACTATGAAGAATTATATCGTGTTGACTTTCATCATAGTTATTTAGATGAGTGTCATTCCTTCCTTCGGGCAGAGATTGGACTTTGCAAAAAATTCAAATATTGTACAGAGCTGCGCATACGTTTACTATTTGTGTAGCTATCTTCGGTTCATAGTGGAGTGCACGAGCACCTAACAAATACCTAAATCTATTTTTGAGCACCTCAATTGTGCGCTCAACTATATTTCTTGCTTGGGAATGCTTTTTGTTAAATTGGCTTTCAACTGAACCATCTGCCTTGCAGCCCTATTTAATTACTCCATTCTTGTTACACCGGCTTGTAATTTGCTTTCCAACAGTCTAAACAAATCTGTGAATGCAGCCTTCGACAAACGAAAATTCTTTAAAAATCTGAAAAATGTACATTTTAGCAAATCGCACAAATAATATTTAAAAACCACTAACATTTGCTCTTTCAATTCCAGAGGATTAGACAGATCTCTAAGCCTCTCCCTTGCCAAATCCACTAGACCAGAGATTTCAACATCGTCCTCATTGTCATTTTTTTTTGTTAATTTTTCTTTTTATTAAGTTTACTTTATAAAATTTGTTTGTACAATTTATTTAAAATTGTTTTTATTTAAAAATAAACAGAATGTCAAACAGCTGTTTAAAATTCAGTCAACAATTCACAATAGTGTACATTTTTATCGATTGAGTATCACAATAGCAAAACGAAATTTAATCGACTCAATCGACTGCTTTCTATTCTACTGCTTATCGATACTCGCAATAGGCGTGCTAGCTTTATTGCCTATTGGGTGGGTGTTACTGAAAAAGAACTCACACACACGCTCACAGAGAACTATATTTCGTCTGCTTCTTGCAAGAACAGAAAATCAGTGCGGGAAATAGAGAACTATCATTTCCTTACTACGTTACTAAAAGGGGGTTTCAGACAATACTGCATGTCTATCGGACATTGCATGTCATGGATGAATCAATCTTTGGTGATTTCTTAAAGAAACTTGCTGCATAAGTCAGGCTTGCAGAATATTCTTAAACGCGTCTGTTTTGTATTCGTCAATAACAGAGTTGCAGAATATTCTTTAACTCATCTGCAATGGATTCGTCAACAATAAAACAAAAAGAACAAAGCAACAACGGAAACAGTAGAACACGCTATAACTCTTCTCTCCTTTATATCTTGTCGAAAATTCTTTAACGCGTCTGTTTTGTTTTCGTTCATTAAAAATTTGTCAAAAATTCTTCAACTTTCTGTCTTGTCTTGTTCATTAAAAAATTTCTCAAAAATTCTTCAACTTTCTGTCTTGTGTTCGTTCATGACTTCCCTATAAAGCTTAATTTTTGCATATATTTCGGGGTAGTTTTTTCGTCAAAAATTTAAATATATATAATTTTGTAAAAGTGGACTGAATGACTGATATATCAAAGATGACACATTTAGATAATGTGATCGAAAGAGAAAACATGTACAATAATATAAAATCAAAGAATAAATAAAAGAAAAGAGAATAAATAATTTTTTCACATTTTGTACGAAACAAAACTTTTTTGTTTTAACGAAACTTCGCTAACGATTTGGTGTTGTATTCGTTCATGAAAAATCTCTATGTTTCTGTATTCCGTTCTTGCACGAATTTGGAACATTGATATGAGATTTTCGTCAATGAATTGTGTGGCCCAGTCAGCATGTTTCGTCCATGAATCGGAAAAATCACGCATGATTCTCTTACGATTTTTTTAAGAACGGAACTACTGCCCAGTAGGCATTGGCAGGTATTCGAACCGTTACTAGCAGGCCTTAAAATGAATGTCGGAGACCTACCCTACTCATATCCAAGCTCATATCCTTTTTAATATGAAATGGCCAAATTTTCCATGCCTTCCGCTCTCCCTGCTTTAAAGAGGCCTGATATAAGCACTCCTTTAGAATGGCTTAAAGAAGAGGTTAACTAAAAACATGAAAAAAATATTTTTGTTTATTTCTTTTTATGTATACCTACCTATTATTCTGTGATTTTATATTATGTTACAGCAGCAGAACCCAGTGGTCCACGGCTTCGCCACGGACGTTCCAGCAACCATACTTTTTTATCTGTAAACCATCTCATGCTCGAAAACAATCTACTGCCAAAATTTCAGCTCTGTCGGCCGAGAAGTTTTGGAGTCTTAACGATTTGTTAAAAGTGGGCGTAATTATAGTGGCACCACGCCCAGTTTTAGTTCACTTGCCAATAGTGTACATACCAACTTAATTACCAAATTCAAAATATAAATTTCAATGTCATTTTTGCCCAAAAAAAAAGAGAAATTAAAATTAAAAAAAGAAAAATTGCAGCTTTTTAAAGAAGAAATTTTGAATAACAAAAGCATCGAAGTGAGAAACTTAAATTTAAAATTCAGCTAATGGAGCTGCAAAAACAAAATATATCAAATTAAGAATTACTGAATTTTGACTTGACGTACAATTTTAATGTTTACTTAGAGTAATTAAACTGAACTAATGTTGACTAAAATGTGATATTTAAGTTTGAACTTGAAGTACAATTTTTATTTCATTTTTTTTTAATTTAACTTAATATAAATTTAAAACTGAAATGAGTACAAATTAATGTAATGAATAAAACTTAAAACTTAAACTGCATGTTTTGCAAAAATTCCATTTCTTATTGCTATGGCTTCTTCATTTCTTGTTTCTCCACTATGAAGAATTATATCGTGTTGACTTTCATCATAGTTATTTAGATGAGTGTCATTCCTTCCTTCGGGCAGAGATTGGACTTTGCAAAAAATTCAAATATTGTACAGAGCTGCGCATACGTTTACTATTTGTGTAGCTATCTTCGGTTCATAGTGGAGTGCACGAGCACCTAACAAATACCTAAATCTATTTTTGAGCACCTCAATTGTGCGCTCAACTATATTTCTTGCTTGGGAATGCTTTTTGTTAAATTGGCTTTCAACTGAACCATCTGCCTTGCAGCCCTATTTAATTACTCCATTCTTGTTACACCGGCTTGTAATTTGCTTTCCAACAGTCTAAACAAATCTGTGAATGCAGCCTTCGACAAACGAAAATTCTTTAAAAATCTGAAAAATGTACATTTTAGCAAATCGCACAAATAATATTTAAAAACCACTAACATTTGCTCTTTCAATTCCAGAGGATTAGACAGATCTCTAAGCCTCTCCCTTGCCAAATCCACTAGACCAGAGATTTCAACATCGTCCTCATTGTCATTTTTTTTTGTTAATTTTTCTTTTTATTAAGTTTACTTTATAAAATTTGCTTGTACAATTTATTTAAAATTGTTTTTATTTAAAAATAAACAGAATGTCAAACAGCTGTTTAAAATTCAGTCAACAATTCACAATAGTGTACATTTTTATCGATTGAGTATCACAATAGCAAAACGAAATTTAATCGACTCAATCGACTGCTTTCTATTCTACTGCTTATCGATACTCGCAATAGGCGTGCTAGCTTTATTGCCTATTGGGTGGGTGTTACTGAAAAAGAACTCACACACACGCTCACAGAGAACTATATTTCGTCTGCTTCTTGCAAGAACAGAAAATCAGTGCGGGAAATAGAGAACTATCATTTCCTTACTACGTTACTAAAAGGGGGTTTCAGACAATACTGCATGTCTATCGGACATTGCATGTCCGATGACATGTACGATGTGTGAAAGCTAAAACTACATGTCCATCCAACATGTAGTACGAAAATCAAATGATTTTGATTTTTCTGCCAGTCCATCCGACATGTAGTATTGTTCGAACGCACGTTCAGCGGACTCGCTGCATTTTTCATTCTGCAAAAGTCGTCAATGAGTCAACATCAAAAGAAAATAAAGGCCCAACCAAAATAGACGAAACGAGACTATTGCAACTTGCCGAACGTCTGACGAGTTGCGACGCTAGCAGTTCGGTTCTTACGGAACAAAACGTATCAGGGGTTGGATTCTGTAACTGTGAGAAATATTCAGTGAACACAAAAGAAAAAACTCACTTTCACGCGCAGTGTTCACATTAGCATATCATCCGATTCTGTAAGTGCGAATGAACAGCACTGTGCTGAATGAAAAATCAAAGTAGCTGAATGAAAATTTCAATGAGCTGAATTGGATTTGACAGCTAATGTTTCTAAACAAAATAAAGGAAAAAAAATTCAAAACTTTTTCGGTTGCAAAAATCATAGAATTTTGAAATAAAATGAGTTTACTTCTGCGCATAAATTTTTTACGTCGTTTGAGAAATAGAAGAAAACATGTATTAAACACTTAATTAAGAATATGCGTTTAACAAATAAGTCTTCCTTAATTTAATAGGAATCACTTAATTATTGTTCGAAGGAACTCATGAGATAACCTCAATCCATGCAATGTAAGTGATGAACGATTTATGGAGTTGTATCGATTTCCCAAGCAATTTGCGAAGGATTTTTTCAACGACATAGCACATCGTTTTCAATCTTCAGAACGCATTACCGCTCTTTCAGCCAATATTGGCTTTTTATGTACTGGCTTTTTTAGTTTATTTGTCATTTTGCAGCATTCAATTTAAATCTTCACCGGAAAATATTCAGTGAAAAAATTTTGTTCATTGTGAACATTTTTTTGACATAAGAATTCACTTCATACGGTTACAGAATCGCATACTTAGATTCTTCACTGAATTTTGTGAACACTTTATTTTCCACAGTTAGAGAATCCGCCCCCATCTTCGTTAAATTACGTTTGTTCATTTTGGGCAACAACATTGAATTGCATTAAAACGAACATTTTCGTCTCTACTCGTTTCGGAGCAACTCGTCTATTTTGGTTGAGCCTTAAGGAAAAAGAAGGAAATAACGAAGAAGGATAAAAGAAACTTATAAGCGTTTCACATAATTAATTTTATAAATAATTTATTGAAATTTATAGTAGTTTTTTATGAGAGTAGCAAGAAATTGTTTTGCCATTGTTAAGATGTGTTCTTTTTGAGAGCTGAAATATAATGATGTCTATCCAACATGTAGTATGTCTGAGAGCTCAATGAAAAAGTGTCGTTATTTTGCCGAACTATCCGACATGTAGTATTGTCTGAAACCCCCTAAAGACATAATCATAGTCTTGCGCAGAACGGTGCATTTTTATCTGCCTGACTTGTAGTAATCTGGTTTCTATTATTTTGTGTAATCTGGTTTTTATTATTTTTGGTTATATCTTGATTTTGCGACAAAAATACGAGCCAACCAATCAACATGTCGTTGCAGTTAAATATTGAAAAACTAAATGGCTTCAACAATTACAACTCCTGGTCCATGACTGTACGTGCATATTTGGAGTCTGAAGATTTGTGGACCGTAGTAGAAAGTGGTCCGAAAAACAATGAAGCTGTAAATAAGTGTTGTATTGTTAGTATTTTTAGTTTTGTGTTTTTTCACCTGCAGTCTATGATGAAAGACAAACGTGCCAAATTTATTCTACTTTGCTTAGTCAATCAGGGTGTGTCGGACTTTATGGTGGACTTTCCAACAGCTGGAGATTTATGGGTATATTTAAGAACTAATTATTCCAACAGATAAATTTAAGTTATGTTAAATGAGCTAAAAGCTAAATACTTATATCAACAATCTTTCATCGCATGCTTTTACGCTGCAGCCACACGTGATAGTACTACCATTAAACAAACTAGGTAGATTTGTTCCAGTGACAATTGGTGTCACAACTTCGCTGGCTATTTGGCTGCAATTATGAAAACCGTCAACGCCTAGACCTGCATATAAACTTCGTGCAATTTGTGCTCGAAGTTTATGTACAGAAAGAAATAAAATAAAGAACACTTATAAATAGACTTGTATACACAATTTATTAATAATTCTTACGTTTTGTCTAATCATCAATTAGTGTAGATGCTGCTGACAAATGGCAGTGGATACAACGCAGGAATATATGCAGATATTAAGAAGAAGCACAAAAACTGGATCGTTTATAAATTCAACTTTTGCCGATGCTAATCAATAAGTGATTAGTAAAAAGGCGGCAACAGCTCGTCGGAGGAGCCGCTCGTCAGAGGATCGATACTGGAATATCGATACTCGAACGAGTCGATAAGGAAGTATATTCATTTCATTAATCTTTTACCTTCTTTAGGGTTGCGGCCTAAACAACCATGCCAATAAAAAATATGCATTTACTTCGAAAATATTCCGAAATAATCAACAAATAACGCTGCATCCACAGGTGATAGTAAATGTTCATTGTCAAAATGGCAAAATGTCGTCAAAGCCAAAGCTTCGACCACTTTATTATTCTGTTGACTTTTATTCAGTGATGCTTTATATGCCAACACAGCACCAAACTTAAATGGGATAAAAATGGGGAACTAATTATGTAGTAAAATGTGTTTATCAATAGGTGTGTTTCCGTACTCACACTGTGTAACTTGTGGGACACTATTTTCTGTTTCCGTACTTTCTGTGCAATGTTCATTAATATAGGTTAAGTCACTTGAGAGAAAAGCACTCTTTTTCTGCCTTTGCTCGAACTGTCAAAGTATCTGTTAGCTAAAAATTGTACAGATTCAGGTTTTTTTCCTTGATTTCCTTTTATCGATTCTGACAGTTCGACCGAGCTTCTCTCAAGAGACTTAACCTGTATAAATGAACCTTGTTTCTGTGCTTAAAATGGGAGAAGAAGAACAAGCATAAAACCGCTCTCTCGAGCACACATAGTGCACAGAGAGTGCTAGAACTCAAGATTCCGAGTAAACTAAGAACAAGCATCAATAAGAACAAGCATCAACTTCACAAACAAATTGACGATAATTTTAATTGGCGCAATTTACGTTTGACATGCCTGCAGTCAAAATCAGCTGTTTTGTGCCTGAAACTTACTAGAAGCTGTTTCTGTACTTTTGCAACTATTCTCACATTTCATTTTTACTCAGTTTGAACTTACACAAATCTTACACAGTGTAGAGTACGGAAACACACATAATATTTTTAAAAATTAAATGCAACCTATTCATATGATATTTTATGTGTTAAATAAGGGAAATTAAGATAATTGCATATTTTTCCCTACAAGACATGAAAAAAAAGTGCATTTCTAAAGTTCGAATGCTTTAATGAGAAAATACACTATTTTCCTTACAGGCCGGTTACACAGGCCAGTGACAGTTAAAGTGCGAAAAGCGCCGGTCACATTATCAAATTTTTCATCCAAGTCATCAAAAAATTTGACAAGCAAATATATTGGAATTTGACGAAATATTTGACATGTGAACACTCATCAAATTGCTAGTCAAATCGTTTGACGAAAATCAAAATATTTTGACCAACGATTTGATGAACAATTTGACGTGTGAACACTCGTAAAATTTTCTAGTGCGATTTCGTCACTTAAAAAAAGATTTCAACGTGAACACATCAATTCAAAATGCACGATTTAGAAGATTTTTGTAATGATTTTATTGAAATTTATAGAGTTTAAATTTATAGAGAAAAAAAGGTTATTAAAAAATAAAGCATATGGAGTGCTGCTGATGTGATCACTTCGGTGTGCAAGACAATAATGAAATTTGACGAAAAATTTGATAATATGGACACTTGCGTGGTCAAACTGTTTGACCTATGACTTGATGAAGAATTTGATAATGGGAACGGCCTTAAAGAATACGTGTGCTATTCGAATGATTCGAAGAATTTCGAACTTCTTGCTTTCATGCAAGAGGTGCTACACATGCTAGTGGAGTTCATTAAAAAAATTTCATCGTATGCGAAGGTTCTCGCTGCTATTGAATCAATTTAATTTAATGATTTGTTTTTGAGTTAATTTTCCTTCCTTAATTTTTGTATATTTATTGTATATAAAATTGTATATTTTTCACTTTTCACTTTTATTTGCAACTTTTCACATTTGTTTCATTTGCTTTGTAAATGTAAACAAGTTATTAGTGTTGATTCCTGTACGAAATCGAGAAAAAACCGAAATAAAGTACGAAATCGAGGGAAAACCCGAAATTAAACCACCAAAAGTAAGTAAAAACAACACTGGTAACCCCTTTTTTGACATACACTAGCCGCTGCTGTCAAAATCCACTGGCTCTGAAATTTCGTTGCTAGCATGATACAATAACTTACACTGTAGCCTTGACAACTACATTTTTTCTCACGAGCGACGATCGGGAGTTGTCAAACAAATATAAAGTTAAACTTTTCATCTGTTTTGCTGCTTCTCCGTTTTCTCCTATTCAATGTGTTTTTGACAACTCCAAATCGCCAACAGAACTGTCACTCCTACCTTGTAAATCATTATATCATAGTAGCGATGAAAGTGCCGTGAAAGTGAATCCAGTGTGAGTTTATTTGTAAAAAAGTGTGAATGGATTGAGTTTTTCGAACTACAGGGCAAGTATACTGGCCTGTGTAGCATGCCTGTTACTCCGATTTCGCACTGACTGCAGTTGACAAAATTCACTGTCTCAGTAGTTGCCAAGGTTGATTTATAAGGTTGTCGCAAGGGAGAGAGCGAGTAACCATAATTGTCAAATCGAAGTTGACAGCTCATAGAAAATCTGTAAGTGCTCTCTATTATCATCCGTTTTTCTTTCGTAGTCATTCGCAAAATTTGCTGTTTTTGACAATTATGGGAACTGAGAAGAGAGTGCGTATAGCCCTGCGACAACCTTATAAATCAACCTTGGTTGTTGCCAGTGGACTGCCAATAGGCCCAACCAAAATAGACGAGTTGCTCCGTAACGAGTTCAAACGAAAATGTTCGCTTTAATGCAATTTAATGTTGCTGCCCAAAAGAAACAAACGTAATTTAACGAAGCTGAACGAAACAGCTTGTCCATACGTTTTGTTCCGTAAGAATCGAACTGCTAGCGTCTCAACTCGTCAGACGTTCGGCAAGTTGCAATCGTCTCGTTTCGTCTATTTTGGTTGGGCCTATTAACTGCGTTTGCATTTGCGTCTGTCTACTCGCTGGCGCAATTTACGCAAGAAAATTATTGCAGAGTACAATAATTGCGTTTTGACTCCATTACAGTCCAGGGCTACAATGTTATTAAACGTTTTCTTTAAATGCAATTTTAGGTGTATTTTTGCTAAAATATTAAAAAGAAATTGATTTTAAGTAAAATACATTTTCAACATTTACTATTAAAAAACGTCATGTTAAACAAATAGCATGTAATAACTTAAGAAAATCTTTATTTGTTTGAATTCATGTTGAAGTGCCATCCCTGGAAATTTTAAAGAATGAACTCGTTTCTCTTATTTCTTCTCGTTGTTCGCTCGAAAAAAATAATTAATTAATTTTAGTCATTCGATTAATCGCTATCCCTACATACGACCTAATTTTACTCGGTCGACGATATGTTGTCGGTTCTTTTACACAAATCTTGCTTTGTTCAGTTTTCAGAAATAAGTTTACTTATTTACCCGATCTGGCATTATCAACAATGAAACTGCGGCGAATTCGTTTTGTTTTTGACGTTTTCCAAGCGATACTTCACTTGTTGGCAGCGGCATTAAAACATTTTAGTATTTTAAGGAAAATAAAACAAACATTAATTAATAAATTAAGCAGCACAAGGAAAGTAACTTAAAATGTTCTACCACGTGAGTTTGACGATTTTTTGTAAAGTAGAGTAGAATAGCGTTAATATTAAAATACTTTTCATGCCATCAACAAGATTTCACTGGAACATGAAATTCTGCTGCATCCACGTTATTTTGGTCCACAACTGTTGGAGACAGTAAAGCAGAAGCTATACACTGAGGTCGAGGGTACCTGCACTGGCAAATATGGCTTCGTCATAGCGGTGACTACCATAGATCAAATCGGCTCCGGTGTTATACAGCCGGGTCAAGGATTCGTGGTTTATCCGGTGAAATATAAAGCAATTGTATTTCGACCATTCAAAGGCGAGGTGCTGGATGCGGTTGTAAAGCAAATTAACAAGGTATATGGTTTATTGTGTAGTTGCCATCAGCGAAGACTTTTTACTGAAGATTTTTGTTTGACTCTAAAATCTGCAGGTTGGCATGTTTGCGGAAATTGGACCACTTTCCTGTTTCATATCACATCATGTAAGTTGCGGAAAATAGAGTGTCATTGGAATTAGGGGGGGTAGGAAAATTGTACATATTTGATATTACTTTGAGTTATTTTTATTTAAAACAAATTAAAATAAACTATTAGAAGTGTTTTGCTTCTTTAACTCCAAGAACTGAGGCCGAATCGCCGCCTCCGTGAACGTACAACTCGTCACGTTAAATTGTGTTAATTCAATGCAATTCAATGACGAGTTGAAGACGATTCCGCGATGAGTTGTATGTTTGTGGAAGCGGCGATTCGGCGCCTGGTCCACATTCAATATAGATGCAATATATCTAAAAGTTAACTCTTAGTTTTTTTTTTTAATATAAGGGCATCTTTGATTTCATATAATTTTTAATAAAAATCAGAGTTATAATTTTGTTTCTCACATTTTAGTCCATACCTGCCGACATGCAGTTCTGTCCTAATGGCAATCCACCTTGTTATAAATCCAAAGATGAGGATGTCGTTATATCTGGTGAGGACAAAATACGTTTGAAAATAGTCGGAACACGCGTGGATGCTACAGGCATTGTAAGTACATTAAAAAAAAAGCAACTAGGAAACTTTTACTCATTTTTTCTTATATTTACTTTTTTTGTTAACATTATAGTTTGCCATCGGCACGCTTATGGACGATTATTTGGGCTTGGTTTGTAGTTAAGTGAGTTAAGTAAAATAAGTTTTTAATTCGTTTAATATATATCGAAATATATTTAGTATTTTTGAATAAAATAAATTAGTTATAACTTAAAGCTTAAGATTTATTTAATCAACTTAAATATAAAAAATTTGCAGGTAAAAAATTGCTAAAACATGGAAGATTGCAACAAAATGATTAAGTAAATTAATACAAAAATAATATTAAACAATTTTTATGAAGCATTCGTTGCAAGTAGTGCTTATAATAATGCCATTAATTAGTTATTTAATCAAGTTATCAGTTATAAATTTTATAATTGAGCTAGCTACAAAATACCCCCGCCATATTTTGTTTTATTTAAGACTTTAAAGCAGACAAATGAATATTTATCAGTGTGCTATACGAAAATTCTACAACTTATTTTCCACATAAAAGTGCTCAATTAATATGAGAATACAACGATAGTTTATGAAAGCAGACATCAGATTGTTCGACATGGTTAACATTAAGAGTTTCATAAACAAATCTACACAATACTTAAAAATTAATAACTATACCCAGAAACTAAAACACTAAATCGCTCTCACAAATCCCACGAGAACAGATGGTGTTTCACCAACATGTCCCGCACACCATCTTTTAGAGGCTGCGACTCCTTGCCGCGCTTGGGCGGCAACTCCCAGTCCGGATTCAAATTGAACGCAAATTGCGACAGTATTCGTAGCTCACATTTTATTTGCACCCAACCCGGTGAATCGATAAAGCTCCAGGTGTGATACCATTTTTGTACTACATCCTGACATGCACACAATACCTCCAACCACAAATGTAGCACCTGTTCGTTGAGTCCCAAACAGATTAGCGAACGCAGTTTGACATCCATTTGCGCGTGCGCATCATCGTGGGACTGATTCACGGACTGCACGCAACGATAGAGCAACTCCTCGGGTGTCAACACTTTGCCATCCTCATCTAGGCGATAAGTTTTGCACAGCACCAGCCGACTATAGACCGATTCGAAATCCTTCTCCACCTCACGCGTTGCCGCTTCTTCAATAAACAGCCATGGATGACAGGGACCACCTAGAAAAGATGGTCGCTTCATGCCGTGCTCGAGAAAAGCTTTAATAGCAGGCGCCAAAGTGCCGCGCACCAAATCAGTTACGGTCTCAGAAATAGCATCATCGCCGGCGGACGTGTACAGCTTGCTGCGTTCGTCTAGTAGTTCAACGAATTTAGCTGGAAACCAGCCACGCAAGCCATTCAACTCGCCCACCCAGCAGTGTTCATCCTTCTGACTGATAATAGTAATGATGTCGTTCTTGCGAAAGCCCAGCTCATCGTCATCGTGTCGCTCGAAATCGTGTAACGCCTTTGCGCGTCGCTTGCGCGTGCGCGCAACATTAATAAAATTTTCATGGTCCTTGGCATGCGAAGCAGTGCTGTAGTTGGCGGTGAGCTGTATATGAGCAGACAATTTGGGTTCGATGGTTATGAAGTGACGCGCTACTTTGAGTATAGCTTCACGTAGGTCAACGAGAATTTCTGTTTGACGTATATTTTTATTCTTCAGCTCATCCGCATCATTGTCGCTACGAAACAGCAATGTTTCCAGTATGGATTTGCTTTTGCGTACTTGACGTCGTGCCAGCTGCTGTTTGGGTAAGTTGGGCACTGCCTCTGGATTACCCACTAAGCCACCTTGATCGGCCATCAAGTAGGCCAGATGGCGACGACGATGCGTGTCAATGACGGTTTGACTGAGGGAACCACCGACCTCAAGTGCTTGCCTGAAGAGCACCTGTACAATGAGCAGAGCGAGCAGATTATATATCAGGCTAAAAACAAATATAAACCAGTTGAAACTCACCTCCACATCGTCCACCTCGCCCGGTATATCAGATAGCGAATTGAAGATTTGCGCTGAATTTTCCAAGTTATGCAAATCCTGCGCCTTCAATTTAAGCATACCCAGCGTTAGTTGAAAGAGCACAATACTACCCTCGTAGAAAAACCAATCCCAAATACGCACCAAAATCTTCATGTGCACTACATTGGCAAAGATGGTGAGAAACCAGTGCAGCGTTATAAGCGATAGCTCGATGTCATGCTTCTTGAGCGTTTCATCTACCGCAGTTAGATAATTGGCAATCAAAGTTTGCATAACCCTTTGATCGGCCTGTATACCCAGCAACGTGGATGAGTAGTAAGAAGCTGGCAGTAGATCCTCAACAATGGTGGCCAATAGCCAGAAAGCATTCTCCTCTTCCATGAAGAGTAGAAGACAAGCGGCTATGACGCCAGTGCCTTGACAATAGCCAATGTCTGGAAAGAGCCAGGCTATGCCACGCAATATGCGACGCAGACGCGGTATGCCGGTACCATTTGGATGACTAAAGCAAGCATTGGTGGGCAAAATGCGCAGCAAATCCTTTTCGATTTGTTTTGAGGTCATGAGCTGATCATTGCCAGACGCTAGAAAACAATAAAAATGTAACCCCCTCACTTGCATCACTCAACCTTGTGATTATTTTTACCTTTTACTATATCATGATAGCTCGTTTCACTTTTCTGTTTCTTTGCCAGTGCTCCGGACAAACGCATCCACATTTGAGCACGCAGTGAGTGTGGTATGCCTTCCCGCACCATGTTGCGCAGTTTCTCGGTGCGCGGTAGTAGCACCTCTACATTCTCCCACGTCAGCTCAGTTGCTTCTTTATTGTGCGAGAATTCCAGATGAGCTATCCACTGTAAGCGCTGTTGTGCATCCTCAACAAAGGGTATACCTAACAACTTGTTAGAGCTCTGCTCGGGACCATCCTCTTCCTCGACACGAAAACCAAACTCATCAAAACGATAGTCAGGCTGATCGTTGGGCCCAGCAGCAGCCTCTGCTTCGGGCTGCCCCAGTTTCGCCAGAATTTCTTGTGGCCACATTGATGGCGTGAGTGCTGAAAATGGTCCACCAGGATTCGGACGTAGACCATCGATTACACTTAGTTCTTCCATGAGCTCAGGCAGTTCTTCATCGCGCATATCGTCCTCGGAACTATGCGCTTGCAGCTTTTTCTTCAGAACAAAGTGAGTAATGATTATTTTTCCTTAATGTTTTAAAATTTCTTTAACTTACCGTATGTTCAGCTCGTCCCACGTAGCCATCATGATCCCGACCAAAAATACTTTTAGCCATTTCCATCCTATTGCTGCTTTTTATTTACTGTACTGAGATGGTTTAATCTTTATTCGTTTTAAATTTTTTGTATTAGTCCGTATTTTTATTTGCAATAAACAAAGATTTTCACTTTTATCATTTTTTCAATATGCCAAGAAAACTGTTCTTGTTCTTTGTTTTGACACTTGTGGGCTCTGATTGACACTTGAATGTGACATCGGCAAGAGTGTTGTAAAGCGATGCATTAAAACGCTCGCCACAATTTTGTATAATACGTGTTAAAATATTTTGTATAGATAAGGTGCAAGGTCTGTGATTAAAATCTGGGAGTATAACGGTTCACGAGGATGTTTTTGTCCCATCTTAAGTTCCATTTTAGCAATATATTGAAAAGGCCAAGAGGGTCCTCTAGGGTCCAACGGAAAAGATGACGAGTTGAGACGCTAGCAGTTCAGTTCTTACGGAACAAAACGTATGGGCAAGCTGTTTCGTTTAGCTTCGTTAAATTATGTTTGTTCATTTTGGGCAACATCATTGAAGTGCATTTAAGCGAACATTTTCGTATCTACTCGTTACGGAGCAACTCGTCGTTTTTGGTTGGGCCTTTAGAATTTATGTTTTTCAACACTGTTCGTGCTCTTAACAGCAAATTCGAACTGCATTAATTAAAAAAGAGAGAAAACTTTTTTTAATGTCAAAAAACAGCTGATTAAATAAAAATAATTTAACTTGGAGACTTTGTTGTGCAGTTTTTATTTATATTTACAAATTAATGTTTGCTGTGTAAAGTAACAAACAGAATAATGAATATTAAACCAACTATAACATGTAAGTTAATTAATAATTTAAAAAAAGTTACAATTATATTAACTGCACCTTTGAGACTCTGGCGCTGGACCGCTTTTCCGTTCATTGGAATCACATGTATTGAATAATATACCGCTGGACACCTGCGAATGGCGACGTACATTGCAACGTCCGTCAAAGCAGGTGCGTCTAGAGGCGCAGGTGCAGCCATTCAATGAGGCAGCACTGGAAAAGTACAAAAAAGGGGAATGGAGCATATTGGAGCACCCCATACTACACATTTTCGTTACAGAGTGTAATGTGAGTGCAGAAAGTAAACAAGAAAAAACAAAGATTTTATAAAAATTTCTATGTAGGACCTAGAATCGTACAAGACAACGACGCGTGAGGAAATCGATAACTGGTTAAAGCTATTGAACTCTTATGGTGTATCCGACTGGATGATATTACTGGTAGAAACACTAGATGTACGCAAGACAAAAAATTTGTTGCCACGTACTACAGTATTGGATAAAATACGCTTGGATTTTGGCAGCAAAAATGAAGATCGCTGCATTTCAGTACTAAATCCAGCAAAGTTCGAACAGAAATCCACAGAATCGTTTCGTTGTTTAGTGCAGCGCATAAGGTGGAGAATTAAATGGAAAATTCATTTTATTAAATTGAAATTGCTTGGTTTTTCTATTGCAGATGCCTCATGCTGGCCAGCTATAATCGCAACATCACTAAATACGAGGAACTCATACGCACCAAACGCGAGAAACGCAAACACGAAGGCTGGGACTTTCGTCAATTCTTCTTTCTGCAAGAGGATTTGGCGCTCATATTCGAGAAGCTTGAACTTTACACCGATGCGCTCATACAATACGATGAATTGGATCTTATGTTTTCGGAATTTATAACTAATGCCGGCTTTAGTGCAAAGCAAAAGTGGCTCGAGCACTTCAAGCGGCCACTGAGTGCTTTCCAAGGCATATGTCTGAGTCGCCGCAATAAATTCGAAATGCGTACAAACATTCGTGACGAAAATGTCTCCATACTTGAATTTCGAAACTATATCTTTGAACGCCAGGCTTATTTGCTGCAATTGAATAACAAAATTCCAGCTATAGCCGAGCGTTTGCTCTCTTTTCTCTTTTCTACACTGCGTGAAATAGAGTTGATTAAGATCGATTGTCAGGAAGGTGCGCTGGCGTGTTGGGAGTTTGTGTGCGCCTTGGAAGTGTTACAGACGTGCGAACAGCCTATGGAAGAAGTCGATGAAATGATATGCTTTCAGCACTGTGCACCCATTTGGAATCTGGCCAAGGACAAGCTGTATGAGCTGGGCAAACTTTGTGGTCTTTTGCCCGGTTTTACGCCTACTTCTGGGCAGTTGCATATAGTTGTTTTGCTCTCAGCTGGCTTAGGCGATGTGCCGCTAACAGATCATCACCAATTTCTGAATCCTACACCACAATTGTCGGAGAAACGTGATCGTTCGCCCAATAGACGTCCAAAAAAGTCACCCACAGAACAATTGAAGGCGGCTTTGGGCTCTAACCAGGCCTTTCAGAAGCTCTATTTGGAGCTGGCTGAGCTGGCAATCAGCACCTATAAACATGTTTCGCGCCTGCGTTCGGCGCGCTTGGTTGGCCTGGACTTAGGCAACTTCTACTGTGCCCTCAATGAACCTCATAAGGCGGTGGGATTCTTTACTGATCTGCTGCGTGAGCTTAAGGCGGAAAATTGGCATGCTCTGAGCTCACAGACATTGTTGGAACTGGCCAATTGCTTTCGTAAAATGGGCGACACCTTGGCGTACACCAAAACCTGCAGTTCCATCTCATGCTGCCAAGAGTTGGAAATGCTGGTGCGCTCCTTTTATTTTGATGAGTTTCTAAAATCTCTTAGGACGCTCAAGAGCAGCCTATCCGCTCAACCTTCCACGGAGAATGCCAACTTTTGTGTTCTCGAGGATCATTTTCGCATATGTGATATAGATGTGCTCAATGTCAAGCCTATTATACAGGATGACTTTATTGTGGTGCAGCTGAAACTGGAGAGTTTTTATCCACGTCAAATTGTAGCTGAACAGTTAAAGTTGTCATACGAAATGCATGTAACACCGCTTAATGCCAATGAAGCCACTCAGTTGGTGCCACTTAATGGACCACAGACTGCAGCCAGCAAAGAGCCGCGTCTTAAGGTTACGCTATTTTTAGACTATCAGGAGGACAAAAGCTTGGCATGTGCCTCTGTGCTGTGCAATACACCAAAAGTTAAACAGCCTGTGCGACGCACAAGCAGCACAAAGCGCAAACTTTCGCCCAGTGTGCAATCTGATTTTACCAACTATGTGGCTGCAGAAAATATAGCAGTGCAGCCGGGCATCAATTTTATAGAGCTAAAAACGAAGGCAACACGTGTGGGTCTCTGGGATTTTAAACAGGTGAGACGTTGAAGATGGTGAAAGTTGTTTTTTAAGCTGCATAAAGTTGGCTTCATTTTATAAAAAAATGCGTGTGTATGGTAGCATGTGCCACACTTGAAAATGTATTCTAAAGGTATGATTTTTTTTGTTTGTATTGTTTTAAATGAATTTAGCTCTGCAATTATATTTTTTTCAGAAATTGAAAATTGTGCTGTGATGTGTTCAGGTTGTGCTGCCGTAGAGAAGGATTTCAAAAATGTGCAAAGTAAGAAGTAGCCGGCTCCGTGGAATAAAAGAGTTTTCTACGGGGGCTTAGCTGTACGTCACCGCACGGTTCATAGGTTGCGTATAGTGAGCGACCTCCAGATATGAAGGTTAGCTGCGAATAAGTTTAACAAATAAGCGGTCCCGGACAATACAGCGGGTGACCAGCGATGAAGGGGAAAGCCGTAGCGTCGGACAAGCGTAACGTTTTTAATGATAAACCTACATATTCCGCTAACCTGGCACTGTTAAGGCGAGTCGGTGTCGCCTAAAAAGCACCTTTATCCAAAATCCATCAAAACAGTAAAGGCTGACATCACCAGCATCCAGGAAATGCGATGAATATGCAATGTTGCTCTAAACAAGCAGACTGCGATTTCTACTACAGTTGCCATGCAGAGAAACGAGAATTCGGATGTAGATTAGTCGTTAGCCAGAAACTACCCCACCTTGTTTCCCGGTTCACACCGGTGAACGAAAGATTGGACACGATCCGCGTCAAGGTAAAGCCCGGAGCATTTATCAGCCTTATTTGCGCGCACGCCCTGACGGAGAAAAAGGACGAAGCCGTTAACGAAGCTTTATACGCTAGCCTTGAGCACGTATACGACCACCTTCCGTTGCATGACGTGAAAATAATTCTCGGCAATTTTAATGTGAAAGTCGGAAGGGAAGGCATCTTTAGCCCCACTGTTAGTCAGTTCAGACTTCATAAAACCTTCACGAACAACGGTCTAAGACTGATCGAGTTTGCCGCGGCGCGAAACATGGTAGTTAGATTTGAACACCTCGACATCCACAAGTCCACCTGGCTGTCACCAGATCAAAAAACGCGGAACCAAATTGATTATGTTGTAATCGACGGAAAGCATGCCTCTAGTGTTCTAGATGTGCATACATGTCGGGGGGTCAAAATTGACTCCGACTACTATCTTGTTACAGCCAAGACCCGTTTGCGATTATGCAATGCGAAGAACATACGCACAGGAATGCAACGAAAGCTGCCGAGGCCTACTACGCTCAACTCTTGAAATCTTGGTTAAGCTTAAGCTACCAACCTCTCAACTCGACGACTCCGGCTGACTCTGGGCGCATATATTCCACTCCATGTGCGCTGTAGCTGTAGAAGTCATTGGTTTCCGGCGTTCGCAACCTCGGAACCAATGGTACGATCAACGCAGCAGTAAAAAACGCCACTTACAGAAAAACGCTGCAGTCAGCTGCAACGCGAGCCGTGCGAGAAAACTACCTCGGAGAAGAGAGGAAGAAAGAGAAGCGCTTTTTCAGACGCAAAACTAGAGTAGGAAAAGCGTGGGCGTGAGAAACTCAACTCGAGGAGTCTCAGGGCAAGAAGGATGCACGAACATTTTATTAACAGATTAAACGTCTAATCCAAGGTTTCAAGCCCGGAGCATTCACTTGTAGAGATGAAAATAAAGATCTGTTTACAGATACGCAATGTGCGCTGAGATAGTGATGACAGCACATCTCCAATCTATTTACTTGCGACGATTCCACTTATGCCGTCCATTGAAAAAGAAGTTCAGCACCATCTACCATAGACAAGATTTTTACACTACGACAAATCCTGGAAAAAATCCTCGAAAATCTAATTGACACGCATCATCTCTTTGCGGTGACTACGCTGACTGGGTCATGTCCATTGTACGAGGGAGACCATGCCTATGATGATTGGACCGATGAAGCCATAACCACATTCTTTGTATCCGATTGCATAAGGCGCGTGCAAAGTAAAGCGCATGGCGAGAGCTGATGTGGTCGGCCGAAACCCGAACACAGGTTGTTATGGCCAGCTAAGTAAGTAAATAAGAAGTTAGCCAATAGTCAATGCAATTTCTGGATCATATCAACTACTGTTTATTTCGGAAAAAATTAATGGCGGAGCTAACTTCTTAACAAAAAATCCATTTCCGTTTTTAGTATTACCAAATTTGCACATTTTTGTCCTTTTTTTAACGTCATATTGCAGCACAACACGAGCACATCACAAAACAAACCAATTTCTGAAAAAAATTTCAATTAAAAATGGACAACCTCATAAAAATTGTGCGATTAAAAAAAGTACAATTTTAACAATCTATGTTTACATAATCTATGAAATATCTTTTTAAATTTTTATTATTTTTTAAAAAAACTTTATTTTCTCAACAGATGTGTCTACGCATGTCGCAGTTAGAATTTTTGTCCGAACAAATTCCTTTCAAGTCGCTGCCCTTTGAGATTACCACGAAACCGGCCTCAGCAGTGCTCAATTTTAAGACACTCATAGCTGGCATTGAGCAGCCAGTGCGTTTGATAGTTTCCGGTGGCAGTTTTATATTTCCAACTGATGCCAAGATAACACTTAAATGTTCTAAAAATTTACGCATACGTCTAGCATCATGCGACGAGAAGGAATCGCAGCAGCAACTCGCCACTGATGACAGTTCATTCGAAAGCATTCTACATGTGCCGCTGCCCAATTTTAAATCATTCGAAGAGCGAGAAATTCCATTGGAAGTTCTTACCGACTTGCCGGGACGCAAAATGACCAAACACTTTGAACATCACATCTCTCTGAGCTGTCCATGGTCACGTACAGAGTTGCAAATTCCCATCGAATTCCAGCCTGCCATGGAAGCCACATGTCGGCTGCAAACGTGTGGTACACGCAAATACCTGCAGGTCATAATGAAGGGTCTTGATGCGAATTTGCTGCTGACAGAGGCGCAGGTTATATGTGATGTTCCCGGTGTGCATTTGATCGATTTGAATCCGGCAGGGCAGCAGAGCATTGTGGGTGCTTTTTTTATTATTTTTCATTTTGCATTTGTGTGCCTAATTTTAGCTTCATAATTTTTGATTTTTTTATTTAAAACAAAAATATGTGCTGCCGATGTGCCCGATGTGGAAAAAAAATGTATTTCTATAATATGCATTATTGCAAAGTAAGCTTAATCTTTTTTTAGAAATTCAAAAATTGTGCTGTGTTGTGCTCAAGTTGTGCTGTAATGTGCCGTAGGGAGTATAAAATAATTGCAATTATTGAGGTTATAAAAACATTTTTCAAAAATGCCAAATTTACTTATTTCAAACTCAAAAACGTGAATCTGGATATGCTTCTATGTGTTCAATAACTCTCTATGACACTTTGCAGCACATTAAGGCGCATTATTCGTATTGCTGAACAATTTAATAGACCTAACGTAAGATTAAAAAAAGCACCTTGTTATACAGGGTGAGCCAAAAGTCACCCAAAGGTTTCAGGTCAAAGGTTTAAAAATTTTATAACTTTTTCGTTTCAGATTATAAAATATACAAAATGGAATTTTTATTTACACTAAGTACGGAAAATAATGTCACTTAAATTCCCCTGTTTTCCTCTTCGCAATGATGGGCTCATTTTAGAGCATTTTCCATAACGTCTTTCAAAATTTGTGGCTGTAGCGCTCGAATTTCTGCAACAATGTTGGGGCCCCACTCTCTATTGCGATGCAACAAAAAAATTCACAAATTTGATTTGATTGAACGGATTTGCGTATGCATCAAATTTCATTTTCGCATCGCATTGATTGGCGCATCGCAATACAGAGTAGGGCCCTTGGTCTTGAGTCCAAGGATTGTCTCGGGCTTGTTCATATATACTCGCTCCTTCAAATAACTCCAAAGAAAATTGTCGGGTGCTGACAAATCTGGCGAATCCGCTGGCCAATTAATTTCCGAATTCCTGGAAATTATTCGCTCTCCAAAAAGTTGACCTAAAATTTGAGTCATTGTGCCATTGTGTTCCGGGCAGTGGCTCCATCCTGCTGTTTTCAAGAGCAGGACGTAAAAAGTTTTCTATCATAAACCGATACCGCTTTCTATTTACGGTTACAGCACTGCCATCTTCATTTTGGAAGAAGTAAGGCCCAATGATATTTTCAGATTTAATGCCACACCATTCTTTAAACCTAATGGGGTGCAAGTGATGTTGATGAATGACTCTTGGATTTTCATAACCTCAGACCCTACAGTTCTGCTTTTTAACAAAGGTCATTAAAATGAAAATGAGCTTCATCACTAATAATCAGATTTTCAATAAAGTTGATTTAATTTCTGGCCAACTGTTGAAATTTAACTGCAAAATTAGCACCAATTGCACCTAATGTGGGAATAACAGTAAATCTTTTTTCAAAATTCTACGTAGTGACGTACGTGCCATTCATAGCTGAGTAGAATGCCTTCTCGTAGATTTTTCTGGTGTTTCGTTAACACTTTGCTCTACGAATGAAAAAACGAAATGGCAATTTCAGCCCCAGAAAGTACTTTGACCGAGCTTCTAATGATCAATTGTGTTGTGTATGTTGTGAAATGTTTGAACACAAATGATCGAGAACTGGACCTACAAGTTGTATGCCGACTCCGAACGGCTGATGTTCTCAAGAAGCTTTTCATGGCCGTTTTTACTCTGTGAGGTTTGCCATTGTCTGCAAAAAGGTGACGGCCGAACAGAAAAATAAATTCAATTGAAAAACTTTCTCTGTCAGTCTGGATTCGAACTAGGGTTCTCTGGCGTATAGGCCATACACTCTACCCACTGCCGCTACTTAGAGCACTATACGTTCAATATTTTCCGCAGTGCGAATTAAACGTGGTCTATCGGTTCAAGGCATATCTCTTACGGTGCCATGTTGGTGGTGACGATGAACTAAGCAACGTATCATTGCTTCAGAGGGCGAAATCCTGACGTTAAAGTGTTGACGATATGGCCTTTGCGTTAAAATAATTGAATCGCTGATTTAAATAATAAAATTCTATTATTCTGGTTCTTTGTTCAGCTGTGAATCTCTTCATTATTTATTCTCTTGGTGTTATTGATATAATCTGAACAAAAAATTATTAAAAAATAATAAACGAAAAAGTTATTAGATTTTTGACACACATCGGGCACATCTTTTAACATATATATTTTTTAATAACA
This sequence comes from Coremacera marginata, assembly GCA_914767935.1. Lineage (NCBI taxonomy): Eukaryota > Metazoa > Arthropoda > Insecta > Diptera > Sciomyzidae > Coremacera > Coremacera marginata. The sequence goes on along the minus strand of OU612043.1, from coordinate 11,220,169 downwards.
AACACTTATGAGCTTTTCATAAATAATGAAAAGTGTTCCGCATATCTATAAATTGCTCTTATTTCCAGCATATATATAAATCACTGAATGTCACATATTTATATGAAATTCAAGTAGAAGCGCTTAAGGCTGAAACTGAACTGCCCGTCATCAAGGTACAATTTCTCACAAAATATGCCAGCATCGAAAATCCACAGCTGCTACGAAACTATAGCTGCAGCTATGATTTGGTAGACTATGCAACGCTCTTCAGAGTTCAAGCTCAGTTGGAACCCAATGAATTATGTCGTCTGCGCTCGGTTTGCAATTTGAATTTAAAGATAACCAAGGTACACGATAATCCATATGTGGACTTGATGTATGAAGTATTGAATGATCCGAATTTATGGGCTGTATGTGGACGTTCTGCAGGTGTGTATATTGTGGTTGCGGGTGGGCTGGTTGACTCTAGCTCTAGGTAACTTGTACATAATTTATTTATTTATTTTTTCAAACATAACATCAACACATTTATGATAGGTTGTGGTAAGTTAAATAATTAACAATATTTTTGTAAATTAATTGGCTATAATTATGGAGCGAAAAAAATGTGTCAAAAATTTTTAAAACTATTCTACTGATTTTAAGAAATTAACGGCTCTATTCTATCATTTACAGGTGTTGTCTCCATGAAAGATGTAGAGAGTCACTCGATCTCACTCGATGTGATGCCTTTGAGCACCGGATTTCTGCCTATGCCCACCATACGTTTATCCAAATATACTGCCGGTGGCAAGAGCAAAAGCGATACACACTCCAAGGTGCATCCATTTCCACCAGGTCAACTTTACAATTCAACGAAAAGCATGCAAATTCATGTTATAGCCAGCGTTAATGGCGAGCAATAATAGTTGCAGACATAACAATTTAATATAGTATTTATAATATTCTAATTACATAGTAATATACATGTATATGTATTTGTTACTCATTATTCAAAAAAAAAAGCTTGTTCTAAATATTTACATTGCTATTGCTTAAGTTGTGCTGCCAGTTTTGTAATTTGTTCTGCATCCACGCGATAGAGGTGCCATTCTTCAGCTACACTTAAATCGACGGCGCCCATTTTTTCATAAAACTTACGCGCTGGATTCCATTCTAGCACATGAAAATCTAGCCGCTTTGAACCATATTCTTGAGCTTTTGCCGCAACTTCACGAAATACACGCGCACCAGCGCCTATGTTCCGATATTCAGGTTTCACATAGATATCCTCAAGAAAATAGGAACGGCCCTGCCATGTCGAGTAGGCAAAGAAGCAGATGGCGTAAGCAATCGATATACTTTAATGATAAGAAATATAAAGCTTCAATAAAAATTAATAAAAGTATAGCGATTTGTCATAATAATCATTAATATTATAAATTGAAAATGTTTTCTACATAAAATGAATTTCCATATTTAGGCCTCTTTCCAGCCCTTAAGTAAATGAGTCAAGTAAAATATTGTAATTCTATTTCTTGAATGAAAAAAGTAGTAAGAAAGTATTTTTGACAGCACACAAAAATAAAATAATTTTATTTGAATGAAATATGTATATAACATTTCGTTGGAAAATCAAGCTGCGGGGAAATTTCTCTCTGTCCTGTCTTCCAATTAGTTGGCTGGGACAAAAGCTGTTGCAGTCAACGGCATACGCTTGATACGAAGTTTGAAAATGTGCTAAGCTGCTCTGCCTCCGGTGAATTTCAGTCTGCCCGTTAAAAAACTGTGTAAATATATACCTAACGAAATGTTCTTGCATTCTATATCTAGATTCACTTATGAATACTCTCTTTTCAAGATTGGGTACAAATACAATTGACTTACGGGCGAGTTAAGTATTTTGGATTGGAAAAGATAGATCAAATGTTGCATATCCTTTTACCACAATACGACTTTGGCACTGCCTGTCAGTAGTTGCCCCGTTATCCTTTTATTACAAAGCCCAAAACTTGGTGATCACAGTTTCCTTATGAACAATCGTCAACTTGCTGAGAATGGTTATAAAACCGAATACTTTTTTGCGTATACTTTTCCTGTACTTGAGTGGACTAAGAGATTGTTTTTCGTGAAGGGCAATGTGGGTATACAGCAGTTAGTCATAGTAGAAATTAAATAGATATTTTGAGGTATGGCCAATGGCTTCATTGCCTAAGTCAAAACAGGTTGACTTTCTAAATTGTTTTTTTTTTCGAACGTCAAATATGCCGCTATAATTCTACTCCTCTGATCATCCCAGCAAACCATTCCTTAAACCCTAAAAAGTTGGTGAATAGGCCTATAAAGTTGTTGGTAACCATATTTTAGCTTTTAAGTAACCAAATATACTAGAAGATCCAATGTGAAGAGAATATAACTGTTACTTGTCACTGATTATTGCCTTTGGGTGATTTAAACCAAGGATTATACGTTATTATTCGTTTATACTGTTGGAATTTCTTACACTTCTTGAGACAGTCTTCGATTTTTGGATCGAGAAGTGTGGATCAAAAGCCGCAAAGCCTTTACCAAGGCAATTTTACGGTAACTTTCTTAAAAATCCACTTACTTTATGTTTACCAAAGTGTTTTTCGCAACATGTTTTAGCAAAACACCACATATTCTCGTTCAAAACTTGCCTCAGACAGCAATAACAACGTTTTCTATAATAAAGATTATTACAAGCACATTGTTTCTCACAAAATTTACATTAAGAAATATGTCACTAGTATATATTTTTTGATATTCACAATGTTTCCGTGTTGTTTTTTCATCGGAAAAAAGTAGTATAAAAATTTTTTTTTTCCCGAGCTGGATTCTTTTTTAAGTAATTTAAAAAAAAAAAGAAAATTTCTTTTTGATTACTTTGCAGTTTTTTTTTATATGAAAATTATGCTTTACTTGAGAGCTGGAAACGCCTTTTTTAAGTGAATTTATTCGCTCCTACAAGTATTGCAGCCTAGGAGTGAACTGTAGCTTATAATAGGTCTGTTCGCGTACTTATCCAGTGAAAAATATTCAGCAACAACTCGCAAGAGAGTTACGTACAATTCTCTCTCAAAAAGAAAAATATTCAACAAAGTACGCGAAAGCAAAACTTGCAAAAACTTGCAAGCCTCAATAACAGCTGATGAACGTCTTGTTTACGTTTCAAGTGTAGAAGTTACCAAAAATACCCAGTAGCAACGTTTTCTACAAAAATTGAAGACTCTTTCCGTATTTTGACGACTGCAGCAGTTAATCCTATGGTTTGTGAACATCAATTTTACTAAATTTGTTTGATTGTTCAAATTGCAACCGTCTTAAATCAGCTGTTTTCTTGCTTGCAAGTTATCGACAGGAACAATTTTTCCAGCAGGAATTTGCAACTTCCCCTCCAAGTCAACTGTCACTTTGCGATCTCAATTTCTCTTATTTTACAAGTTTTTTGAGTACGCGAACGCCAAAATCTAATGATTGCTTTAAATATTATCCTTCTCTTAATAAACTGACTTAAAATAACTTCAGAACAATACTTGTGAAAATTTTGTACTTACGTTTGTTCTATGTCCTCTTTAAGTAAATCCAACATATAAATGTGACAAAATTCGGTTCCTCCGTTTAGACCAGAATCACGTATTAAATCTTAAATAATTAAAAGTGGTTGACTATAAATTTTTTTTTTATATTTCTACCATACCTTCCTCAGTCAACTGTGGACCATCACTCATATTTTCAAAGTCTGCTAATTCCTGTAAAGATGTAATGTAGATAATAAAGAAACGAATAATAGGTTTATTAATTTATGGTTTTATCATTCAAGCTTTAAGTCCTTAAAATGAAAGCAAATAAAACTTATATTTTGTAAACTTTTTAAAATCTACGCATTCGATAAATTTTAAAAGTTTTTTGAAAATAACTTTTAAATGTCAACTTTTATTTTTAAGGAGATTCTAGTACCAACCACAACTGATCGATCACAAGTTCCAAAAGCATTTCGTACGTAATCTTGCTTCAGATTTTGAAACCAGAATTTGTATATGAGTATTGTGGAGTCGCACAGTGTCTCGGCTCCATATTAGTCACGGACAAAAATAGAAGGAGTTGCCGCAGGTTCATAAAATTTCTTGAAAATAAGTTTTACGACAAGAGAACTATTCACACAAAATTTCGGTGAAATGGGTGAATGGGTTCGGAATGAACCCACCTCCCAAATAACCGAAATCGGTAATCTGGTATATTTCCCCAAAAAAATTATCCCAGATTCATAAAATTTGGTGTGCATAATTATTTTATAGCAAGAAATAGTTTCATATGCGAAAAAAATACATGACCATCAGTATGATGGATTTGAAAAAACCGTTATATTTCACTATGAATTTGTTTTCTATTTAAGCCAAAACATGTTGTAAAACTCTAGCAGACGGTTTTTCGTCATCGCAATCAGATTGTGGAATTCTTTGCCTAATCACATTAAGATTGTTTCCAACTATTGAGCCTTCAAGCATTTAATTTTTAACTACTTTTCTTAACTCTTATCTATCCTCCTTTTCTTTTTCTTCTTTTTCTCTTCAAGATCTTGCGAAGTTGCAATTAATTTGCAATTATCTTTAAATTATGACCTTGTCAATTTCTTGTCAACATTATCAAAATTGTTGATTATTACCTATAAAAATTTATGAATTAATTTTTCTTTCTAAATTTTTATTTTTATAATTACTTGTTTTTCTAATTTAATTTTAATTTTATTATTAATTTTCATTTTGATTTTAATTTTAAATATTAAGTTTTAAGCTTATTAGTGGTTATGTACTTCAATCTGTTGAAGTATCTATTCTTATATGCTTACATATTTGCTGAATAAATACAAAAATACAAAATCCAAAATTATTTTCCAACTTTTGTCCGCACCCGCGACACTGTGCGTCACACTTTGCCTTGAACGGGGACAAAAGTCAAAATTAAATAAAGTTGAAATTTCAAAAAATTAGTATCAACAATAAAGGATACTCAATAATTCAATTGTTACAAATCAAAAATAATTGATTAATTTCTCTATTAATAAGGATAGTGAGATTTAAAACTTTACCTATTGAAGAAAATTAAGTATTTTTACATTTGGGAAGAAAGTTAAAAGGTTTAAAAATTTTAGGATAGCCTTAAAAAAAAATAAATGTAGAATTGGTTTGTAAATATATCATTTAAATGCTATTTTCGATTACCTTAAGTTTTTAATATTTACTTTGACAAAGAAAGAAATTTTAAAGAAAAGAAAAAACGATGTCTTCTATTTTTATACTAATGGTAACTCTCCGTTCTACAAAGTGTATTTGACCTTTTATACAAAAAAAAAAGTCGACATTTTTAACATTATCATCCCAATTCTGAATGAAATCTCCTCGGGAATTGAAAAAGGGAATTTTAATTTTTTAGACAGGGATAATGCTTTTAAAGATATTTTTCTTGTAATCTTAAAAATTTTACCATAAATGCAAATATATGTATTCAAATTTTTCAAAATTTCTGTGAACACTGTTACAAAAACGAAAATTCCCTTTTTCAATTGCCGGGGATATTTCATTCAGACTTGGGCTGTATTACTTTTTTGTGAAAATTTGTATAGAAAATTGCATTTGAAAGTTTTTAAAAACAAACAAAACTTAATAAAAAGTACTCAAAAAGTGTCCACACTCAAGGGATGACCTCTAAAAATGCGGAATTATTGTGTTCATTCAGAAGATATGTGATAGTTACTTTGAGGGTAGAAAGAAAACTTAAATTTTGATAGATTTTAACTTGTGAAAATTTATGCATTTTTTTTTGGAAGAAATTATTATCCAAGATTAAAATTATTTTTTGTATTTAATGTGAAGTTTCATTATGACAAGTAAACTGAAATAAGATTGAATTGCAGTAATTTCATTGTGAGCTTCCCAAAAATAATTTAATAGTGTTAGAGAAGCTACTCCAATGATAATTTAACATATACATAGGCGATCAAAACTGAGTGGATTTTTCGTAATTCAGCATTCATCAGCCAGCCAATTCTTTAATATTAAACAAAAGTTAATAAAAACTTCACCATTTTTTCTTTAAAGTGTTAACAACAAAACTCTTTCCAGAACAATTCATGTAAAACAAAATCAAAAATTACAACAACAAAACTTAAAATTGCGGCATTCACTCAGTTTTGCATTTTCGACCAGCTTCAAAAGAACACCAGTATGTAGACTAATATCACTACTTTGTTCAAAGCCCTTTATTTTTTATGATTCCTTGAATGTGCACCTTGGCATATTTTCGACCAAATTTTCAATGATCTCTCTAGGGATATTGCTCCATTCAACCTGAACCCGTCATATTATCGGGAGCTTTTTTGCACATACCCAAACGTCTTTTGACTATAGTCCACAAATTTTGAATGGGGTTCTGGGGTGTTTTGGGTCTCCATCGTGTTGGAATACTATTTTTTCTTCTGGATACGTACACAAGTCCATAAATTCCGGTAAATGTGTTTATAAATTAACAAGGTAATCTTCCTTCTTCATTATACCATAAATTTTGACAAGAATCCCAACATGCCACCACGTAAAGCAACCCCATACCATCAAGCTGCCACCACCATGTCTTACGGCTTGCTTCACATGGTGCTTTTTTATTCTTTCATGTTCACGTTCCCAGTAATATTGTTTGCCATCAGATTGTAAACGGTTAATTTTTGTTTCATCAGACCATATGACACGTTTCCAGTCTTCAACTGTCCAATTCCTATAGGTGCTGCTGAACTTCAACGGTGCCTTTAGATTTTTGTTAGACAATGCACGCTTTTTCTTTTTTATTGCCGACTAAAAGCCTAATTCTGTGCAAAGCCCGGCAGGCTCTTGATGCACTAACATCTTTGTTAAGTGATTTAGCCGCTAAATATGGTGTTTCGCAATCATTCTTTGAATCATTTTTCATTCTTTGTGCCATAAGACGTGCGTCTGAGTTCGACAGTAGTTTTGGCCGACCACCAAGGTTAGGTGTAAAAGCAATTTGCTTTCTTTTTTTCACAGCAATAACAGTAATGTGACGTATTTTAAATTATACTCAAAATTTCCGTGATGAAAACCCATTCTTTTTCATCGCAACAACACTGTTTTCAATATCACTTGAAACTTTTTAATTTTTTGCAAACATTGAGTTTACTCCTCACAGAATTTTATTACATAAATAAAAGTTGACCCAATATGTTAAAAGCGATAACTGAATAGATCAGAAGTGACTACTTACAAAAATAACCGTTATAACGAACACAAAAAAGTATTCTTTTGATGCTGATGGAAAAGTGCAAAACTGTGTAAAAGCTGCATTTTTAAGTTTTGTTTTTGTTTTTGTAATTTTTGATTTTGTTTTACATGATTTGTTCTGAAAACAGAGTTTTGTTGTAAACACTTTAAAGAATAAATGGTGAAATTTTTACTAATTTTTGTTTAATATTAAAGAATTGGCAGGCTGATGAATGCTGAATTACGAAACATCTACATCCCTACATAATTTTGTTCATATTATTGTCAATAAATACTACATTTCCAACACTCGCTGCAGACTTACAGGCCCAAACCAACACACTAAAGCCGCCATGCTTTACTGTGACTTTTAGGTTTTCTTTTTGAAGCTCAGTATTCGGCTTGCGCCAAGCATAGGTCATACCATTTGAGTAAAATTTATTAAATTATCACTCGTCTGTGAAAATAACACTGCTCTAGAAGTCAGATGTCTTAGAAATATATTGAGTAGGGAACGAAAGTCAGCTTAGTTTATTTATTTCTGCTGATAAATGGCTTCTTTTTAGCTACTCGGCCATTGAAGTCGTGTTCACGCAGTACTCTTCGAACAGTTTCAGCACTACATGACTTATCCAACCCCTTTTTGATTTCAGTGACTAGCTTAGGAGCTGACAATTTGGGATTAGCCCTTATTTTCCGTACTATATAGCACTCGTCAGAAGGGTTAAATATTTTATTTGGAACAATTCTACCTTTATTTTCGACGTGATTTTCACGAACAAAGCGCTCAATAATTTTTAGTAATGTAGATAATTTATATTAGCAATTTCAGCAGTTTTCGGCTGCGGCAGTTCATTCGTATAGTGTTGAATCACTAATTCACACTGCTCAATCGTTGTAAGGCGACCCATATTAGAAAATTCACGTAGTGACCGTTTGACTCTTGCGATAAGGCTTAAAAAAAGGTAAAACAAAATTTTAAATGTCATTTAGAGACCATACAAAGTAAGCAACCGATCATCGGATTTACAGTTAGTTGCCGAATAATGAATTTAGTGTGTGGATAAAATAAGTTGTGAGATGAAATTCGGCAATATTTTTTGTTTTCTTAATTTTAAGCTATTTGAATGATGCCATTTTTTTTATATTCCTGTTAGTTTTGTTTTTATAGTCTTAAAGTTGAAAGTATGCACTGGATAAAATAAGCTTTGAGCCACTGTATATACTCTTTTTTATAGTTGTAAGTAATTCATGTAAGCCAATTTTCCATTTTATTCTACTGTGCATGATTGACAATCATTGATAAAAGACATACTACATCTTTATGTATAACGAAACAAATTTTGAACGTCACGAAAGATACCAGCAACAATATTTATTTGTATGAAAAAATGCATTGCTTACCGTGTCTCGTACGACGTTCAGCGTTCGTTTCGTTATACATAATGATGAAGATAATTTTTGACAAATGACTCTTTTGACAAATCCGTATTGCGATTATTTTCCAACACATAAGGAACACTTTTTAATAAAAATATTTTAAACAGCTTATCATTTACTTTTAGGTTTTTTGACTAAAATCATTATTACCCACCTGAATCATATGGCGAATTTCTGGCATGTCTTCAACCGTTGCTCGACGAAATAAAAATGTGTGCTCCTCAGACATTTTTCTTTTGTTTAGAAAAATTAAATAAAGTTTACAATCAGCGACTTCTATAATATTAATAAAAATTGAGTTCTTATCACGTTGACTGCATCTTATCACATTTTGTTGCCGGTAGACTGTGTGGATGAAAATAAATGTTTTTTTAGTGTCGGTATTGCAGTTAATGCAAAGGTTTAGCTTTCAGCAGCTGACAGGTCAGTTCACACTTTTTATAAAGGGGCTTATTCACAAGAGAGCATTAACAGCAGACTCAATACCGCGTTACAGGCCGTCTCCACTTACAATATTTGATTTCATGATATATTTCACGACATCGATAACGCAATTGTAGACCGGGGGAGACTGGGCGCCACGATTCGACAATGTATTCGTGTAGTACTTTCAATATAAAAAAGAATGGCCGAAGGAAAAAAAAGTATTCGAGTATTTTTGTTAGTATACAACCGATATTAATGGTAATGGTATCATTTTTAAGATAATACAATAAGCTTTCAGAAAAAATTTATATAAACCTAATCCGTTTAGTACCGGTTTATTAACGGATTCGTTAATTCACCCTTCAAGCAGAGGAGTTCTTCTGATTATCAGGTAACCGGAACCTCAACTTGCCGTGAACTTAATACGCACTTAACCTATAGGTAAGTTTTAACCGGACATTGAGAAGAGCTTTTTTTACTAACCGCTGGTTAATGTTCAGATTAGTGCGTTAAGAAATCGGCCATAATAGTGTCATAAGCAATCGAGTGGTTTATAAAAGTTTATTAACTTTATAATTACGATCATCCACCACTCCATTTTAAAATTTTGCACTGTTTTTTGCAGTTTTTGCGAACAGTTGCAAGCAATGCACACACACACTCTTAGATATTGAAAGATATGAAAAGATTAATAAAATGACAGCTCATCTCATGCAATACTTCAAGAGATAAATTTCATGATACGAGCATTTCATGATATGAGCGGTATACACTGGCGATAACATTGCCATGAAGTTGATCATGAAATCAAATTAAGGGTATATGCGAATTGATCTAAATTTAAAGAAATTACTTTTCTATTCATTTTCAGCGCTGCAATAATTTATAAAAATAGTTATTAAAATGTATGAAGTCACATTTGATAACGAAATTTATGAAAACTAAATTTTCTGCTACTTTCTCTTAAGTATGCAGCCAGATAATTGGCGCAGACATTCTCTTAATACAGCCAGATAAATGGGTGAACATTTAATAGCTTTTATGTTAAAATTGAGAGCGTATTTTAACATAACATCAATGAAAAAACTACAAAGATAATACTTGGCAGTAGTGATGGGCTAACACGATACTTCTTGATACTCATTAGAAATTGATACTTTTTTCTGAATACTCGATACTTTTTTAATATTCGATACTATTTCAACGATGTTCACTAAAACAACACTATTTGTTGTTTCGTAAAAGCCACTTTACTTAAATATCCGCAAGGGATTTTTAACGCAAATTTTCGACTAAGACCATTTTCTTTTCAAATTAAATTTACTGAAGAAACTGAGAAGCATGTTATAGATCAAACAGAAAGCAAAAAAGACTTAGCTTTGTGGAAAATATTTTCAAAAAGCATGAAAAAAATAATTTTCCCAACATTTTGCTTCATAAGTACAAAAATTTTCTAAATCAATTTTATAAAAAATCAATTTTATAAAATTTTAACTGTTTCATAGGTCTCTAGTAATAAGTTGGCTTTTACAGATTGAAAAAATATCAATTAGTCGACGAGTTATAGCCAAAAAACCATATAAACAATATGCTGAAAATCGGCATTTGACTGCAAAGTTCGAAGGTCGATTAAAAAAAAACTAACATAACATAAACTAACATAAACAAACGCCGCGATACAGGTCTTCTAATTTAGCCTTTATTTTCACCCCTCGCTCTCAGAATCGACCTAACTTTTGCTAACCTGAATTTGTTCCACAGTGTTATATTTCAGTTTATCTTAAAAAAAAACAATAATCACATTTTGAATCTGTAAGACTGTAAGGGGGCCAGACGGGGGTTTGAACACCCAAAATTTCCCCTTTCACCACCATTAGATTTCATGACACCATTGGATTTTTATATACTACATGACTTACCCAACCCCTTTTTGACTTCAGTGACTAGTTTAGGAGTTGACAATTTGGTATTAGACCTTATTTTCCGTACTATATAGCACTCGTCAGAAGCGTAAAATATTTTATTTGGAGCAATTCTACCTTTATTTTCGACGTGATTTTCACGAACGAAGCGTTCAATAATTTTTAGTAATGTAGATAATTTATATTAGCAATTTCAGCAGTTTTCGGCTGCGGCAGTTCATTCGTATAGTGTTGAATCACTAATTCACACTGCTCAATCGTTGTAAGGCGACCCATATTAGAAAATTCACGTAGTGACCGTTTGACTCTTGCGATAAGGCTTAAAAAAAGGTAAAACAAAATTTTAAATGTCATTTAGAGACCATACAAAGTAAGCAACCGATCATCGGATTTACAGTTAGTTGCCGAAGAATGAATTTAGTGTGTGGATAAAATAAGCTGTGAGATGAAATTCGGCAATATTTTTTGTTTTCTTAATTTCAAGCTATTTGAATGATGCCATGTTTTTTATATTCCTGTTAGTTTTGTTTTTATAGTCTTAAAGTTGAAAGTATGCACTGCATAAAATTTCAAAATTTCCCCTTTCACCACCATTAGATTTCATGACACCATTGGATTTTTATATATATATAGAAGATTGCATAATTTGGGAAAAAGAGACTTTGTGGGATTATTTGTATAGCTGCTTCCATTGACTTTATCAAAATTAGAAAACCGTGCGCTCAAACAGTTCATACTAAAGCTCTGCAAGGAACCATTCAAGCATACTAGTTGTGTGTTGTTATTTTTTCTTATATCAACTTGTATCAGTTTCGCTCTCTAAGCATTGAGTATGCATTGAATATTTCTCTTTTACATAACATGTATGAGAGAGTGAAATTATCAAGCATCAAGAATACTAGTTTGAGAACATACGCAACAAACAGATATATCTATAGCAATTATATCTCTACGTGGAATATCTGGATATGTGACGTGAAAAGCATAAGTGTAAAGTGCAATGTATTCAAGTTTTTATTTTATTTTATAAAAAAAATAAACACAACAAAGGCATTTTTATCGACAACTTAATAAAATTAATAAATGTGGCACAAGTACCCTATATAAAGTTATCGATTCACAGAATCCATATCCATTACACCACTACTTTTTTTTTTAGTAGCAAAGAAAAAGTAAAACTACGAGATTTACATAAAGAGAACTATCTGGAATATCCATTTTGACTGGATATATCCATGGTAGAATTATAAGGTAAGGCCGACTCGGAGAGGAATGGAGTAGAAAGCAAAATGAAGGGAGATATATGTCAAAATCAGCTGTTCATCGCGAATTTCTGTTCGAATTTAAAACTGTTATAGGTTTTTTTTTGCAATTTTAAGACTTCTTTCACATTTTATAGTTTTTATTACACTTTTTTTATAATATTTTCACTCAAATTATTGCAAATTTAACACCCGCGACTGCACTGTTTGCAACTTGGAAACATAAAATATTTTCTTCATTTGCAATTTCTACGAAATTCGTCATTAATGAACCTTGGTTCTTACTTGTTTTATCTGTTTGTACAAGTATAATGGATAGTTCTCTGCAGACCTTTAGTTCATACCGTATAGTTTCTACAATATCTAGCCATTAGTTAAAATTAAAAAAAAAAATAATTTTAGTTTTATATTTTGGCTTTATTATAAAAATTGTTTGATTTACATGAATGGAACGTCAAAACAACTTATTTTTGTTACATATTAATTAATCAGTTAAAATACATATTGGTGAGAAATAATGAGAAATATAGAATGTATACGAAGGATAACTTTGTGAAGTTCAGAGGTTTTTCTCTTCGTCAGCAAGCTTCGCAATTTGATCCTCATGTACACGAAATAGATGCCATTTTTCAGTCTCAATTTCTGACAAATCGATTGCACCCAATTTTTCATAAAACTTTCGTGCTTCATTCCATTCATTGACATGAAAATCGACACGCTTCGCTCCATACTTTTTAGCATTTGCAGCTATACCATGAAATATGCGCGAACCAGCGCCCAGCTTGCGATATTCCGGCTTTACATAGATGTCCTCAAGGAAATAGGATCTTCCCTGCCAAGTGGAGTAGCAGAAATAGCAGCAAGTATATCCAATGGGTATGCTAAGTAAAGGAAATTTTGTTAAATAAAAATTTCATAATAATATTATTGCATAAATTTACATGTTCCCGGTACCTTCCTCTTCAAGTTCCAGTATGTAAACATGGCAGTATTCAGGGCCGCCTCTTAGGCCTGAATCGCAAATTAGATCTATAATAAAAACGATTATTTTTTAGTTTTTTTTTTTAAAGAAAAAAATTGAATTTGAATCTGTCTGATTTTTAGCTTACATTATATTTGTCAGTGAAAATATTTTAAAAATCTTTTTCTTAAATAAATATTTTTCAATTGTTATACCTTCTTCAGTCTTTTTCGGTCCATCGGGCATTTTTAAGAAATCCGCAAGTTCCTGTAAAATACAAGATAATGAAATTTAGTAAGCTGATACATTTTTCCTAGTGAAACTTAATTAAATTTAACGATTAGCTAAATTTTCCAAATACATTTTCATCAAACATAAAAGTTAAAATGTTAAATGCCAACATTAAAAAAACAATTTTTTCAAATTTGTAGAAACAATTTTTGTAATATGAATTTAAACTAGTATCGTCTGTGGCCGAAATTCGATTAAACCAAAATCGATATTTCATTTGTTTTTTTTTTGTTAAGATAAGTAAAAATTAAAAACACCTTTTCCCCATATAAAAGAAGCAACAACAAAATATGTTGTAAAGCCAAAAAGCTTTGCTGAACAGCGTTGCTGTGGGAGAGTAAAATGCGAGAGTAAAATGCGAGATTAAAAAAAAGGCATATGCCTTAACAAGGTTTATTATAAGGTTGTCGCAGGACTGATCGCACTCTTTTCTCAATACCCATAATTGTCAAAACCATGATACAATGATAAGGTAGGGCCGCTTCGCTGAGTGCTCTCACGCGTCAACGAAGAGTGGATAATGAGAAGCAACATATAAGTCAAAACGACGAATTTCGTAGAAATTGCAAATGAAGAAAATATTTTATGTTTCCAATTTGCAAACAGTGCGGTCGCGGGTGTTAAATTTGTGCTAATTTGAGTGAAAATATTATAAAAAAAGTGTAATAAAAACTATAAAATGTGAAAGAAGTCTTAAAATTGCAAAAAAAAGAAATTCGCGATGAACAGCTGGTTTTGACACCAATCTCGCTTTATTCTGCTTTCTACTCCATTCCTCTCCGAGTCGACCCTACCTTATAATTCTCCCATGGATCAGCGTTGCTGAGACAAAACAAAATAAATGGTGTCTCAATAAACGTGAATTTTTTTGGATTGTCAAGTAGATATGTTCCGATTCACAACATTCTTCAAAAATGCTACAAAATTTAAATTGTGGGACACTCATATTGGGACTCTAAATTTTTGTTCATACAAACAGGTGCCAACGATCAAGAATCTTTACATGATAGTTTTTACACTCTGACGTTTGACATTGTCTGCAGATAGGTGACGGCTGAACAGAAAAATTATTTCTATATCTAATATAGTATAAAAATGTCACGTCACAATGTTTGTGGTCGAACTCCTCCGAAACGGCTTAAATGATTTTAATGACATTGGTATGTTTGGTAGTTATGAGAATAGATTGTAAAGTACTTTTCAGCCTCCTATGCAAAACGGGCGTGGCTTCGCCCATACAAGTCACATTTTCGATACAGAATAGCTATAGCTATGAATATAATGGAGCTGCCACTTGGTGATGTCTTTTTAATGGAAATCTTGGGAGGGCATTAGACAGGGGGGTGTGGCTCCGCCCATACCAGTCCAATTTTTAATATCGATTAGATTTGAAAGTAAGAGTCGCAAAACAGTAAAACTCAAAATGAACTTAACACTTGGTCATGACTTTCTAATAGAAAACTTGGACAGGCATTGCATAAGGGGGTGTGGCTCCGCCCATACAAGCCAAATTCTTAACACCGAATAGCTTTGGAAGTAAAAGTCACAGAACATTGAAACTCAAAATGGAGTTACCTCTTGGTGATGACTTTCTAATAGAAAACTTGGACTGGCATTGAGCAAGTGGGTGTTGCTCAGCCTATATAAGCCAACTTTTTGATGTGAATAGCTTTGGAAGTATAAATCACAGAACATTGAAGCTCAAATAGAGTTTCTCACTATTTGGTGATATCCTGCTACCGGGAAACTGGGACGGCACACTATGCGCCCACTTTTCAGGGGGGGGGGGGGAAATATATATGAAATCAAAACTGATTGCATTCACTCAGAGAATGCGTTTCTGAACGTTTCGAAACATTTTCGGATTTTTCCCAAAAAAAAAATTTTTTTTAGAAATTTTGATGAAAATTTCGAATTCTAAGAAAACTGTCAAAATCAACAAAACGGGTATTTTCTGAGGTATTCTAAACATTTTTTATTTTTGATTTATAATGAAATTTTGATTAAAATTATAATTATTTTTCTGTGAAGATATTAATAAGGGGATTAAGTCGTTTTGTGTGCTTGTGTACTATGCGTATATTGTGTGCGTATATGCGTATATTGTGTTGTGTACTATGCGTATTGTGTACTATGCGTATATTAAAATGATATGCTTGAATAAGTCGGATGACAGACTCATTTTAAAAAAGAGTTATATTTTTTGGAGCTCAAGGTCTTGAGCTGACTTTAGATTTAAAATTTGCTTATAAGCCGTTTAAGCATAACATAAAACTTATGAAAAGAGGTTGAAATTAATTTACAATGAAATTCCAAAATTTTAAATCTAAAATCAGATTCTAAAAATGCATACGCGATAATAGTTGGAAACACATTTTCAGGGGGAAAAAAGTGCCATCATTATTTAATGTTTTTCATGTTTAAAGTAAAATTTTTTTATTTTATAAATCAGGCATTAATGGGTTAAGCATATGAATGCTGCTGGGGCATACGTAAACGATTTATTAAAAGAGAAAACTATTTCTCCTAAACCATCTTGTATTGGCAACTTTGTATTAATCAAACCGGAAAAGCTTATCAACAAATAGTTCTTATGTGATATAGTTCTAATATGTAAGAGAGAAATACTATATAAAAAGCTCTCATTTTAAGTAATTCAATATAGTGCACTTATTTCACAATTGAATATGAAGTTGAATCATCATTATAAATCAATGCATTCTCATGCGCTGTGGATATCAGAGAGCCAAAGTATGTTTATTCCCAACAAAGAAAACTATTCCCAACAAAGAAAATCTGTTTATCAATTACAAAATTTAGTTGTCATGCTTAAAGCCATAAAATCTTGTTTTATATTAAACAAAAAAAAAAAAACCGGCATGCACACTTTTAAATTGAAATCATAAATATTTTGCGTTGCTTTGGGAATTTCCCGAACTCTGTCACTCTATGCGCCTCTTTGTAATACTTTTCAAAGACAACGAATTCTCTTAAATAAATTTACTGCATTAAGAGTGCTTTTGAAAATGTGCATTTTGACGTAAACTTTTTAATTAGCTTGTCAGTGTGTGACAAATTGCTGATGCAAAAATTACGAATAAAAACGACGAATTAAAAAAAAGAAAAATAAACAAAAAAGAACTTGGCTAGAAATAGTTTTTATGAGTGTTTAGTTTTCTACAAAATAAATGAGAGAACGAACTGCTGACCGACTTTGATATTGAACTTGAAAAAAATTAAACTTTTCGCATGCGTTTGTATTATGTGCATACATATGCAAAAAAAAAAAAGCTTAAATGCCAGCAACACAACACGTGCAGTGCTTGTAAAGTTAAACATAATGCAACTGCAAGCTTTACACACTTTACATGCGTTGCAGACTTCAAATGCAATATTATTTCGCTCTCATCAGGCAGGATGTTATCACACGCACTCCATATACGCACACTCAATGCAGACGCACCATTATGGCCACTGTCAGGCGATACACTTAGAAAAATGTCTGCTCTTAAACAATTTAAAATTTCAATTTTTGTTTAAAACAAAATTTTAGTTTTTTTAAAAAAATTCACATTATTTACAACAAATAATCACATACTTGTATCATGGCACGCACTGTTTTGCAATCCTCAATATTTGCACGACGAAATATAAATTTTGGCTTAGCACTCATTTTGACTTAAGATAGTCTTTTGGATATTTTTACAAAAAAAAAAAAAAATTAATATTTAAAAGTTGCTCCTCGAACTATTGTTCACAACCGAGAGCTGTTGATCGGAATCTGAATTGTCGCCGGTTTGCTTAAAACTTTTATATACTCTGTTAAGCTAAGTGCGCCCACCGCGATCTACACTCATTTGCAATTATTGCACTAAGCATTCGGTTTAGTTATCGTTAAGTTTGTTTTTTTTTTGTTTTTTTTTGCCAGTCTTCAGAATTTTCTCGGAAAATTAAAAGAGTTGTCGGTATAACGTGCACTGTTTCTCATATACTTGTAATGCGCATTACAAGTATGGTCGGTCAGGTGGGCCGGTTAGGTACTCTATCTACATAAAAATGTGTAAGCAAAATAAAGCTATATTTTTTTTTGTTTTAAATTAATAAGTTCTATGTAGTTTTGTTTTTATTAAAAATAAATTTTTGTATACTTTTTTTTATACTTATACAAAAATTATTTTTTTTTGTACTCAAAATATTACAAAAAAAAAAAGCTTTTAGTAAACAAATAATAAACAATAACACGTATAACACAAATTAATCAATTGAAGCTCGGCCAAAGCCGTTCAGAGGGCTGAAATAGCCAATTGGTTTTGTTTTTTATGTACAAACAGTATGAAAACGATATACTAAAAACGGGAAAAATTTATTTTATGCAACCTTGTATTAAAAACCATTAATAAAACCTAAAAGCTTATCAAAAAGTAGTTCTAATAGATGAATAAATTTAAAGCTTCCTTTTAAATAGTGCAAAAGAATGCACTTAGTCCGCCATCGATTAAGTTGAATCATTATCATTATAATTCAATGTATTCCCTAGCGCTGTGAATATCAGTATGTCTAAAAATATACATACAAACTTTGAAAACATTTAATATCTAGGCACAGTTAAAGATGAACGAAAATGAAAATTTTACTTGTGGATTATATGTATTAAGACCTTCCAAGTTCTATTTCGGAAAATGCAATTTCAAGTCGCTATCAAGTGGTTTATAAGTTATAGGCGTTCAAATTTGCAAAAATTGGCCTGAAATACTTGTGTTTTCTTTTTAAATTTTCCTACAAAACTAAGCGTTGTGGGTTTCGAAAGAAAGGTTTTCAAATTTTTCACCGCTTCGGGTCATGAGTGTTATGCTTAACTCTATTTGCTCTAATCTCTATTTTAGTTACTGATATGCCATCAAGTGCATAATAGTAAGAAAACACGCAATTTATCTATTTACGTTTTACTTATTAAGTGTAATTTTGAAATGTTTATTAATATTAAATCAACAGTTAATGGTAGGTATAGCTTCATATGTCAAGAGTGTTGTCTATGATTATGCATTTTTAAGTATTTAAAATAAAAAAAACAGTGTTAGTGTCCGATTGCTTAGTTTTGAACTGTTTCTTATATTTTGAGTTTTTAGTGCAGATTACAACAAAACTATTAAACAAGTTGTTAAAAGTTCTGAGTGTTGTTCCAACACTTGTATTTTTTTGTAGTATATTTTTTTGTATTTTTGAGTGTATTTTTTTTTTTTTACTTTAACTAATAACTCCGACATATGATGGCATGAAAAATCTTTTAATTGAAATAGTAAATATTTTGCGTTTTTTTGTAATGTTGCAAAAATAATTCACATATTTTTTTTTTTTTTTTTTAATTTACATACTTGTATCATGCCACGCACGGTCTTGCAATCCTCAATATCTGCACGGCGAAAGATGAATTTTGGTTGGACACTCATTTTAATTTTTGAAAGTTTGAATATTTTTAAAGAAATCAATATGATACTTAAACGTTTCACGTTCAACTATTGATCACAACTGAAAGCTGTTGTTCGGAATATGATCAACTGGTTTACTTAACACTTGTATTTATATTTTATTTTCTCTTTTTTTTTATTTTCTCAAATTACAAGAGCCCATGGCGATCTTCCTTATATACAATTATTTTGCTAAGAACTTGATTCAGTTATTAAAAGTTGTTTATTTTTGTTTCCAATTCTTCAGTTTACTGGGAAAATTAAAAAGTAGCCAGCGCGGCCCAAAGTGCGGAGTGAAGTTTGCTTTTTGTTGTACTATAAAAGAGCATTAGAAAATTCCATGGAAGTTGAGAGTGGTTTGTGTTGTTTTTGTTTTTGTATAAACGCGAATAGAGAATTGATGATTAGACATGTGTTACGCAGCGCTGCTTTGCATTTTTGAGTTGAAGCGCATTAATGCGTTATTGCGCATTGCGTTATTCTTTTCGGTGTACAAACACAACGTAATTATTTTGAAATCCAGCGAACAAAGCTACGTGACAGCTTTTTTGCAGCGGACGAATTTATATAGGTATATATTGTTGAAAAAGCTCTTAGCTCGCGAGCTAATTATGTTCGTAGCTGATTTAAACGAATGCAATAGCGCAGTAATATAAATTGTTTCTAGACCAGGGATGCGCAAAATTATACATTTACATTTTTGTGATAGTATTGCAAAGCTTTTGGTTTTGTCCATTCGTTCGATAACAGCATAACGCCAGAATTATAGCTTGTCGTGTTCTATAAGGTTGCGAAAAACCTTAAAAAAGGATTGGAGCAAAAGAAATGCATGACTTGGTTTCTCAATTGCTCCAATGTGTTTTTTGGCTTGACTCAGCAATAAGCGTTCACTATGTTCGCAACCTTAGACAACGCAGAATAGAGCGGCCGCAACTTAACATCATGAAGTTCGTACAACAACTGAACGTATCGAATGAACAAACAAACACGCTAATGATATGTTGTCGTATTCAATAAAGCAACGCAGAAGCGAGCAGCCGCAACCTTACAGCATGAAGTTCACACAGTGACTGATCGTATAATTTTATTCAGTGCATGGTAGAATTGTATCATGATTCAGTGTAATAAGTTCTCATCTCGACTAAAAAGCTTTTCCAATTGAAAGCTATCCGCCCATGGGCGGCCTTTTGCGTACTCCTTTTCTAGACCGTTATTTTGTCTTTGTTTATTTGAAAGATCTCAATTTCAAAAATGTAAGCATACCAACTTCAATCTTGCAACTTGTTTTATTGACAAGAATATTGTGCATTGTCTGAAGTAAAGTTCGGCTGCATGCTTTAAATTTAGGCTTGTTAATTTTTGGTGAGTTTTGACCTCTACGTATCATTCAGACAAGCTTAATTTCAATTAAAGAGTATATTTTTAATTTATTAAAATTTCTTTTATGAATTTATTCCCATGTTTTAATAAACTTTTTTAGAAAAAACATATAACATAACATAACATAACATGCTGCCAGACTTTAATTTGATGTTTTTTTTTTTTTAGGTGAGACTAAACTGAACTTACTTCACCACATCAATGAGCTTCAATGGCAGAGTTTATACGTCATTCAAATTGAATGAACAATATCGCATTTTTTGGTTCTATTTTACTCTATTCGAAATATTTGATTGAATAGCTGGTCACACGTGATTTTTTGATTGAATGGCCGATGCCGACTAAAAGTGTTGTTGTAAGTACCAGAAAAGTTGATTATGCAACCCTGTGATTGATTGATGCAGGTCTTGTGCTCCATCAAAATTTTGATTGATGCAATGAAGTGTTGAAAGTTAATTAATTTAATTTTCGCAGAGAGTTCATCTTTTACAACAACAAATTTTGAATGATCCTTCAATTTGAATGACGTGTAAACAGTGCCAATGTGGAACAAAACTCATCATACTCAATAAGTTTATCTCCTTACTCAAAGCTATATCCAAGACGAAATCGTACTCATTCTGTTGTTTCTGTTGATACTCTGTTGATGAAACGAACGTGACGAAACGTGACGAAATTGGGAATCATTTTACTTTACGGCCCATTGGAAATGTATAGTTGGTGTTCCTAAATAGAGGAATTATAGCATTTCAAACTACGCCATGACGCAATTGCGAATATTTTTACTTTACGATTCACGGCTCCTATTTTTTTTTTAAAATGTTTATTTGTTGTCCACCAATACAATCTGCAAAAAAATAATGTCGGTCTCAAATCGTTAAGGAGACAAAAATTGTGAAATTTTCAAAAAAGTGCCTTTATTCGTGTACAAAAATCTTAATTTTATGCATAAGTGTAGTTCTTAGAATGAATTAGACACGTATAAGAAGGTTAAAATAGAATTTTTTTATATAAGATATCAATAGTTATATGAAAAATAAAAACTGGAGATTAAACCACTTTCAATTTACAAAGTGCTCTGAAAATATTTCCGATTAAAAAAAAAAAAAATAAAAATTAGTAGTTATGGTGAGTCTTTCATTCCCAAGCACATTTTAGCCTGTTGGCCGATTTTTCGAGCCATTACTTTTAAATTAGTTTCTGAAAAAATATCCAAGATTTTTCAAACTCTTTCGGAATGTACACGATGTGGTTAAATGTAAATTCAAAAGAAATAGAAATTTTTCAAATTTCCTTTTTTTTAATCTATTTAGGTAAGCTATACAGGAAAGCACCTTTTTTTTGACCATTTCTGAAAAAATCTGAAAAAATAGGTGTTAAATATAATAAAATTTTTTACGTGAACATGCGTCTAAAAGACTAAAATACGAGAAATAGTCGGTTTTGGACCACTCAGATTAATTAAACTATTGTATGTATTAATGTTCCAATGTTCCGATTTCGATGGTCGTTTTTTTTATCTTTTTTCATTAAATATATCATTAAATTAAAACATTTCATTTAGAACTTTTGAATTTTTGTATACACATTGAACCATTGACCATTGGTTGATTTTTCGACCAAATCGCAGCCGGAAAATGGAAAATCAGAAAATT
The DNA here is from genome assembly GCA_914767935.1 of Coremacera marginata. Taxonomy (NCBI): domain Eukaryota; kingdom Metazoa; phylum Arthropoda; class Insecta; order Diptera; family Sciomyzidae; genus Coremacera; species Coremacera marginata. The sequence continues at coordinate 11,198,120 of OU612043.1, read as the reverse complement.
CTTAAGCGCTGGAATTTTCTTAATTTTATAAATTACAACAAAACCTGAAATGTTCATTGCGAAATTCCAACGCGTTCTAGTAGCGAACCAAAATGGATGAATAAAAGGACAAATTAAGAGACATAAATTTTAAAATGTACCTAAATCTGAAAGTGTTCATGTTAAATTTAAGTGTTTTCTTATGTGATATATCGAATTTATCGTGCAAGATATTGGAATAAAAATAAAAATTTCAAATTTTGTTAATCTCCGCGATTTTTATTAAAAAATTTTATTTTATTTTAAATGCTCCTTAAAATATACATATAAAAAATAATACAATTCTGATCTAAGAAGGTTGAAGTTCTGGTATTTTTCGCGTTACTTTTAGGCAGTGTTTTTCGTGGTAAATTTTATCATTTTAATATCTTCAATAATGCTGGCCATGAGGAGTTCTTTGGAAATGGAAATTTGCCACGATTTATAATATAAACTATTTCTTCTTAAAATTCTTCTTAAAATTCAACTTAAAATGTACCAAAATAATACAATTCTGATCTATGGGTGTTGGTTGAAGTTCTTGTATTTTTCACAATAATTTTAAGCAGTATTTTTCGTTGTAAATTTGATCATTTTGATATTTTCAATATAACAATACTATTTGCCATGAGTACTTTACGAATTGCAAATGAAAATTTGCAGTGATTTTTAATAAACATTTTTATTTTCATTTAAATTCTCTCTTTTAAATTCTATATGAAAATTAAATAAGATATATCAATTTATTGATTGCTTGCAGAACTAACAAATTATTTTCAAAATTAGAACAAACTAAAATTATAATAAAAATGAAAACTTTATGAGGGGCTTTTAACTAAATGTTTTTTTTTTGAAAATTTATTTTAAGTGATGGAATTGTGTAATTTTAGAAGTATCGAAAAGATGAATATTTTTTTAAAAATAATTTTATCTTGCTTCAATAAGACCTTTTATCTATAAATAGGCTTTTCTGAACGTCAACAATTTGTTTTTTTTATGATCTTACAATGAATTTAATAGATTAAATGTTTCTTAAATGAACACCAAAATTTTTTTAGAAAATCATTTAGTTCAAAGTTCTCCCCTCTATAAAATTTTAATTTATATTATAATTATAGTATTTTCTAATTTTGAAAAAAAATTCTTAGTTCTACGAGCAATATTTCGCCAGGTCCACCCCTGTCTTCCACACACGTATAACTTTGCACTGAATTCTCAAACTTTAGCGATTTTTATCTCTTGAACCATTCGAGATTAATTGATGTTTTATAAAAATAAAAAATTTGTATGCCTGGGCCATAGAATATTATGCCCGCAATTGCGTCAGTGCATTACGCTGATACAGTAAACTAAGCATAGGTTGGCGTATCAACGCAACACTTTTTGCAGCTTTACCCATGCCTATTGATTATAGGCTCAAATCAAGAATTAAATTTTTTTTTGTCTTATAATTCCACGAACAAAATGATCATCAATAACTAAAGATCAAAACAATAACAAATGCCTTCAAAGGAACTTAAAAAAAGCAATGTTCACATTATCAAATTTTTTGTAAAATTGTTGGGCAAATAAGAAGAAAACTCATCAAATCGTTGATCAAACAAAAAGAATAATCAAAAAATTTTGATTTTTTTCTTCGATTTTTCTTAATTTCTGACAAAAGATTTAACGAAAAATTTGATCGTGTCAACCCGACTAAACACAGAGCATAACAAAGGTTGAAAGTTTAGCACAAAAAATGTCCAAAAACAACGATCAAGCTTGATATAGAAGAAACAAATACCGAAAATCTTCTCAAAAAATGCAATTAAAAACATAACAATAAGAAAACATATACAAATAAAAATTCACACAAAAAATAAAATATATGTAAACAAACGCGATAGAATATACATACCAGGGCGAATTTATATTGAATTGAGCTTATTGAGCTTGAGTTTATGTTGTATGGCTTTTTTCGCTGTGTAAAAAAGCGTTATAAAGATATACTAACAAGCTTTAATAATCTTACGGCCATGGTTGAATTATAAGATTGTCGCAGAGCAAATCAATACAAATCATATGTGCATATTATTTTTGCATATTAAGAATGAACATTTTTTTTCTTGCCAAAGCTTTCTTTAAGATTATAACGACTCGCCTCACAAGTGTAGCGTGCACAAAACTTAACCGTCAAGTTTAAATAAAAACAAGAAACAGCTCTCAATAAAAGTTCTATTGCAGAACTTACTATTAGATCATTTCGGGAACAGCCCCAATGACAATGACGTATTCATATAGCGTCTTCTGTTGTGCTGGTAAGCCAGGGAGAGACCCTCATTTTTAAAGCTTTTCAATGCACTCTTCTACATAGAGCAAAACGCAATAATGCATTTTTTTCTCTTTGCTTGATTTTATTTTTAGATTTAAACAACAAAACAATAGGTATAGGTAGGATATTTGTTCGTGTTGATTAGATTGTTTGTTGCTTTTGCTTTTAAAATGTTGCATCAGCTAAAAAAGAATCGTTGCCACTGTGCGGTGCTGCGTATATGCAATTTTGTAAATATATGTACATATATGTTAGCTAAATACATTTGTGTTTAGTTATAATATATCATTAAAAATTCAATTGTTGTATTTGAGGAATTTTTTTGAATTTAAACGTACCTATGTAGCATGGAAGTACAGTAAAAACTTGATAATAATAATAACAATTAAATACACAACATGTGCAAAATTTACTCATGCAAGTTTGATTTGTTCATGAATTTGCTAAAAGACACAAAAACAAAAGAAAAAAAAAAAAAAATATGTAAGCAGAACGCATGTAAAAATAGCAGACAATCTAATTATCATTCATTATCTCTGGATAAAAAATCATTAATGAAGAGCATATTAACAAGATTAAATTAATTTTTTTTTAATAGCAACAAAAAGTTTTTTGAAAATGGCTAAAAATTACCCATTTTGGGCAGAAATACTTTATTAGAATGTGTTGTGTATATATGTAGTTGTTAAGACATCAAGGTAAAATATATTAATTACCAGGGAATTTACCGAATTTGCTTGGTAAGATATTGAAAAATCATATAAAACCAAAAACCACAAACAAAATGACGTGAAATCAATAGTTATGAAATTACTATTTCAAGGTAACATATAAATGCTTAGATTTAAAATTTATTTACTTATTTTATTGAACGGACGACGAGACGTCTAGAGTCTAGACGATTTATTTTTAGTTGTCTTGCCCGTTGCACAAAAACAAAAACAGTGTATCGAGTGCCTGCATAAAAACAATATCTGCATTGAATTGTTCATGTTGAAAATATGAGACTGTTCCAGTTACAATCAGCACCATCTTTTTTTGAAGTCAAAACTACAAATCGATTACCGAAGCGCTAACCAACCGATTATCCCATTACCAACCAACCAACCAATTTCCAACCGATTGTCGATTACCGAAGCGTTTACCAACTGATTACCGATTATCGAAGTAACTACTAACCGATTACCGAACGATTTAGCGATAATCGAAGCGATTACCAACCCATTACCTAAGACCGAAGCGATTACAAATCGATTAACGATCCAATTAACGATCCAATTAACGATTACCGAAGCGATTACTAACCGATTACCGAAGCGATTACAAGCCGATTATTGATTATCGAAGCGAATACCAACCCATTACCGATTACGGAAGCGATTACCAGCTGATTATCAATTACCGAAGCGATTACAAACCGATTATATAACCAATAACCGATTACCGAAGCGATTACCAACCAATTACTGAAATAAATACTGAATACCAAAGCAATTACCAACCGATTACCGAACCAATTACCGACTACCGAGGCGATTACCAACCGATTATCGAAGCGATTACTGATTACCGAAGCGATAACAAACCCATTACCTACTACCGGAGGGATTACCATCCGATTACCAATTACCGAAGCGATAACCCACCGATTATCGGAGCGAATACTAGCCGATTGCCGAAGCTATTACCAACTCATTATCAACCAGCCATTACCACCCAACCATTACCATCCAACCTACCAATTACCAACCGATTGCAGATTACCGAAGCGTTTACCAACCGATTACCGAACAAATTACCGTTTACCGAAGTGACTACTAACCGATGACCGAACGATTTAGCGATAATCGAGGCGATTACCAACCCATTACCTATTACCGAAGCGATTACAAATCGATTACCGAACCAATTACCAATTACCGAAGCGATTACAAGCCGATTATTGATTATCGAAGCGATTACCAACCCATTACCGATTACGGAAGCGATTACCAGCCGCTTATCAATTACCGAAGCGATTACCAACCGATTATAGAACCAATAACCGATTACCGAAGCGATTACCAACCGATTATTGAAATAAATACTGAATACCGAACCAATTACCAACCGATTACCGAACCAATTATCGACTACAGAGGCGATTACTAACCGAATACCGAAGCTATTACCAACCCATTACCAACCAACCATTACCACACAACCATTAGTAACTAACCATTACCAACCAACCATTACCAACCAACAAACCAATTACCAACCGATTGCCAATTACCGAAGCGATTACAAATCGATTACCGAACCAATTACCGATTGCCGAAGTTATTACTTACCGTTTACCGAAGCGAATACAAGCCGATTATTGATTATCAAAGCGATTACCAACCCATTACCGATTACGGAAGCGATTACCAGCCGATTATCAATTACCGAAGCGATTACCAACCGATTATAGAACCAATAACCGACTACCGAAGCGTTTACCAACCGATTACCGAACTAATTACCGATTAGAGAAGTGACTACTAACCGATTACCGAACGATTTAGCGACAATCGAAGCGATTACCAACCCATTACCTATTACCGAAGCGATTACAAATCGATTACCGAACCAATTACCGATTACCGAAGCGATTACAAGCCGATTATTGATTATCGAAGCGATTACCAGCCCATTACCGATTACGGAAGCGATTACCAGCCGATTATCAATTACCGAAGCGATTACCAACCGATTATTGAAATATATACTGAATACCAAAGCAATTACCAACTGATTACAGAACCAATTACCGACTACCGAGGCGATTACGAACCGATTACCGAAGCGATAACAAACCCATTACCTATTACCGAAGGGATTACCAGCCGATTACCAATTACCGAAGCGATAACCAACCAATTTCCAACCGATTGCCGATTACCGAAGCGTTTACAAACCGATTACCGAACCAATTACCGATTACCGAAGTGACTACTAACCGATTACCGAACGATTTAGCGATAATCGAAGCGATTACCAACCCATTACCTATTACCGAAGCTATTACAAATCGATTACCGAACCAATTACCGATTACCGAAGCAATTACAAGCCGATAATTGATTACCGAAGCGATTACCAACCCATTACTAACTACGGAAGCGATTACCAACCGATTACCAACTACCGAAGCGACTACTAACCGATTACCGTAGCGATAACCAACCGATTACCGATCCAATTACCGATTACCCAACCAAAGTAATTGTGTTACAAATACATTATATATAAACATTAAAAAATAGCAGTTTCAATAACTGCTTCAATACATTCAATAACGCATAAATTGATAAAAAAAGAGTTGAATCAGTTGATTTGGACTGACTCGGAAGCTAACAAAAGAGCAGAGTAGTTTAAAATATCTTTCGTTAAATCAAGCAAATAGAAACTTAACGTAAATATAATTTCCAGAGCATTAAAATAAGAGATTTTTTTAAAGTTCAAATAGTAAAAAAAAAAATTTCAAGGATTTAATAATTTTAAATAGTCATCTAATGTTAATTTTGCTTTTAAATACGTATTATTTTTTAAATAGAAATTCATGCAGTGACGCAGTGGATAGAGTGCGTAGCTACGAGTACGCAAGAGAACCCTGGTTCAATTCCCACCTGACACAGAAAGTTTTTTTCAATTGAATAATTTTTCTGTTCGGCCGTCACCTCTCTGCAGACAATGGCAAATCTCAGAGAGTTAAAACTGCCATGAAAAGGTTCGGAGTCGGTATAAAACATGATGTAGGTCCAGTTCTCGATAGTTTGTGTTCAAACATTTCACAACACGCACAACACAATTCATCATAAGAAGCTCTATCAAAGTACTTTCAAGGGCTGAAATGGCCATTTTTTTTTTTTTTCATAATCATTTCTTTTATTGCCTCATATAAAAATATAATTATAATACGAAAAATTGTTTTTTTCAATTTGTTCTGCAATAGTTCTGATGAAATAGTTTAAGCTGATGAAATAGTTCTGCAAACACTTGCAAATCGGTTGCATCAGACAACTAGACGCAGAGTTAGATAAACTTCCTTGTTGTTTTTTTTTTCAATTTAAAAAAAAAACTCTCAACGTCGCACAGTGGATTGCTACAAACAAAATAGACATAGAACATTACTACCTAGACTTTTATTTATCTAACTATAATAGAAAGTTTTTTTGTTTATTGCATGGGAACTCCCAGAAGAGTAACAGATAGGGGCAAGGTGTGTTCAGAAGAAATCTTAAAAGATTAAAATGTTCAGAAGAAAATAATAGGACTTATGTGTCAATTTGGAAGAGATTTTTAAGAGTGAAACTTCTAAGGTGGCGATGTGACGATTTTTATTGAAGGAAAAACTTCAAAAAAACACTTACACATTTTTATAAACATGTAACAAAAAAGTGAAACGTTTCTTGTAAACATTGCTTATAACCATGTAGCAATAAAGTGGAACGTTTCTTGTAAACATTGTTTATAAACACGTACAATGTATATAAGCGCTGCCTAAGAGAGACTCCGTGATTGACAGTTTTAGGGGATTGCTGATTTCGAATATGATGTCAGAATTTTTAAATTTAAGCTGGCGAATAGAGCTGCCATATAGATTTTCTTGTGTCTTGCGAATTTTTGTAATTTTGAAGTTCTGACAACGGATTAGGGCTGCCACATAAAATTTTATCTCAGGATTGACACCTAATAATATGGTTTTTACGAGTTTTAAATATTTACTAACAGTTTTGGAGAGTTTTTCAACTTCAATGTGACGGATAGGGATACTAACTTAATTCTTTTTATTTTTATGAATTCGGTGCTGAGGCAAACACAACGGTAAAAATGGGTTTTGAAGGGGAATTTCAAAATTATGTAGGTTTCTTACAAAAGAGTTGCCACCTAATAAAATGTATTTTTAAGAGTTTTTAAACATCATCTAACTGTCTTAGGGGGTTGCTGATTTGGAATCTGAGCTTTGAATTTTAAAATTCAAAATGGCGGATAGGGCTGCCATCTAGTTTTTTTTTTATTTTTTGCCCATTCTTGTAATTTTAGAAATTCTGACAACGGCTTTGATTTCGAATACTTATAATTTTGCAATTCTGATAACGGATTCGAATTCAGCCAATTTTCCTTAGAAAATTCGTTCCAGCACTGAATTCGTAAAAATACAAAAAAAAAAAAACATTTATCCGCCACCCTTAATTCTAAAATTTTGACATCAGATTCGAAATCAGCGATACCATAGAACTGTTAGATAACTGTTAGATGTTTAAAACTATAGAGAAAAACATATTATTAAGTGGCAATGTTATGGTAAAAAAAAAAACTACAATGCATGCAATTTTTTCAAGTTATCTCAAAAAATTTTGAAACACGAACATATATCTTTAGTTATCAGCAGTTGCGGGATTCCCAAACGCCTTAACGACGTTTGTCGCTGTAGTTAACTAGCGAAAACTGTCATTACTATGGAACTGTGCATGCACAATGACCGATAACGACAACTATTATTATCGTTAACTTTTTGGGAAACCTGCTACAGGGCTCGGATTTTGTTGACATGCCAACTTTTTTCTGCTATAACATAGACATTTTCTGATGATGCAAACACACCGTTCATAATCCGCAGATACCGAGGCCAAATATGTTTATTTCAGTACGTTAGGTCTTTTTCCCTAATTTTAGGCTGTTTTTGAGTCATTTTTTTAAGTTTTTGTGACTTTAGCGGTTATTAGGAGCAGTAAAATATTGCGTAGATACTTTTAAAAGCCGTTAAGCCAAAGCAGTTGAAGAGGCTCAAACATTGTTTCCCAACAATTAAATAAAGGGTATAATTTTCAAAACTAAAAAAATTAGAAATGGGAACATGCAACTAAAAGGAAATGCGGATGTAAACTATATTTCATCTTTTAAATATGCGCTCTTGCCTGTGCTAAAGTGGAAAGATGCTTTTCGATATAGAAGACAGTATATTTTGAAAATAGATGGTTGTTTTATTTTGATAATTTAAAAATATACATTGCAATGTCTTGCAACTTTCAAACGTTTTAAATAAGTCCACACATTTTAATTAAACACAATTACAAATATGTTTATTAATTTTAATTTTTACTTCCAAACATTTTTAATTAAATGCAATTCAAAAGATTTTCATTTATCTTAATTTTACGGTCAGTTTTATGGGTCTTTTGGCCATTTTTCAAATAATTATAATAATAATAATAATAATAATAATAATAATAATAATAATAATAATAATAATAATAATAATAATAATAATAATAATAATAATAATAATAATAATAATAATAATAATAATAATAATAATAATAATAATAATAATAATAATAATAATAATAATAATAATAATAATAATAATAATAATAATAATAATAATAATAATAATAATAATAATAATAATAATAATAATAATAATAATAATAATAATAATAATAATAATAATAATAATAATAATAATAATAATAATAATAATAATAATAATAATAATAATAATAATAATAATAATAATAATAATAATAATAATAATAATAATAATAATAATAATAATAATAATAATAATAATAATAATAATAATAATAATAATAATAATAATAATAATAATAATAATAATAATAATAATAATAATAATAATAATAATAATAATAATAATAATAATAATAATAATAATAATAATAATAATAATAATAATAATAATAATAATAATAATAATAATAATAATAATAATAATAATAATAATAATAATAATAATAATAATAATAATAATAATAATAATAATAATAATAATAATAATAATAATAATAATAATAATAATAATTTTAATACGTATAATAATAAAAATGCTTTTTTAGGACATCAATTAATTTTTTTGAGGTTATTTTTGGATGTTTTTAAGGGCATTAAAATTCGAGCCCTGTATATTATATATTATATACAGTATATATATATTCCCGCTTTCGTAGGCAGACCAAATCATAATTAATTTAACGATTTAAAAGCCACTTTTTGCCTACTACAAGTGTTGAAAATCGAGGGACAAAACGTGTCAGCAATAGAGTCAGCAAAAGAAATCAATCGTCTCCGAGACAACCTGGCACTTAAAGAGAGTTCGGTTTTCCTTCCTCACACTGTCCGTAATATTCTTTTAAAACTACAAATAGCTGACTAGGAGAAGATACAAACTGCAGCGGTTGAGTTTTATAAGACAAGCAAAGAATACTTGGAGCAATGGTGTCAGTTCAACAGAGAACTTGAAGTATTTGAATGGGCACCTACATGGGGAGAGGTACAGAATGTCATGGATATGCTAATCCAGCAAGGATTTATTAATCAAGATACAAAAGTATTCGACGAGTTTTCGCTTATTTCCTGCTTTTTGACGGAACAAAAAACCACTGGCTGGAATGCTGAGAACGTTACTGCTGAAAACCGTTGGGTAGAATTATTCCAGCACTTTCGTGCCAACAACATCCACTTACCGAACATGTCTATAATTATTGAGTATGTTATGTGTCTGCCTGGAAGTAACGCACCTGTCGAAAGAGTTTTTTCGCAAATGAATAGAATATGGACAAGTGAAAAAACGCAGTTAAGCGTCTCAGTATTAAAAGCCATACTGATTACAAAGATAAATATAAATAAATCTTGTAATGAGCTCTATTTGTACCTTAAAACGAGACCAGATATTTTAAAACGGATCTGTGCATCCGATAAATACAAAAATAATTCCTAAAAGTCAATTTAACTCGTTTAATATTCTTTTTCTTCATTAAAATTGATCATTCATATATTTTTTCATATTAGTATTCTTTCTTAAATAAAAAATGTTAAAACGCAAATTTTTTATAATTCCGATGGGGTGTCCCGCTTTGGCACAAAAAATAAATGGTCACGTTATGTATATATCACTTCAATGTTACTCATACGCCCTGCTGTACTTTTTAACTAAGAACTGTATAACTAAGAAACTATAAATTGTGCTTCAGGTTTTTTTTTTTGAAACTTGACACAAACAATTCTTATGGAATTACAAAAAAGCAATTTGGAGGAAAAAAAAAATCCATCTTATGTAGTTTTCGAGACATGGGCACAACAATTGAAACCATGAAAAGTTTTTCGTTTTTCATGGGTCTAAGATGATCGATTTCTAACACCTGTTCAACCTAGAGACATAATTGAGGTATCATTTTCAAGAGTTCCGCTTGTATTTCCGCTTTTATTTTGCAAAAGTTTTTCCTATTAGCTTCTCATAGTTAGTGGACTGCAGAAGTCACAAAAGATTATACTGATAAGTTTGCGTAGCGTACAACGAAACAGCTGTCTAGTCTGCTGTTGGTTTGTTTTGTAAAAAACTTTGTTGTTCTTAACAAACTGTTGCTTTATGAATCAATCTATTTGACATTAAGCTCAAAAATGTAATTCCTTAAAAAGATTTTTTTCTTTTAAAGAACTACAAAAATTCAAACATTTTCATTTTTGTTTTGCTGAAGGGCTTCCGGGAGTTTGTTAAAAAAAGACTCTTTTTAAAATTTTTTTTCAAGACCTTAAGGGAGTATTCCTGGCTGGCAAAATATTTTTTAAATTTTTTTTTTGCATATTTTTATAGCTTGGATATTTGAAAATATCGTCCTAAAGAGTGTTTTTTTGAAATTCGAAATACTTTAGAAGATATGGCCTTATTTGTCCAGCAATGTTTTCGGCAAAATGCGATTTGCTCAGAATTTGGCTACTTTTTGAATGCAACGGTTTGAAGCAACCACCGAATATCGTTCAACGCGTTCTTTAGTAGGTAATAACTTGTTTGTATACGCATTTTAAAAATAAATGAATACACATTTTAGAGCTTAGGTGTTCGAATGTTGGCAGCGTTTACTTACTTACTTACTTAGGTGGCCGTGACAACCCGTGTCCGGATTTCGACCGACCTCATCAGCTCTCGCCAGGCGCCTCTGCTTTGCGCGCGCCTTCTCCAATCGGATACACCAAGTGCGGTTAGGGCTTCCTCAGCCTGGTCCATCCATCGGAGGCATGGTCTCCCTCGTCGTCGTTGACCAGCGACCCTCGCTTCGAGCACCTTTTTCGCTGGAGCTTCGTCGTCCATACGATGGACATGACCCAGCCAGCGTAGTCGCTGCACAGTTATACGCCGAACTACGTCAATGTCTCCGTAGAGCTCATACAGCTCGTGGTTCATTCGGATACGATAGTCATCGCCGACTCGAACAGGACCGAAGATTTTGCGAAGAACTTTTCTCTCGAACACCCCCAGAGCGGCTGCGTCAGTTTGCGAAACTACCCATGCCTCAGCGCCATAAAGCAGCACAGGTAGAACGAGCGTCTTGTAGAGTGTTAGTTTTGTCGATCGAGAGAGGGCTCTGGAACTTAGTTGCTTACTGAGCCCGTAGTAGCACCTATTAGCAATTATTGTTCTTCGCTTTATCTCCAGGCTGATTTCGTTGTTAGTATTAATGACGGTGCCAAGGTATACAAACTCCTTGACTACTTCAAAGTTATAGCTGCCGGATGAAACGTGGGAGTCTAAACGCCGAGCTCCCTTGTTTGTAGACAGCATATATTTTGTTTTGCCCTCATTTATCGTCAAACCCACTTTGGCTGATTCCTTTTCGATAGCGGCGAAAGCAGCGGTAACATCTCTCTTGGTTCTGCCAACAATATCAATATCATCAGCGTAAGCAAGGAGCTGGACACCTTTATAGAAAATGGTGCCATTACGATGCACACCGGCCTTTCGTACGATCCCCTCCATGATGATGTTGAAGAGATCGCAAGACAGTGGATCGCCTTGCCTGAAACCTCTTTCGGTATTGAAGGTTTCGGAGAGGTCATTTCCTACCTTGACGGAGCTGCGTGTGTTGCTCAACGTCATTCTGCAAAGTCTAATCAACTTTGCAGGTATACCGAACTCAGACATTGTTGCGTATAGGCAATCCCTTCTCGGGCTATCGAACGCAGCTTTAAAGTCGACAAAGAGATGGTGTGTGTCAATTTGATTTTCGTGGGTTTTCTCCAGGATTTGTCGTAGCGTGAAAATCTGGTCTATGGTAGACTTACCAGGTCGAAAGCCACACTGATAAGGTCCAATCAGTGTTTTTGTAATTGGCTTTAATCTTTCACACAGTACGCTTGAGAGAACCTTATATGCGATGGAAATAAGACTGATACCTCTATAACTTGCGCAGATTGTAGGGTCTCCTTTCTTAAGTATAGGGCACAGTACACTGAGGTTCCAATCGTCGGGCATGCTTTCTGCTAGCCATATTTTGCTGATGAGCTGATGCATGCGCCTTATCAATTCATCGCCGCCGGTTTTAAACAATTCAGCTGACAGGCCGTCAGCACCCGCTGCTTTATTGTTTTTGAGTCGTTGGATAGCAACTCGAACCTCTTCATGGCTAGGTGGTGATACTTCCACTCCGTCATCGTCGATTGGTGGCACTGCACTGTGCTCTCGATGGGCGGCATTGGTGGAATCGTCGCCATTAAGTGAATTGGAGAAGTGCTGTCTCCACAATCTAGGCACACACTGTGTATCCGTATTCAGATCTCCATTTTCGTCTCTACAAGTGGATGCTCCGGGCTTGAAACCTTGGGTTAGACGCTTAACCTGTTGATAGAATTTTCGTGCATCCTTCTTGCCCTGGTATACCTCTAGTTCCTCACGCTCACGCTTTTCCTGCTCTCTTTTCTTGCGTCTGAAAAGGCGCCTCTCTTCCTTCCTCTTTTCGCGGTAGTTTTCTCGCACGGCTCGCGTTGCAGCTGACTGCAGCGTTTTTCTATAAGCGGCGTTTTTTACTGCAGTCGCAATGCGACACTCCTGATCATACCATTGGTTCCGAGGTTGCGGGCGCCGGAAACCAATGACTTCTTCAGCGGCAGCGCGCATGGAGTGGGATATATGCGCCCAAAGTCCGCCGGCGTCGTCGAGTCCAGAGGTTGGTTGGTTGGTCTTAACCGGGAGTTGAGCGGAGTAGCTTCGGCAGTCCGTTGTAATTGCAGCTTAGCGACATCTAGCTTTCGTTGCATTCCTGTGCGTATGTTCTTCGCATTGCATAATCGCATGCGGATCTTGGCTGCAACAAGATAATGGTCGGAGTCAATGTTGACCCCCCGAAATGTACGCACATATAGAACACTAGAGGCATGCCTTGCGTCGATTACAACATAATCAGTTTGGTTTCGCGTTTTTTGATCCGGGGACAGCCAGGTGGCCTTGTGGATGTCGAGGTGCTTAAATCTGGTGCTACTAACTACCATGTTTCGTGCCGCGGCGAAGTCGATCAGTCTTAGACCGTTGTTTGTGGAGGTCTCGTGAAGACTGAACTGACCGACAGTGGGGCCAAAGATGCCTTCCCTTCCGACTTTCGCATTAAAATCGCCGAGGACTATTTTTACGTCATGGACCGGAAGGTGGTCATATACGTCCTCAAGACTAGCGTAGAAAGCGTCCTTGACGGCTTCGTCCTTTTCCTCCGTCGGGGCGTGCGCGCAAATAAGGCTTATGTAGAAAAATTTTGCCTTGATGCGGATCGTGGCCAATCTTTCGTTCACATGTGTGAACCGGGAAACAAGGTGGCGTAGTTTCCGGCTAACGACGAATCCACATCCGAATTCGCGCTTCTCCGCATGGCAGCTGTAGTAGATATCGCAGTGTGCTTGTTTAGAGCAGCCTTGCCCTTTCCATCGCATTTCCTGGATGGCGGTGATGTCAGATTGTATTGTTTTGAGGGCTTCCGCCAGTTGGATAATGGCACCTTCCCTATAAAGGGTCCGGACATTCCAGGTGCATATCCGTAAATCATTGTCCGTTTTTCGTTTGCGGTGGTCGTCAACGTAATTGGGGTTCTTATCCGAGGCTGGTTTAGTTTTCATTGGGCAGTAGTAATGTGGCGGGACCCAAACCCTGCGCACATTCCATGTTTAAGGTCTATGGAGTGACCCGCCGCTCAAATTAGCCGTCAAACTGACGGATGCCAGTTTGCCGTTGCCCAGGGAACACCACTTGGAGGTTTGAGTCGACTTGAGACGATTTCGACATGGATAATGCTGGCCTCGCCAGGTTGAGGCGGTCAGACACGTTGCCATGTGAAGGTTCGCCCCCTGTTCCCCAGTTGTTGGCAGCGTTTAGTTCACTTTGAATTGAGTTATAAACCGGACGCACATATAGTTTTGAAAAGTACAGTTTTGATAAAAAGTTTTGTTTGTGCTAAAGACAATGGATAGAAAAAGTAATAGAAATAAAGGTTGCTGCCCACTTACGGCGCGTAACGAAACTACAAAATATAACTACACTGCGTTCTTATGTATTCATGCACACTAACGACGACGAAACGACAACGACCGACGAAAAAGCCGGTGGCTATAAAACCAAAGAATTCTGATCGGCTTGTCGTTTCGTTTCGTTACGCGCCGTCAGTGGGCAGCAACCTTAAAAATAAAAGAAACACTGGTAGCAATCGAAAAACTCGTCCCTTGAAACGCCAGTTTCGTGGTAACCAACATGAAAGAGATGAGGACTCGCACTATTGAGATTGCCAATTATATTGAACCTAATGAGCATCCCGATTGGCAATGTCACATATGATTCCGGCATGTCTCGGAACGAAGAAAAGGTCCGAAACCAGAGCTCTGGCCGCATCAAAAAAAGTTACAACTGCCCGAAGAGCACAAAGAGCCGTTGAGTACTCATTTTTTGAAGTAGAGGAAGGAGTTCTTTATGGGGCTGCCATTGCAGATTGATATATGTAAGTATTTCACAAAAAAAAAAAAACAAAATGTTTTATTGCCTAAAATTTTTCTTGAGTTTTTTCAAAATCACGTTTTTGAAATTCGAAGTCACTTTTCTCCGGTTCTACTGAACCGATTTTGATGAAACCCAGTGCAATCGACGCAGAGTTGTCGAATAAAACTGCATGCTTAAAGTTTTTGTTTCAATTTTTTTTTGATGCAAAAAAAAAAAAAACTTCAAACTTAAACGCGTTTATCTCGAAACCATGTTTTTCGAGCTTGTGGTCCAGATTGCTCCCGTAGTTCTAAACTGATTTTGATAAGACAAAGTGCAATCGACGCAGAATTGTCACCATTGCAGTTTCTACCTCAATCAAAATTTTAAACAATTTTTACTATTTTTTTGTTTACACTAAACTACAAAAAAAAAAGACCCAAAATCGGTTTTTTATTTTTCAATGATTGAGGTAAGGACCAGAATTACATTTGTATTGAATCTAACGCCGTTTATTTTTTCCATTTCAGATGATCCGACGTCGAGTTATCCGGGCCGCAAGCCGCAAACCTTTTTTTTCGACGCCCAACTTTGAAGTCCGACAACTTTTTGAACAGCCCTCGTTCAAAGGAAAAAAATTTTTATTTCATTTAATATGTTCTTAATACAATAAAAAACAGAATTTAAATAACTCTTTGCGTTTTCAAATGAGAAGTTTTTCAAAAAGGGTCCAAAACCAGCCTGCCAACCAGGAATACTCCCTTAAATTTTGCGGTGAGCAAGATAACAGGAGACCGGTTCATCTGAAACATTTTTTTTTAGATTTAGTAGAGAGTTAATTTGATTTTTTTTTTTTTTTGATACATATTTTTTGATTCATAACCTAAAACGACCTTAATTTTGTGCACAAAAGAGTAAAATTTTCTTTCTACGTCCGTTGCTGGTCAAAAATTAATATATTTAAAAAATCAACAATTAAACACCCAAGAATTCTTTACTCAACCGAAAAAAATTTTTTTTTTTAGATAAACCAGTCTTCAGATATCTTGGTCTTTTTTACGATTGAATATTTTTAAACCAAAATGTCAGGGATAATATTGAATAGTTATGCTTCTAATAGTTATACTTCAAAAAAAATACAGCTTCAAAAAAACAAAAAAAAAAAAAAAAAAATTAAAAATATGTCTTTTTTCTTCGAAAAACTCCCGGAGCTTCTTAAATTATTAATTTTATATAAATCGTTGTAGTAAATTGTTTGTATTATTAATCAATAACGAAATTTTTATGCAAGCATAAGTAATTTGATAAAAATTAAATTTTTCAAATAGGTACGTCTTTGAAATTTTCATATATTTACATAATTTACAAGAATTGGTGTGATTTTTTTCTTGCAAAAGCAAAAAACAATTAAAAGGGGGTTTTTCAGAATATTTTAAGATAAAGATATAAACATAGAGTTTGTTATTGTAACCCCAACATGAAAAACAAAAATTAGAGAAAAAAAAAGTACCGCTACAATATAATACCAGTTTGAAAATTATAGCAGTTAGGGAAAAACTTGGATTCATATAAAGAAGGTCATCTTAGTTGAGTTGCAAAACACTTTGATTAACATGAACGCTGTGCAAGAAATAAGCATTTTATTTATTTTTTTGTAACAAATGATTCACTTAAAATAACAAACATGTAACGTGGAAACCGTAAAAAATATTTTGTTTTTTCTTATTTTATTGAAGACTAGCTGAATACCCGGCATCACTCGGGAGTTGATATAAATAATTTTTGAATTCATTCGTCGATTTGAAAAATCTTTCCAAAAACTATTGAAGGAATTTTATGTGCATCTTTCAAACCGGTAACTTCGCGAAATAGGCGACATAGGCAAAATGTAGATTCAACACCGAAAAATTATGAGAAAATGTTAGGAAAATCGTGATGTCTGTGATCGCGATCACTTGCATAAGTATATTTTCAAATTTTACATTTTATTCGATAGATTCGGACATTTTTGAAAACATCAGAGCAAAAAAGAATTTTTAACAATCATTTATATAAATTTTCTCATATATAAATGCTACCTTTTGTCTTTTGACTGTGTCAAAAATGCACTTTTGAATTTAAATTATTTTTGCAACATAAACTTTTGCGTCATTTTTTAAGAAAACATTAAATATTATGGACTTTTCTTAACTGCTATTATTATTTTTATAAAATACTTTTATTGACATTTCAGACAAAAAGGATTTGAGTTAAATGTATTCAAAAACAGCAGAGCAACTTGCATCGAAAGTCAAAACTTGAAATTTCTGATAATTTTTTCTTGCAGCAGGTAGCATTGATAAGTTCAAAAATTCATTTTTTTAAGAATTTCTATTGTTTTTAAATTAATGCTATGAGTTGATTATCGGGAAATTTTTTAAATTCCTTAAGAAAATTTGAAAATAAATATGTGGCGCCCGTGGCGTAGTGGGCAGAGTGTGTGACTCTTACGCCATAGAACCCAGGTTCGATTCCTCCATCTGACACAGAAAATTTTTTCAATTGAATAAATTTTTCTGTTCGGCCGTCACCTCTCTGCAGACAATGGCAAGCCGCAGAGAGTAAAAACTGCCATGAAAAGCTTCTTGAGAACATAAGCCGTTCGGAGTCGGCATAAAGCTGGTAGGTCCAGTTCTCGATCATTTGTGTGCAAACATTTCACATCACACACAACACAATTGATCATAAGAAGCTCGGTCAAAGTCCTTTCAAGGGCTAAGATGTCAATTTCATTTTTTTTTTTTTTTAATATGTACTAAAGTAAATATGTAGGTAGTAAATATTTACATACATTAAATAGAAAAACGCAAGTTATAGCCTGCTCGTTAGAGATTAGGTAACCAAAGTTAGCTTAGGTCATATTTGCAGATATTTTTATGATCAAGAATTCATTCATACGTTTTTTTTAATGTACCTTCAATGTACCTTATGTGCCTTTAAACGTGGTAAAAAGTTTTTGACAATTTCTTTACTTAATTTTTTGCGGATAAGCCATTATTTTGTATGTACTTTTTTGCTGGTTAACAATTAAATAAGCACTGGAAATTGAAATGTCAAAAAAACGCCAACGTACGGCGCAATGAACTTGCGCATGTGTTGATGCGAACTCAAATGGAACAGAATTTGGCATCAGCTGTCCTGATATAAGAATGTTGAATATAAATACACATAAAGAAGAAAAGAAGATGGATATCACCCTTCACGCTTTGCTAAGCCTTACTGTATTTTGTAGTACAACGCCTTCTGGTGTTTAATATGTAACAAAATACATAGCGCAAAAAACTCACCACACCCAAACACCTCTTATAAAAATCATACTTATCGAATGAGTGGTTTGGAGCTTTTTTTGCAGTATTTGTACAGTAGCGCTCTCTGGTTTTCGAAAAAAAAAAAAAAAAAATAACTCCAAAGTCCTTTCCATACTTGAAAATCCCTATACACATAATTTTCATCCTAATCAGATGAGAGGTTTTGGAGTGTTTTACCATTTCTTAAGAGATTTGTAGTACAGCGCCCTCTCGTGCTCAAGGAAGCACATAAAATAAGAGTGTGACTGAATTAAAACTTCTTTAGCTCCATCTATAAGTATATGTGCGCGTAATATAATATAATATATACATATATACACGTATACATATTAGGCAACGGCCCTCCCCTGCCTTACCGTCGCTATGCCCATGCATATGTATATATGTTTATATATGTACAATATATACATGTATTTACATAAACATATCAGGGGAGAATCTGCCCTAACCTCGCTACGGCCATATTTATGTATATATATTTATATGTATAATATATACACGTATATACATACCAGGGGGACAACTGCGCTCCCCTGCCCTACCTTCGTTACACCCATGTATATGCATATATGTTTATATACGTAGTTATTTATAAAATATACATATACATATTAAGGGGAGAAAACTTCCCTCCTCTTCCCTATCCCCACTACGCCCATGTATATGTGTTTATATATGTATACTATGTACATGTATATATATATACATATCAAGGGGGCGGACATTTCCCCCCTGCCCTACCCTCCCTCGCTACGCCCATGTATATGTATATATGTATAATATAAACATGTATATACATATGCATATCATGTATATATATATTTATGTTTATATATGTATGTATGTGTGTATAATATATACATGTATTCGGATAAACGACTTAGGAGTTTTTCGAATTTTTTTAAAATATTTGTACTACAACGCCCTCTGGTGTTCAAGATAGAACCGAGTAGATAAGCCATAAGAACTCATCGTATATTTAAACCTCTACATACAAATTTCAATGCAAATTGGATGAGCTGTTTTGGGCTTTTTCGACATTTTTTAAAATATTGTACTACAGTGCCCTCTGGTGTTGAAGATAGAACAAACTATATAAGTCATAAAAACTCACCGTTTCCGAAAACCTCTATATACAAACTTCATAACAAAAACGGTTTCGGAGATAAGCTAAAAAAAACGAACGCCTGGAACCCGATCCCAGCGCCCCCTACCGGGTCAAACCATTTTTACTAGATGAAAAGTAGCCTATATGTTGACCGGGGATATAAGGAACCTGGATGCCAAGTTTCATTTAAATCCATCTAGTGATTTTTGCGAAAACCTCTATATACAAATTTTCATGCAAATCGTATGAACGGTTTCAGAGATAAAATATAAAAATAAAACACGATCGCAGCGCCACCTACCGGGTCCAATTGTGAATCTGAATCATCCAGGGATCCACTCAAACACACACAAAAAATTTCATCAAAATCAGTGCAGCCGTTAAGGAACAGTTTAATAACATACACACGTACAAATTGAACAACAGCGCCCTCTAGTTTCGAGAAAGAGCAAAAAATATAGCACCAGAACTCTTTGTGTTCTCGAAAATCGCTATTAACAAATTTTCATCCAAATCGGATGAGCAGTTTTGGAGTTTTTTACGATTTCCTAATACTTGTGCTAAAGCGCCCTCTGGTTTTCAAGATAGCACAAAAAAGATTAGTCCAAAACACTCGCCGTATCAGAAAATTCCTATTTTCCAATTTTCATGCAATTCGGATGCACGGCTTAGGAGTTTTTCGAGGTTTTTCAAAATATTTGCACTACAGCGCAGACGTCTGGTGTTCGATAGAGAAAAGATTAGAGAAGTCAAAAAAACTCAGCGTGTCCGAAAACCTCTACATACAAATTTTCATGCAAATCGGATGAACGGTTTTGGACTTTTTCGACTTTTTAAAAAATTTGTACTACAGTGCCCTCTGGTGTTCAAGATAGAACCCAGTTTATAAGTCATAAAACCTCACCGTTTCCGAAAACCTCTATATAACAACTTTCATGCAAATCGTATAAGCGACTTAGGAGTTTTATGACGTTTTTTAAAATATTTGTACTACAGCGCCCTCTAGTGTTCAAGATAGAACAGTGTAGAAAAGTCATGAAAATTCACCGTGTCCGAAAACCTCTATATACCAATTTTCATGTAAATCGGATGCACGGCTTAGGAGTTTTTTAAAATATTTGTACTACAGCGCCTTCTGTTGTTCACGATAGAACAGAGTAGATGAGTCAAAAAAACTCAACGTGTCCGAGAACTTCTACATACAAATTTTCATGCAAATCGGATGAACGGTTTCGGAGATAAGCTAAGAAAAAGGAATGACTGGAACCCGATCGCAGCGCCCCCTACCGGGTCCAACCTTTTTTCCAGGATTAAAAGTAGCCTATATGTTGACTGGGGATATAAGGAACCTACATGTCAAGTTTCATTTAAATCCATCCAGTGTTTTTCGCGTGATGCTTTAACAGACACACAGACAGACAGACAGACAAAAATTTTAAAAATGCGATTTTTCAAAAATATATTTAATGCACAGATTTTTTTTTTACAATGTTATATATATATGGATATAGATTTTATTGTTGTGGTAAATTATTTGCAAGACTTTATACTTATATTAAGGAGACTTTAAGAAGAATTCAAAACATAATAAGTTTTGGGACTAATTACAGTATACAAAAAAGTGTACACTTTGTTTTGACGCTCACTGTAGGTCCTACGAAATCCTATAGAACAGTCTGCTATTGCGTAGGATTGGGCTACGCAAAAAAAAAAAAACACGATATATATGCACTTGATTAAGCTGTATTCTAAATACTTTAAATATGTTTTAATGTACCATACTAATAACTAATTAGCGGAACAACTATGGGCGAGTTGAGACAACAAATCGAACTAGTATTACTATTATTAAACATTAATGGAACATCCAAGGACAATGCTAAGGCTTTTGTTTCAAAATTGATAACGGTGTTTAATACTACCAAAAATATAAACCAGACATAATATAAATGGGATCGGATATTAACCGTACAACACCGTTGCTTTTATAAACCACACCTTAGAAGCAACACCAGACCCGAGTGACGCCGTGTATATCAGCTAGTTTAGTGATAAAGAATAGTTTGCACACTGCATCAATGAACTTCAGTCGTACGAGTAATCTTATTTAGAGCTATATGTAGGTATGTATTTATATATATATATATATATAACTATAATAATGCAATTTAACCTTGAATGAAACAAACTTATTTTTTTGATTTGTGACTCTTAATGCAATAAATGCTCTTTGTTACATTGTTACTATGCAATACCATCTACTCATATTATATGAGTTATGAAGAAATTAGAAACTGATAAAATATATAAAGCGCTCGTTCCATTAAGTTTTTATCAGTTATTGCGAGTTCTTGTATGGCAAATGCAATAAAATGATTGATTTCAAGTTTTTGTCACGTTTTTTCTTATCAACACGTTAGTCAATTATAAGATTAAATCTATTAAAGTGTCAAAAGAGCATTCATCCGCGGAAGCTGACATACAACTTTAAAGTCGTGAATAGCATTGCAGTGTCATCAGCTTTAAATGATAAAAAAAAAACACAGGTGCGTCGTTGGACACACGAGAGAAGCGACGCTTTTTCGCAGTTACATAGATTTGATAGCTTAATAATTTTTTCTTTTTAATAAATTAACTTTTAAATTCAAAAATTTAAAATAACATAACAACAAATAAATTACATATATACAGAAAACATATTTACTGCTTATTTTTTTATTGAATGTCAAATTTCTCCGCAAATTACATATAATGCCAGCAACTTTCCATTTTAACTCTCCACACATGGTTGTGAACTTGGCTGCACTGACTAATGCATGCGTTTGTTAATTCCATATTTATTGATATCATATATTTTTTTGACACTTAAAAACGCACTTGTCAACGCACTTGTGAGCATTGCTAATTTTCTTCGTACCAACAGCACCACAAACGCATTCACAATACAAACAAACCGATGCTGGAGACACCTTGTGGCAAATTTTTGATAGTTGTAGCATAGCAAATACACAATCCTCTATCTATTGATAGATGGTGACGATCTATTGCAGCATAGCTTCTGTTATAATTAGCATTGAATTAACAACTGTTTCTAACAAGTCTTTGTGGCCTTGCAGATAGTGCATTGGACTCTCGTTTAAGAGGACGTGGGTTCGATCTCCACGGGCAAGGGCAAAAGATATTTTTAGTATTTAATATGAAAGTATTAAATTTTCTTGTTGTAATAAGCACTAGCAACAAAGAAACCATCAAATTTCCAAGAAAAAATCTGTCGAAAATTTTCCAGATTTCACTCCAAGCAAATCACAGAACGAGGAGTAAAAAGATTCGATTCAAAAAAACACAGAATTAGATATCTGGTACTATACTTTTAATGAATTTAAAAACTGATCAAAATCAACCATAGCGGCTTAAAGCTTAACAATAAAAATATTAAATCAATAGAATCTATGGGAGTTTGTAAGCTTAAAATATTTTATTTTTATAGTTATCAAGAATTTTCGTCCCCCGCCCCCCCTTTTCTCAACTTTAGTATGATACAAACTAAATAGAATAAACAACAATTTTAAACACATTTTTTATTCTTTACGCATTTCTACTTAGACGTTAGCTGTTTCATCACTTCATTGATTTGCTTCTCATGAAGACGATAATAGTGTCGTTGCTCCACTTCTGTATTATCGGTAGCACCCATTTTTTCGTAGAATTTTCGTGCTGGGTTCCAAGCTAGCACATTGACATCGATACGTTTGCAGCCATATTCTAAAGCCTTTGCAGCTATCTCGCAAAAAAGACGCTCATCAGCGCCAATTGTGCTATATTCAGGCCTTACGTAGAAATTATCCAGAAAGTAAATTTTACCCCTCCAAGAAGAGTAGCTGATGCAGCAGACGGCAAACCCTAGCGCTTTTCTAACGAAAAATATATGTTTATAGAATGTTTGTTTATGTGTTTGTGTTGGGCGTAAGTATAGTTTTATATGTTATAGTTTCGATGAAAAAAATAATAATCTTAAGTCTAAAGTTATTGCAAATTTCTGAATAATTCTTATCAGTTATTTGAAGGCTTTGTTCGTTAATATTAATTGTTCAAATATTAAATTGAAATAAGTCGTCTGTTTGTCAGTTTATAACTGTGACCAGCAGCGCTACCAAAGGGGGAACTTCGAGGTTTAACTCCCCTTTCCCCCGAAAATTATCGTAACAAAAAGAGAAATGGGACACAATCGAAGTAGTCACACAAAACGTATCACATCAAAAGTTTTTATTAAAAGAATGATAAGCCAAACTATTAATTTCAAATTTCAACTTATTCCATGTTTTATTCATTCAACATACATTTGTTTAAATTTTTTTAGATGTAATTCTGACCACTTGGGGAATTGTTGACAATTCTTCGATTTGAGCATGGTGTCAGAAACAAGGCGGTAGCGTATTTTTTCATTCTATATGGTTGCGTATCTCTGTCTTACCTAAAATGCCCCTAGATCTGTTAAAAACAGGTGAGGGTTAATTTTAAGCAAGACCCATTAGCAAAACGAAGTTTGTGATATATGTGTTTTATGCTAACTTCTAACAATATACAAGTATTTAATTTAAAAGTGCATAAATAATAATAAACTAGTAAGGATGAAGCTTAAGCAGGGTACCGAGTCTAAAATACCCCCCCGCGGCCATATTGAAGTATATTCGAAGTCTTTAGCCACGACATACGCGCTGACATTCAGTTTTATATACTAATGAAAGTTTCCCTATTTTGATGACGTCACTTTGTATGGGAGGTAGGCGTGGTTTTGATTCGATTTTGCCATATATCATAGAGATGGTTCATATTATATATCAAAGCTAATGTGCAAAATTTCAAAACATTGCATTAATTTTTGTGGATTTTCACGGAGATTTCACGTTTAAAATAAAGCCAATTTGTATGGGAGGTAGGCGTGGTTTTCATTCTATTTTGCCAAATATTATAGTGGTGGTTTATGTTATATATCAAAGCCTATATGCAAAATTTCAAGGTGTTTATTTAATTTGAGCAGATTTTTAAGAGATTTTATTTTTAAAATAAAGCCACTTTGCATGGGAGATAGGCGTGGTTTTCATCCGATTTTTCCAAATTTCATAGCCAGGATTAAGACTGAAGAGTAAAGCTCACCTGACAAATTTCAAGGCATTTCTTTAATTTTAGTGGATTTTAAAGTCATTTAACGGTTAATATAAAGTTTCTCTGTATGGGAGGTAGGCGTGGTTTTCATTCGATTTGGCCCATTTTCGAGCTTGATATTTCTTTTTTAAAAATAAACTTATATTTGGAATTTCATCGCTATAGCTTTAAAATTGCGGCTGTAATCGTGTCGACAGACGGACAGACAGCGGACACACGGAAATCGACTCAGGAGATGATGCTGATCAAAAATATATATATTTGCCTATACCTGCCACGCCTCCTTCTTAGCGTTACAAACTGAATGACAAAGTTAATATACCCCTTACGCAGTACGCGTTGGGGTATAAAAATAGAGTGGAAAACAACACTGCAATTGCGCCGCCCATTGAAGGACCAACTAAGGTGAAAGGGCGTTTAGTTCCCTAGATAGAGCTGTGGTTAAAGTACTAATACTTTATTATTAAAATACCACACATTCAATATGTTACTTCACAATATAATATTGTATCGAATTTATTTATTATACTCTAAACATAAAGCCAACAAAATAAAAATTGATTGGATACTAATTTAAACATTTTTTGACTAGCAATAAAGAAACATTTTCTAATATATTTAATATACCTATGCTTATTTTAGAAGCAGGGTACAGGGGGTTAACCTTTACATGGCAACGTGTCGGACCGCCTCAACCTGGCGAGGCCAGCATTATCCATGTCGAAATCGTCCCAAGTCGACTCAAACCTCCACGTGGTGTTCCCTGAGCAATGGCAAACTGCCATCCGTCAGTTTGACGGCTAATTTGAGCGGCGGTTCGCTCCGTGGACCTAAAACATGGAATGTGTGCAGAGTTTGGGTCCCGTCACATTACAACTGCCCAATGAAAACTAAACCAGCCTCGGATAAGAACCCCAATTACGTGGATGACCACCGAAAAAGTAAAACGGACAATGATTTACGGATATGCACCTGGAATGTCCGGACACTTTATAGGGAAGGTGCCATTATCCAACAGACGGAAGCCCTCAAAACAATTAAAACTGACATCACCGCCATCCAGGTCAAGGCTGCTCTAAACAAGCACACTGCGATATCTGCTACAGCTGCCATGCGGATAGGCGTGAATTTGGATGTGGATTCGTCGTTAGCCGGAAACTACGCGACCTTGTTTCCCGGATCACACCTGTGAACGAAAGATTGGCCACGATCCGCATCAAAGCAAAATTTTTCTTCATTAGCCTTATTTGCGCGCACGTCCCGACGGAGGAAAAGGACGAAGCCGTCAGGGACGCTTTCTACGCTAGTCTTGAGGACGTATACGACCATCTTTCGGTCCATGACGTGAAAATAGTCCTCGGCGATTTTAATGCGAAAGTCGGAAGGGAAGGCATTTTTGGCATCACCCACTGTCGGTCAGTTCAGTCTTCATGAGACCTCCACGAACAACGGTCTAAAACTGATCGACTTCGCCGCGGTGTGAAACATGGTAGTTAGTAGCACCAGATTTAAGCATCTCGACATCCACAAGGCCACCTGGCTGTCCCCGGATCAAAAAACGCGAAACCAAATTAATCAGGTTTTAATCGACGGAAGGCATGCCTCTAGTGTTCTAGATGTGCGTACATTTCGGGGGGTCAGCATTGACTCCTACCACTATCTTGTTGCAGCCAAGATCCGCATGCGATTATGCAATGCGAGGAACATACGCATAGGAATGCAACGAGAGCTAGAGTCGCTTAGCTGAAAGTACAACGGACTGCCGAGGTCTACTCCGCTTAACTCTCGGTTAAGCTCTACCAACCAACCTCTGGACCCGACGACGCCGGTGGACTTTGGGCGCATATATCCCACTCCATGCACGCTGCCGCTGAAGAAGTCATTGGTTTCCGGCGCCCGCAACCACGGAACCAATGGTACGATCAGGAGTGTTGCATCGCGCCAGCAGTAAAAAACGCCGCATATAGAAAAACGCTGCAGTCAGCTGCAACGCGAGCCGTGCGAAAAATCCACCGTGAAAGGGGAAGGAAGAGAGGTGCCTTTTCAGACGCAAGAAAAGAGAGCAGGAAAAGCGTGAGCGTGAGGAACTAGAGGTATACCAGGGCAAGAAGGATGCACGAAAATTCTATCAACAGGTTAAGTCTATCAACAATTTACTTACTGGTGACGATTCCACCAATGCCGCCTATGGAGAGCGCAGTTCAGTGTCACCAATCGACGATGACGGAGTAGAAATATCACCACCTAGCCATGAAGAGGTTCGAGTTGCTATCTAAAGACTCAAAAACAATTAAGCAGCGGGTGCTGACGACCTGTCAGCTGAATTGTTTAAAACCGGCGGCGATGAATTGATAAGGCGAATGCATCAGCTCATCAGCAAAATATGGCTAGCAGAAAGCATGCCCGACGATTGGAACCTCAGCGTACTGTGCCCTATACTTAAGAAAGGAGACCCAACAATCTGCGCCAGCTATAGAGGTATCAGTCTTATTTCCATCGCATATAAGGTTCTCTCAAGCGTACTGTGTGAAAGATTAAAGCCGATTACAAAAACACTGATTAGACCTTATCAGTGTGGCTTTGGATCTGGAAAGTCCACCATAGACCAGATTTGCACGCTACGACAAGTCCTGGAGAAAACCCACGAAAACCAAATTGACACACACCATCCCTTTGTCGATTTTAAAGCTGCATTCGATAGCTCGAGAAGAGATTGCCTATACACACCAATGTCTGAGTTTGGTATACCTGCAAAGTTGATTAGACTTTGCAGAATGACGTTGAGCAACACACGCAGCTTCATCAAGGTAGGAAATGACCTCTCCGAAACCTTCAATACCGAAAGAGGTTTCAGGAAAGGCGATCCACTGTCTTGCGATCTCTTCAACATCATCATGGAGGGGATCGTACGAAAGGCCGGTGTGAATCGTAATGGCACCATTTTCTATAAAGGTGTCCAGCTCCTTGCGTACGCTGATGATATTGATATTGTCGGCAGAACCAAGAGAGATTTTACCGATGCTTTCGCCGCAATCGAAAAGGAATCAGCCAAAGTGGGTTTGACGATAAATGAGGGTAAAACAAAGTATATGCTGTCTACAAGCAAGGGAGCGCGGCGTTTAGACTCCCACGTTTCATCCGGCAGCTATAACTTTGAAGTAGTCAAGGAGTTCGTTTACCTTGGCACCAAAATCTTCGGTCCTGTTCGAGTCGGCGATAACTATCGCAACCGAATAAACCACGAGCTGTATGAGCTCTACGAAGACACTGACGTAGTTCGGAGTATAACTGTGCAGCGACTACGCTGGCTGGGTCATGTCCATCGTATGGACGACGAAGCTCCAGCGAAAAAGGTGGTCGAGGCGAGGGTCGGTCGCTGGTCAACGACGACGAGGGAGACCATGCCTCCGATGGATGGACCAGGCTGAGGAAGCCCTAACCGCACTTGGTGTATCCGATTGGAGAAGGTGCGCGCAAAGCAGAGGCGCCTGGCGAGAGCTGATGAGGTCGGCCGAAACCCGGAAACGGGTTGTTACGGCCACCTAAGTAAGTAAGTATTCGCTACCTTCCATACAAAAAACACAAACACTGTCGAAAATAGCTTATATCGGCCGTAGCTGAACCCCTAGAAGGATGAAATATATGATTTGGTCCTATTATTTTTTGCCCCTCAATATTTCTTCCCAACACACCTACCACCTATCTGCCACCCTTCTTTGGGTCCCCATACAAAAAACACAAAAGCTGTCGATAATAGCTTATATCGGCCGTAGCTGAATTCCTAGAGGGGTTAAATATATTAAATGGTCCTATTATTTTTTACCCCTCAACATTTCTTCGCACCACACCTATCCCCTATCTGCCACCCTTCTTTGGGTCCCCATACAAAAAACACAAAAGCTGTCGATAATAGCTTATATCGGCCGTAGTTGAACTCTTAGAGGGGTAAAATTCATTAATTGGTCCTATTATTTTTTGCCCCTCAACATTTCTTCTGAACACACCTATCCCCTATCTGATACCCTTCTTTGGGTCCCCATAGAAAAAACACAAAAGCTGTCGATAATAGCTTATATCGGCCTTAGCTGAACTCCTAGAGGGGTCAAATATATTAGTTGGTCCTATTATTTTTTGCCCCTCAACATTTCTTCTGAACACATCTACCCCCTATCTACCACCCTTCTTTGGGTCCCAATACAAAAAACATCTATTTTCTACGAACGAACAAATAAAAAAATATTCGCTAAATATTCAGTGTATGAAAACTGATATTTCTGTTATTTTTTATTGCTTTATTTGCTACCTGCTGGTGTTAGTAAAGCATCATGTTCTTATTCTCTTCGTTTCTTATATCTGAATAAAACAAAGAGAGTTTATGAACAGGTATGAGCAAAGCAGTAAAGGTACAGAGGAAATTTTTTATTCTACAGCAAGAGAATATATTCAGGGAGGCGAAAAAGCATACTCTTGCAGGGAAGCTCTATTATATATCAAAGCCTATGTGCAAAATTTTAAGATATTTCTTTAATTTTTGTGGATTTTTAAGAGATTTTACGTTTAGAATAAAGTCACTTTGTATGGGAAGTAGGCGTGGTTTTCATCCAAATTTTTGCAAATATCACAGTCACAGTCTTTATTCTATATCAAAGCCTATGTGCAAAATTCAAAGTTGTTTGATTTGAGCAGATTTTGAAGAGATTTTACTGTTTACATAAAGCCCCTTTGCAGTGTAGGTAGGCGTGGTTTACATTAGATTTTTCGAAATTTCTCAGTCAGGATTTATATTGAGTCCACGTGCAAAATTTCAAGGCATTTCATTAATTTATGTGGGTTTTTAAGAGATTTTACTTTTAAAATAAAGTCACTTTGTATGGGAGGTAGGCGTGGTTTTCATCCACGCTTTGACTCATTCTTGAACTTAATCTTAATTTTTTCAGAAAGAAGCTTATATTTTGAATTTCATTGCAATAACTTTAAAACTACGGCTGTAATCGTGATCACAGACGGATAGACAGACGGGCACACGGAAATCGACTCAGGTGGTGATGCTGACGCCTCTTTTTTGGCGTTACAAACGAAATGACAAAGTTAATATACCCCTTACGCAGTACGCGTTGGGGTATAAAAATATGTTGCTCATCATATTATAGACTTGGCGAGAATCCTACAAAAATACAGTACATACAGGACATTACATAAGTTGCGATTTCAAAATGGCAAAACTGCTTAGAACAGATTTTCTTAATTTTTTTAAAAAGTAAACTTTATAGGATAATATAAAGTTTATCTTCTATGACTGGTTTAACTATATTTTCCATAAAGCATAGTTTAACAGCATTGACATTGACAGCGCTTGAAAAATTTGGCCATTACATTTTTTCCAATACCTTTTTTAAAAATCACTCAGGCTGAACAATTTTTTCGTAGTAGACTTGAAAATGCATGTCAGAAAATTAGGTTTTAAACATGGTTAAATTATAAGGTTGTTGCAGGACTGATCGCGCTCTCTTCCCTGTACCCACAATTGTCAAAATAAGCCAATTTTGCGAATGAATACGAAAGAAGAATGGTTGAAAAAGCAGAGCGTTTGCAGATTTTCAATGAGCTGTCAACTTCGATATGACAATTATGGGTACTCGCTCTCTCTCTTGCGACACCATTATAATTCAACCATGGTTTTCAATTTTTTCGCTAGACTATTTAATTCATTTCAAAATGGCAAGCGAATTGGAAGCACGGCAAATAATTGTGAAAAGTTTTCAAGACCAACCTCAAGTAGACATTTAAAAAAATCCACCAGAACTCAGAACTGTCCGTTGACGGAAGTCTTTAAAGCCAATTAATAATCTGATATAGCATTTATATAAGACCCAGGCACTCCTTTTACATTGGTCAAGGCTTGATAGCAATTTTTGGACATTTTGTTTAAAAATATTAACAAAGACATGCGTACCGTTAATTTTCTTTTTCTATTGTCACCACCAATTCGCCGCAAATTACCTACAAACTGTTGAAAATTGCTTTCAGTTTTGTCCAGTGTAGAAGTGAGTTGAGGTTTGAAAACTCTGGCTTTATTCTTTCTACCCGAAAAAAAAGTCCCAAATCTCAACCCTTTTTTTTTTTGGTCTTATAAATAGAAAGCCGCCTTTAACATAGACCACTTATCAATTTTACATAACATTTTTTCATAATGTTAGCCCATTTTGAGAAAGGATTGGTGCCTATTTTCGCGCAAGTACATAAATCTTACCAACTGTGTTGGTCGCCAACAACGTCTATCTTGAACAATATGAAATTTTAAAACAAATCTTATAAATTTTTGAAGCTTACGGTTTTTGATTGACTTCCTCAAGCAGTTCTAATAAATAGTAGTGAGCTATAACTTTGCCTCCAGCAAGTCCAGCATCACGTATTAAATCTAGATTTGTAAAATAGTGTCAGTTTTTTATTATAAAAATATTTAGTTGTACCTTCTTCAGTCAGTTTGGGACTGTCACCCATTTTCTGATTATCAGCCAATTCCTACAACAAATAAAACAAATGTATTTAAGGCAATACAATATTTATAACATGCAACAAAATAATTGCTTTTAAAAATTATAAAGAATCGCAAAGATTTTTGTTTTACTGAAACCATTTTTCTACAAATCAAATTTGTTTGTATTTATTTTTGTTTACCGACTATTTAGTGTGTACTACTTCGCTCTCTTGCTGATTACTCAAAGATTATTTTTTTTTAAACACACATACTTTTCAGTGTAATTCTCTTTTATATGAATTAATGTTATTATACGAGTGTATTACCTGTATTAGTTTTCTCATTTCTTTCATATCTTCAATTTTTGCACTACGAAATATCATTTGTGCTGTTTGAGCCATACTGTTGTTGTATTTAATATACTATATATATTTTATTCAAAATGTTATTGAATATTAAATTATTTGCTCAACAAACACTACTCGTTCAGCGATCGTTTCTTAACAAAATAAAAGTCGATATCTTGGTTAGCCGTCTGAAAGCTGCTTGCATTGAGCTTTATCAATTTTAGGAACGTGAAGCTTTCGTTGCGCTCTGAACATATGCTTTGTGAACTCCCTGTTATCGTTAAATGACTGAAGCTGGCCACTTTAATACAAAACCAAGTGATCGACAACTTAAGCTTACGGTGTGCTAAGTTTTGCAAAAGCTTACAGTGGGCTAAGTTTAAATTTATATCGTAACTTTTTTAATTGATTCGAAATTTATTTTATAGCAGCGTAGTACTTATATATAAAAAAAAATATTTATTTGAGTGACTATTTAATTTTTTCTATTAGTGTAATATTTGGCAGAGACATTCTGATGACGGTTAATCTGATAAGAAAATCAAATTTGAATTGACGGTATTCCATATAATTAGGTATAAAATAGACGGAGAATTTTTTGAACTATTTGCAAGACCAAAACATAGGATTTGTTTTCGAATTTTTTTTTTAGGGTAGAAAGATAAAAGGTAGAGTTTTCAAACATTGTACTTTTCTACACTGGTCAAGACTAGAATGCAATTTTTTGGATTCACTGACAACCTTCAGCAAGTTTTTGCGGAAATTAAAATAATGTAAATCAAGGTGAAGAACGTGCAGCAAGTCTTTCTCACTGAGCGGAGTGCGCAAAAACTTCATATACAAAAAAAAGTGCAAAGCTTGCTGAAGGAGGTCAGTGAATCCAGCTTAAGAGGCATGAAATGTATGAACTGTTGTACGCCAGTGGTCGAAATTTGACC
Source organism: Coremacera marginata (assembly GCA_914767935.1). NCBI lineage: Eukaryota > Metazoa > Arthropoda > Insecta > Diptera > Sciomyzidae > Coremacera > Coremacera marginata. The sequence goes on along the minus strand of OU612043.1, from coordinate 11,165,635 downwards.
TTTTCGCCGTACCATCTCGGAGCGACGTCGGGTATTCCAGCTAGCATTTTTTTTTAAAAACTACTACCATAAACGGTGCGTGCACGCCTTTTCGCTACTCTGATTCACTAAAAAAAATCATCAAAATCGGTTGAGAAACACAGGAGAAAATGATTCTTAACTGTTTTGCCTACGCCTACTAATAAATAGGTGATACAGACTGATTTTATACTATAACAACTCGATATCTGAATGATCTGCTTCAGTTTGCTGGGAAGTATTTTTGATAAAATGATGATGAAATCTTTTATTTAGCTGGGGCATATTTTTGATGAAATGATGATGATATCGTTCATTGTATGTATTTATTTTTATTAAATTTATAAAATTCTACACCATTTCTTATTGTTTTTCAGTAAATATCAATTAAAATTCAGAAAAGAATAATTAAAATGCAGAATTTCATTTGAAATTCAGAAAAGACAAATTGAAATTCAGAAAATAAAAACAGTTGAAATTCAGAATAACATATGAAATTCAGAAAATATCAATTGAAATACAGAAAATTTATTGAAATTCAGACAATATCAATCGAAATTCAGGAAAGACCAATTGAAATTCAGAATTGCATTTGCAATTCAGAAAAGATGAATTGAAATTCGGAAATTACATTTAAAATTCAGAAAATATCAATAGAAATTCAGGAAAAACCAATTGAAAAACAGAATTCCATTTGAAATTCAGAAAAGATCAAAGAACAAATCAATATCAAATGAAAATCAGAATTTCATTTCATATTGAGAAAATATCAATTGAGATCCAGATTTTCTTTTAAAAATTCAGAAAAGGTAAATTGAAATTCAGAAATTTCACTTAAAATGCAGAAAAGATCAATTGAAATTCAGAAAAGATCAATTAAAATTCAGAATTATATTTTAAATTCGGAAATTATCAATTGAAATTCAGAAAACACCAAATGATATTCAGCAATTCCACTTAAAATTCAGAGAAGGTCAATTGAAATTCAGAAATTCCATTTGAAATTTAGAAAAGATTGATTGAAATTAAAAAATTCTATGTGAAATTTAGAAAATATCAATTTAAATTCAAAAAAGTTCAATTGAAATTTTGAAATCCATTTGAAATTCAGAAAATGTCAATTGAAATTCAGAAAAAATTAAATCAAATTCAAAAAATCCACTTAAAACTTTAAATTTAGAAAAAATGAATTTAAGTTCACAAAAAATTATTTCTAATTCAAAGAAAACTAATTTAAATTCAAGAAAATAGATGTAAAATTTTACCTTGTCTTTTAAGGGTAACCATTACGTACCTTCATATTATAATTATCATTATCGTTATCATTATCGTTATCATTATCGTTATCATTATCGTTATCATTATCATTATAAAATTCATAATCATTTAATTTTCATTATCACTATCACTATCACTATCACTATCACTATCACTATCACTATCACTATCACTATCACTATCACTATCACTATCACTATCACTATCACTATCACTATCACTATCACTATCACTATCACTATCACTATCACTATCACTATCACTATCACTATCACTATCACTATCACTATCACTATCACTATCACTATCACTATCATTATCATTATCATTATCATTATCACTATCACTATCACTATCATTATCATTATCATTATCATTATCATTATCATTATCATTATCATTATCATTATCATTATCATTATCATTATCATTATCATTATCATTATCATTATCATTATCATTATCATTATCATTATCATTATCATTATCATTATCATTATCATTATCATTATCATTATCATTATCATTATCATTATCATTATCATTATCATTATCATTATCATTATCATTATCATTATCATTATCATTATCATTATCATTATCATTATCATTATCATTATCATTATCATTATCATTATCATTATCATTATCATTATCATTATCATTATCATTATCATTATCATTATCATTATCATTATCATTATCATTATCATTATCATTATCATTATCATTATCATTATCATTATCATTATCATTATCATTATCATTATCATTATCATTATCATTATCATTATCATTATCATTATCATTATCATTATCATTATCATTATCATTATCATTATCATTATCATTATCATTATCATTATCATTATCATTATCATTATCATTATCATTATCATTATCATTATCATTATCATTATCATTATCATTATCATTATCATTATCATTATCATTATCATTATCATTATCATTATCATTATCATTATCATTATCATTATCATTATCATTATCATTATCATTATCATTATCATTATCATTATCATTATCATTATCATTATCATTATCATTATCATTATCATTATCATTATCATTATCATTATCATTATCATTATCATTATCATTATCATTATCATTATCATTATCATTATCATTATCATTATCATTATCATTATCATTATCATTATCATTATCATTATCATTATCATTATCATTATCATTATCATTATCATTATCATTATCATTATCATTATCATTATCATTATCATTATCATTATCATTATCATTATCATTATCATTATCATTATCATTATCATTATCATTATCATTATCATTATCATTATCATTATCATTATCATTATCATTATCATTATCATTATCATTATCATTATCATTATCATTATCATTATCATTATCATTATCATTATCATTATCATTATCATTATCATTATCATTATCATTATCATTATCATTATCATTATCATTATCATTATCATTATCATTATCATTATCATTATCATTATCATTATCATTATCATTATCATTATCATTATCATTATCATTATCATTATCATTATCATTATCATTATCATTATCATTATCATTATCATTATAATTATCATTATCATTATCATTATCATTATCATTATAATTATCATTATCATTATCATTATCATTATCATTATAATTATCATTATCATTATCATTATCATTATAATTATCATTATCATTATCATTATCATTATCATTATCATTATCATTATCATTATCATTATCATTATCATTATCATTATCATTATCATTATCATTATCATTATCATTATCATTATCATTATCATTATCATTATCATTATCATTATCATTATCATTATCATTATCATTATCATTATCATTATCATTATCATTATCATTATCATTATCATTATCATTATCATTATCATTATCATTATCATTATCATTATCATTATCATTATCATTATCATTATCATTATCATTATCATTATCATTTTCATTATCATTATCATTATCATTATCATTATCATTATCATTATCATTACCATTACCATTACCATTACCATTACCATTACCATTACCATTACCATTACCATAACCATTATCATTACCATTACCATTACCATTACCATTACCATTACCATTACCATTATCATTAGCATTACCATTACTATGTAATCATAATTTTTATTTTTTTATTATTATGGTGTAACTTCAAAAGATATAAATTTAAGCAATTAAAATAATTTAACACGTATAAAATCATAGTTTTAATTAATCGCTTTAACAACCATAAATTTTAGTATTGTATGGCAATGGTATGGTAATAGTCTGGGATCCTTAAGTAAAAAGCTCAATTTGAATATTCAAATATCATTTTATTTATTCTGAATTTCAAATAATTTTTTCTGAATTTCATTTAATAATATCTGAATTTTAATTAAATTTTTTTGAATGTAGATTGGAATTTCTAAATTCCAATTGATTTTTTCTGAATGTCAATTGATACTTTCTAAATTTCAAATGAAGTTTCTAAATTTCAATTAATTTTTTCTGAATTTCATTTGATCTTTTCTGAACTTCCATTGATATTTTTTGAATTTCAAATGGACTTCTGGATTTCAAATGGAGTTGACCTTTACTGAATTTCAAATGGAGTTCAATTGGAGGAATTTCAAATGGAGAAATTTTAATTGATCTTTTCTAAATTTCAAATGGAATTTCTGAATTTCCATTGATCTTTTTTGAATTATAATAGGAAATATTGTAGTAAATATAGGCTTAGTTTTTGTGAATAATATTTGTTTTACATTATATTTGTAATTCCGAAAAGCTTTCCCGAGTTATGACAACTTTTTTATACCACCATTCAACAAAAAACTTTCAATAGTAAATCAAGCACAGCGACATTGAACAGCGAGTAATCAATGCACCCCGCACAGTAGTGGCGAAAGATAAAAGGAACAAAGCAAAAAAGTATTGTTAAAAACCAAAGTAAAATAAACAAATGTGCTACAGAGATAAAAATGTAGAAGGATAAACTTAAGAAGTAGAAGAAATCAAGCAACTTGTTGTTGTAATCAGTAGCAACAACAACAGTATTATGGACTGCATTTAAAGAGGCTGTTGAACGTTTATTTTAATGTTTAAGGCGGTCGACTTAAATATTTTTTTTTCATTTTTCTTATTTCCAGTTGACACTACAGCCCATATAAAAATTATTATTATCAGCGGCAGCCACAAACTAGCGGTCTGTTGGTCGGTCGAGCGGTCTGTCTGTCCTAGTGTAAAATTGTTATCAGTCAGTATAAGTAACTGTTTGTTGGTTTGGCATGCATAAAACTGCTCAACCGATCGACGGGATAGAACTGAAGACTGTGTGTTTGTGTGGATATGATAATAATTTTTTCTACAAATGGCTACTTTAAACATTTTATTGAAATTAATACAAAAAAAAAAAAAAAAGAAACAAAGTAAAAGAAAACTAGTATGTTGAATTGAAATAAATAATTGTATAAGAACAACAAAATTGTACTGATAAGAAAGCATCAAAGTTAACACTTGAGCTGTTCAAACGGACTTGAATGGCGCTCCGTTTCGGCAACGAGTCCCAGTCTAATGGCGTTTTACATGACTTAACTGGTTACACTGATTCAGCGGCGATTGCTGCGGCACTGCTGTTTGACGTCTATAATTTTCAAACAAGTCATTCTAAATGTCACGCAGTCAGCCCAATAGAAGCTAAAGATTTCTATGTATTTTTTTTTTTTGTTATAATGTAGAGATAAGCATTAATCCGATGTTGTTGTTGTTGTTGTTGCTTTTTATTTCTACTTCTTGCTTTCTTGGCTTGGTTTCATTTTCTATGATATAGATATAGAATAATATGGGTTTATTTTTTTTAATTTTTTGCTTTAATATTTGTTTTAAATGGGGTGAAAAAGGTCGTTTGTTGGCTTACCGAAAACAAGGCATTCAAGAGATAAGCATTTATAAGATTTAAGATTTTGTCTTGATTTTCTTGAGTTTGATAATGATAAGCAACTATCTTTACTTGATACTAAGAAAATTGTTTGGTAAAAAAAAATCTGTCATGGTGCGACTTTAATAACCAAATTTTTGAGAAAACCCTGATTTTTTTTTTGTAAATTGTAAAATTGGTTTTAGACAGATGATTATTTATATTTCATACCATAAAAAAACACTTTTAGAAATGTAATGATCTCCAAAATGCTGTCCTGGTGCTACTTCAAAAACGAAATTTTTAATAAAAACTTAAAATTTTAATTTAAATCAAAAATTGGTTTCAAACTGATGGTTATTTATATACCTACTATATACGTATATTATATAAAGAAAAAACATTTTTTTTTTTGGAAATATAATGATGCCTCAAGCTGCTGTACTTGTGCTACTATAATAACTAAATTTTAAATAATTAAATAACACTTTGAACTTATATTCAAATCAAAAAATTGGTTTGAGACTGATGGCTATTTACTTAGTCAAGTGTAAAAGTCAAAATATGAATAACGAAAAAATAATGATTTCAAGGGAATTTTAAGCTGCTGATTCCAAAAATGTCATAAAATTTAATTTATTACGTCAGGGCTTAGAGTTAATTGGGATAAATAGTCTCAATGGTGGTCTCACTTATATATATGAAACTATTTTTGTACATTTCTGTACTTCTGTACTTTCTGAAAACAGTATTTCCATAGAAAATAACAACAATAAAATGACATTAGGTGCCATAATATTTCAGAAAAATTTGACTTTGAAGTCCAATATAAGTTTTAGCAAAAAATTTAATGTTCTGTTGAGAATACTGATGCAAGATTAATAAAAAAAAAGAAATTCTTTTTGCAAATCAAAAAATTGGTTTCAGACTGGTTATATTATATATATATAAATATATATCATGCTAGGAAAAAAATTTTTGGAAATGTGGTGAAGTCCCAAAATACAGTCATGGTGGTACTCTTGTAACTAAAAAAAAAAAAAAATTAAATAGCCATTTCAGCCCTTGAAACGACTTTGACCGAGCTTCTTTTGATCAATTGTGCTGTGAAATGTTCGAACTTTTTTTACTCATTTTTTACTCTCTGAGGTTTGGCATTGCCTGCAGAGCGGTGACGGCCGAACAGAAAAATTTATACAATTGAAAAAACTTTCTGTGTCAGTTGGGATATGAACCTGGGTTCTCTGGGTCATACACTCTAGCCACTACCCGTGGCCGCCCACTCTTTTAACTAAATTTTTAATAAAAACCTTGAGTTTTTTTTTTTAAATTAAAAAGTTGCTTTCTGCCTGATGGTTATTTATATAATAAAGTGTAAAAGTCAAAGTATCAATAACTAAAAAACAATGTTTTCAAGGTAATTTTAAGCTGCTGATTCCAAAAATGTCACAAAATATTGTTTATTACGTCAGGGTTTTGAGTTAATTTGGATAAAATGTCTCAAAGGTGGTCCCACTTATATATGAAGATATTTTTAGTACATTTCTGTAAGAAAAAAGTATTTCAATAAAAAATAACAACAATAAAATGACATTAGGTGCCATCATATTTCAGAAAAATTTGACTATAAAGGTAAATTTTAGTTTTTAGTATTTTGCAAATTTGGTAGTCTGTTAAGAATACTGTCAGAAAAAGCTTAAAAAAAAGAGAAAAAAAAAACAATGTGTGTTTTCTTTTCCAGGGGAAACTTTTCATGGATCTATACGGTTAAATGCTAAGAAATAAGTTTTTGTGTTCAAATGGGTAACCAGATGGTTGATATTGATTTTAGGCTAGCAAAGTACCATTCATATTTGTAAAATTTCAGCTGTAGCGTACTATATCACTGCTAGGTTAAATAAATTTAATCAAAACTATAACTTTTTTCCCAATTAAATCTTTTGTTTTACAAAAATTAAATTATCGTTTCTCAAATAATATATCAAATATATCCTTAACCCTTTTTCTATTCCATGATGTTGTGAGTAAAGTTTTTTTTTATGCAATAAAACAGGAAAATTAAGTAACTGCAAGTAACTTTGCAGAAATAATTTAAAAATATAATCCCAATATCCTTAAATATCTTCTCTCTGAAATAATAGTAAATGAGAATTAATTTCCTATAAAAATATATTCCCACTAATAATAGAAATAAAACACCTTTTCTTCAATATGCCTTTATTCAGCTGACATTATCGTAAGTCACCAGCAACGACCTTGAGAAAATGATAAAATATATACAAATATGGTGTATATTTTTTAACACTTCTTAGCGCCAGAGAGTCTGGTAGCACTAGCAAAAAAAAACAAAAAACAAAAACAACAACGAAAAAACGTAAACATAAACAAACATATAAACGATAACAGAAAATGCGATAAACTGTACTCTAATCATCAAATTCATTACTCGGACTCGTTTGTGACGTCACAGTTAGTGATAAAAAGTACGAATATTGCAAACAATAAGATAAAAAAACAAAAACGAACACAACTGTCAGGAAGCAAGGTAAACAAACTCAGATATATTTATTTTCATTTTTATAGGTTATAAGATAAGAGTACACGAAGGCGTATAAATTGTGAAGTAGCTGCGATAGTAACTTGATGAAAAGGTACTCAAATTAATCAACAATAGTATTGCGTGCTATCTGCGAGTTAAATATTAAAAATACCCTCTTAGAGTGCTCATTGCAATTTTACGTATAACTTATAAAAAATATAACAGATTAATTTGGAAATTTGTTAAATAATGTTCTCAAGCTTAAATTTGCAACAAGGATTCTTTATTGTGGTAGCTTAAAAAGAAGTATCCTGGCTATAATTGAAAAAAAAGACAATGTGCAGGCCTTATAGTCTGGAGAACTTGCAATTAGTGTCAACCTGGTGGTGATAGTCTTCGGTACACCAAAGTCTTAAAAAACATAGTTCAACAATAATTTACTGTAAAATGTTTTGTTTTTTTTTTTTTAAAAACTTGCATTATTCCTAAATTATTTATTTATATATATTTTTTTAATCAAATGTGGTAGAACTAAAGTTTTCGCTTACATAAATGTGTTCTTTAAATATTTAATAGATTTCTTCACGTGAAGAGATTAAATAAAATAAAAAAGCGAGGTACATTAAATCACAATGGAAAATCTTAGCTTGGGGGTCAGTTTCGAGGCATAGAATACTTATAGAAAATTCTTTTTGCACTGAAAAACATAGATTAATTACAGACAGAATGCGGTTTAACGAGTACACCTACCATGAAGGCTTAATTACTCAGGTCACCAGACCTAGGGTAATAGTTCATGAAACAGACAACCAGAACTTATGTCTATACTACAACACGGACCCGTTTATGCTTTAACTAGTAAAGCATTCGGCGCAACCGGTGTAGCAAAACGAACATGGAAACTGTTTCACAAACATAAAAAGCATCACCCAGTGCCCTGCTGATTAGGAGCATTATGCAATAACTACATACTGCCTGCAATAGCAGTATCAGTTTATATTCCAGTAGCGACGTACCTTTAATCCATCTACTGGTGAAGACGAGACCTACCCAATCTCTTGCATATTAAGACAGATATGCCAGCTCGGTCGTAACACTGCGCGACCCCGCTAGTCAATTTAGACCTGTGCAGCATTCACATAACACCAACCAATACGAGCCTCCCCGAATGGCCAGCTCACGACAGCCATCTGAGCAACTCGATCCCGTCAGTGAGGACTCCCCGCAAAAGAAACCAAAAATCATGCAATTATGACGGAGTGCATATTTTCATCTGACCGTGGTCAATGAGGACTGAAAAGGCCATTCTAATTGTTCACCAAACTGCCGGATCAGTTGTGAGATACAATGCCACTTGACTGGTACCTCCACAGAGCAGGAGGACCTTTTTATGCCACTCTTCGTCAGGCTGTGCGGGTGATCCGAAGATCCTAGAAAAGCTAGATAGAGCATTGGCCTTGTTCTCAGGGACTGCCGTGCTGAGAATGTGAACTCCCAATTTAACAACCATTTTCACCACTGACCTCAGTGACCGCCGTGCCAGTTTGAGGGTCCAAGTCAAACCTTGACGGGCAACCTCAGAGGAAAGCTCAAGAGTCAACATATAAAACACCGTATTTTAAACACTCACATCCGATTTTAAACGCTATTCTAGTTTCAATGCAGTGCGCTTTCAAGTGGGCCTTTCAAGGGCTGAAATGGCAATTTAAAAAAAAAAAAGTTCAAGTTAGGTTCGTGAACACAACTATGACAAAGGAATATATTTAGAAGTTTCTTATTCGTTTTTGGCAAATTGCTAAATTTAGTGTAAATTAAAAACCCATATTAAATATTACCAGACATCAACTTTTAAAAAGCCAATATAGATGCAACTATTTTCTATGAAAATAAAATTTTATTTCTTAGGCAAAACTTGTAGGAAATAGAGCAAAAAATAAGATTAATTCACTTTTCTTATTTCATCTTACCCTTTGTGCTTGCCTATTTCCACCACATCTTATCTTAGAGATAAGGCAATATAAATATGTACCTAAGTATCTCTAAGAATTCGTTTTATAAAAAAATTAAAATGTTAAACTAAAAAAGTTTGTTTTTAAATATCAAATCGCTCAACTTAAGATAACTTTAATAAAATAACATAACATAACATAACATAACATAACATAACATAAAATAACATAACATAACATAACATAACATAACATAACATAACATAACATAACATAACATAACATAACATAACATAACATAACATAACATAACATAACATAACATAACATAACATAACATAACATAACATAACATAACATAACATAACATAACATAACATAACATAACATAACATAACATAACATAACATAACATAACATAACATAACATAACATAACATAACATAACATAACATAACATAACATAACATAACATAACATAACATAACATAACATAACATAACATAACATAACATAACATAACATAACATAACATAACATAACATAACATAACATAACATAACATAACATAACATAACATAACATAACATAACATAACAGAACATAACATAACATATTATAGAAAATCATAACAGTTCTCTTAAAATAAATTTGTAACTTAGCATCACTTTTGTGTTAATTAAACCTATTGAAAGTTCTGGGATTTTTTTTTAAATGTCCTTAATTTTTCGTGACAATCTTTACCTAAACCTTTGTTAACAATTTTAACATTTTTACTGTTAAATTGTAGAAAGATCAGTTAAAAAAAAAGTATTGTGCAATCATATCTACGAGTATGTAATGCGTTCATGGTAAGTATGTTAGTTATGTCTGTGTTAAGTTACCGTGAGTCTGAGCTTAACTAATCCTTTGGTTGGTAAAGTTTTTCTATATTTACTTGTTTTGAGTCTCTGGTATCCATAGTTGAGTGTTTCTGTCTGAGGCCAAACCCATCCTTTGGTAGGTAAAGTTTTCCTAAATTCATTTGTTTTGCGTTACTGGTATCCATGACAGGAAAATTTACCATGATTTATGGGTCAAGGGTTAAGTCTGAGATAGTCAACTTTATGTGGATAAAATTGCGCTCAGCATTTAAAAAAAGGGAATTTTCCTATTTTTAACAATGTTCGCGGACGTTTTGAAAAATTTGAACACAAATACTTGCATTCATAGTCAAGAAAAAAAAATCTTTAAAAGCATTATCCCCTGCCTAAAAAATGAAAACTCCCCTTTTCAATTCCGGGTTAAATTTTATTCATAATGGGACTGAGTGTGTAGTATGAAAAATCAAGAAAAGTTAAATTTTAACTGTTAAGTTAAGAAAAATGTTCTGTGTTAAATGGGATTTGAATCCGGGATCTCCCATTTCGTTGGCAAAGCCGCAGTCCAACATCGACCTAAAAATATTGGCTAAAAAAAAGTGTTCTCCTAAATCCAGTTTCGTTCAGATTATACACTTTTTTACTGTAATATGACTATCAAGAAGAAGCCAGGTACTACTGATGATGATGTGCAAATCTATGAATAGGCTGAAGGAACACTTGGATTACCACCTACGAACTCTTTCCATTTATTCACAGGTTTTCATTCATTTTTTGCATATTTCGCATATTGCATATTGAAAAAAAAATTTGTTTTTGTGTATTGCATGTATGGTATATGTAACATATATGAAAAATGTCTATGGTAATCGTAGGTACCGGTTTATCTCAGAAAATGGAAAACCCAGAAATGCAGAATTGCTTCGAAACATATTTGAACCATAGACGTTTACCGAATGAAGTTTCATGAAATATCTGAATGTTTTCAACCTTCAAAATGGATTTCAATATAAGTATCAGATACAAGGTTGATTAATATAGGTTAAGTCATTGAGTTCGGCGTATAACTGTGCAGCGACTACGCTGGCTGGGCCACGTCCATTGTATGGACGACGAAGCTCCAGCAAAAAAGGTTCTCGAGGCGAGGGTCGATAGTCTACGACAACGAGGGAGAGCATGCTTTCGATGTATGGAACCAGGTCGAGGAAGCCCTAACCGCATTTGGTGTATCCGATTGGAAAAGGCGCGCGCAGAGCAGAGGCGCCTGGCGAGAGCTGATGAGGTACGTACGGCAGCTGGTGTATACTTGCTACCTGACTTTTGGTGGTTGTTATTTCGTACCTACTTGAAGGGTGAAGGGTGAAGCCCGAATTGCTAAACGATTGCAAAAAACTATAAGAAACAGCACAGCACAAGATAACGAAGGCATACAGTACGAAGCAGGCATGGCAGATTGAAGGTAACCTTTTTTTCTTTGTTCACGAACTTTGAACGCGTTTATCTTGAAACCATGTTTTTCGTACTGCTTGCGGCACTAGCGGGTTCATTTTTTGACGAAATTTTTTTTGTATTTTTTTAAACTTGATTCGCTATCGTATGACACGAGCTTTTTTTTATTTTTTTTCGATTTTTTATGAATTTTTAAAGTCAATATTTTTTTCGAAAAAACACAATTTCAAATTTGGAACATCACATCAAAATTGAAAAAAAATTTTAAAAAAAAAAGATAACCAATTTTGTTAAGATTTAAAAAAGTCATTTTTTTCCAGATCGGACAATTTTTGCAACTATCATCGCTGCAACCACGAGGCCCCGTTTTTTTCTCTGCCGTCAGTTTGGAGCTCTATAAAACCATGTTGGAGTGAAAAATATATTTTTTTGATTTTTTTTGCTTGTAACTTGTTCAATTCTCTACAATAATAAAAATTTTGGAAAAATGTTTGTTTTTGACTGAGTTATGAATTTTTAAAAAAAAGGTCTGTTTTCTCTGCCGCGAATGTCATGTCCCGCCTTAAGCTCTTAGAATTATTCTCATAGCAAAAGTTTTGACAAGATCATTTATAAAATTAAACAATCAGATTTTGAGATCAGATCAATTTAGCTGTATTCAAAGTTAAAAATATTAACTTTGTAATTAAAGCTTTTCCTGCACCAACATGAGCTCAACGCCTGATTCTGCCGCTGTGTTTTTTTTTTTTTTTTTTTGAATTTGTGCAACTTTTGCTTGACTAAAGTATGTACAATACATACATACATATAAGTATGTGGCTTAATATAAATAATTATAAAAATATTCTAGAAATCTTAGTTCAACAAAATGGCTGTCAATACACAGCCCAACGCCCCGTATTAAAAACAGTACAGTAGTGAAGAAAAATACTTATTTTTTTTTTTTTATATATTTAAAGCTTTTTATATTAATACAGCTACGTATGTTGAACTAAAGTCAAATAATGATGATGAACTGCGTCAGTGCCGCAACTCGTGATGGTGATGATGATGATGAGATGTGGAATTTTTGTAGCATTTCAAGTATTTATAGAATTTTTTATGGTTATTTAATAATATTATTTTTTAATATATACATATATATATTTGTACATATATGCACCATTTAAGGCGACGCAATTTTGCGGTTTATATATAAATAGGTGTTGTTTTTTTGCGCAGCTCATTGAAACAAATAAGCTTTATTTGAAATATAATTTAAATCGTTAATTGGCTATTTTTTATGTATCAGCACTTAAAACTATTTAATTTTTGATTTATTGGCAGCGTGTCGAACGAAGGTTAAAATGTTTAATTAATGTTTAACAGCAGGCTCTATTTTTGAAAATAGTTGAACAACCTTCAAAAGGAATTCCCAAAGTGTGTACATGTTCAGTTTGAAAAAACTACTACAAACTATAATCAGTAATATTTTCACTATAAACAACTGGGTTAAAAAAAAAAAATGAAATAATATAAACAAATAAAAACTGTTGCATTTTTATCATCATCACTTGACTAGGCCAAACAATTGGAATCTCCTCGATTTGCTGGGGCAACAAACCTAATTTTGAAAAACCGATAGTAGACGACTTTCCTGATAGTGTTAATCGCGTCTTTGGCGCATGTCTACCAAAACAAACCTAACCAAGTCAACTCACAACCAGACAACCACACCTCCAAGTTTTGTTGATAAGGATATGATAAGGATAGTCTAGAGCAAAAGTACGCCAAGCCGGCAAAAAAGAATTGAAAAAAAAAAACCAAAAAGAAAATAAACACTGCGATATCTTTGTTAACGAACAACCAACCCGATCGACCAATGAATGAAAAATGTAGCGTAGTAAATTTTTTACATTCATATTTTCTATAGTACTATAATTTTTTTTTTTTTTTTTTTTTTAAAGGTGATATGAATTTTGTGATAATTTTTAATCAAAAACTTTGTGCTACTTTTCTTGATTTTTCTCGCAGAGCTGCGCTACGTAACATACTCGTATTACATAACGTTCAAATAGAAAACTTGTCGTTAAAGAATAACATATTGTATAGCCTTTGGAATAGAATAAAAATAGTTTTTCATAATATAAAATAAAGCATTTTATTCAAACTTCTTTTTTGCACAATTAATAAAAAAATTAGTTAAAAAATTTATTAAAAAATTAATAAAAAAAAATATAGGCTGTAGGGGGCCTGACGACGACCGAAATGAAAACTTAAAGCTATGAAATAATAGTGTTTTTGTTTTAACGTTCAAATTAATTATAGCGTTAAAACATTTATATTTTAATCATTTCATTTTATTCCTAGAGGTGTACAATATTCTTATGGTAACTAAAGTATGCATCAAAAATGTTTGATTGGAGTTTCTGTATCTGGTAGAAACCACATCTTTTGTCGTGCGATATTAAGTAGTACTGAGATTTCGATCATTGGACATAGTCAAACCTAATGATTCTTTCAAGAATGGAATTATTGGTAGATTTTTATCATCTAGAAAGTTAATATTGAAGTCTTCACTTATTATCATAGGTACACCGTCCAATATTTTATCAAATATTTTTTCGAGTATTTTAGGTGCTTCTTTTGAATAACTCATCAAATATTCGAATTAAAAATAAAAACTATTAAGGAATGGAGCTTCGGCAGGATACCGAAACTAAAATATCCCCCCGCGGCCGTATTGAAGTATATTCGAAGTCTTTAGCCGTCTTTAAAATGTTTATGTATGTATTATCTGCAAAAATATTTGTGTCATACGCTTAATTTTATTTTACCCTTAGCTGCCACATTGAGTAATTTGTAGACTGCTCAAGAATATATGCGAAAAATTTTATTGGTATGAAGAAATTCATACCAACGGTGTAAAAAAATTTCGTTTAACATTGAAGTGCCACAGCTCCGCTCAATTCCACCCAATTTTCCATACTACTGACTGCTCATTATTCCAAGGAATATGGAAAATTTGGAAGAAGTCGGATAAAGGCTATAGAAGGAGTTGGATTTAAATTAAAATGGCACGCCCCTGTCTAATTCCACCCAATTTTTTAGACAAATCACTGCTCATTAGCACACGTTGAAAAAGGAGTTCGATTAGAATTTAAATATTGACAACGCCCCTTGCCCAATCCCACCCACATTTGTAGACTTAAAACTTCTCATTATGCTCAACCATATTTGTAAGAAATTTGGCTGAAATCGGACAAACGGTGTAGATGAAGCTAGTTTAAAAATAAAGTGTCAGGTCCCCTGTTTAGTACCGCCCAAATTTATAAATTTAAGGACACTTACTTACTTACTTAGGTGGCCGTAACAACCCGTGTCCGGGTTTCGACCGACCTCATCTGCTCTCGCCAGGCGCCTCTGCTTTGCTCGCGCCTTCTCCAATTGGATACACCAAGTGCGGTTAGGGCTTCCTCAGCCTGGTCCATCCATCGGAGGCATGGTCTCCCTCGTCGTCGTTGACCAGCGACCCTCGCCTCGAGCACCTTTTTCGCTGGAGCTTCGTCGTTCATACGATGGACATGACCCAGCCAGCGTAGTCGCTGTACAGTTATACGCCGAACTACGTCAATGTCATCGTAGAGCTCATACAGCTCGCGGTTCATTCGGATGCGATAGTCATCGCCGACTCGAACAGGACCGAAGATTTTGCGAAGAACTTTTCTCTCGAACACCCCCAGAGCGGCTGCGTCAGTTTGCGAAACTACCCATGCCTCAGCGCCATAAAGCAGCACAGGTAGAACGAGCGTCTTGTAGAGTGTTAGTTTTGTCGATCGAGAGAGGGCTCTGGAACTTAGTTGCTTACTGAGCCCGTAGTAGCACCTATTAGCAATTATTGTTCTTCGCTTTATCTCCAGGCTGATTTCGTTGTTGGTATTAATGGCGGTGCCAAGGTATTTGAACTCCTTGACTACTTCAAAGTTATTGCTGCCGGATGAAACGTGGGAGTCTAAACGCCGCGCTCCCTTGTTTGTAGACAGCATATACTTTGTTTTACCCTCATTTATCGTCAAACCCACTTTGGCTGATTCCTTTTCGATAGCGGCGAAAGCAGCGGTAACATCTCTCTTGGTTCTGCCAACAATATCAATATCATCAGCGTACACAAGGAGCTGGACGCCTTTGTAGAAAATGGTGCCATTACGATGCACACCGGCCTTTCGTACGATCCCCTCCATGATGATGTTAAAGAGATCGCAAGACAGTGGATCGCCTTGCCTGAAACCTCTTTCGGTATTGAAGGTTTCGGAGAGGTCATTTCCTACCTTGACGGAGCTGCGTGTGTTGCGCAACGCCATTCTGCAAAGTCTAATCAACTTTGCAGGTATACCGAACTCAGACATTGTTTCGTATAGGCAATCCCTTCTCGGGCTATCGAACGCAGCTTTAAAATCGACAAAGAGATGGTGTGTGTCAATTTGATTTTCGTGGGTTTTCTCCAGGATTTGTCGTAGCGTGAAAATCTGGTCTATGGTGGACTTACCAGGTCGAAAGCCACACTGATAAGGTCCAATCAGTGTTTTTGTAATCGGCTTTAATCTTTCACACAGTACGCTTGAGAGAACCTAAAAACATGAGAACCTAATAAATTTAGGGATAATATGTTCAAAATTTGGTTGATGTCAGAAACACGGTATTGAAGAAGAGTGATTAAAAGTAAAATCACTCTTCTTTCCACTTCACTTTCACTTCACTTTCCAAGTCATAAGACTTCACATTACACCATATGTGTATATGGAATATATGTGCAAAATGTGGATGGAATTTGGAAAACAAAAGTTTTTCTATTTGGATAAAGTCACTTTGTATGGGAGGTAGGCGTGGTTTTCATTAGATTTTCTCAAATATATTAGTGATGGTCTACATTAATATATAAGCCTATGTGGAAAATTTCAAGACCTTTCTTTAATTTGAGCAGATTTTTAAGAGATTTTACGGTTAATACAAAGATACTTTGTATGGGAGGTAGGCGTGGTTTTCATCCGATTTTTCCAAATTTCATAGTCAGGATTTATACAGGGTGTCCCGCAATTGAGTGCAACTATTTACGGAGCTGAAAGGTTATGTCGAGCTGAGCAAAAAAATCGTAGGGGAGGGGGGGGGGATCTATTTTCACACTCTAAGTAGCTACACGGTTAATTAATATTTCATGAATTAGATACACGTTATTGTTTCTAGCAGAAAAACTAACTTACATAAAACTTATTTTGATAGCTCAGTTTAAAGGCAATGAAATCATCTTTCCAACGGTATATGAACAAACCCCACCAACTTAACCGTTACCGAGCTGTGATCGTGTGAAGATGAAATCAATCGGTTGAAACTACCAAATTTCAACTTTGAGTGCAATTTTCTCAGAATTTCGTGTAATAAATGAAATTTCATTTTAAGATCAATTTTGTAACTTATTCAATTTCCTTTTCAATGACACCAAAAACATAAACATATCTTTAAAAATAAGAAAGTTGGCTGTACTAAAAAAAATTAGTCTTATTTGAAAATAATGATAAATAATGACATTACAATTAGTAGATTGTTTTCTAATAAGTATAATAAGAAAATAATAAGTATACTTTTTTTAGTACATCCAACTTTTTTATTTTTTAAGATAAGTTTATGTTTTTGGTGTCATTGAAAAGAAAATTGAATAAATTACAAAATTGATCCTAATCAAAAATCATTTATTACTCGAAATTCTGAGAAATTTGCACTCAAAATTGAAATTTTGTAGTTTCAATCAATTGATTTCATCTTCACACGAACACAGCTCGGTAACGGTTGAGTTGGTGGGGTTTGTTGATATACCGTTAGAGAGGTGATTTTATTGAGCTTTATAATGAGCTATCGAAATAAGTTTTATGTAAGTTAGTTTTTCTGCTAGAAACAATAACGTAAACTAAAGTCGTGAAATATTAATTAACCCTATAGCTCCTAAGAATGTGAAAAGAAACCCCCACATCCCATATGATTTTTTGCTCAGCTCGACATAACCTTTCAGCTTCATAAATAGTTGCACTCAATTGCGGGACACCCTGTATTGAAGATCAGGTAGAAGATAACCTTAGAGAGGTCAAATATATGAGCTGGTCCTATTTTTTTCTTGTGAATACACCTAACCTCTACCTGCCACCACCCTTCTGGGGGTACCCATTCAATAAATACAAAATCTGTCGATTATAGTTAATATCCCTTCCGAAATGAGCCCTAGGGGTGTCATGCATATGAGCTAGTACTATTATTTTTTGCTCTTCAACATTTCTTCTGAACACACCTACCACTTATCTGCCACCTTTTTGGAGGTTCCAATACAAAAAAAAAAAAAACACAAGAACTGTCGATCATAGTTCATATCTCTCCCGAAATGATCACTAGAAATGTCATGTTTATGAGCTAGTCCTATTATTTTTTTCCAAGAACACCTATCAATTATTAATCTTCTTGATGTGCAAAATATAAAAACACAAGAACTGTTTATATAGTTTATTATAGTTTAAATTTCTCTCGAATTGATCTCTAGATGGATCAAGTATAGGAGATGATGATCCTATTATTTTTCCTTTCAACGTTTTTCAAGAGAAAATTAAAAAAAAAAAAATTATAAATTCAATTTTTTGAACTTGTAATTTTTAAATTTTTTGACAAAAAAATATTTCTAAAAATGTCAAAATTTAAAAAAAAATAAATTTTTTCTTATAAATTAATGTATACGTATTAAGTTTTGATTTAAAAGTCGCATTTGCATTAGTTTTTTCATTCTTTCGAGACCCTATGGGTGAGTTTTACACTCCGAAAACTCATCGTGGCTACGGGTCTGCACTACATACAGTTGTGTTCATAAAAATAGCAGCACCGTGCCTCATAACATGAATTTGTCAATATTTCTTATCAATATTTATTTTCAAGCATCACCAGTAACTTGTTGTTGACTGCATGAAACTACCGTTATAACGGTATATCGCTCGCGTTTAGAAACTAAGTGGTTTGTTTTTTAAGAGCTCATTTCATCGCGCACCTGCTAGCAGAGCTGTTCATAATAATAGCAGCAGTTAAACATTCTTTTCATTGTTTCGAATTTAATAAGTTTTTTTTAAGGGCAAGGTAATAGCTGTTTATTATTATTTTAATTTATAATTAAGCTCAATATTTTAGCAAAATGGGTCGATCAACACACTGTTCCGAAGAAAAACGGAATTTGATAAAAACGTTGCGAAAGGATGGAAAAACCTATCGAGAAATTGAAAAAATCGTCGGTTGCTCTTCGAAAATGATTTCAAATGCTTTAAAATGGAAAAATAAACGCGAAACACGTGGACCAAAACGCGCAACGTCCATCCGCGAAGACCGAAAAATTGTGCAAATGGCAAAGCAGGATCCACAAATCAGTTGAAACAAAATAAAACAAGACCTTAAGCTGTCAATTAGCTCCGTAACTGTAAGAAGGCGTTTGTTAGAGGCTAAACTCTTCGCTAGAAGCCCCCGAAAGGTGCCCTTACTAAGCAAAAAACATGTTGCTAAAAGGTTGGAGTTTGCTAAAGCGCATGTGGATTGGCCTTTGGAAAAATGGCGAAATATTCTTTGGTGCGATGAGAGCAAACTTGTTCTTTATGGATGTAAAGGTCGTCGACAGTATGTCAGAAGACCAGTAAACGCTGCTTATGACCCTAAATACACGATCAAAACAGTCAAGCATGGTGGCGCTAAAATTATGGTTTGGGCATGTTTCTTCTACCTTAGCGTTGGGCCCATATATCCGATAACCGGAATAATGGATCAGTTTCTATATATCAAAATACTCGAAGAAACTATGCTACCTTATGCCGAGGACAATATGCCGCTGAAATGGGTTTACCAGCAGGATAATGCCCCGAAGCATACGAGTAAGCGTGTTCGTACGTGGTTTAGGGAGAACAAAGTGGACTTAATGGAGTGGCCGGCGCAGTCGCCGGACCTCAACCCAATAGAACATCTTTGGGGTGATGTCAAAGACGCAGTAGATGCAGCACATCCTAAAAACAGCAAGGATCTATGGGAAACAATTCAAAAAGCCTGGTATGCAATATCGACTGAGAGATGCCAAAATTTGGTCAATTCTATGCAACGAAGATGTGCTGCAGTCATTCGAAATGGAGGCCATGCTACCAAATATTAGCTGCTAAATGATTTTTATAAGCTTATTTTTATTTTTTTTTGAGATTTTGTTGCACATTGAAGAGTGCTGCTATTTTTCTGAACAACATGAATTTTTATTTTTTCTTCATAACAACTCTTCCGAGTATAAATAAGAATATAAGACTTTTTTGTTTGTTGTAGTTTTAGCGCTAGATGCCACTTAATTTACATTAACAGTTTAAATAAAAACATAAAAAATAAAGAAATTGTTTGCAATTTATTATTGTATTAAGGGTGCTGCTATTTTTATGAACACAACATAATTACACTCCGCGTCAGCAGAATAGATTCACTGCTTCAATGAAATACAAACGTAAACGAGCGTAAGGGAAAACTTTTTGTTGTTGTTTTTTCTTAAGTGTTTTATTATAAAAAGTAAGGTAAAGAGAAATTGTACATAAAGGATCCGTTAATTTTCTGTTGTTGTTTAAGCTTTGGCAATACAAAAATATGCACTTTTTGGTGCGTCATTAGAATAGGTTCATCTCATTAATTTGAAGAAATGGAATCGAAAATATTTTTTTATTTTCATTTATTTTTTTTTTTGTTTTATTCAACAAATTTTTAATAAAGAGTGCTACCTTCTTTATTAAAGATAGTTTCATAAATCCGATTTGTTCAAAGTTCAAAGAAATTTCGCTTCAAGCCACTTTAATGGCAGAAATGAGTGATTCTTTGTCTTTAAATTGTCGACTGGAGTCATACACTTTCCGAACTTATCAACCCCATATATTATCAATAAAGTTTATATCCAGAGAATATGGAGGCCATGACAACAGTTGAACATTTTTGTTCACTAATCCAGCTTGTAACGATACGTGCCGTATGAATAGGAGCGTTATCCTGTTGATAAATCCATTTCAGGGGTCCAAAAATATTCTGAGACTTTGGAAAAGCTTGTTCTAGCATCGCTTTATACAAATTTACCGTCATTATGCAACTTGGAAACTCCAGCTCAATGGTTCCAAAATATGTTATAGCCCCCCAAACCATTACACCTCCCTCGTGGTTATGGTGACAAGTTAAAGAAAGTTCCTCTTTTCCTAGATCATGAAAGTTTTAGTTATAACCATCCGGTCCATCCAAATTTAATTTATTTTCGTCTGAGAAAACTATGTACTGCCATTCTCCCTTCCAAGTCAAGTGATTCTTACAAAAATTCAACCGATTATCCTTCAGTTCAGGGTTTAGTGGTTGTTTTTTCTTAATCTTACGTCGAGTTAGGTGCTATGTGGTTGAAAGACTGGCGCTTACCCCAGCTTTTTGTCTAATTTTTGATGCTGAAATGCAAGAGTTGGAGGCTTTCCGATTAATTGCTCTCTTATCTGCATCTGATGCAGCAGAATATGTACACCATTTTATGTTTTTTCCATAGCCGATCTTATTTTTCAAAAAATTACATACATACTATGTTTAGACTTCTTCTGATTTTGCTAGCGATTTCACTAGTACTTAAGTTTTGCTCTTTGTACACCTCAATTTTAACTTTTTCCTACGAACTTAAAGTTTTTTCGCGTCCCATACTGCCTCAAAATACTGTAACACCTTTTTGAAGCGAAGCTTTTTACTCCTCGTTCTGTGATTTGCTTGGAGTGAAATCTGAAAAATTTTCGACAGATTTTTTCTTGTAAATTTGATGGTTTCTTTGTTGCTAGCGCTTATTACAACAAGAAAATTGAATACTTTAGTATTAAATACTAAAAATATGTTGAGTGCCGCCCGTGGGGATCGAACCCGCGTTCCCTTAAACGAGAGTCCAATGCACTATCCACTAGGCCACACAGACTTGTTAGAAACAGTTGTTGATTCAATACTAATTATAACAGAAGCTATGCTGCAGTAGATCGTCACCATCTATCAATAGATAGAGGATTGTGTATTTGCTATGCTACAACTATCAAAAATTTGCCACAAGGTGTCTCCAGCATCGGTTTGTTTGTATTGTGAATGCGTTTGTGGTGCTGTTGGCATAGAGTGTAAATTATGATCTAGAGATTGCATCAACTCTGCTAAATCTCTGCCATGTGTTAACAGAGTTATTTCACTTAAAAACATGAAGAAAAAAATCTCTGTTAACCTCTGTTAACACATGCCAGAGATTTAGCAGAGTTGATGCAATCTCTAGATAATAATTTACACTCTATGCTGTTGGTACGAAGAAAATTAGCAATGCCCACAAGTGCGTTTTTAAGTGTCAAAAAAATATATGATATCAATAAATATGGAATTAAAAACATAGAGTATAAATTATTATCTAGAGATTGCATCAACTCTGCTAAATCTCTGGCATGTTTTAACAGAGGTTAATAGAGTTTTTTTCCTTCACGTTTTTAAGTAAAGTAACTCTGTTAACACATGCCAGAGATTTAGCAGAGTTGATGCAATCTCTATATAATAATTTACACTCTATGTTAACAAACGCATGCATGAGTCAGAGCAGCCAAGTTCACAACCATGTGTGGAAAGTTAAAATGGAGAGTTGCTGGCATTATATGTAATTGGCGTGGAAATTTGACATTCAACAATAAAAAAAAAGCAGTAAATATGTTTTCTGTATAAAGTAATTTCCGGATATAAGAATTTAGCAAAATGCTCAAAATTCAAACTCTTTATCCGGGAAAGTCTTTTATGAAAATCCCGGTTAAAAGCAGTTTTAGCTTATATAAAAAATTCGCCCTAAGAACAACCGATCTTATAGGAAACTGCATACACACAAAACATGAAAAATTATTTAACTTAAATTTTTTTGCAGTTTATAACTTGCATAACTCAAAAAACATATGTTTTTACAGGTTTGCAAATACAAGACCAAAGATTGCCATCTCGCAAAAAAAATCATCACAACGCTGCCAACTTAATATTTTATTTTATGCGGAAATTTTTGTATGAGTTTTTTGAAATGGTTCACAAATTTGCAACGTTATAAGCGGGGTGATTTTTTAAGCGGGAAATACTTTAAACGGGAATTTTTCCTATTTATTGCTTATGGAGATTTTTCTTGACCTAATTTTGTTAACTTATAAGAGGGGAAATCCATTAACCGGGGGGCTTATATCCAGAAATTACTGTATATGTAATTTATTTTATGTTATTTTAAATTTTTGAATTTAAAAGTTAATTTATTAAAAAGATAAAATTATTAAGCTATCAAATCTATGCAACTGCGAAAAAGCGTCGCTTCTCTCGTGTGTCGAACGACGCACCTGTGTTTTTTTTATTATTTATTTAAGTACCGATCTTTCTGAAACTCTGAAAGAAACTGAAGATGTTAACTGTGAACCTATTCTAATGACGCACCAAAAAGTGCTTTATTTTGTAATGCTAAAGCTAAAACAACAACAGAAAATTAACGGTTCCTTTATGCACAATTTCTCTTTACCTAATTTTTTATAATAAAACACTTAAGAAAAAACGACAACAAAAAATTTTCCCTTACGCTCATTTTAAGAGAAACAATGGTTGATATTTAATTAAAGCAGTGAACCTATTCTGCTGACGCAGAGTGTATATTTAAAAATTTTATTCAATCCCAAAAGAATTTAGATGTGCAAACTGTTCACTAAAATTAATCTCAGGAGAGTTACGTATTTAGCTAAATTTCTGTCGATAAATGACAAGAGAGACAGAGAGGAAGAGAGAGTGAGAGAGAGAGAGCAAGAATGTGTATGTTTGTCAAAAATACCAAAGTGGAACCATGAACAAACAAATTAATGATCAAGCGTTTTATTATCATAACCAAGTCATAATCGATAATCACTGCTAGCTTTGTACTTAAATCGCCGCTCATTAAGGGGGCGTTCGACTGAGAAGTTCCCGATGAAACTATAATCGAACATATGTTATATGACTGTGGTTTGCTATGATCACTGATCACTGATTGTATTTCAACACAACACATCATCTGGCCAGATCGTAGGCAAAGCATTGTTTTTCTTCATTGAAGGGGGCGTTTACTGTGTTTATGACCAATAAAAGTCCAAGCCAACACTTATGGTTTTTTTTTTTCCCTCTTGTGGTCCCCTTCGATTCCACATACATGCAGCCTTAGCTCACAGTCTGTTGAATATTGTTTGGTAAACTGCTCAGCTTGAGTTGCTGGGAAAGTTGCTAGAAGGGTTGCGCTTTGTACCGTTTGTCACAAGGATTTTCCTTGCGCTGGCGCATGTTTAATTTTTTTTTTTTGGGTACTCATCTGTAAGTGACACCCTTAAAATTATCAACAAATTTTTAAAAATGTTAAATTTTGTGCAAATGTTGCGGTTAGCGGGGTGTCAACCGCAAAAAAAAAACACCTACTAAGAGTCACTCATATGCTGTGAATTATTAAATGAAGCAGGAAAAATATTAAAAGGATTAAGATACTTGAATAATTAAACATGAGATAAGGCACAATAATTCTGCTTGAAATGTTGAAGTTGAAATACGTATCTTAAAAAGAAAGTGTTGATAAAATTAAGAAAGAAAAAAACAATAGAAATGCGTATTGTTAGTTATACAAAGCATGTGGGTAGGAGTTTGATAAGGTTTCAAAGGGCAGCCTCAAAAATTAACGTCAAATACTTTGAGCAAAAAAATAAAAATTTTATTGAGCTTAAATTAAATTGAAACGATTTCCAACTGGGTTTTCTAACCTAGCATTGCCCATGAAACCCAATTATATTTTACTCAAATCGCATTTATCAAAAGTATTGTCCTTTCATGTTCAATTCACGACCTCATACGTCATCAGCAAGATGATGTATAGCAATTTGTATAAAGATGAAAATTTGGTAAAACCCAGTCTGTTTTGCTTGTTTGTCTTAATTGAGAAAAACCACTTTATAACAAAATGTCATTTCCGTCTTTAAAAGAGAAACAATGTAGGTATCTGTTAATTTTTTTATTTGCTCTAAATTACTCAATGGCTGGACATCGTAGGACCCAAAACATACCATAAACTCATTAATTTTATTTATGGTCATATAAGTACGCCCGACTACTGCCGGTCAGTCTGTCCGACTGTCTGTCTACATTTTGGCACTCAGGAATATAGTGCATGTTTATGTTTTTGTTATTCTAGACATTGTTGTTATTGTTATTGTTTACAGCTATTAATTGATCGTGTCTTGGAATATCCTGACAAACAGAGTGCGAATGAAAACAGGTATGAAATGTTTGCTTACTGAGGAAATGAAAAAAAAAAAAAACAAGTTATAGAAAATGAAAGTACTTTCAGTAAATTTTCAATGGATTTTTTGTCTAATGGGATTTTTTTTTTTTTTAGCATTATCTGTTTTGCTATTGAATATTAATACTGTAAGAGCCATAATTTGAATTTTTTTTTTTTTAATTTTTACCATTAATTTTTTATTGCAAACAAACAACACTAAAGTTTGTATTTAATTTTGTCATTGCCGCATGTTTTTAATTTGCTGTCACTTTAATTATTTCACATTTTTTCTTATAGTTAGTTACACGCTGAAAAAAAATAGGCCTTCCCAAACATAATTTGCCGGAAGTATAATATGTTTCTTGGAAACAAGTAATCATAATTGATTCCACATAAAATATGATTAATTAATGCAATTTTTCTTTATATATATATTTGCATCTTAACATTATTTAATTGTAGCTAAGCACTTGTTGTTTGAATTTAAAAACAATATAAATTGTTTTAAAGAAAATATGTTTTCATATAAATATATTGTAATTATAAATGGACTGAGAACACTTTTAGTCTATTACTATATGTTGGCTTGGAAATATAATTAAGTCAAGAATCACATTAAATATTCACGGACAAATATATATTAATTGGAGAATACATAATTTAATTACAGTCAAGCAATTATTTTCAAAACGATAATTAAGCACAACATAATATATTTACCGATAATTACACTATATTTACTTGGACACATATCTTAGCAAAAGAAATGCCAAAAGTTTTTCACTGTGATTACAAAATATTTGCTTAAAAGTAATTGTTGGTTTGAAGCAAACAAAATATGTTTAGAAAACAGTAAATAAGTTTTTCTCGGATTTAATTATGTTGAGCAGTAACCATATTATGTTTATCCGATATTACAATAATTTTTATAAGCACACATAAGCACACATAAGTTGCTTCAAAACTCACCTATTTTTATAAGTTGCTTCAAAACTCACCTATTTTTACGCTTTATTTTACTTTTATTTTGTTTTTTATTTTATTAATTTGTAAACACAAATACTTTTAATTTAAACAAACATTTTCAGAAACACTTTTCACAAGAGCTAAGCTTTCACAAGGTTTCCGCTATTTTTCGTGCAAGTGCAAAAGAAACAGATATATGTGTGTCTAGGCGAAACACATAAAAGAAAGGAGTTCTGTTTGTTTTAAATGTGCAGAGTTCTGTTCTTTTTGAGTTTAACAGTGATGCAAATATATTTTTATTAGGTAGAAACACACAATTCTATTTTGTCACAAGCATATTAATGTAGACGTTTGTTTTTTTAGCCAAGGCAATTATATTAATGTTGTACACAACTAATATCTTCCTATATCGAAAAATAATGCTATTGAAGGAAAGTTCTTAATCATTAGGTGGTTGGTTCCCTATGAATATTTTGTTTTTGGAACAAAACATATATAAACATATTTTTTCTCTGCGTGTAGCTTTGCGTTTGTGTTTTGTCGTTTGGTTTTTTTTTTGCTGTGGTTTTTTTTTTACTTTATTGTTGCCAAGTCTTTTGATTTTATCCAGAGTTGCCGACATATTTGCTTTTTGTTTTTTTTTTCTGATTTTCTTAACTCCCCCCCACATGGTTATTGTTTGTCCTCATTTGTTGTTAATTCTGGTTAAATATTGTCCCAGCACATCTTTGTTCCTTGCGCGTGCTTATTGTTTGAAAATGACTTTTGTTGCGTCCTTTGATTTAAGTGTTTATTTATTGTTTATGAGTTTAATGCAAATATGTCTGCATAGTACTTGTTGCGTTTTTAAAATGTTATCCAATAAATTTAAGTTCTATTTATCCCTCTTATAATTTTTTTTAATATTTCCAGCTGCTTAATATTTTAGAGCAGCTTATTAAAAAAAGCAAGTCCTTAATATTTGATCAAAAAGATGAGTATGCATATCTTGTTTAGAAAGTATTGCGATGCAAACCTTTTTAATGGGATGGGGAGTGGCTGTGGGCCACTCGTTAATATAGCGGGCGGTTAATTTAAGCTTCCAGACAGCTATGTACAAAATTTCAAGTCTCTAACTATTGTATTTGAATTTTGTTCCGCTAGAATCGCAAAATCGTACATTGTGCATTGCTTTAAAAATTACACCAAGATTTTTAACCGTGTACGTAATTAAGACCAAAAACAAAAAAGAACTATTTTTATTAACTTATTGGTATTTCATTAACTTTATACAGTTACGCACAACCTACATAGGTAGCTTCAATGGCTTTTTGAGGTCATTTACCGATTCGCTTTTATGCGCTCTCAATACATAGCAAATAAGCTTACAGTGTAAACGGTAGAGCAAAAGCAGAACTGAGAAGTTATCGTGTCTTATCAGTTAAATAGCAAACTGTGCATGAAAATTAGTATTTATTTTTCTTGTATAATTTGCCAAAGTACTCAGCACTTCAGCCAATTTTGTGGGAACTTAAAAAATTACGATATTCACTAAGAAACCGTTTGAAATAGAGGAGAAAACTAATGGTTAACTTTTATGGATTTTTATGGTTGAGTGAATGCTTGAATAAAGCTTGGCTGGTTCCAAAATTAGCTATGAGAGTAAAAAATTTTGGTATAAAAAAAAGGCTTAAAACAAAAACAGAGTAGATACGCAAAGCTCTCGAGACTCTACTAGTAGCTAACAGTAATCAAAATAATTGAAACTTGGTCGTTAGTTCGTCGTATTTCAAAATATGACTAGACCACCAAAGTCTTTATTTATTTATCATTTTCATCAATGGAACAAAGATTCCTTACTGACTAAAGAGTATTTGGCAAAGTCACTGAAAATTAAAGTAACAATAATATAGTAATAATAATGAATACAGTAAGTATATAAACAATACAGGGTGTCCCGCAATTGAGTGCAACTATTTACGGAGCTGAAAGGTTATGTCGAGCTGAGCAAAAAATCGTATGGCAGGGGGGGGGGGTATATTTTCACATTCTTAGGAGCTACGGGGTTAATTAATATTTCACGACTTTGATTCACGTTATTGTTTCTAGCAGAAAAACTAACTTACATAAAACTTATTTTGTTAGGTCATTTTAAAGCCAATGAAACGGCATCACCTTTGCAACGGAATATCAACAAACCTCACCGACTTAACCGTTACCGAGCTGTGATCATGTGAAGATGAAATCAATCGGTTTAAACTACCAGATTTTAACTTTGAGTGGAAATTTCTCAGAATTTCGCGTAATAAATGAATTTTATTTTAGATCAGTTTTGTAATTTATTCAATTTTCTTTTCAATGACACCAAAAACAGAAACATATCTTTAAAAATAAAAAAGTTGACTGTACTAAAAAAAATATACTTATTACTGCATAACTAATTGTAATGTCATAATTGATCATTATTTTCTAATAAGTATAATTTTTTTAGTACAGCCAACTTTTTTATTTTTAAAGATATGTTTATGTTTTTGGTGTCAATGAAAAGAAAATGAAATAAATTACAAAATTTGTGCAAAAACAATTTCATATATTACGCAAAATTCTGAGAAATTTGCACTCAAAGTTGAAATTTGGTAATTTCAACCGATTGATTTCATTTTCATACGATCACAGCTCGGTAACAGTTAAGTTGGTGGGGTTTGTTGATATACCTTTGGAAAGGTGATTTCATTGCCTTTAAAATGAGCTATCAAACTAAGTATTATGTAAGTTAGTTTTTCAGATAGAAAGAATAACGTAAACCAAAGTCTTGAAATATTAATTAACCCTGTAGCTCCTAAGAATGTGAAAATAGACCCCCCCTCTCATGCGATTTTTTGCTCAGCTCAACATAACCTTTCAGCTCCGCAAATAGTTGCACTCAATTGTGGGACACCCTGTATAATAAATTATTTGTTTAACGATAAAAATTATCAAGAAGGACTTTTATAGCCTGTTTATGGAAAGTAAGATCTATGGCAATATTGTTAGAGAGCATATTGTATTCAATAAGAGCTCTATTCAATGGAGCGTTAATAGCATAATTATTTCTAAGCAATCTAATGGAAAAAAGATCGTAATTTCGGAGATTTCTTATTGGAATATTAAAATTTATCATTTCTAATAGACGAGGACAGTCAACTGCCCCTTTAACTAAGTCTGAGACATATAAGATTGATGTTATAGTCCTTCTACTTTGTAGCGATTTCAATCCAATTAACAAGCACCGAGCACTATATGAGTGGGTTGGCTCAGTATGAATTAAGGACCTAAGAGCATATCGTGTAAATACTTTTTGAAGACGTTCAAGTCTATTTATGTGGGAGCTATAATAGAGCTTGGATCTAACAAAAGCTGAATAGAGAGATTTATGCGTGTATGGGTCAATAAAGGCCGAACTGTTTCGACGAACAAACGCATACATGGCATAAGCTTTAGGTAAAATGTGGTTGATGTGACTTACAAATGAAAACTTTGTATCAAAAATCACACCTATATCCGATACTTCAGCAACAGAATGCAAGACAATTCCATCAATATTAGATGAGGTATTTATGATATTTTGGATTTTAGTAAAAGTAATGTGAAAACACTTTTTTATGCTTAACGATAGGTGATTTTTACAAAACCAAGCAAATACATTTGACAGTTGAAGTTGTAAATCATGGGTATCTGATATATTTTCAGATCATCAGCATAAAGCAGATAACTTGCATTAGAAAAGCAGCAACCAATATCATTGATGAACAAAATGAAAAGCAGAGGGCCAAGAATACTGCCTTGTGGAACACCAGAAGTGGCTATAAAAGGAACAGATCTCTCGTTGTCAACAACAACATAGCAGATTCTATCAGATAGATATGATTTTATCCAATTCAAAAATTTTGAGTGAAATCCAAATCTTGATAATTTCGCAATTAAGATTCGATGAGAAACCTTATGAAAGGCCTTAGCAAAATCTGTATAAATTGTATCTACCTGGAAACCGCTATTAAATGCAGAGATGCATTCTTCAGTAAAAACCGCAAGTTTAGATACTGTTGAGCGTCCAGAAACAAACCCATGTTGATTGGAGGAGAAATGAATGTTTTAACTGCAAAAAAAAATTTGTTTTTTATAATACTCTCAAAAAGTTTCGAGATTGAAGAAAGTTTTGACATTGGTCTGTAATTGGAAATATCATTTTCATTACCACTTTTATAAATTGGTGTAATTAAAGCAATTTTCTAATCAGAAATGAAAACACCAGTCGAAAGTGATTTATTAAAAATTTTCTTAATTGGGTCCACTAACGATAACCATTTTTTTAACAATATATATGATATTCCATCAATATCAGTCTGCATTGATGGTTTCAGCTCCGAAATTCCTTTAGTTTCATCTTCACTTGATATTAAAAGTGATCCAAATCAATCGAAGATAGAATATGCGGGAAGCTATCATCATCGACGAAATTATCTGTTATGTAGTTTGATTTAAAAAAAATTTGCGAAAAGGTTAGCAGCTTCATTTGTGCAGTTAGCTGTTGTATCATTGTAAAAAACAGCTGATGGGATGTTGGAATAATTTCTTTTGAATTTCACATAACACCAAAACGCTTTAGGGTTGGAATTAATATTATACTCAAAGTCTAAAATGTACTTGTTATAAAGCTATTTATTAAGGAAGTTAAACTCCCTCGAATAGTGCCGGTATCTATCAAAAGCAATAGAATCATCAGTTTGTTTATATATTTTGAAAACCTTATTTCGCTGATTGTTAAGAGTTTTTAAGCCTTTAGTAAACCATGGAAGCTTATAAGATTTTTGCCATAAACCTTTAACTTCAAAGCAAGAATTTACGTCAGAATCAGTAAGCATAGAATTCCAATCAACATTTTTAAAAAGATCATTCAAAAGATCTTATTTATGATCATGTTCAAAATATTTCTTGTAAAGTATAGTAAATACGAAGATTTTACCACTAAATTCTATGACATATGCATTGTCTTTACATTCCTTTCTTCTTCGCTTAAGTCTCTTAGTTGAAGTACTCATAAGAACTCATCTACAACAACCACTTCTTTTAGAGACAACCTTATTTTTATAACCTGAAATCCATTACTTTTCCGATCAAAATGACTTAATCGAAGAAATTCAAAGAGGAAGAATAAAATAGTTACTAGGGAATGTAATATTTTCTACAGTTTTATTAGGTTTTGAGAACTTTAGGGCGCCAATAGTTGTCAAAAAATAAAGCTTTGCTCGGTAACAGAGATCAACTCTTACAGACTAACAATAAAGAAATTTATCTTAAAACATTAATTAATACTACATTAGAATTTAAACACAAGAAATAAAATAATATTACTTAAATTATAATAACTCAAATAATATAATATAAAGGAAGGGAAGTTAAGAGGTGTTCACAACATTACGCGCCAACAGGTGCCAAAATAATTGATTTCTAAGTTGTTTTCTAGAGCAATTATGAAATAAATCAATGAAGGCTAAAACTGAATTAGTCTCCCTAGTACATCGAGCTAAAGACACATTATACGCATAAACGGATCTATATAGCGATTCACTGAAGTGAAATTGGCTTCGGAGGTGCCTTAATGGAAAATGAAAGTTTAATTGAGACAACAGATCATCACACTGAACATTGTGGTGTATAAGGTCCCAGATGAACAGGATAGAAGACACTTTGCGTCTTAATTCTAGCGAGCAAATGCCAATTAGCGCACAACGGGTATTATATGAAGGCACTGCGGGTAAATGCCAATTAAGCTTGTATACCACAAACCTAGTAAATCTTCTTTGAACATTTTCAATGCGATTTGAATGTATCTGAAACAATGGATTCCAGATAGTGGAACAGTATTCTAAATGTGGCCTCACAAGCGCGGAAAAAAGCGTCAGTAGAGCATAAGGGTCCGAAAAGTCTCGAGAGTTTCTTTTAAGGAAACCTAACATCGAATTAGCCTTATTTATTATAAAACCAATGTGATCACAAAAATTAAGACGTTCATCCAACAAAATACCTAAGTCTTTTTTAATGAAGACCCTATTAAGAATAGTTGAGTTTATAGAATAGTCCCAAAATAATGGAGAAGAGACCCTACAAAGAGTAAAACATTGGCATTTGGAGATGTTTAAAGGTAACTTATTAATCTCGCACCAAGAAATTACATCGTTAATGTCATTTTGTAATAAGTGAAAATCATTAGCAGATGAGATAATTTTAAGTCGTCAGCAAACAGAAGGGCATTAGAGTTTTTGACCAAACTAGGAAGATCATTAAT
The DNA here is from genome assembly GCA_914767935.1 of Coremacera marginata. Taxonomy (NCBI): domain Eukaryota; kingdom Metazoa; phylum Arthropoda; class Insecta; order Diptera; family Sciomyzidae; genus Coremacera; species Coremacera marginata. Next base: position 11,132,942 of record OU612043.1, on the reverse strand, counting down.
AAAAAGTAGGAATAGAAGTGGACCCAAATGACTACCTTGAGGGACTCCAGAAGTGACAGATATTGGCTCCGATAGGCGATTACTTTTTGACTACGATTTAAAAGATACGATTTAATCCAACCAAGGAAGTTTGAGTGAAAACCCAAGGAGGAAAGTTTAAAAAGTAAAATATTATGATCTACTTTGTCAAAGGCTTTAGCGAAGCCAGTGAATATAACATCAGTTTGCTGACCCAGTAGTAGTTAGCGTAATGGCATTAGATTTCCGAGCAGCTGAACTCTGCGCACCGGCTATTTGCGAAGTTGCTAAGGATTGCGCAGTTGTAGCAATTTGCGTGGCAGTAAAAATTTCCGCTGCGCCGAGTGTCAGAGCATCGGCAGTAAGATCAATAGTAGCGAAGGTCTGAGTTTCGGCAGCTGTATACGCTATAGATGCAGGGTTAGAGATGGATGACAAAGTGGCCACAGAGTCAGTCACAGTGCCAGTGAGAGGCGTTGCAGAGTTGGTAGGTACAGAATCCAGTTGCATATTTCTAGCTTTGGCACGCTTTGATCTGGATGAGCCAACATCATTGGAATTATTATCAACATCGGCTAATGAAGCTGCATTCTTTAGAGATGACAATTCCAACAGCGAGCTGATGTTTAACTCATGATCAGAAACCAGTAATTGTAGTCGGGCTACTTCATCCTTCAGTTCGACGGCTGATGATTTGCTCCTAACTAACAAACTAAGTAGCACTGATGTTGAGAACCTTCTACATGAGGAACAGAACCATTGCAGGCCATTAGAATCATGACCACGAAGAGCATCCGCAATAAGCCCCTTGATCTTGACGCACTTATCATGGAAAATTCTGGAGCATCCATCACATCCAATGAAGCTGCCAACCGTACTCCATTGCGATTTGCAGATTTCACAGCATGTACCCATGAACTTTGAGGTTAGGTGCAACATTCGACGAACAAAGTTAATTATATATTTATGTTCGTTCAGCAATCAGTTCACATTCATGGAACACGAGTAATGTAGAACACCAAGTTTCCAAAAATTGTATAAAATACTTTATAATTCACGTAATGATTTCAAAAATAAATACTTTGAAAAAATTTTCACGGAGCAAGTAAAAAGTTAATGGCTGCTGATAGAGTGGCCAGATTGAATATGATAGTATCATGATAGCAACTTCAAGATATTGCACTGTATTCAGTCTGGACAGGCTACTTCATTTTATAGGTACTGCCAGGGCAGTCCTGTAACTTTAGAGAGCTTAAAACCTAAAGAACAAAGCGACATAAGACAATGAAAAATATATTTAGAAAAAAAAACCAAACTCATATATATGAAAGTTAGTTGAAAATCGAGAAAAAAAAACGAAATAACTAAAGCAACAAATGAGTCCAAAAAGGAAACATCTATGGAAATAATGCATGAATACGTAAAATAAAGAGAGCAACAAAACCACGAATAAACAAAGTCAAATAGGCATTACAAACATATCTGTTTTATTTATAAACACAAAATTAAACAACAAGAACAACAACAAAAACAACAATAACAACAACAAATATGTATTAAGAATTACGACAATTACATGAAACCAGCATGACGAACAACGAACCTTAACAACGTCCCTCCGTCGGTCCGTTCATCCATACCACAGGCAAAAAGCCTGACCATGCCTGTAGTCGTTCCAAAAACCATCAACCTACAAGTCAGTCATTTCCAACCAGTCACAACCTCGTCTTTATAATGGAAAAAAAAAAAAAAATGAAATAAAAATGTTTAATACAAACTGACGACAGTACCAAGTTTGTATAGGAAAATAACATGGAACAACAACTGCAGCAACGTATCGTCAACTGACTACGACATTTCTTATCAGTGCGCACAGTTCAAAAAAATTGAAAAAAAAAAAAATTATTTATAATAAAAGAAAGAAAAAAAAAAAAAATGCGTCTGCAAGCAAGAAACAACTTGGAAAACAAAAGAATTCATAACGTTCGTTGTACCGACGACCGACGACTTCCTGTCAAAGTTCAGAAAAATACAGAAATTATGGATGGTTTTTTTATTGCTATTATTATTAATTTTTTTTAATATTAAAAAAAAAAACCACAAAGCAAAATACTGCCTTCGTTAATAAAATTTCAGCGTTCTGTGAATCTTTAAAAACTTTTTTTTTTCTTAATTTCTATACGCCACATATGCAAAAGACTTGGTTTTTTTTTTTTAAATATTTTATTTAACGAAAGTTCTCATATAATTAATTTGTACAGTTTTAAGCATATGAACTATTTTAAAGCTATTATAGCTTGTACTAAAACAGTTGATGGTGAAAATTCTGACGAAAAATATAGACTGTTACCTTGTGGTTTATGTTTAGTCCTGCAATATATTTTTTTTTCTCATCTCTGAATAGGAAAATAGCAAATTTTCGCTTGTCAAAATGCACAGAGAAATTCGTCACCTTCAATTTGATACAAGCTATAAGTGTATTTCTTAACGTTTTCTCAGTAGAATAAGGTTGTAGCTGTACTTTTTTGTATTTTGGGTGTTACGAAATGTTATCGAATTGACTCTGTTTTGTATAAATTTTAACTTTAGTGGAATAGAACTTCTAAGGATCAAAACGGATCAAAAAAATGAAAGCATCCAGTTAAAGGTGATAGTCACCTCTTTCACCCCATATACACTTTCATACCCCCCACGTTCCCCCCGTAGAAGATTTTTTCGTTTTACTGAAACTACTCAGACAAATATTCGAATGACACTTATTTAAACGCATCCCTATAAGTAGGCAATGATGTATTCTATTTAAAATTTAGGTATTTTATTGCATGCAATTTAAAGGACTCTTCAGTTTTATTTAAACTTTTTATTCCAACTCTATAGACAGGTGCATATACAAATATATGTATATACAGGATCTAGTAATTAAAATAGTGCCTAGAGTATTTTTTTTTTTATGAACCCATTTTATTCTACCTGTATGAAACATGTGCAGTTTTGGAGTTTTAAATTTTACCTTTATGGAACTGGTGCAGCTAATATGTAAATAGATAGTAAGTTAGTTTGTTTAGTGTGGAGGGAGCAAGTCACCTAGTTACTGTGCGTTAGGAACCGAGCGATGTCCTTGGTTGAACTATCCGCTATTAGATGCGGTTCTAGGTACAATGCACTTAAGTAACGAAGACGCATCCTGATTAGACCGTTACAGTGACACAAGATGTGCTCTGCTGTTTCTTCATCTTCATTACATAATCTACACAGATCTTCCTGGACTATACCCATGGTTGATAAGTGTTTATTTACCTTACAATGTACAGTTAGGAAACCTGTGACAAGTCTGATAGATCTTCCACTTAGAGTCAGGAATTGTTTCGTTCTTTGAAGCGAAGTGGTTGGCATGAATGTTTTAGCCTGTCTGTTACTTTCAGTTTCCCTCCAGTAATGGTTCTGAATGGTTCTGGGCCTATGAATGACCTTGCACGAGATGGACTCTGTTATGGGTAGATACCTTGATAAGTAGCTGTAGGGGCAATCCCATACGAGTTTGGACGTGATTTTATATACGCTAAGTGCAAGTAGAGCTGCTTTACTATTATAGTGAATGCAAATGTTTTTGTTCCTAGTGGGACTGTTTACATACTCTCTTAGGCAGATATCAATGGCGTGGACTTCAGCTTGGAAGACTGAATTACCTGTGTCCATACTGGCATATATAGATTTTCCCTGCCTTAAGCCAAAAACTCCAGCTCCCAGGCTTGAAAGTCACCAGTGAACCGTGGCCTCTCTTTTTACCATGTGGTTCTGTTTGGGAAGTAGACTTGGAAGTTTTTGTAGAAGTTGAATTTTGGAAGGCAGAGATGTAAATAGATTTAGGTATTGATAACGACGCCAAGACTTGGCAACTGTTAAAAGCAAGCGCATAAAGCCACAAGGTTTCCGCTATTTTTCGTGCAAGTGCAAAAGAAACAGATATATGTGTGTCTAGGCGAAACACATAAAAGAAAGGAGTTCTGTTTGTTTTAAATTTGCAGAGTTCTGTTCTTTTTGAGTTTAACAGTGATGCAAATATATTTTTATTGGGTAGAAACACACAATTCTATTTTGTCACAAGCATATTAATGTAGACGTTAGTTTTTTAGCTAAGGCAATTATATTAATGTTGGACACAACTAATATCTTCTTATATCGAAAACGAATGCTATTGAAGGAAAGTTCTTAATCATTAGGTGGTTGGTTCCCTATGAATATTTTGTTATTGAAACCAAACATATATAAACACATTTTTTCTCTGCGTGTACGAAAACGGCACAAAACAAAATGAAAAAGCAACATCGCATTAGATAACGGTTGTGAAACTCAAATTATTCTTATAATTGTGGGAGTAGTTTTGACACTTACTTTTTCAATGCAATTTTCCAGAGCTCAAGTTTTTTCAATCATTGCAAGTTTTGCAAAACTGTTTTAGTTCTTATAATATTCAATACAATAGCTTTTATTACAAACACGGCTGGCCACGCAGTTTACTTGGTGATCATTATTACAGGCAGATAAAGTGTAATCAAAAAAAGTAAGTAGTTTTAACGAAAACACTACATATTAATATATAGAAACTTTATTATATTACAAAATATAAACTGCAATTAATAATTGGTATAAGCAGAAGCATTTCGCAAATAAAAAAATAAAACAAAAACTAGCCCCAACTTGCACCAAAAAAAAAAAAAAAAATAAAAAAAACCAATCAAAATGAATGCGACCATCACATGTACAACTCTTTTCGAAAACGAAAAACTAGAGTGTCTACGTCTATAAAATTTGTATGTATAATTAGCGAAAATATTTGTGTCATACGCTCAATTTAAATTAATTTAAATTAAAATGCCACACCCACTTTCTAGTATAAAGACCCCACATTTTACCGAAGAATATATGTATGGGTTGGATAAACGACGTGGGCGGAACTTGTGGCGGAACATAAAGACGCAATGTCATTCAGTTTTATATATTTACAATAGTTTTCCAATTTTGTTGAAGTCACTTTGTATTGAAAGTAGGCGTGGTTTTCATCCGATTTTGAAAAATATCAAAGAGTGGCTTAGGTAAATATCAAAATTTGTATGCAAAATTTCCAGACATTTGTGTAATTTTTGCAGATTTTTAAGCGATTTAACGATTTCAATAAAGCCACTTTGTATGGGAGGTAGGCGTGGTTTTCATCCGATTTTTTCAAATATCATAGTGATAGTCTATATTATATATAAAAGTCTATGCGCAAAATTCCAAGACATTTCTGCAATTTTACTAGATTTTTAAGGGATTTTACTGTTAATGTATAGCTTCTTTGTATGGGAGGTAGGCGTGGATTTTATCCGATGTTTTCAAATTTCCTTGTCAGGATTTATATTGAAGACCAATATAAAGGATTTATATTGAAGACCTTATATGCAAAATTTCAAGGCATTGCATTAACTTTTGTGGATTTTGAAGAGATTTTACTGTTAAATTAAAGTCACTTTGTATGGGAGGTAGGCGTGGTTTTCATCCGATTTTCCCAAATTTCATAGTGAGGCTTTATATTGGATATCAAAACATACCTGTCAAATTGGATCATTCTCGAACTTGATCTTCCTGTTTTAAAAAGAAGCTTATATTTTTAATTTCATTGCGATAGCTTTAAAATTACGGCTGTAATCGTGTCGACAGACGTACAGGCGGACAGACAGACGAACACACGGAAATCGACTCAGGAGGTGATGCTGATCAAAAATATATATACTTTTCTATACCTGCCACGCCTCCTTATTGGCGTTACAAACGGAATGATAAAGTTAATATACCCCTAACGCAGTACGCGTTGGGGTATAAAAAACAAATATAAAAAAAAAAAAATTTCAAAAATAAGCTTTTATTTAAAACCAAAAAGTGAACTAAAAAGAAAGAAATTAATTTCATTGACGTTCCAAGCCTTTTGTCATAGCTATCAATTAGAATATCTCGCGAACCAGTAGTACGATCTTGACAAGAAATATTGACGTCAGTAAAGTGGTACTTCGAAGACGCCCACCTCTCAAAAAGAAAATGTAAGCAAATTTTATCTGTTTAAACATATTTTATCCGTAAGTATTGATATTAGAAATTGTACATTTTTTTAAAAAAAGTTGCTTTTGAAATAAAACAGAAAATGCAGTGGATGCGATTCGGTATCTTCCAATTCCTTTCGCAAATTCCAAAAAAGATCCGGAAAACATTATGCTAATCCCAAGTACACAAATAACACATATTTGTGTATCCTGTCTAAAGGCCACTAATTAATAATAATAATACTACTTTCAAAATTGTACGTATCTTCCGGACATTATCATCATTCTTCACAGAATCCAAAATTTAATTTTTACGCCAAGTGCAATGGAGAAAGAATTTTTTGTGTTGACGATACGGCTTTTAGGCTGCTTTTCGATTCATCAATAAAAAGACGCCATTCTTCAGGGTTGTACGTGTGGTTCATGGCAGACATCAAACCCCGAATATTATTACTGTAAGCAAACGAATTGTTTCCGTTGCGTTTGAAAGACTGTAAGGATTCTCGCTGTCGACCATGAGAACCAAAAACTATTACATTTGTTGCTAAGATGTTTACACCTTTGAGTTGTTAAGTGGGGAAGATCCTTCGATTCTGCGATAACAAGCAAGTGTAGTATCCTATAGTGATATGGAGTTTAACAAGCAAGTATCATATATTACCGTAAAATTAATACATATTTTCTTGAAAAATAAACAAAAAACATTTTTGAAAATTTTTCATAATTACACGAAAACTAAATGGCGGATCGGAGAGTGGCGTAAAAGCTATTGACGTAGAATTTCAATGCCTTTAATTTTCTTGCTTTTTGCTTTTTTAAAATCGTGCTATTGGTTCGCGAGATATCTCAATTAATAGCCATGACAAAAGGCTAACAACAACTCAAAATGAACCATTTGGAAAATCATAATTTTCTTAAAAATTTGCGCCAATAAACAAAACCAAGAACACAGTTGTACTCGGAGGACTCTCCCAAATCCGAAAAGGTGAGTCTTTTCGCAGAACCAAAATTGAACTATAACAGTGATATTATTTAAAATTAACAAAATGGAATTCTAAGCGCACTAAAAAATTTTAAATCTCGAGGAATTGTTTTTTTCAAATAAATTAGCCATTGCGTGTTTAAAGGTCATTGGTGTCATAATGACCTCCAGCTGGTTGAGGGTTAAAAGTCATTATAAAAAATCATTATTATTATTTTTAACATCTTTCATAAAAAAAAAAATCCAATCCTGAAGCCAATATTTTGCAAATTTGAATTAATTCCCCCCCAGATAGGTAAAAGCACACACAGTGCGTGGGTCTGATCTGATGATTTTCTGTTTGTCTTGTATAAGCAAAATCAGTGTACATAGAAAACTAAATGCTTAAAAAAGATTGAAGGTCTTGAGAGGAGAGCAGCTTGGAAACTAGTGTGCTGAATCAAATTTTTTTATAATAAACTTTTTAAACAAACATTAATTTTAGTTCAATAAAGCAAGGGAAGTTTTCAATGAAAACTAAATCACTAAAAATCATAAATCATAAATCTCAAAATGACAAGAACTGAGCAGACAGAATACTTAATGAAGCGTATACAGATATTTGTACACATATCAGTAAAACATCGAACCCACTACTACGATTTGATCGCTTAGATATTTGAACTCCGTGATTTATTGCTACAAACTAATAAGTGTTGGAAGGATAAAAAAAAAAAAAAAAAAATCCATGTTGTTTGGTTAGGTTGAATGTCAAAATTCACACATGAGATGGAGTCTTAAATGAGGCATAAAAGTGAGCACACGTGTGGGAATTCGGCAAAGTAGTAATTTGTAGAGAACTTTGAGAATGTTTTCTGTATACAGACAGTAAAATAAAAAATTCAAAATGATAGCGCTTTGGCGCTTAACTAAACGCTGTAATTTCAGTAGTTCTTTAAAAATTTTCAAAAATTAAGAATAGCTTTTCTTAAATAAAGGCTGACAAAAGTGCGATAACGAATAAAATTATCAATATTATCTTGCATGAAACACATAATCAAAACATGTGCACAAAAAAAAAAAAAAAAACAATATTGATCCTTTGATGTGGCTGTTAATTTTTTAACACTTCAACTACTTCAAACTGATAAAAATCATTCAGAACAATTATGGTTAATATCAGATCATAAATCGGTAGAGAGAACTGGTTAATTTACTACTTGATAATGTGCCGATAATGGTGGTTACAACTGGCTTTATCAATTTTTCTAAGATCCTTGCAAGCACTTAAGCACCTAATCAATATAAAAATAAAAAACAAAAACACTTGAGTTTTTACTTGAGTAAATATATAAATAATATTTAAAAATTCAAGTACTCAAGTAATTTAAAAAGGCGCTCTATGGGCGCCTGCTTGAACCAACTTTTCCATGTCATTTACACAAGCTCTGCATACTTAAAACTGTGCAGCATAATCTTAAGAAAAATCAACGTTTGTAGCAAGCAAATAAAACATAAATTTTATATATATTTTTTCAATGTTCATATAAACAAATATGATATTGCTTTTTTCTCTCTCATATCTATTGTTGTTGCAATTCAAAACCAAAATTCCCAAATGTGACCATTAACAGCAATAAATACATCAGCATGACATCAGAAACGCACCAAAAAGATTTACTTATACACTTTCCTGCAGCCTATTTTCTCTACTTCACAGTGTCTTTGTTAGTCATAAACATGTCAAAATAGTGATCCTTTTTTTTCCTTGTCCGTATCACGTAACGCATACTTATGGGTCACTCGTGGAAATGGGTATAAAGTATAATTTTACATGTTGTGTCATTAAAAAGTGTAACAAGTGTTAAAGTTTTGGAGTCTGCTATAAATTCGTTTTTTATTGAGTTATTTGAAGAGTGACAACTTTTATGTTGAAATTCAATGGAAACATACATGAAAAGTAATGTTGCAGGTTGTTAAAATGGAGTTATTAATAAAGAAATTCGTGGTAATTTAACCAATTAAACCATGAACTGATTTGAAACTATAAAATTTTGTAATAAATCCTTAAAGGATTTTATTATAGTTATCATGTGGAACAAATCTACTGTATGCATTTTTAAAAGATGCAAAAGATACAAAAGCAAGGAAAGAAAAGTTTACAGGAAAGTTTGCCAGGACTCCCGCGTTTTTTTTTTTTGGGATTCGCACTGGAGGTAAGAATCTTCTAAAGATACATATAGCCCGTGCTAAATGCATGCACGATTCACATTCTAGATCTCGCCCGGATCAGTCGGGACAGAGAGAATGTGCCTACGTACTTAAACATACCCCCCGTTGGCTATTATAGGTTTCCGCTAAGCACGTTATTGGCTTTTCAGCGGAATTAACACGGATATTAAAATCAACACGAATTTTTAATTATAATGTCTGAAATAATGGAAAATAATCAATAAGTGTCCAAAATTACATCCTGAGTTCAAAACAAAGAATGACCAAAAAAAAAACTATACCTTATTGCCATGAGTTGGTTTGCGGCTACTGTCCAACCCAAGAAGCTACGTGGAAATAGATTGAGCTCTTATACAGCAAACCAAATCCAAACATAACGCAGATATATAAGTCTAAAAATGCACAAGCATAAAAATATAGCATACTATATATTCGGGTTGCTAAACAATTTAGTAGCACCTATATTATGTGTTTATAGAAGACCCCTGCCAGTTAAGGCTTAATTCTTCTTGGTCCACAGACATTGGAGTTATAGTTCATGAATGAACATATAGTATTAAAAATGCATACCCAAAAAGGATATGCACCTGAAATACTCTTCACAAATTTAGTAGCACCGTGCTAATGTTATTATTTGGACAAAAATTTGGGCCAAGGCAGGCAAAAAAACTTGTGTGGAAAAGAGATCTACTCTGGCACACAAACCAAGTGACAAAAAAATTTTTTGGTCTAATTATAAACATAGGAAGTAAAATGAACACTCAAAACTCAACTCATTATAAAAAATATAAGAAGAATTATGTCATGTCAAACAAAACATCACAAATCATAAAGAAAAGAAAGAATCGATAAATCTGAATTTCTTAAAGCCAACACATGAGCGATATCATGTTATAATTAACCAAGTATAATATAATTGAGATAGAAATTAAATGAAATAAAGTGTTTAAATGTAATATTAATTGACGTTTTAATACATCCACCGAGTCACAAAATTAATCAAATTATACCCTATAGGAACAAACTAACTTCTTTTGAAGAACAACTAATTAAAAAACTAATTTAAAATAAACTAGTATATGAACTACTTTAAATTATATTAAGGCGGCATCCACTTCAATTCTAAATAGTTTTTATTGCATTATATATGAAGTAATTGAAATACTACTTTAAAACAAGTGGTTGATAAACTACTTTGACTTATATTAAGGCGGCAACTACTCTGATTTTGACATGTTTAATTTGCAAATTTTTATTAGATTACAAGCTTATATATATTTAACCATATTTTTTCATCAAATATTATGACCTTTTGGCTTCACTAACATTTTGTTTCAAAAAGACATATTTTTTTATTTACGACATTGAACTGCAAGACAGACGTGGAAAACACACTGTAAAACTGATCAAAACCCTGTGAAACGCCTGTGAAAAGCCTCAAAACTCTGTGAAACGATTAAAAATTCTTTATTATTTAAGATATTCGAATTACAAACTGGTAGTGTTTAGCAAACATTGCACAATTTGGACTCTGTACGGAAATTGATGCATTGCTTAACCATTCAGCAAACACCTCATCACTTCATGATTAATGTATTTTTCAAAACAGTCAAATAAATGATCTCTTTGTTGTAAAGAAATCTAAAATTTTTATGCTTTTAAATTCATCTTCAGTAAGTGGAATATTAAATACTTTTCAATTGGTTATTTTAAAGTTATTAAAAAAATAGTTTAAATATAACTAATTTAACAAGTAGTTGAAAATATATGCAGGCGAAAGTCAATTGACTTATTTAGCGAACATCACCATACAAAATATGTTAGTTCGTTCTATGGAAAAAAGTCAGAATTTCAACTAGTTGTGGTTGACAAAAAACTACTTTTTCAACTACTTTTAAATTAGTTGATTTTCCTACAGGGTAGTTACTATAGAAATCACTACACATACAACGTAAAGGGTCGTGAAGAGCGTAATTTGAACTCCACTGACTTAAGTTAAAAAAAGAAAATTTCTAGATCCTCTCCTCGGAATGTTAAAGTTCAGAGATGAGCGGAGATATCGGGATTCGATCTCACCAAAAACTAATTTATATATAAAGTTGACATTAAGCTTAATTCTCCTTCTTCTTAGGGAAGGCAGTAAAATAAGTCCAAGTCGGGTCTCATACGAGGGAAGAACAATGTTTGGGTTCCAACGTTGATGACGTAAAGCAAAAAGTAACAACTGTTTTTGAATCGATTTTATTGAGTCGCTGTGAACATTATATTGTGGATTCCATAAAACATACGCATATTCGAGAATTGGCCTAATGAGAGATGTATAGAGTAATTTAGTAGTAAAGGGATCATTGAATTCTTTACCCGATCTTTTAATGAATCCAAGGACACCTCTAGCCATATTTAACCACCATATTAATGAGGTGATTGAAGTTTAGTTTTGGATCCATAATTACACCAAGATAAAAGTATGTACAATTTCTAAGCTAATGTGATTAATAGAGTAATTTATGCTATGAGCAGTTCTGCGTGAGAATGTCATTTGCTTAAATTTTTTTAAGTTTAGATTTAAAATGTTTAAAGTTACACCAGTCCACTAGACTATTTAGATCAAATTGTAAACGATGTTGTTCATTAGATGATTTGTAAGTAAGAAAAAGCTTTACGTCGTCAGCATACATTAAGATGTCACTGTGTTTAATTACCGAAGGAAGGTCATTGATAAATAGCACAAAATAAAACTGTTCCAAGATGACTACCCTGCGGAAAACCTGAGTTGACCAAAATATGTTTTGAAAGAGAGTTTTATATAAAGCCCTTTGGGTACTTTGCGATAAATATGATTTAATCCAATTTAACAATATCTCAGAAAACCCAACAAGATGAAGCTTTTTCAAAAGGAGATTATGATTGACACTGTCAAAAGCTTTGTTTTTTTTTCCGTATAAATAACATTGGTCTGTAGTCCCAAAGTAAAACAAACCCTTTATGACACGCGTAGAAAACTCTAAGAGGTTTGTTGAAGTAGACCGTCTCTTTAGAAAACCATGTTGAGCGATAGAAATGGTTTAAGATACAAGGTTGATTATTTGATCAGTTATGATTTTTTTCAAATAACTTAGGGATTGCGCTTAATTTTGCGATGCCTCGAATATTTTTTTTTGATCTTTTTTGTAATTTATTCAATTTTCTTTTCAATGACATCAAAAACATAAACATATCTTTAAAAATAAAAAAGTTGGCTGTACTAAAAAAATTACATTTTGAAAATAATGATAAATAATCACATTACAATTAGTTATGCAGTAGATAATATCATTGTTTTCTAATAAGTATAATTTTTTTAGTACAGCCAACTTTTTTATATTTTTATTAGAGATATGCTTATGTTTTTGGTGTCATTAAAATGAAAATTGAATAAATTACAAAATTGATCCGAAAAAAAAATGTATTTATTACGCGAAGTTCTGAGAAATTTGCACTCAAAATTGAAATTTGTTAGTTTCAATCGATTGATTTCATCTTCACACAAGCACAGCTTGGTAACGGTTAAATTGGTGGGGTTTGTTAATATGCCGTTAGAGACATGATTTTATTCCCTTTGTAATGAGCTATCAAAATAAGTTCTATGTCAGTTAGTTTTTCTGACTGTCTTCACCTGATAGTAATTTTACATATGACGCGAGATAATTATGTGATTGATTTTCATACCAAAGAGCAGCCGACATCATCATAAATAACGACCTAAGCACATTGATTGCGGCTGCAACGACAAGCTGTCAAATTAGGAACGATTCTATATCGACGACAAAGCCGCAGAGGCAAATTCGGCATTACACCAGTTTCTCTCCATAAGAAATATATGTAAAAAATTTTGACAGATGCCACACGACCGCAGCCACAGTCAATGTGTCTAGGCTATCATTTCAAGAGTGCAACAACTTTAGCAAAACTACAAGAAAATAACAACTAACTAGTATCGTCTGTGGCCGAAATCCGGCCATATCAAAATCGGTTTTTCTTTTGTGTTTTTGCTGAACGCACCAACCCATAGCCTGAACTGAAGCATCCCTATCGGAAATTTCAAAGCACTTTATTAAAAACCAAGTAAAAAGGGCTTTATTCTACCTTGGCATAGTACTTTTCAGAAGGTCTTTGCTCTCGCTACGAACTGAGCTGCAAAAAAGCGCTTTGCTTTCGCTTTTCTTAGTGCTTCAAAAGAGGGCTTTGGCTGTGTCCTAACTATTTCGAATATCTGGGCAAATTTGACAAAAAGCGAAAAAAAATGAAATGGAAAAAATAAATTGAAGCTGGTAATATTTTAAATAATAATTATTTAAAGTGATAAAAAAGTAATAAAACGAGTGGCAAGGGGTTAGGGTATTCGAAACGTCATTTTAAATGATAGGTAGCAGCGAAAATAGACGCAATAAATAATGAAGCTGCTGCAGGCGCAAACGATTAAGGCGCAACTGACTCAAATATTAAAAGTAATGAAATAGTGCAAAATGAAACACTGTGTACCACTGTGAAGTGGTAAAAATGGGCCACTGAAACCGCATTCGTTGTCAGAACATAAAAAGCCTGTAATTTTTTTTTTCAGAAAACCACCGATTTTTATACCCCAACGCGTATTCGCGTAAGGGGTATATTAACTTTGTCATTCCGTTTGTAAGGCCAAGAAGAAGGCGTGGCAGGTATAGAAAAGTATTATATTTTTATCAGCATCACCACCTGGGTCGATTTCCGTGTGTCTGTCTGGGGACATGATTACAGCCGTAATTTTAAAGCTATCGCGATTATGAAGATCAAACAATCAAAAAATGGGCCAAATAGGATAAAAACCAAGCCTACCTGCCATACAAAGTGACTCTATTTTAATCGTAACATCTCTTTAAAATTCACAAAAATTAAATAAATGCCTTGAAATTTTGCACGTAAGCTTTGATCTTCAATACAAATCTGGCTATGAAATTTGAAAAAACCGTATAAAAATCACGCCTTCTTCTCACACAAAGTGGCTTTATTTCAAACGTACAATTTGTTAAAAATCTGCAAAAATGAAAGAAACGTCTTGAGATTTTGCACATAAGCTTTTATATTTAATATAAACAATCTCTAAGATATTTGCCAAAATCGGATCAAAACCACGCCCACGTTCCATATAAAGTTGCTTTATTTTAAATGCAAAATGTCTTTAGCTTTGATATATAATATGAACCATCTCAACGATATTTGGCAAAATCAAATCAAAACTACGCCCACATTTCATACAAAGTGACATCATCAAAATAGGAAAACTTTCGTAACTATATAAATCTGAATGTCATTGTGTTTGTAGTGGCTAAAGACTTCGAATATACTTGAATATGGCCGCGGGGGGATATTTTAGTTTACTAGTTGTTTTTTTTTATTTATACGAATTCGCTGGTGAAAGGCAAAACACCAAAACTCTCTACAATTTTTAAAGAAAACACTACCGCTACATTTCATATAGACAGGCTCAAACCAGCTTTTTGAATACATAAACATATAAACATAAACATAAACATAAACATAAACATAAACATAAACATAAACATAAACATAAACATAAACATAAACATAAACATAAACATAAACATAAACATAAACATAAACATAAACATAAACATAAACATAAACATAAACATAAACATAAACATAAACATAAACATAAACATAAACATAAACATAAACATAAACATAAACATAAACATAAACATAAACATAAACATAAACATAAACATAAACATAAACATAAACATAAACATAAACATAAACATAAACATAAACATAAACATAAACATAAACATAAACATAAACATAAACATAAACATAAACATAAACATAAACATAAACATAAACATAAACATAAACATAAACATAAACATAAACATAAACATAAACATAAACATAAACATAAACATAAACATAAACATAAACATAAACATAAACATAAACATAAACATAAACATAAACATAAACATAAACATAAACATAAACATAAACATAAACATAAACATAAACATAAACATAAACATAAACATAAACATAAACATAAACATAAACATAAACATAAACATAAACATAAACATAAACATAAACATAAACATAAACATAAACACTTTCAACTACACATACATAGCTATATAAATGTAAGCTTGTTAAAAAAGTGCCTGGGGACAATGAGCCTGGGTCTTTGAAAAATATGTCTAGTTTTTAAACGCATCAATATGGACGCAAATAACGTAAATTTTCCGACTTTGTTTTCTTTCTACGATTCATAATTACCCTTATTTTACACATTTTCATTCCAATTTGCTAAAAGATATGCATTCCAGGGATCTATTTTCGAATGCATTTTTTTTCCGGACAACTTGGAGTCGCGCTATAATACGGGCTGATTTTCACCTTTTTTTGAAGGACACCAACTTCTGCGCCATCTTTACATACATAAAAAAAAAAAATAATATAAAAAAATAAAATTTTCTTTTACTTATACTGATGTTAACATGCAAATGGAATTTTTTTTTATATATAATCAACTTTTTTAGAATACATCCTTTAAGATTTGCCTTCATTTTAACCGCTTTTGCTTAAAACCTCCCTTTAGAATTGAATTCAATGAAGCATTCTAATTAATAACGACGCTTGTAGCTAAAATTATGGGGCAAAATATTTCCAAATATTTCATGCGCACAAAATCAGAGCATAAATCACAATAGAACAAAAAAAAAAAAAAACTGCCGTATATAATAGAGAATATGTTGGGTTAAATTTTTAAATGATTTTTACAAAAAATTTGTTCAATTCTTATGGTCATCAAAAACTCATAAAATATTATGAGGTGTTGAATTACAAAACGAAGTAGACATGGAGAGTCCTGCGCACAAGGCAAAAGTGTAACAAACTAGCTCGAAAGCATATCTGTAATAAGTGGAGACACACACAAGATATGGTAGGGTTTAGCTGTGTGGTAAAACTGTGAGAAAATATTTTTATTTTTTTTTTTTTATTTCTAGATACTGATATGAAAATATTAGAAATTTTCAAATATTAAGCAAAACAGTAAAATGACATAAAAACTCATAAAAAATTTGCGCAGATCTGAGTTAGAAGTTGGAATGGAAGGGAGGAAGGAAGGCAGGCTAGTCGGACCCCTCAAGCACTTGACCCAGAAAAACAAAATGAGCTCAATACAACAAGCTATTGAACTCTCTGAAAGAGAAAGTCATAAAATTTATAAAATTTTTATAGCATTTTTATGAGCCTTGCCGGAATGTCCTTTTTAACGTTTTGTTTGCATGTTTAAAAAGCAATTTTCGTTAGGCGTGTCTTAAAATAGGCGTATACCAGAAATGCAAAACATTCTAAAATGATTTTAATTAGTGAACACAAATTTTATGGCAATTTTTTTAGTTGTGTTTTAAACATTAAAAATCCATTTAAATAGCATTTTGAGGTTATGTGCTGCAAACGGGAAAAACAAAAACAAAAACAAAGTACGCGTTAAAATGTATTAAAAACAATTTATTTCGTGCTTTTCATACATTTTGACCTTTGGTACTTTTTTCGTTGTACGTTTAATAATATTTAATGTGCTGATAAGAATTTGGTTTTTATGCCTTCGAGTCTCCACAAGTCAGACGGAGCGAGCGTTCATCAAATTTTGTTTTTGTTGAAATTGATTTTTTTTTGATTTTCGAATTCCATAGGGAATAAGAAATAATATTGTTTTTTTTTTGTCTAATGAATTTTTATTTCTTTTTTGTCAAAACATTTTTCTACTAAAAACTGTCTGAAAGAAAAATAAACTAAATTGAAATTCGAATTCGAACAGTAATATTTAGGAACAGGTACCAACAATTTTTGCTGTCTTAAAATACAGCTTATAACTTTTAAACCCTATTTTGTTATGTAAATAAATTGAAAATAAATACTTTAAGGAGCATTTTAATAAAGAAATGCGTAGCTTATGTAACATTTTTCAAAAGCATTTGAAACATATGCGAGCAAAACAAATAAACTGCTTTCCAAGTGATCTTGTTATGAAGTCACCAATATTATTCTCTAGGTAGATAATAATTGAAAACATACTTCAATCTACTTGAAGATTCTCTCATAACACAAAAAAAAAAAAAAAAAAATTCTTAAATTAGAGACACACAGTTCGTCTAAAGACTGAAGTCAACAATAAGAGTGACAACACGCTGGCTGATCTTTATTTTATCTCTAGCGAACTTCAGGTATGACACAATATTACAACAACAACAATAGCAACTAATTTGGTGTTGTGTTAGCTTAAGATTTATTTAAGGACTCGAGTCCTAAAATATGTGGTCAAATATTGTACACGTGCCGACAGGATCGCCTTATTAATGCAAACCAAAGACAATAAAGACATTTATATTTGCCATTCGTGATGACACATTATTTTGTTTTTTTTTTTCCTCCTTCTGCAGGATATTCGTAAACATGTTTATCAAAAGTAATGTCCTTTATTTGTTGTTTTTCCCATGTCTGCATACTGAATTGTGTACCTGCTTGTCTGCACCTATATAAAGCCTGTATTATTGTTCGATTTTCCGATCAATTAGTTTATTCTTCATACCTGAGTGTTTTTTTTTTTTTTAACTAAGAAATAAACATAAAATTGTTATTCGTTAATTGTGGACTAAATTTGTAAACAAAAATAAAGGAAAGCCTTAAAAATAAACCTTGGGCAGCAAGTGAATAGAATACAAAACTAAAGTTGAGGTTGAGTTTATAAATTTACGTTTGCACTTTTTGGGAAATAAGTGTTAAAGGGTTAAAGTTTATAATAAAAGTTTTTAATAAATCATGAATGAGTAGTACACCGAGAAAAAAGCTTATGTTAAATTGAAAAAAACCTAGTATAATTTATAAGATGGCTTTGGCAGTTTTCAGCCTCCCAAGTACTTCATACAAACGCCTAAGTTTTACATGTTAACTTGCCAGTTTTTATTTGGCTGATAAATTAACCAAGTATTTGGCAAATTTTGTATGCACTATTTAAAAAAAAAAAATTTAATTTCAAAAATATAACTTTTTTTCGGGTGTTGTTTTTCTTAATTTTCCTTTTTTTGAAGCTGCCGCCCTCCGTTCTATGATTTGCTTGACTGACATCGGCAACAACACAAAATTTTATATTATTTTATCACAACACCGTTTTTTTTCTTAGCAATTAATGACTTCTCGTCTTTTCTTGCTGCTTGACGTCTATTATAACAAGAACATTAAATTAAATTCAAATAAATATCAAATACAAATATTTTACCTTCGCATGCCGTTGAGATTCGAACCCACAACAAACGATACCACTGTGTATGAAGTCACTACACTACGCATTGAGCCAAACTCCTTCGTTACGCGGAGTGATTTATTCGATATTAATTACAACTGAAGCTATGCTGCACAATAATCTATTAATAGATTTTTGTTGTATGGCTATCAACGGAATACTGCGACAGAGTGCATCTGTTAATACAGCATCTGTTAACATAGCTGCAGTTATGTTATCAAGCAGTAGCAAGGCTGCTTGGATCAGCGGGTAGAGCGATGGACTGGCACCAAAAGGTTCAGGTTCGATTCCGCACGGCGGGCAGAGAATTTTTTTTGCTTTTTTGCTTTTCTTTTTGCTAACGAAATGTAAGAACATTTTTTGGTGTGAATATTAACGTGTGTTTTTTAATTTACTTTATGTTATTTTTGAATTTTAAAGTGTTTTTATTACAAAAAAATAAAAAAACCATTAAATTATCAAATCTATCCTACTCTCGTGTGTCTAATGACGCAGCTGTGTTTTTTTTTTTGCAGAAAATAGCTCATAACTATGCTTAAGCCATCCATGCTAGTTGTTTTTTATTTTTGTATTTTTGGATTTTGAGCTTAGGTGAATCAAATATTTTCTTTTGGCAAGGTATCGAAGTATGTGCTTTCAAATTAATGTATTAAACAATAAATTGCTTCGATGAATAAGCATAAGTTTATAATTTCCATAAAATTCTCTTTACCCAAGCCGACTTAGATGATTTACCTTTTGCTTTTTTTCTCGGTGTAGGCGTTTTTGTATGCAGTGAAATTTCCAGTACTGGCGATTCATAAAGAAGTTGAAGTTTAAATATATAGTGTATGACAAAAGTCTACATACAGCATAAACTATTTGATTTATGGAAAACTTATGGATTTTAATGAAAAGTTAGGCTTGCAGTTTAATTAGAGATTTAACAAAAAATTAACAAAAACTTTGGTCTTCATCAATGCAACAAGATATTTATAATTATACGAAAACTTAAAGTGTCTACATACAGGGCATTGTTCTAAGCTTTTCAAAAGCAAGCTTCTCATTGGAATACGAATTGTTAGTTCTTATTAAGTTGTGTTTAAAAATCTGTTTTAATCGGCAATGCTCACAAAATTGAACCCCGAAACGAAATTTCGTCTATCATGCGAAAATGTAAAAATTTCATAAATAATTCTTTAACAAAATAGCGAAATAAGAAAAATTTAGTCGAGCTAGAGTATACCATAGGCTATTACAAAAAATGAAATCGACGAGAAATAGTTCTGCAGAAATAGTGCATGCTGGATAATATATGGCACACCAAATACAAAATAGTCACAACTCAAAATTTACAAATTTTTACTTCTTCATCATATACTTTGACTGTAACACATCAAATACATTTTGTACACATCTTCTTGCTCTATAGCTTAAAAACAATATTTTGTCTCATTGCTTTGTATGGAGTTCCTTTAAAAAATAAATACGTTTTTTGCTTCACCTAGAAATTTAAAAATTTCGAGTTGTCACTGTTTGTATATAGTGTGCGATATGAGTTAATTTTTGGCGCATATATTTGTGTAGCGACCGCAAGGAAAAAGATGTATTTATTAATTTTGTATCTATTTGGTAAAA
This sequence comes from Coremacera marginata, assembly GCA_914767935.1. Taxonomy (NCBI): domain Eukaryota; kingdom Metazoa; phylum Arthropoda; class Insecta; order Diptera; family Sciomyzidae; genus Coremacera; species Coremacera marginata. The sequence goes on along the minus strand of OU612043.1, from coordinate 11,112,700 downwards.
GTTGATTAAACTATTTTTTGTGATAGTAAGGAAATAATGGAAACCTGTTGAGTTGCATGCTAAGAGTTCTTGTAAGGAGCCAAGGTTGATTTATAAGGTTGTCGCAAGGGAGAGAGCGAGTGCCCATAATTGTCAAATCGAAGTTAACATCTCATAGAAAATCTGCAAGTGCTCTCTATTATCATCCGTTTTTCTTTCGTAGTCATTCGCAAAATTGGCTGGTTTTGACAATTATGGGTACTGAGAAGAGAGTGCGATTAGCCCTGCGACAACCTTATAAATCAACCTTGGTAAGGAGCATAAGCTCTTGAGTTTTTGAAAATAATAATTCATAGCAAGAGATAACTCAAAAGAGTGGGAGTAAATTTTGATTGCTCTCCGCACCCTACTTGAAGCTTAGCTTTTTTTTTTTAAACATAATGTATTAATTACCAAATATTTAGTTAATTTTTCGCCCAAATAAAAATTTTTGCAAGTTAATATGTAAAACTTAGGCATTTTAATGAAGAACTTGGCAGGTTGAAGACTGCCAAAGCCAGCTTATAATTAATACTAGGTTTTTTGTTAATTTAACATAAGCTTTTTTTCGGTGTACACCGAAAAAACGACATGTTTTAAAATTAAACACAAAGTTGTTGTTCGGATGATGAACCGGCGTTGGCGGAAATAAAAGAAGAATGTTAGGGTTTTAGTGTTTAGAGTTTATTGAGTGTTTTATTTTGTGGTTTTTACATTTTTTCGTTATATGGTGTTTTACAAGGTATGTAATCGTGATGTGTTTTGTGAAGTACAAATTATAGAGTTGAATGTTGAATGTTGTATTGGAGTTTAGGGTGGGTTGAAAACAATGTCCGTCCTTTTAGGTTTCCAAAACGAATAATACTTTGCCTCCTTCCATGTGCCCGAGTGTCACTCGTTACCGTGGCCGATCACTTCGGCGACTTCAGCGCCAAGTCAGCCACAGCGGCGAGTAGACGGCGCAGCTGTGTTCAGTGACCACAGGGTTACGTGGTCACGTAAACAGTTGTGTTTTAGAATTTTTAAAATATTGACATATGTCTTAAGTACATTATATTTGTTTATTTGTTTAAGTTATAAGTTGATTAAAACTTGATTTTAAAAAATACTTTAAAAAAAATTTCGTCAAAGTGCCAACATATTGTATTCAAAACATATGCTTATATTTAAAAAATTTTAAAATTTGACATGAAAAACACAACTTGAAAATGAAAACATTGTGTTCAATCTTAAAGCAAGTCAATTTTTTATAGTGTTCAAAAAGAATTCAGCGATTTGAGATTTTCGTTGGGTGAATTTGGGTTTTTTTGGTGATTTTTAACCATTAAATGCCCAAGTTTTTGATTGGCTGGAAATATATATAAATGCCAGAGCCATAGCTAGAAAAATTTTACTTCTAGAACTAAAAAAATTTTTTAAAATTAGAAATCGGTAAAATAATAATAAAAATGAAAACTTTTAGGGGGGGGGGGGATTTTTAGTTAAATCTTTTTCTAAAATTATTTTAAGGGGTAAATTTAGGTAATTTAAAAAAAAAAAAAAATTTTTTATAAATAATTTCGACGATACGTTTTGCTGCAAACTGACCAATTATTGATAAATATGCTTTCCCGAACTTCGACAAAATTTCTTTTATGATTTTACGATGAGTTTAATAGACATAATCTTTGTTGAGTAATCACAAAAATAATTAAAAACAAAATTTAGTTCAACCCCCCCCACCCCCTTCCCCCTCCCCCTTAAAGTTTCCATTTTTATTATTATTTTAGTGTTTTCAGATTTTAAAAAAAATTTGTTAGTCCTGCGACCAATATTTCACTAGCTACGGCCTTGATATATGCTATGTAACTTTGAATTCTGAACAACTTTTGTTCTACGACGTCTTTTACATGTGCGTCTTACTCCCTTACACACAAATTACCCGGTCATACACTTTTTATAAACTTTTTTGACGTAGAATTACGACTTACAACGCGGTTTGTATGGGGGTATTTTTACAAATTTTTTCAAGGCCATGCAATGTTTTTTGGGGGACACTTTAGCCTTTAATATTCATCGTACGAAGATAAAATTTATGCCAAAATATCAGTTATTTTGTGCATAAAAGGATTAGCTAACTTTGGATTTTGTCACTTCTTTAATAAAGCCACAAAGGATAGCAAAAGAAAAGAAGAAAAATTCACATTTTTGTATGAGAAAAAATGCATTGATGATTCAGTTGCTGTTGACGTTCCTATGTTTGTTGCTTTAGTTCGTGACGAAATCTTGAACGCAACATCGTGCTGTTTTTTGAATAGAATCGTTTTATGAATTTCTCAGAGCTTTACAAGCAATGCATACGTATATAAATGCTTGCGCCGATAAGAAGCTTTCAGTCTGCTGCCAGACTCCAATCAGTTGTGCTGGCGTCGCTTTGTCCGCCTAATGCCTGAGAAAATAAGATGATGCAATATGAAGAAGCGATGCATAGGTAATAACCTATTTTTTATATTTGGTATTTGTTTATATTTGGTATTAAAAAAAGCAGCGCTACTACATATAAACCATTATGAACCATCAAGAATCGTAACTGCTTGTGTTGTTATTAATAATACGTAATATATATGCAAATAATATTTGCATACATATATTTCTCTTGTTTTTGTAGATTGTTATTGTTTTTGTTAATATTCAGCAAGATCAATACAATAAATAATACATAAATAATACAAAAAATTATATTACTACTATGCTGGTTTACATATACGGAGACTGGAGGCAGGCATGGTAGTAATGCTATTAAAAACTTAATTTATTTTTAAAACATAATAATTTCGATTTATTTATTGAACTAATTTTATATTAATTACATATTATAAATATATTTTGTTTGTTAAAATTTAAATTTCCAACTTAATTTAAAATATATATAAGTTCTTTACTGCAGAAAAAATAATAACCTCATATTATTCTGAAATATTTGACTGAATTTTTTAAACAAAAGATTGCATTCTATATATTTCTAAGCAACATAAAAATAAACAAGAACAACAAACTCATAAACAAATAAATCAAACAAAAATTCTACGTCCACACTTACGATACTATCGAAACTGTGTCTTTTTTTTATTTTGATAATTTTTTGCAGAAAATTTATTAAATTTATATCATATATTTAATACTTACGTTGCTTCCTTAATATACTTTTGTTAATTAATCCTTAATATACTTAATATACTTGAAATTGAAAGAAACAACGACCCGAAAATTTATAATTTACTAAAATTTCGATTTTTTTGAGGTGTTATCACTTGACCAACTAAAACACTTGTCAAACGAGTTATAAACACCTATCTTCAAATCAAAAATGGTGGCGCTTAGATCATAAAACAATAAGATACAACAAAATTTACAAAAATTGAATGGAAAAGATGCGAAAAAAAAAATAGCAAAATAGTAGTCTACGTGGTGATTTTTCGTTCTTTGTCTTTGAAATGTCTTTATCATAGGCGCCGGAAGCTCATCTCTACGGGGGGGGTCAGGGGGGGGAAGAGACTTTTTCGGTAAACAAAGCTTTATAATAAAATTTGTGTTGAAATCTTCGGCATAGATAACGGCGCAGAAGCAACACTTGCTACTTTTATTTCAATGTGTACGTGAGATGGAAACCAACACTGGGAAATAATTTAAATATTATAGTAGGGCTATTATTTATTTCATAATTTCTTTATTTCATAAAATCTTAAATTAAATTACAACTTTTAAATAGCACTACACATTTATGAAATAGTTAAGAACACTCTGTTGTCAGGTTGACAAGAAGTGAGTGTAATTATCATTCTATTACTATTTAATGTAGAATATCGAAGGGGAAAGCAAATTAAATATAGTACAAGTAAAAATCTATACTATTAATAAATCTGTAGCCACTTTTTATGTTCACTCATCACGTTTAAACAACTCAGATTTTTATAAAATTTTGTACACATATTTATAGGTCAGCAGAGAGTGCAATAGGATACTTTATTATAACCCATTAACAACCAATGTTACTATATGGAAACATATGCGTCTCGAATTTTCATTAAATACTGCATAATATTTCAAAAGTTTTAGTGCCAGTTTTTTAAAAAAATGTAAAATTAACATGCAATAATAACTTATTTCTGCTCAATGGCATACATAGTTTTCACCAAAATGTTGCTTCAAGTCTAAAAACGTCTGTTTTTTATGGTTTTCTTTCGGCCCTAATGGATTAAATTGCACTTCGGTTAAACGAGAACAAAATCAATAAACGCTTTTAAATTTCCTTCAATTTGATACCAAAATCATGTATGTAGTTTGAAAACTGTGAAAAATTTTAGTACCAGATCTTTTTAGTATTAATTATAAGCTGAGAGAGAGAAAAACGACTTGAAATTCACACTTTTAGCTTTGAAGGCAAATATTTCAGTCAGTTTGCAATGGATTTCAATAATTTTTTTTGAAAAATGTTGTTTGTTAAAATATCCTTCAAACATAAGTTGAAATTTTTACTAAACCAAAGTATTAATATTTTTAAAAATTTTTTTAAAAAATGTTCAAAAATTTTTAGTTTAAGCCAAAAAATTGGATAAAAGTTGTTTTTGTTGAAAAAAAAATTAAATCCAAAATTTAGGTATTCGATTTCCTATCAGATGATATAACAATCTTAAGGTTAATAATTTGTAGTATGACTTAAACAATAAAAAATCGTTTTGGTAGCGAAAAATCAAGCCTACCCACTATCAATTTTTGAATGAAAACTTTTTGAAAACCCGGCGAAGCGGCGGGTTTAAGCTAGTAAAAAATAAAATTATGGAAAGAAAATTTAATTCAATTCAAGTAGTAATAAAATATAACTAAGAGAAATTTAATGCAATATTCAACAATATTCAAGCTAGACTAAGGGAGTAAATATATTATATATAGCAGAGTAATCAATTAAGAAAAGCCAATGCTTAACATTTTTAAGAAATACTGTTTTTGCTCTTTCGCATCTAAGATTTTCTGGTAACATGCTATACAACCGAGGTGCTGTAACAAGGTAGAAGCGTGAGAAGTGCGTTTTACAAATAGTAGGAATAGTTGCAATAGTTGCAGTGTTCACTCTTAGATTGTAGTTAACCGACTTCAAAAAGGAGGAGGTTCTCAAGTTCGTCGGTTTCTCAGGTTTTTTTTTTTTTTTTATTTTTTTATTTTTTTTTTTTTTAAGTATGTACATCGATAACTCCTAAACCATATGCCTGATTGCCATAATTTGTGGGGACCAGATAGATATCATAAGCATGGAGGTGCCTGTACAAAAGTGGGTAGAATTCGAGAACTGGGCGTGGCAATAATAGAACTCGCAATACTAGATACTATTGTATCTCGAATAATATTGACACTAGGGTACTGCAATTAAGTGTAGGGGTAGGCACAATTATTACAAATTACGGGCAAGAAAATGGGCGTAATTCGACAAATGGGCGTGGCAATATGAGGAAAACAGTGTATCTTGAATAATTTTGAGGCTAGAGTACTGCAATTAAGTATAGGGGTAGGCATTATTATTACAAATTATCGTCAATAAAGTGGGCGTTATTCGACAAATGGGCGTGGCAATACTAGATAAAAACTGTATCTCGAATAATATGGACACTAGGGTACTGAAATTTAGTGTAGGGGTAGACACAATTATAACAAATTGCCGTCAACAAAATGAGCGTTATTTGACAAATGGGCGTGGCAATATTAGAAAAATAGTATATCTCGAATAATATTGCTACTATAGTACTGCAATTTAGTATGAAGGTAGGCATTACTATTACAAATTATGGCCAATAAAGTGGGCGTTATTCGACAAATGAGCGTGGCAATATTATAAAAACACTGTATCTCGAATAATATGGACGATAAGGTACTAAAATTTAGTGTAGTGGTAGGCACAATTATTACAAATTGCCGTCAACAAAATGAGCGTTATTTGACAAATGGGCGTGGCAATATTAGAAAAATAGTATATCTCGAATAATATTGATACTATGGTACTGCAATTTGGTAAAAGGGTAGGCATTATAAGTAAAAATTACGGTGAAGAAAGTGGGCGGATTTCGACTACTGGGCGTGGCAATATTAGAAAAACAGTGTATCTCGAATAATATTGACAATAGGGCACTGAAATTTATTGTAGTACAGGGGTAGGCCGAATTATTAAAAATTATGGTCAATAAAGTAGGCGCTATTCAATAAATGGGCGTGGCAATACTAGATAAACACTATCGCAGTTAATATGGACGCTGGGGTACTGAAATAAAGTACAGGGGTAGGCACAATTATTGGGAATAACGCTCCAGTTAGTGGGCGCTTATTTAACAAAAAGGCGTGCCAATATTTGAAAAACACTATATCTCGAATAATATTGACACTAGGGTAATAAAACTCGTTACCAGAATGGGTATAATAATTTCAAAACAGGTGACATCTAATTTAAATTTAAGAGGCAGATATTTGAAATAACCAACAAACTTTCAGATTTTAATAGAACAAATTTTTTCGGAACAATTTTATTTATGTTGTTTATACACTTTATTCGAAAATTTATCATATTCTCTAAAAAGGAAGAAATAAAAATTAAAAAAAAAAAAAAACAACCGACTACAAAATCCCTACAAAGTAAAAAATAATTTTAAAAATACTTTTCCTTTTAATTTCTTGGTCATATTTGATAAATTATTTAAACATACGAGTATTATTATATATGAAATCTTATTATCTTAATTTTTTTCTTATTTGTTTTATTATCATAACTACATTTATTTCTTGATGAATACAAATGCTTTGAAGTTGGCGCTTCTGATTAAAAGTCTGATTATATTAGCGCCAACCTTAAAAGCTTTTGTATTCATCAAGAAATTAATATAGTTATGATAATAAAACAAATAAGAAAAAAATTAAGATAATAAGATTTCATATATAATAATATGTTTGAATAAATTATCAAATATGACCAAGAAATTAAAAGGAAAAGTATTTTTAAAATTATTTTTTACTTTGTAGGGTTTTTGTAGTCGGTTGTTTTTTTTTTTTTTATTATATCTTACAGAATAGAATGCGAATTTGTCAAAAAAGATTTTGAGAACTTTGTAGCAATACAAATGCCTTAATGGGAGAATCTTCAGAGATTTGAACAGATCAAAACTTGATGTTCTAACATTGACTTTGCATATAATTCTAATTGCATGCTTTTGCTTAATTATTAAAGGTTCTATTTTGTTAGAATATGCCCCAAGATATTCACAAGATATTCACAGTCTTGTGCGAATGGTCTTGCATCATAGCTTTAGTAAAATGGTAGAGTATATTTTTTCTTTACACTGATAAAATATGCAGAGATACACTTACTACGCTTGTGTAAATATGCAAAACTAAAAACCCATAGTTTATATTTACTATACATATGCAATACTGATCTCCTCAGTGGGCAAAAGCAGGGCTTCGAAGCGCTACTAGCAAGGCGCTTCTAATGGATTTCGTAGTCCTTCCACGCACATATCCAAGCCCATAAGCTTTTTTATATGAAATGGCCAAATTTTTCAGGCCTTCCGCTCTCCTTGCCTTAAAGAGGCCTACTATAAGCACTCCTTTAGAATGGACTTAAAGAAGTGGTTAACCAAAACAATTAAAAAAATATATTTTTTTTTTATATATTTTTATGTATGCCCTACCCATTTCTGTGATTTTATTTTATTTTACATATTTTTGTCAGAAAGGAATATTTCTAAGCCATAACGTTGATTATTATTCAGCATTTTTAAACTAATATATAAGCTGCTCAGAGCACAAGTGGCGTAAGCTCACTTTTGGTAGTTTTGAGAAAATGGAATATTTAGAAATATTCTTATTAGAATTCTATGTATAAAGAAGTCAGTTTTGCTTACAAGCTATGTGAAGAGAATAAAAACTCATATCGTAAATAATTAACTTAATAATACAAAAAAATAATGAAGAATATTGCCATACTAAATTGAGCATATTTTTGAAATTTCTTATTTCCGCTCTAGAAATCTAATGTGAGATATTTTACGAATGTTTTGATGAGGTATGATAGCATTTAGTGCCATTAATCGAACAAAACTTTCCCTAGTGATTATCTTCATTATTAAAGGAGATATAAAATGAATGAAATTTCTCATTTCCGCTGAAGAAATCTAATGTGAGATATTTTACGAATGTTTTGATGAGGTATGATAGCATTTAGTGCCATAAATCGAACAAAACTTTTCCCTAGTGATTATCTTCATTATTAAGGGAGATATAAAATTAATGGGCTTACGCCACTTGTCCTCTGAAATCATTATATTATTTGTCAGAACAACGACTAAGTATTGCATTTTATTCAGAGTTTACATAAGCTAGGAGTTTCTAACCCGGAGTTATAAATAGGTTACATATTCCTCTTCACTTCTATGCACTTAGCTCAATTTCCTTAAAAAATGTCCACTTGTGCTCTGAACAGCTCCTATATTTTAACTTTTAACGAAAAAGTAACTCTGAAATATAAGCACAACCAGTTCTTGTAGGAAAAATATAATTGTTGTACTGGCCTGTTGCGGGATTCTCGAACGACTTAACGACGATGGTAGTTCTAGTTAACTAGCGAAAACTGTCATTTACTATGAAACTGTGCATGCACAATGACCGATAACGACAACTATGATTATTGTTAACTCTTTGGGAATCCTGCTACTGGGTAGCGAAAAATTAGGCCTCATAGAAGCGCTCGCAGAAGCAGCGAGGAAGTCATGTGCCTTACCGCCAAAAGTAGCAGTAAATACACGCCTTCGTTAGAAAAGACCTAGCTTCATTGCCAATTAGGTCTAAGCTGACAGCAAATATATACAAACAAATATATGGAAACTAAGTAAATAAAAAAACGAATCAAACGGGAGAACCCAATAAAAAATTAATTAAAAAGTCACTGAGTAATCAGCTGCGATTTTCATGCTTTGCAACAAGTAACAGCGGCTGATCTAGAAAAATATTGCTCGTAGAACTAACAAATTTTTTTTTAAACTATAAAACATCTTAATCATAATAAAAATAAAAACTTTAAGGGGGGAAGGGGAAGGGAGAGGGGAGGGGGGAGGGGGCTTTGAACTAAACTTTTTTCTAGAATTATTTTAAGGTTTTAAATCAGGTAATTCTAAAAATTTTCAAAAAATAATATTCTTTGTAAATAATTTCGACGATACGTCTTGCTACGGAAAGGCCTATTTATCGATAATATGTCCTATTTATCGACACAATTGATGGAAAACTTTTACAATTGCATAAATTAGCAATCTTAAATACTCAAGATTGTGAATAGCCCTCATTTGTTTCAAATTGTATACTCTAGTACAGGCCCGTAACCAAGGGGGATGTTTTAGGTGTTCAACCCCCCTCCCCCCTTAGGGTCCAGATAGTATGGAAAAATATGAGACTATGAGACTATTAAATTCAAAATGTATTTTTTTTTTTTAGAGAAAAACTGTGAAAATGATGTTAATTTACTTGATGATGCAAAAGTTTAAACATTTTCAAAGCCCATTTAAAAAACTTCGCTTAATTAATGAAAAATTTGTTTGGCCAAATTAAAGATTAACTTTGCTTATAAAAGTCATAATCATTCTATTGGAATTTAGCTGCAAAAAGCTTGTATATTCAAGAACCGTTTCCCGTTGTTGATTTTGATGATCGAAAAGACCCTTATATCCGGAAAAATTTATATATGAAATTATACCCAGAACGAATATAATTTCATAAATAATAGAAAATAAGGTTGACACATTTTATGCAATATCTAAGCTTATTGGACCCAAAACCTTTGAGAAAGCATTTGTTTGAATGGATTTTTTTTAAAAATTTTTAAAAGCTGAACCACGCAATTGAACACATTATGGGGTATTCCACGTAAAGCGGATGACTAAAAAGTTTACCCATTCTATTTTGTTGTTTACGTGGTATATAAGACATCTAAAAGCTCAAACTTGGTTCAAAAATATAGCTCTGCGCGAAGTCCAAAATTTTCCAAGTTAAAGGTTTCGAAAAATCATCTAAAATCTAAATATCCTATTTTCAAAAAAAATACTCAATAAAAAATTTTTTAAAACATTTTATACCGTCCAATGCTATGGGGATTTGATGATTTTTTAATCATGTTACCAAGCTCTCATAAGAAAAATTAACAATTGAGTTTTTCAAATTTCGGCATTTTTAAAATTATTTTTTACTATATTAAAAAATTATAAAACAAGTTGGATGTTCAAAACATGTATTTCTAATTATTTAATTTGCAAAAGGTTTAAATACAAGCCCACTACTGATTCGATTCTTAAATATAAAAAAAAAACTAACTGTTTAATAAAAATTTATCCAGCTGAGTAATGGTTTTCAAAGAAAGACTTATTTTGATGCGATAACTTAAATAATATATTCGGTTTTTGAATTACGGGTTTTGAAAAATAATCTGAGATTAAAATATGATTTTTTTCGGAGTCGATTCCTCTGCTCAAAAAATTTGAATAAGAAAATATATAGTAATGAAAATGATATTAATTTTTTTCTGAGGAAATGGTGCAGTTCTATTTCTAAAGATTTTAAAATATTTTCTTTTGAATATAATTTCAATAGTCGAAATCGTTTTCGAGAGCAGTAATATTTTGGCCTTTAATGATGACTTGAACTAGGGTTCACACAGGTCCAAATACTTGTACACAAGCTGAGGATCAATAAAAGCGTAAGATAGCCAAAAAGAAACCGAATCTAAAGAATAACATTTTTTTTTTTGTTCTCCCGTTTATATAAAATGTCCCGTAGAAGTTGTGAATCAAGCTTCAATAGGTGCAATTTTTAAAAAAAAGTTAATTTTTCATATCTAATCTTAATTTTGATTTTAATAAACTGCAAGAAATTTTAACTTTTTATTTTTCAAACTAATATTGTTGTATTGGTAAAATTTTGTCATAGACATTTTTACTTTTTGTGCTAATTTTTGGAATTAAATTTTTTAAAAGCCAATTATAAATTCTCAATTTGGACTTTTTTTCAAAAAATCATAGGCAAAAATCGAAAACTTAGCACTAGAAATTAATTTCATAAAACAAATCAATAAACTCCTGCCATCTCTCTTATGGTCATTTAAAAACGTGCATATTCACGAGTAGTCTTAAGAGAAAAAGTATTTGTTCAAAAAATTTCCATATCCTTGAGTTTAGCTTTTTTATTGGTATCTACTTATACAGTGCTGGACAAAGAATTAGCACAATATGGAATCGGTTACTCTGCCACAATATTAATATCACTAGATTCAATGCAGCAAAATTTTGTTGTTTTTTTTTAAACTACGTGTTCTTACTCTTGCATTTCATGGAAAAGAACCGTTACAAGTCACGTGATTATTTTTTTCTTAACAAAAGATCGGAGCAATCATTCAAGTTAGCTGGTCATTGAATTAGCACATGTTGCTTAATATAGTCTTATAAATTGATTTTAAGCAAATTCAATAAAGTTTTTATCGAAACACGGTTTGTTGATGTTTTATTTCTTTATTTAAAATAAAAAATTAATGAAAAAAATTAATTAGATGGGTCGAAAGTCGTCATGCACTGCAGAGCTAAGAAAAATTATAATAAATATAAAAAATAATGGAAAAACTATAAATGAAATCGCAAACGATATAGGACGCTCTAGAAAAATTGTTTACAATGCAATCCAACATTATCGGAAACATAAAACCACCACATCTATTAAAAGAAAGGCTCCTCCAAGAAAAACAAGTGCTGCTGAAGACAGATTAATATCGATGGAAGCGAAGAAAAATCCCTTTATTACATCCGCAGATATCCAGAAAAAATTCAATCAGCATCACAAAATTGCAGTTATCAGCAGGACCATCCGTAGAAGACTTAATGAGGCTCAATTGATAGGATACGTAGCGCAGCATAAACCATTAGTTTCAAAAAAAAAAATATTAAAGCTAGGTTAAATTTCGCCAAAACGTTTGGAAACAAACCATTATCATTTTAGAAAAATATATTGTGGAGTGATGAGTCCAAATTCAACCGATTTGGGTCTGATGGAAAGCGGCATGTGTGGCGTCCACCAAAACAGCAGCTTAATCCGAGGTATACAATGAAAACAATTAAACACGGTGGAGGGAATGTTATGATCTGGGCTGCGTTTTCATGGCATGGCGTAGGACCAATTGTAAAGATAGATACTAAAATGGATCAGCATTTATATAAACAGATTTTAGAGCGGCACATGGAACCGTTTGCAGAGGAAAATTTACCATTAAGATGGTCATTCATGCATGACAACGATCCTAAGCACACTTCACGGCTTGTGAAGCAGTTTCTTAGTGATCAGCAAATCAATGTTTTGCCGTGGCCTGCACAAAGTTCTAAGTAAGTACTAAATATTAATATAAAAATATATTAAAACTCAGGTGAAAGCTTTTGTTTCAAAATGTGCTAATTCTATGGCCACAAAAAAATTTAGCCTAATAGAAAAACATTTAAAAATATCTTCCTAATTTAGCCTAATAGAAAAACATTTAAAAATATCTTCCGAACTTAAATTATCTGTTTATTTTTAAGAACATTAAATTTTTTATTTTTCTGTAATAATGAACTTAAAATAAAACAATTAATAAATAAACATTAACAAGTCTTTTTAAAATACATGCTGCGTGTGCTAATTCTTTGGCCAACACTGTATGTATATTTTTTTATCAAAAGCCCCCGCCCCCCCCTAAGGTAAATCCTGGCCTGCTCCAGTATGGAAAAAAATTTTATACTTATTTAGTATTGAAACTTAAACCAAAATCAGTATTAGAAGATAATACGAAGTGAGCCTTAAATTTTAACAAATTTTTTTTTTCAATTATTTTTATTTTAAAGTTATATTTTAGACTTGTTAGTGAAATTCTGTAGGGGAAATTTTAAGTTTTTGTATAAATTTTCACAATTATATTTTTAAAAAGGCAATTATAATTTTCAATTAGAACCATTTATCAAAGAACTATAGACACAAATTAAAAACTTAATTCTCAAAATTGGTGAACTCTCTGCTTCTTATCAAAAAAATAAGGCATGGACAAGATGCGTCTTAAAATTTAACGTTTATGCTAAGAAAAATTTCCCATAACCTTGTATTTGTACTTTTTGCTGGTATTTGCATATATTTTTTTTTATCTGAACCTGGCTAAGAACCTGATATCACTTACTTTTTTTCTTTTATAAAAATTTACTGCAGAAAAAATTTTTCTCCTCGCCAAATTTTATACTTATTTATATATAACAGCTTTCAGAAAATAAACAACTGATTTGAGCCGCTTTTAAAAGATCACAACAAAGTTGTGATAATTTAACTTAACATTTTAATATAATAACATTTTTCCTAAATAACATCATGTTTTATAACTTGAAATATTTGCAACAACAACTATAAATTAATAAATGGGCGTAGCTAAAACGAGTTTGTTTGTTAAATAATTGCTCAGCAAGCACGACAGAGATAGAAAGCGCAAGTTTCCATAGTTGGGAGAGTGAAAAGCAGCCGGCTAATCAATGAGAAAGAGAGAGAGAAAGAGAGAAATCGTGTGTTCGTTTGAGTTGAATTGAAACTAAACTGTGGTGAATAGCAAACATGAATAAAAACAAGAACTGGTTAACATTCGTCGTAATTGTTGGAGAGGGGCAGGGGCAAAGCAGCAGGCATTGTATACAAAAACAACAACAACAACAGATCTAAGGATGAAAGCAACAGCATGCGCGAAGAGAGCAAAAACATACATTAATAATTATAACATTATTGAATACAATATAATTTTTTTTTATAATCACATTACATATTTGTTTTTGTTTTTTCGTTTCGACATTTAAATGAGTACAATATTTGTAGTGTTTTTTTTTGTGCTTTTGCTGCTGTTTTTTTTTTTTTCTTATTATATTAATATATTTTTAAAGATTTTAAATTTTTCTGAGTTGAATTAGGTTGAGCTGAGCAGAGCTGATCTGAGCTGCTGTTGTGCACAGTTTCAAGTAAAAAAGGCACGCGAGCGGTATTGAAAAAGTGCGGCTTGTGAAAGTGCGGATTAGTTTGTAAAAAAAAAAAATTTTATAAGATAAAGCTTAGAGACAAAAGCTTTATAAGAAATTCAAAAAAGTTAAGGTGAATTTTATCGGAAATCTGAAAGATAAGAGAAAAATTTATATATAAAAAAATAATATATGAAGGAATTTGTTAAAAAATTTTAAAAAAGTGGAATGTTAGTAAATTTTTTTTTTCACAGTAGAATAAATGCCCAAATAATTATTAAGAGCAGAAGCAGAACATAATATGAAATCCACAAAACCTAAGAAACAGCGTAACAACAATAAGGATGCTGCGAGCAAGGATAGCACGGTAACAAAATCGCGTACCGCCACTAGCTTGCTGACAAATGCAGCCAAAATGAAGATCACTAAGGCGATTGTTAACTCAAAATTTGCGACCGGAAGCGGAAACAATGCCCTGTTGACGACCTGTGAAAAGCTAAGCTATGCAGGCATGCCAGGAGCAGCGCTGCAAATGAGGCCCATACAGGAGAAGGATGCAGGATCAAATATGTGTACCATGCCAGCAGACGATCGTACAGCAGAGGCAATAGCAGGCCAAGCGGCGAGAGAGCAGCACGAGCAGCAGGCGACAATGTATGCGAAAGAGATGCAAGCACAACAGGCAACAACAAACACAAGATCACCACTAACAACACAACAACAGGCAAACTCAACACATACTTTGTCGCAGGCCACAACAACACCAACTCAAGCAGCAGTAACCACAACGCTGCCTGCGTCGTCAACAAACACGGACTCGAATCGATCGACAACAGCGACGACGACGACGACGAACTCCACTTTATCATCGTCGTCGTTAGCGTCAGCGACACAACAACTCGTATCAGTTGTCAACGAAACATCAAACGAAACGGTGTTACGTGCAACCGCAGCAGCAGCAGCAGAAGCAACAGATAAATTGCGATCATCGCTAGCAACAGCAACGACTATCAAAATTGAAAATAGTTTTTGTGAAAATAATAAACAAAGTGTGAGCAATGAAAATACAACAACAACAAAACTTATTGTTGACAGTGATAAGCCGACGATAGCAACAATTGTGCCGGCTGTTGTTACAGCAACAGTAGCCACAATATCAGTGATAAATAGTACAATAACAAACACAAGTGATAAAATTAGTAGAAGTTTTAGTAGTAAAAGTGTTGAAAATAGTGCCGATGAAGAGTATATGCAGCAACAACAGCAACCAGAAAGTGAGCAACATTTACTAGCAGCAACAAGTGCAGCAACTGAAGCTGAAATATTGCCCATAAACTATCGTGGTATCAATAATTCCGTTATTATAGCAAATTTTAACAATAACAGCAACAACACTCAGCAGCAGCAGCAACAAGCAGCAACTTTACTCTATACGCAACAGACAAACGCACAGGAGCAGCAATATTTGCGCTACACACACGAATTGGCAGAGAATCAGCAGCAACAGCAGCACCAATTTTTGTCCACCCAGCAACAACAACACATACTCAACAACACCAGCGACCCGAATTTAAATCTAGCCGTAGCTGGTTTACTGACACAGCAGCAACAGCAACACCATCAACAACAGCAGCAGCAACAACTGCTGGCCACATACAACAATTGGGCCTACGATTTGACGCTGCATCAGCAACATCGTGAGCTGGCCGATAAAGCTAGCAACGAGCTGGCCGCCCTGCAACAGCAACAGCAGCAACATATTCTGCTATCCACGCAACTTGCGCATCCACAACACTATCTGCAGCAGCACCAACAACAGCAATACGAACAGCTTGAAACCAGCAACAGCAGCGGCAGCAACACTAACAACATGCGCAACAATTTTGCCCTCTACACCACTTACGGTGGCGTCAATCCGCACGAACATCATCTACAACACACCCACCAGCCTCATCATCATCATCATCACCATAATCATCATCATCACAGCAATACTGCCACACCCAATACGACCCACACGCCCACCAGCATCGATGAAGTTATTCAGGACACGCTAAAGGATGAATGCATGGATGATCATCACACTAACGTCAGCTATTTGACGCTCAGCACAGTCAGTGATCTGCAGGCTCTGAAGGAAAGCTATCATCAGCAACAACAGCAGCAGCATCATCATCATCAGCAGCAGCAGCAACAGTCGACGCATGAGCATCATTTGTCGCAACAACAGCAGCAACATCACAGTCACCATTCCCACCATCATAGCAATAATTCAGCTAGTTCGGGCACCCCTTCCCCCATTGGCGTGCTTCAGCCCAGTGCGCATGATGATGTTGTCAACCTGCAGAGTTTCACCCAGCTGACAAATGCCACAACACATCGCGATATTTATGGCAATTTGACTCCCGAGCATACGCCCCTCGTCTACTATCCATCGCCCTTGAGTCCGGTGCTGTCCAGTGGGTAAGTTTGACTTAGTTTTTTTTCTACTGCTCTTAAAATGCTTATCTGCAAGTGTTAAAATTTTTGAAACCATTGAAATCATTACCTAAGTGAATTACAAAAATAAACACTTCAACACCAGATGGGGCTTAATAGAGCCAAAGACAAATCTTACACATTTATGAATTGTAAATTATTTTGAAGATATTAAAAATGTCAACAGGCGCGAATTTAAAGAAATAATGCTCGCAGAACTTACAAATTTTTTTTCAAAATTAGAAAATATAAAAATTTGAGGGGGTGGTGGGCGTGGCGTTGGTCTGTGAACTAAATTTTTGCCTAAAATAATTTTTGTGATCATTTAACAAAAATGATATCTTTCAAATATATTGTAAATTCATACAAAATTTTTGTCGACATTCGGAAAAGCCTATTTATAGATCTTAAGCAAGACGTATCGTCAAAAATTAAACGTATCGTATTATTTAAAAATCCTCTTAAAATAAATTTAGAAAAAACAAAAAATTACTTCAACGCCCTTTTCCCCCTCACCCCTGAAAGTTTTCATTTTTATTATAAATTTTTGGTTTTAAATTTTTTAAATAAATTTAGGAATATTTTTTTTTTAGTTCTGCGACGAATATTTCGCCAGGTATGCCTGGGCATAGAAATATGCTTTATCTGAACACATTACGAGAGTAAAAATTTTAACGAAGAGACTTATTTAAAAGTGAATAAAAAGATTTTTGAAAAAAATTCCATTTTCGTGATTCAAACCATTTTTGTCCATCCAAACCATCGATATTCTTCAGTCCATTTTTAAGAAAATTTCAAATTTACGAGAGAATTAACGCTAAGATATTCTAAAAAGAACTATAATAAGCCGTATAGAATAGGTACATCTAAAATATAAATTTATTGCGTCAGTAATTAATATGATGGTATTGAATATTATGATATTTTAAAGCCATCTGAACCAAACCGCATTTCTCCATAATAAATCTTAGATTTTGAAATACAGTGAAGTTATTATAAACTAGTAAGAAATGGAGCTTCGGCAGGGTACCGAAGCTAAAATACCCCCCAGCAGCCGTACTGAAGTATATCCGAAATCATTAGATGTCTATAAAATTTTTATGTATAATCTGCAAAAATATTTGTGTCACACGCTTAATTTAATTTTACCCTTAGCTGCCACATAGAGTAATTTGTAAGCAAAGTAAAATGCCGCACCCACTTTTCTAGTATAAAGACTCCACATTTTACCGAAGAGTATATGTATGGGTTGGATAAACGATGTGGGCGGAAATTGGATACAAACAGACACGATGCCATTCAGTTTTATATATTTACGAAAGTTTTTCAAGTTTGATGACGTCACTTTGTATTGAAGGTAGACGTGGTTTTGATCCGATTTTGCCATATATCATAGAAATGATTCATATTATATATCAAAGCTAATGTGCAAAATTTCAAGATATTTCATTAATTTTTGTAGATTTTTAAGAGATTTTACATTTGAAATGAAGCCACTTTGTATGGGAAGTGGGCGTGGTTTTCATCCGATTTTGCCATATATCATACAGATGGTTTATAATAAATTACAAAGCTCATGTGCAAAATTTTAAAACATTTTTTTAATTTTGCAGATTTTTAAGCGACTTAACGTTTCCAATAACGTTTCCACTTTGTATGGGAGGTAGGCGCGGTTTTTATCCGATTTGGCCAAATATCATAGTGATAGTCTATATTAAATATAAAAGCCTATGTGCAAAATTTCAAGACATTTCTGAGATTTGAGCAGATTTTTAAGGGATTTTACGGTTAATCTAGAACTACTTTGCATGGGAGGTAGGCGTGGTTTTTATCCGATTTTTCCAAATTTCATTGTCAGGATTTATATTGAAGACCAAAGCTTATGTGCTAAATTTCAAGGCATTTCATTAATTTTTGTTGATTTTGAAGAGATTTTACTGTTCAAATAAAGTCATTTTGTGTGGGAGGTAGGCGTGGTTTTCATCCGATTTCTCTAAATTTCATAGTGAGGATGTATATTGAATATCAAAGCATACGTGTCAAATTTCAAGGCATTTCGTAAATGTTTGTGGATTTTGAAGAGATTTTACCTATAAAATAAAGTCACTTTGTATGGAAGGTAGGCGTGGTTTTGATCCGATTTTGCCAAATATCATAGAGATGGTTTATATTATATATCAAAGCTAATGTGCAAAATTTTAAAACATTTCTTTAATTTTTGTGGATTTTCAAAAGATTTTACGTTTAAAATAAAGCCACTTTGTATGGGAAGTGGGCGTAGTTTTCATCCGATTTTGCCATATATTATAGAGATGGCTTATATTCAATATCAAAGTTTATGTGCAAAATTTTAAGACATTTTTTTAATTTTTGTGGATTTTAAGATATTTTACATTTAAAATAAAGACACTTTTAATAGGAAGTAGGCGTGGTCTTCATCCGATTTTTCCAAATTTCATAGCCAGGATTTAGATTCATGATCAAAGCTTGCGTGCCAAATTTCAAGGCATTTCTTTAATTTTTGTGGATTTGAAAAACATTTTCCAATTAAAATAAAGTCAGTTTGTATGGGAGGTAGGCGTGGTTTTCATCCGATTTGGCGGATTTTCGAACTTAATCTTCCTTTTTTAAAAATAAACTTATATTTTGAATTTCATCGCGATTGCTTTAATATTACGGCTGGAATCGTGTCGACAGACGGACAGACAGACGGACACACGGAAATCGACTCAGGAGGTGATGCGGATCAAAAATAGATACATTTTTCTATACCTGCCACGCCTCCTTCTTGGCGTTACAAACGGAATGACAAAGTTAATATACCCCTTACGCAGTACGCGTTGGGGTGTAAAAATGAGTAAATATCTTCTACATAGAGATTCACTTTAAAGCAGCGACCGAGAATAACAGAAATCCGCTATGTGTTTATAGAGGACCCTGCCATTGAGGCTTAATTCCTCTGGGTCCACAGACATTGGAGTTATAGTTCATGAATGAACATATAGTATTAAAAAATGCACATCCAAAAAAGATGTGCACCTGAAATACTCTTCACAGACCTGTATTATACAAGTGACACTAGAAAAGCAACCACGCACTAGATGCCACATTCATAAACACAAAAGCATTACCCTGTGCCCTATTCTGTAAAAGCAGTATGCAATAAGAATTCCATACTGCCCTTAATAGTACCAGTTTGGCTACCGGTAGATGGCGTACCTTCATTACCATCTACTGGTCAAGACGAGACCTATCCAATCTCTTGCATACTAAGCAGGTATGCCAGCCCGGTCGTACTACTGCGCGACCCCGCCGGTCAATCTAGATCTGTGCAAGCGATGTGCACAAACCAGGTACGCCATCAGCACGAGTCTCCCCGAAGAGCCAACCCATGATAGTCACCTGGGCAAGTCGGTCCCGTCGAAATGGGGGTCTACAACATCCCAGCAAAGAGACAAAAAATTCATATATTTATATATATGAATTTTTGACTGTGCACATAGCACTGTTTCGCAATTGACTGGCACCTCAATCCAAGGTGTGGTAAGATTACCATACCCTGAACGAAGTGCCTACGATTTTTGACCCGTGCCCAACCGTCACGAGGTCACCATCTTTCCTTGTGCCCTAAGACACCCATTTTTGCCTTTTGTTGGCCATATAGACCATGTCTCAATGCCGTGGATAGATAAGGTCACCTCATTCGACGGGTTTGACTATCCCCGTGCTAACAAGTTATATGGACCATTGCTATTCCATCGCAGGCTTTTTTCACAATGATATACATAGTGACCGCCACCCCGAGCTCTTGGTTGGCCCTATCAGTTTTTACGTTTGCAGAACGTATCCTACAAACAACCCTCCTCCTTTATCCTGGCTTGGGACAGGCAGGCGCAAACCTGGCGGAGTGACCGAGAATAACAGTTATTTTCGAAATTTCTATTCAATAAGTCAGACGGATAGAATTAGTCTATTCAATATTTGAATATATCAGAGTAATGCTTGTTAGCTAAGTTATAGTAATGTTAAAAGATTTCAATTTTTTGTGATTTTTTTAAAAAAGTCAACAAATAATCGTTATTTTTTGACCGATTTAATTTTTATAACAAATAACAATTAAAATTTGACTTTAATCTTTTCGATCAAAAAAAAAAAAAAAAAAGTTGGAACTTGACCTTTATTTTTTTGATCAAAAACTAAAAGTTGAAATATGACTTTTCTATCAAAAATATCAGCTAAAATTTGATTTTTATTTTTAAAATCAAAAGTAGAAGTTAATTGTTTTGAAAATTTAAGCTATTATAATAGTTAATAAAAAAAAGCACAACCATTATTTTTGACATTATTATTTCTTAAACCATACCATTATTTTTGATTTGGAAAAATAAAAGTCAAAGTAAAATTGTTATTTTAAATCGGAAAAATAAAAGTTAAATTTTGACTTTGACTTTGATTTGTTGACTATTTTGAAAAAAAAAAAAATCATAACATTTACGGTCCCTGCCTTAAAGGCAATAATTTTCAAGCTCATCGTACTATTTTTCACAAATAGTACGTAAAAATATCACCCCAATTAAGACAGAAGTTCGGTGGATCATGAAAAATGTGGGCCTTATGTATATCTGATGAAGTTAATTTTATTTAGGCCCCTCTTTTACTTTTGACGTAGAATTACGTCTTACAGCGTGGTTTGTAGGGGGTATTTTCACAAATTTTTTCAAGGCCATGCAACGTTTTTTTGGGAACACTTAAGGTCCTTATACAGCCTTTAATATTCATCGTACAAAGATGAAATGTATGCCAAGAAATATCAGTTATATTGTGCATAATAGGAATAGCTAACTTCGTATTTTGTCACTTCTTTAATAAAGCCACAAAAGATAGCAAAAGAAAAGAAGAAAAATTCACATTTTTGTATGAGAGAAAATGCATTGATGATTCAGTTGCAGCTGTCGTTCCTAACAGGCCATTTAATAAGTCCGTAGGATAAGTAAAACAAAATTTTGATAAAACTCGATTATATTATTCAACATAGTTGCCTTCGAGAGCGATACAACGAGTATAGCGATTTTCCAACTTTTCGATGCCACTTTTATAGTACGATTTCTCATTCTCGTCAAAATAGGCATTAGTTTCATCGATTACTTCATCATTGGACTTGAATTTCTTTCCAGCAAGCATTCTCTTGAGATCTGAAAACAGGAAAAAATCGCTGGGGGTTAAATCTGGAGAATACGGTGGGTGGGTAAGCAATTCAAAGCCCAATTCCTTCAATTTTGCCATCGTTTTCATTGATTTGTGACATGGTGCATTGGCTTGGTGAAACAACACTTTTTTCTTTTGCAAATGTGGCCGTTTCTTGGCGATTTCAGCCTTCAATCGATCCAAAAGTGCACAGCAATAGTCGCTGTTGATGGTGGTTCCTTTTTGGAGATAGTCTATGAATATTATTCCTTTCGCATCCCAAAATACAGACGCCATCACTTTACAAGCCGACTGTTGGGTCTTTGCTCGCTTTGGATTCGGTGCGTCGACTGCTGTCCACTCAGCTGATTGTGTTTTGGATTCTGGCGTGTAATAGTGAAGCCATATTCCATCCATTGTCACATATCGACTATAGAATTCGATTTTATTGCGGTTTAACAGCGCGAAACACTTCTCTGAAGCATTAATTCGTTGTTGTTTTTGGTCGACTGTGAGCTCACGCGGCACCCACTTTGCACAGAGCTTTCGCATACCCAAATGTTCGTGTAAAATGGTGAAAACACTTTCATCTGATATCCTTACAATGTCAGCTAGCTCGTGCACCTTCAATTTGCGATCGTTCATAACCAATTTGTGGGTTTTTTTGATGTTTTGTGGAATAACAGTCTGATTTAGGCGTCCACTGCGCTCTGCATCACTTGTGCTGGTACGACCACGTTTAAATTCAGCAATCCACTTTTCTACCATTTGTCTCGATGGAGCGGAGTCCGGATAATGTTTATCAAGCCATTGTTTGGTTTTCACTGTATTTTTTTTTTCATCAAAAAGCAATGCTTTAACAAATCTAGAAATTTACTTTTTTTTTCAATATTTTTTTTTTCTATAACAATAGTTGCACACAAAATGCTATAACTCACGAATCAATTGTCAGATTGTTGTCAAATTTGTATACGTATCATTTGAAGGCTGGTAAAAAAATCTAGTAACGCCATCTATGTGTCATCCTATGGACTTTTTGAACGTACGTTAGCTCTTTGTCCACAGGCTACAAAAATCATAAAAATTGCAATGGATTCTTCTGGTAGCTAAATTTTTCTCTAAACTACACAGATTTCATTCCAGCCTTTCATTTTCATGAGCGGCTCATGAGCTGTCTCATGAGCATTAAAAGTCTCATTAACATTCTCGTCCAGAAGCGCGTGCGTTTCGATAGGCACACGTAATGAGACTGTCTCATGAGCATTAAAAGTCTCATTAACATTCTCGTCCAGAAGCGCGTGCGTTTCGATAGGCACACGTAATGATATATATAATGTATGCTACACGACTTGCAAACGCTTTATCAAACTGCCAAAAAGGATGCTCTTAAATTTTATACTGCCGAGTGCGGCGAATTTTTTTGTGTTGTTTGTTGTTATTGAAAGCTTTCGTTACATCGGTTTTACTACCCATCCAATTCGCTGTGGCTAACGAAGTTTCACTTTGATCCTTGTCGTACACTTTTTGCGTATGTAACAATTTTTTTTATAGTCTTAAGAACTTTTACAGTTAGAATTAAGGACAAATGTTTTCAATTCTCAAAGATGAACCATTAAATTGCCAACTATTTTGAAATAAGGCACCACATTAGAGGTGTTTATAGCATTCATTTTTCGTTTTCTCCGGTTTCGCTTTTCTTTAAATTAATATATTCGGGTTTTTCGAAAAAACGGTTATTTTGAGCTGAATTCTTATTTTTTTTTTTTTGAATATTTTGCACTTATTTTTTTCGTTTACTTTTTCTCTTTAAATTTAAAATACACTTATTATAAAATTGAAGTGTACATTTTTGTTTCCAGGTAAACTCAAAAAGTAGTGGGTCGATTTTTATGAAATAAATTTTAAAATGCCATATTTGTGCCATACAGCACAGCATAGGGGTACTTTTATTTCGAAATTTCAATACTATGTTTAAATAAAGTGTTAAGTTTTTAAAGAAATCATCTTCTATGCCACGACTTGCTTGATCGTTTTCTTTGCACATGCTTGTGTTGCGAGAATTTCAATAGACTCCATATTGTTCTCTCCTCTTCTCTTTTTCCGCTCAGCCAGCAGAGCACAGCACATGGCAGAATTATAAGGTAAGGTCATCACGGAGAGGAATGGAGTAGAAAGCAGAATAAAGCTACATTGATGTCAAAATCAGCTGTTCATCGCGAATTTCTTTATGCTCACGTTTCGCAGTTGTTTTTAGGTTTAAACTGTTACAGATTTTTTTGCAATTTTAAGACTTCTTTCACATTTTATAGTTTTTATTACACTTTTTTTATAATATTTTCACTCAAATTAGCACAAGTTTAACACCCGCGACCGCCTTGCTTGCAACTTGGAAACATTTTTTTCATTTGCAATTTCTACGAAATTCGTCGTTTTGACATATATCTTCCTTCTCATTATCCACTCTTCGTTGACGCGTGAGAGCACTCAGCGAAGCGGCCCTACCTTATCATTGTATCATGGCACAGCACAACAAAAAAACAGATGAGCCATGAGGCGAAAAAAGAGATACATATAAATGAGATAAAATAAAAAATTGTTTTTTTTTAATTCGTTTGACATGCATTGTCTTAAGGGCTGATGTCACACGGTGATCGTTTGAACAGCGTTCAAAAGTTTTTCATAAGGTGAAAAAAAAACGTGTTAACGCTCTTTACTGATAGAAAAACGTCCGTGTCGAAGCCGCGGACCACTGTGGCCTGCTAGTTACTTATAAAACGAATAAAAAAAGCGTTTTTTTTAAAATAGGAATGCATTTTTTTTTAATTTTATTTAGTAAATACATCAATGGCTAGAATAAGTACATAGATCAGAATAAAGCAGATATTGACGTGATTTCAACATTTTAGAAAAGAGTTATAGAATCTTTTTAACCCGCACTAAGTTCTACTTAAAAATACTTTAAAGTTTCCAAATAAAAGCGCCTCCTGATTTTCCCTATTAAAGGATATACGGTGAAAATTTACATTTTTGGTTTGCTTTTTCAGAAATATACACTCAACTCTCTTTTTGCACGATTTTGAAATAACACGATCGATCAACAATTTTTTAACACTATTTTTTTTTGCACGATGAAAAAAAATTTTTTTCTGCAACAATTTTTATGCTGTGTTCAAATCTGATCGGTTTATGCCCACACGTGTGCGTATGTTTTTGTACGAATTTTTATTTAAAACGTTTTATTTAGCAACGTATCTACCGTGTAAAAAGAGACTTGAGTGTATGTACAATAAATAGCTCTTGAAAGGATTTTAACCGAGCTTCTTATAATTAATTGTCTTGTGCGTGAACTGGACATAGCAGTTTTATAACGACTCCAAACAAAGCCTTTATTACTTTATGAGGTTTGAAGTGAAGTGACGGTCGATCAGAAATATTATTTTCAATTGAAAAAAACGTCTGTGTTAGATGGGATTTTAACCCGGCTTAACCGAGATTCTTTTTACACATCAAATTCTATTTTTACTAGTCAAAAATTTAATCAAAAGTTGAATTTGAATTGTAAATATTTAAATTTGATGTGAAAAATCAACACAATGCAAATGAAGCATTTTAATAATAGACTTAAGAATAATAAAGGACATTTTGTAAAACACTACCGTTATATTAAATTTGAATTACAATTTACATCGAGATACTATGTAAAAATATAAATTTTATTAACCTTATGCAACAACTAAGAAAACGCTTGTCCGATTGCAATACTGCTAGACAGAAAACAAATTTTTGTTTGGAAAAAAAAAATCGAATACAAAAACAATGCTGCGTTAAAGAGTTATGAAGTGTAACTATTTCTATAATAAAAAACAAAAGCAAAAACAAAAATAACAAAAAAAAAAAAAAAAAAAAACTTGAAGAGAAAAGAAAAAATATGGCAAAAAAAAAAAAAAAAAAAAATAGAAAAACATGACAAATAAAGTCACTGCAAATAATTTTTTTTTACAAAAACACCTGAGTTTGCAATTGTAAAAGTTGAAGCATGTTTTTGCTTTTACATATATAACTGTATTTAACTATACTATACAGCATACAGACATTGAAGAAACACGATATCGATATAGCTGTGTAGTTTTATGAACAAGGCGCAACAGCTGTTGGTGCCAGGGCGGTAGAAAAATAATAAAAAAATAATAAAAAAATAAGAAAACACTACTACTACTACTTGCATTAAAATCAATAATATTATTAATGTTATTATTTTTTCTTATTACTCATCGATTATTTTGTTGTTTTTTTGACCAGATATAAAATAGCAACAAAAATATGAAAATAAAAACCAAGCAAAAAAAGTCGAATTACTACAAAATGCTACGAAAGCACGTGCCGCTGCTTTAATTCATGGTTGTTCCTCTTCCAACTGGGTGCATGCTCCATGGATGAGTGTGTATAAGTTGTGGGGCAAAAAGTTTAGTCTTTAGACAAGCTTTAGTTTTTTTTTTCTTCAAAAAAGCGTGTGATTTTATGGTGTTTCGTGGAATATAAATGCACATGAAAGTGAATAATTTTTTTACTCTGCCTCGTGACACACTGATTGGGACTTGAGTACTTTGAGCCTGGATTTGAGCAAAGGTTTGCCACAAATTCAAAAAATTAGTTGTAAATTTCCAGGAACTAGTTTTTGTAACTATGAGAGTTTGAAATTTAATAGGCTTTGAGTACCATTTCAAGGGCTTAGATTCAAAAATTGTCAAGTTCACTTTTCAATTTTTAGGGAAAAAACATTTTAAACGGAAACAGGTGTATTGTAATTTATATAAAAAAAATAGTGATTACTGGTATAGGATAGTATATTTGCAAAAAAAAAAATTATAACATATACAGGGTGTCCCGCAATTGAGTGCAACTATTTACGCAGCTGAAAGATTATGACGAGCTGAGCAAAAAATCGTATCGGAGGGGGCGGGGGTGTTCTATTTTCATATTCTTAGGAGCTACAGGGTTAATTAATATTTCTAGCAGAAAAACTAACTTACATAAAACTTATTTTGATTGCTTATTTTCAATGAAATCACCTTTCCAACGGTATATCAACAAACCCCACCAACTTAACCGTTACCGAGCTGTGATGGTGTGAAGATGAAATCAATCGTTTGAAACTACAGAAATTCAACTTTGAGTGCAAATTTCTGAGAATTTCACGTAATAAATTGAAATTTGGTAGTTTCAATAGATTTATTTCGTCCTCACACGAGCACACCTCCGTAAAGGTTAAGTTGGTGAGGTTTGTTGATATGCTGTTAGAAAGGTGATTTTATTGCCATTGTAATGAGCTATCACAATAAGTTTTACGTGAGTTAGTTTTTCTGCTACGAGTAGAAACAATAACGTAAATCAAAGTCGTGAAATATTAATTAACCTTGTAGCTCCCAAGAATGTGAAAGAAGACCCTGCCCCTCCCATACGATTTTTTGCTCAGCTCGACATAACCTTTCAGCTCCGTAAATAGTTGCACTCAATTGCGGGACACCCTGTTTACATAAATTAATTTTGTTAATTAAAACAATTCCATCCAAAATCTTACCTGCTTTCCATAAAAACTGCACATAATTTAATTCAAATTAGAGCAAACACAAATGTAAGGTGAACTATCGATTTTTTTATCGAATTCAGTATCAAATAGTTCAGGCTGCATTTACACGACTCAATATCAAATGATACAGTTCACACTATTGTGTGAATGATGATGAAGGATATAGAAAACTCGCCGCATTTCATACTTAGGAAGAAAATTTTAAGCTTCTTGGAGGGCTGAGGACATTTGTGTGATTTGACAAAAATATTATGCAATTATTCTTATGGAGAATTGAATGCTTTTTTTTTAGATAATTTTGTTGAACTTCAACATTTTTAAAAATATTTTTCATTATCTCGAAAAATTTTAATGATTTTATGTTAAAGTTTAAAAAATTTTATTATTAATTATTTTACAATTTATTTTTTGAGTATAAAAACTTTTTTTAAAAAAAAAAACAACCGACTACAAAATCACTACAAAGTAAAACATAATTTTAAAAATACTTTTCCTTTTAATTTCTTGGTCATATATGATAATTTATTTAAACATATTATTATATATGAAATCTTATTATCTTAATTTTTTTCTTATTTGTTTTATTATCATAAATATATTGATTTCATCATGATTACAAAAGCTTCTAAGGTCGGCGCTAATATAATCAGACTTTTAAGCAGAAGTGCCAACTTCAAAGCATTTGTACTCATAAAGAAATCAATATATTTACGATAATAAAACAAATAAAAAAAAAATTTAAAATATAAGATTTCATATGTAATAATATGTTTAGATAAATTATCAAATATGATCAAGAAATTGAAAGGAAAAGCAATTTTAAAACTATTTTTTACTTTGCAGTGATTTTATTGTCGGTTGTTTTTTTTTTTTAAAAAGTTTTTATTTCTTCCTTTTTAGAGAATATGATAAATTTTCGAAAAAAGTGTATAAACAACATAAATACAATTGTTCTGAAAATATTTGTTCTAATAAATTCTGAAAGTTTGTTGGTTATTTCAAATATCTGTCTCTTAAATTTAAATTAGATGCCACGTTTTTTGAAATAGTTATACCCATTTTCTAATATTGCCACACCCCTTTGTTAAATAAGCGCCCACTTTCTTGAGCGTTATTTGTAATAATTGTGCCTACTCCTGTACTTCATTTCAGTAACCCAACGTCAATATTAACTGAGATAATGTTTATCTAGTATTGCCACGCCCATTTATCGAATAACGCCTACTTTATTGACCATAGTTCTTAATAATTCTGCCAACCCCTGTACTACAATAAATTTCAGTGCCCTAGTGTCAATATTATACGAGATACACTGTTTTTCTAATATTGCCACGCCCAGTAGTCAAATACCGCCCACTTCCTTGACCGTAATTTGTACTAATAAAGAATACTCTAGTAGACCCTAGTGTATTGACCCTAGTGTCAATATTATTCGAGATACAGTAGTATCTAGTATTGCGAGATATAGTATTGCCACGCCCAGTGCTCGAATACCGCCCACTTTTTTACGGGCACCTTCGTGCTTATGATATTTTCGTGCTTATGATATTTACATATATTTAAAAAACCAAAAAAAAAAAAAAACAGAGAAACCGACGAACTTGAGAACCTCCTTCTTTTTAAAGTCAGTTAAAAAGGGTCATATTTTGAGTTTTAGTTAGTTTTTAGTGAGTTACTTTTTAATTCTTCTTTTGTTTCAGTAAGTTTTAGTATTTTTTTCAACTTTTTTAAGGAGTTAATATTTGTTTTTTTTTACGGAATAAAGCAAATTTATCAGCTGAAGAATTAAATGTTTAAAATTAAAATTGATGTTTATTTTTTCGAATAACGGAAATACACAAAAGCTTATTTGAGTAACTTTTGAAATTTGTGTTGCATAATTTTTTTTTTTTTTTTGTACAACTCTTCATGTCTTCTAGCCAAAATCGAAGCTCTTGTAAAAAGTTGTAAAAAGTTGCTGGTAACAATGTTTTGTGAAAGAGCAAAAAACAATTCTGTCAGTCTGTAACATCTGTTAACATATCTTTGACAAATTTCGATATTGAACAATAAAATGCTGGTAACCGTGTGGCACACGAACAAATGAAAAAGTGGCACACGTGCCCGAATTTAAGCGCTGAAGTGTGTCCAAAAGAAATTAAAAAAAAAAAAAAATAGCTAGAACAGCGCCAGCTACTTGTTGTTGCTGTTTTGTTGTTTCTTAAAATGCAGCTATTATATTTTGTTAAAATGCACGTTTTAGCTTAAGCAAAATTTTAACGAGAAACTAACACTAAATATCAGTTAAAATAAGCTGATGGTTGAGAGTGTTTGTGTGCTACCTGGCTTTGGTGGTTTAAAAGTGTTAGTACTACATGTGTGTGTGTGTGTGTGTGAGCTAATATTCAAAACTATTTTAAATTGCGGGTAATTCAAGCATTTTCCGAACACAGGCTTGTGAAGCACCAAACAACATTTTGTTGGGAGCTCCAAATGAAGGTGCTGCCACCCGCACCAATTTTACTCATTGCAAGGCAAGCGACAGCTCATACCTTTTGCTGCATTTTCTTTTTTGGATTTTTTGTTTTTTTTTTTTGTTGAAATCTATTTTTATATATTATTTGTTTTGTTGTATTTTTTGTTGTTGTTTTTGCAATTTTTAATTAGAAACGTGTTCTGCATAATGACTCAAATAAAAGTAACCTTAATTTTTACTAAAAATAGTGACTTAAGGTGTTGAGATGGGGGGATGGAGTCAGACCCTCACTATTACATTGTTTGAAAATAATTACAATTCTGTCATAAAACTAAAAAAACATGTCGGTTTAGTTATATTTAAAACTTAATGCAAACGTTAAGAACAAAATAATGAATATTGGACACGAGATTTAATTAAATTCTTATAAATATTTATGTGAGTTAATTAGATAATTAACGAAATTTATTAAAATAAGCAAATGTTTAAAGTGAAACGTCATCGTTTTATTACTGCAGCTTTGAATTATAAAACATATGATTTTTGTCCCACACAAACTGCTCTATTGACAAAAATCTCCACCTTTGTTTACGAAAATTTCGTCTAAAATTTTGCTGACTTGAGCATCTGAATACGAGAGGATTGAGAAAAATATGTCTACAAATAAGATTCATAGTATTGTTTTGTGGTTTTTTTTTATTGTTTGTATATGAAATTGGAACTTTTTATGCATTATAATAACAAAAGTGGAAAAAATAAATAAAAATTTAACGACGCAAAAATACGACAAAAACAAAAAAAAAAAATGTTGGGTTGTAAATGAAGCATGAAGGTAAAACTAGAATGAATATATAAAATGTGACATAAATACGAGTACTTCGTTGCATTATAGAGAATATTTGCGAATATTTTTCTCGGCTACTAAAAGTTTGTTGAAATTGCAAGCCGAGAGTTGGATTTCGGTAGAACGAAGCAGTGAAGAGAAAATGAAGCTTGAAAGAAGCTTAAAAAAAGTTACAGTCGGAAAATGGACAGAAATTAAAAAAATTTTATTTTATTTATACTAATTTGTACAGTTTCAATGTATATTAGAGTAGTAGAGGTAAAATACTGAACATTTTATGTTTGATTCACATTTTTTATAGCTTAAATCAGGCCCGTAGCCAGGATTTACCTTACGGGGGGTTTTGATAAAAAAATCTATACGTAGATACCAGCAATAAACTGTATCTCAAATAATATTGACACTAGGGTACTGGAATTTAGTGTAGAGGTAGGCACAATTATTACAAATTACCGACAAGAAAATGGGCGTTGTTTGACAAATGGGCGTGACAATATTAGAAAAAGAGTGTATCTCGAATAATATTGACACTGTGGTACTGCAATTTGGTATAGGGGTAGGCATTATTAGAACAAATTACGGTCAATAAAGGGGGCGGAATTCGACTACTGGGCGTGGCAATAAAAGAAAAACAGTGTATCTCGAATAAAATTGACACTAGGGCACTGAAATTTATTTTAGTACAGGGGTAGCCAAAATTATAAAAAAATTACTGTCAATAAAGTAGGAGTTATTCCACAAATAGGCGTGGCAATACTAGATAAACACTATCTCAGTTAATATTGACGCTGGGGTGCTGAAATGAAGTAAAGGGGCAGGCACAATTATTACAAATAACGCTCAAGAAAGTGGGCGCTTATTTAACAATGGGGCGTGGCAATATTAGAAACACACTATATCTCGAATAATATGGACGGTAGGGTAACAAAGCTTATTACAAGAATGGGTATAATTATTTCAAAACACGTGACATCTGATTTAAAATTAAGGCACAGATATTTGAAATAACCAACAAACTTTCAGAATGTAATAGAACAAATTTTTTAATAATAATTGTATTTATGTAGTTTAAACACTTTTTTCGAAAATTTATCATATTCTCTAAAAAGGAAGAAATAAAAACTTAAAAAAAAAACTGACTACAAAATCACTATAAAGTAAAAAATAATTTTAAAATTTTCCCTTTAATATCTTGGTCATATTTGACAATTTATTTAAACACATTATTACATTCGAAAACTTTTTATTTTAATTGTTTTTTAATTGGTTTTATTATTATAAAAATATTAATTTCTTTATGAAAACAAAAGCTTTGAAGTTGGTGCTTCTGATTATATTAGCGCCGACGTTAAAAACTTTTGTAATCACAAAGAAATTAATACTTTTATGATAATAAAACAAATTAGAAAAAAATTAAAATAGTATATTACATATGTTACATAACCATAAACAATTTTTAGAATTTGCAATGAATAACATAATTGAAGACATGAATGAATGAAGGTGATATGTCGCATTTCCGGATTTTTTATGTTCTATGCATGAATGAAGGTCTTAACCCTTTAACCACTGAGAACGTCTACAGAAGGTCATCACAAAGTTGCCATTCAATTCAAACTCAAATTATTTCTAACTCTTACTCTTCGGCTCTAACTGCCGAAAACTTTCTTCGTCAGTGTGAATCCCCATCAAACGGCGGCGGTTTGAATGCGCTAAGTTGAATATTTTGAACGGTAACATCGATTGATTCTATAAAGATTTTTATGAAAACAAGCGTGAAAATTATTAGTGATTTTATTGCAAGTTAAAATTAAAATAAGAATACTTTCCAGCAGCTCAATTGACCAGGGAATTTTTTGGTAACTTGTTTAATGTTTAATTTTGCCAATTTGTTGCTAGTTTGATTTGTGGAGAAATATTTTTGTTGGAATCAAGTTTTTAGTGAAGATCGTCTGTAGACGGTCTTGTAGTCCTATTCTGCTGATTGACAATTGTAAATTTATTGACAACTGTAAAAATTTCTTATTCTAAAATGTAATCAAAAGCTCATAATCAGGGAACGGATTTTATGGCATTTAAAATTGAAAAAAAAGAAAAATTAAATTTTAAAAAAGGCAAAAAAAAGGCATTTATTAAAAAATTCATTATAATGCTACTAACAGAAAAAAAATAATAAAAAACTTCAACTTTTTATACATTGAGCTAGTGCTCTTCTGAAGCATTGTAGTAACACAGTGCTACAAGATGCATTTTAAAATTTTTTGGCAACATTCTCATACGATTGTCCCGAAGCATATTTTTAAAAGTGCTAAAACTTCTTTCCACATCAACAGAAACTAGTGGAGCCCAATTAAATGATTCCACGTCGTTTACTTCGATGTTTTTTGGAAGTTTAGCAGTTTCCAATCCACCGACTACATCTGCAATGTCTTTTATAACTTGTAAACCTTTATTTTCTGAAAAAACAGAATTAAATTTGTCGAACACTGACATGGCAATTGGCCCTTTGGCTTGTTTCAAGTTGTTTTCGACTTCATGAAGTATTGATAGAATGTTGCCAATCGGTTGTCCTAAATATGGATGACACTGTCAATCGCAATTGGGAAAATAAAAAGTGTTCGATCTAACCTCTCTTTTGTAAATGATCAAAAATACTATTTTTAGGATCTACAAGAAATCCAAAATTTGTTTGTATATATGCCAGCTGAGCACGAATTCTGTCATCTGCCAAAATTGATTTTGCGAAAGTAATACAAGCTGCATCTTCATCTAGTTCATCGACAATGCATTTTATACGCGTAAAGTTTCTTGCATAGTAAGACGCTGCACTCAGCCAAGTACCCCAATGAGTCAACACCTATCAAAATCAAAATTTTATGTTCATAGGTATAAAGTTCATATTCGAAGTCAAAACAAATCTTACAGGTTGTGGAGGCAACGGAAGTTCGGGATCCATTTCCTTAAAAAGATAAACTCGTGATGCACATTTCAAAAAGATCTTCTTTATATTGGCGATCAAGGCATCAACATCAGGATAAATACTGCGAAGTTTTTCACAAACTCTATGTACGCCATGGGCAAGACATGTTATGTGGATCATTTTCGGATATAGGAGCTTAAGAGCTTCACCACATTTTTTCATGTACCATGCGGCGTCTGTTATGAATACCAAAATATTTTCTCGTTTAACTTGTTCTGGCCATAGAATCCTTAACGAATTGTCAAATATAGTTGCAATTTCAGATGCGTTTACTTTTTGTATAACCTCTGAAGTCAAAAGATATCCACGGCCGTTTTTACGCAATGGTCCAACTATGACGTTACAAACAAATCTACCAGCTTTATCTGTAGATTCATCAATAGACATGAAAATTTTGGAGTCACCTATATCATCTCTTATTTTTTGCAATACTTCCTCATACACATCCTTCAGATAATTTTTTCTTATAGTGGACTCATCAGGCAATTTTTTTTGGGAATGGTTTGCTTTAAATAGAGGTATATCACAAGCTACCATCATTTTAGTTAGGTCTGTGAAAAACTTATTTTTCTCAGAGTTAGCGGTAAGAAATGACGATATGGGCTGTATCTTTAAAGATTCGTTTAGTGCCGCTGCTGCTTTATGCTTTTCTTTTTGTAAATGTTGCTGAATATAATATTTCTTTGCAAAGCTTACTTGTATGGAGCAATATTTGCAGATCAGAGTTTGGCCATCCGTAGTAAAAACATCTTGACCAAATTCTTTTATAATTTTCTGCAGTTTAACTGACGAAGAGCTAGCGTGCTTTGGCATTTTATTTAAGATCACTCAATAACTCGATAAGCTGCACATAACAATAATATTAAAATAATTCACCAGTTATTTTCCAGAAACAAAACGGTTTAAGTGTTTTAAAAACAGCTGTTGCATGACAGGTGGAGTATGTTCAGAGTTGCAAATTAATTTTTCATAGGGTGTTTCAGCTGTTAGATTTAAATGCCAAAATTTAGTACATTTTGTAGATTCACATTACTTTTTTTTCAATTTAAAAAAAAAAAAAATTAACAATACAGTAGACAAAAATAAGAAAAGAAAATAAAATCATAATAGGTAAAATAGGCAAAAAAAAGGCATAATGGGTAAAAAAGGCAAAAAAAGGCATAATGGGTAAAAAAAGGCAAAATAAAAATTAGATTTTCAGAATCAGTAGGAACTGAAACGTGATTATATCGAACCAGTTTTCATGTACAAGTAAGCACAAAAAAAAGGCAATTTCCACAGAATCCGTTCCCTGCTCATAATATGACAGAAATGTTTACACCACAAAAAAAATTTTCAGAACAAATATATTTCCGAAACATTTTGAAAGTTTTCAACTCCTTGGACCAGAACATAGCACATATAAGACTAGCTTGTCAATGAATTTGCAGTTGTCAATCACCAGAATAAGGCTATTAGTGACTTAAGTGAACAAAATTACACCAATATATTTTACATACTTTTGTTCATTGTTTTTTTACCAAATCAAACGTTTTAATGTTAAAATAGTTAAAGAAACATATTTCAATACTTGTAGTGTACAATTGTTGTTGGTTTCAGAAAATTTCACGACAAAGCTCAAGAAATAAAGAGTGCAATAGCAGGCAAAATTTAAACTTTCTCCTTAATAAGCAATTTAGAATTTGATAATTAAATGAATTCAATTGAAACTGATGATTATTTTTAAGACTCTGATAACGGTATCGAAGATCCAAATTAACTTTGTAAGTAAGCTCGAACCTGAAGGTAATGTGAAAACCAAGAGTTTGCAAGTAATGGATGCCACAACGTTTGTGAATACATTAAACATAATTGATGCACCACAATTAAATACACTCTTTCAGAAGCCGCGAAAGAAGAGAAAGCTGCCATGGTCACAGCCGATCCACAGTGCGACCCAACAATGTTTACCGTATCAGGTGATGGCACTTGGAAAAAACGTGGCTTTCTTCACTATACGGCGCTACAACGTTGATCGGCAAATACAGTACAAAAATAGTCGACTCTGTTGTAAAGTCCAGCGTATGTAACAGTTGCAAGTATTGGGAAGCTAAAAAAGAAGAAGACCCACTGACATATGAAATTTGGATTGAAGTCCACGAAGGGGAATGCCGTGCCAACCATCAAGGAAGCTCTGGAAAGATGGAGTTGGATGCGACGAAGGAAATGTTCGCCATATCAGTCCAAAAGCATGGCGTAAAATAATGCAAGTATATCGCCGATGGCGACCTAAAAAACATTCAAAACTATTAAGACGACGATCCGTACGATGGCGACCCAATCGTCAAAAAAAAAAAGAATGTATATCGCACGTGCAAAAAAAAATGGGCACCAGACTTCGCAAGGCCAAAAAATAGAACAGAGGCATTGGCGGCAAGGGTGCAGGCAAACTCACAGATAAAGTCATCTTTGAACTGGCAAACATATTATGGCCTCGCTATTTGTCGGCATCCAAAAAAGAGGAATCGACATTATACTCTAATGTTTATTTTAAGTTAAATTTTAGGTTAAATTTTAAGGGCCGATGTTGAATGTGAACCACACCTAAACCTGAAGTATTTTTCTGCACTTAATTTGACATTTCTCAATTTTAGACTAACTCAATTTGAACCATGGAAAGATACACAATCGAGCAATGCGTTAAAGTTATTCAGACTTATTATGAAAATGAGCGTTCAAATCAAACTTCGTGATTTTTTCGGTCAATTTAATCGTCCAAATGTGCGTATAATCGGAAAAATCGTGCAAAAAAACAGAGCAAACCGGGTCTGTAGGAGATGTGAAAACACCAGTGCATGCTCATACAGCTCGTACTGCAGAAAATATTGCTGCTGTTTGCGATAGTGTGGCTGAAGAGCCGTCCACTTCAACTCGTCGTCGTGCGCCCAACAATTGCACCTCTCCCGCTCGTCGTTGATGAACATTATGCATAAAGACTTGCATTTACACGCTTACAAGGTGCAATTGACTCAAGAACTAAAGCCTCTTGACCATTTCAAGCGTCGTCAATGGTCAGAATGGTGTCAAGATATAGCAACAGTGGATGATCAATTATCGAAGCAAATCATCTTCAGTAATGAGGTACATTTTCACCTCAGTGGATTCGTCAATAAGCAGAATTGCCGCATTTGGGCGAATGATAATCCAAGAGTGATTGTCTAAAAAACCAATGCACCCACAAAGAGTGACTGTTTGGTGGGGTTTATGGGCTGGCGGCATCATCGGGCCGTATTTTTTCCAAAATGAGGTCGGTCAGGCAGTTACTGTGAATGGTGTTCGCTATCGTAAGATGATAACGAAATTTTTAGGGCCC
Organism: Coremacera marginata; assembly: GCA_914767935.1. NCBI lineage: Eukaryota > Metazoa > Arthropoda > Insecta > Diptera > Sciomyzidae > Coremacera > Coremacera marginata. The sequence continues at coordinate 11,075,739 of OU612043.1, read as the reverse complement.
GAATTGGAAGATATGAATGTGGACGATATGTGGTTTCAACAGGACGGTGCCACTTGCCACACAGCTAATGAAACAATGGCTCTTTTGAGCGACAAATTCAATGGCCGTGTTATCTCACGTGGTGGCGATGTCAATTGGCCGCTAAGATCATGTGATTTGATACCGTTGGACTTCTTTCTTTGGGGTTATTTGAAAGAAAAGGTGTACGTTGATAAGCCAGCAACAATGCAAGAGCTAAAAGATGAGATAATTCGGCATATTAACGGCATAGAACCTCACTTATGCCTCAGCGTCATCGAAAATTTGGATGGAGGTGTGCCGCCGAGGTCACGGCGGCCATTTGGCCGATATTTTGTTCCATACATAATTGAACCATGCCAATATTATCATAATAAAAAGAAATGACAATAATTTCCTAAATGCACTCACCTTATCGGTGAGAAAATCACCCTAGATCCGAAAAAATTCTTCGACTTTGTTAACTTGAAGCGTAAATCTAGCGGCTATCCATCGTCTATGTTTAAAGGTACTGTCAATTCGCCCAACCCTCATGAAATCAGCAACTTATATGCGGATCATTTTAAGGAGGTCGTTTGTCAATCTACTACCGAATTTGAAGCCTCTTCTCCCAGCTCAAATATTGTGGTGGATAGTATAAATTTAACGCAGGAAGAGATTTCTAATGCCATAAAAGAACTGGATTTATTTAAGGGACCTGGACCGGACCTTATTCCTACAAACTTCCTGGTGCGATGTTTAGACCAGTGGTAATAAAAGGTCTGTTGAAAATTATAGAGGCATAGCAATTTTATCAGACATTCCAAAACTTTTTGAAAAAATTATTTGTGTTAAGCTAACAAGTATAATCAACGCACGTCTAAATGAACCCCCACTCATGATCATGGCATCGGATGTTTTAATAAATATGGAAAATGGGCACCAAATAGATGCTGTTTATACAGATTTCAGTAAAGCCTTCGATAGAGTTGATCACAGCATGCTAACATGTAAATTAGAATAGTTCGGTATTACGGGACCCATACTAAGTTGGCTAAAATCATATCTCGACGGCAGATCCCAGTATGTTAAGTTCCAAGGAGTTTTGTCAAAAAAAAAATTGCAGTCTCCTCAGGAGTTCCGCAAGGCAGCCACCTTGGTCCTCTTGTACTATGCAATCAAATCAGAGATAGATGTAAATTTTTTACAGTCACAACTGTTGTCTCTGGAGCAATGGTGTATCCAAAATAAACTGCATCTTAATGTCAATAAATGCAATATTATAAGGCTTTCTCGTAAGAACAACATGGCACTACATATCTACCACCTCAAAAGTACCGAGCTTAAAAGAGTCAATCATGTAATGGATCTTGGAGTAGTCATGGATTGCAAGATGCGCTTTAATATGCACTATGACAAAATTTTGTCCAGAGCCAGCAAACAGCTTGGTTTTATAAAAAGGCGAGCAAATGAATTCAAGAATATTTGGGTCACTACATCCTTAGACTGTGCGTTAGTGCGGCCAATACTTGAATATGCCTGCATAATTTGGAGTCCGTCTTTCGATTCCCATAGCGAAAGAATCGAGTCTATTCAAAAGCAATTCTTACTATACACGTTGAGAGACATGCACAACCCCCGTGATTAGAATAGCCTTCCTTCATATGAATACAGACTCAGCCTTATAAACTTTATGCCATTATCATCAAGAAGATCATTATTGGGCTCATGTTTCACATTCGATGTTATTAATGGAGCTATTGACAGCGAATATATTTCTAGTTTGATATGCCTCAACGAACCAATAAAATGTACTAGGTATGCTCGACTGTTAACTGAATATCAGCACCAAACTACATACGCAAACAATGAACCCATCAATCGATGCTGTAGAGAATTCAATAACGTTTCCGTATACTTCTCACCTTCCATGTCCAAATCCTCTTTCAAGCAAACCCTGTCTAAGTTCCTCGTTAACCAAAATTAACTCAGGCTTAAGTTAAATTACCTGTATATAGTTACTCGTATGTATACCACATTTAAGCATGCCCTCTCTAAATTTGTTGGATATAAGTACTATCCAAGTCTCTCTCTCTCTTCCTAGTTAGCCCAGCCTTTTATCTTCTCTCTTTTCTTCTCCTCTTTCTAGTATGTAAGTATCTATTAGTCTTACTTTTAATTTTCTTTCTGCCCCTCGTTTTTGACGTGTTCGTGAAATCATGTCATTTAGGTGGGCGGATTACGCCTACTTCAATTCGTACATCTTCGAACACCAAAACAAGGGAAGGGGAGAAGAAATAAAATAAAAATAAAATAAATTTAAATTAAGTTAGATAAAGTAAATTGCCTTGTTTGGCCAATAAATAAATAATTTGTGTTTTATATTCAAAATCAACATCGGCCCTTAAAATTTAACCACCCTTTACAAATATGAATATGTATTTATATAAGAAATCTAATCCCCCAAAGTATTTGTTTTCTGGATGCGCCCCTGCGTAATACCAAGCATAATTCGGTGATTTGCAACTAAAATCGGTGATATTTATTTGAAATGTACACTCAGTTCTGTTTTTTAACCGACTTCAAAAAGGAGGAGGTTCTCAAGATCGTCGGTTTCTGTTTCTGTTTCTATTTCTGTTTTTTTTTTTTTTTAAAATGTATGTGCTTCGATAACTCCTGAACCATATGCCTGATTGCCATAATTTTTGGGGAACAGATATATATCATAGGCATGGAGGTGCCCGTACAAAAGTGGGCGGTATTCGAGAACTGGGCGTGTCAATAGTAGATCTCGCAATACTAGATACTACTGTATCTCGAATAATATTCTCACTAGGGTACTGCAAATTAGTGTAGGGGTAGGCACAATTATTACAAATTACGGGCAAGAAAATGGGCGTAATTCGACAAATAGGCGTGGCAATATTAGGAAAACAGTGTATCTTGAATAATTTTGAGGCTAGAGTACTGCAATTTAGTATAGAGGTAGGTATTATTATTACAAATTATCGTCAATAAAGTGGGCATTATTCGACAAATGGGCGTGGCAGTATTATAAAAACTCTGTATCTCGAATAATATGGACACTAGGGTACTGAAATTTAGTGTAGGGGTAGAAACAGTTAATACAAATTACGGTCAAGAAAATGGGCGTTATTTGACAAATGGGCGTGGCAATATTAGAAAAAGAGTATATCTCGAATAATAGTGATACTATAGAACTGCAATTTGGTATAGGGGTAGGCATTATTAGTACAAGTCACGGTCGATAAAGTGGGCGGAATTCGACTACTGGGCGTGGCAATATTAGAAAAACAGTGTATCTGGAATAATATTGACACAAGGGCACTGAAATTTATTGTAGTACAGGGGTAGGCAGAATTATTAAAAATTAGGGTCAATAAAGTAGGCCTTATTTGACAAATGGGCGTGGCAATACTAGATCTCGCAATACTAGATACTACTGTATCTCGAATAATATGGACTCTAAGGCACTGAAATTTAATGTAGGGGTAGGCACAACTATTACAAATTACCGTCAAGAAAATGGGCGTTATTCGACAAATGGGCGTGGCAACACGGGAGTACAATAAAAATTGAAAATTTTATAGCGGTGAAAGCTGTTAGTACTAAAATTGTTATTTTCAGAATTTGGGTCAATCGTGTTAAATCAAAATAAAGCGTGTAAAAACAAAATAAAGATTTATTTTTTATTATTTTATTAATTTAATTTGGGTCAATCGTGTTAAATCAAAATAAAGCGTGTAAAAACAAAATAAAGATTTATTTTTAATTCGTGTTTAATCAAATTCGGGTAAAAAAGTCGTGTAAAAACAGAACTGAGTGTATATGTAAATTTAATTTAATTTAATTTTTTATGAAAATATATTTCAAAAGGTTTTAAATAGAAGTTATCTGGTAAGCTGTTGCAACAACAAAATCTTAAAACTAAGTCACTATGTCACCCACATAGTGAAAATCCTTCAGTCTGTAAAAGCTATTCATTATGAAAGTTATAGAAAAAAAAAAAAACAAAAAAATATAGAGCAGTGCTGCCAACGTCACTGTCTGCAACTACAAAGACGTTATAGAAATTTTAGCAAAAAAAAAAAGGCTCATAAAAATGTGACCTGCTCTGTGTTTTTAATTTTAATATTTTATTTTTTTTGATTTTTGTTCTCTTTTTTTTTTTTTTTGTTGGCTCACCGCTAACACAACATTCATCGATATGTGTTGCTGCATTTTTTAAATTGCATTTAAAAGAACGTCGCGGCGTTAAAATTTCTTCTAGTATGTGACTATTACGTGATTTTGTGTAACAGAGTTTTGAACGTTTTGCTGCTGCTGTTGCTGCAGGTGAGCAAGTGCTGCAACACAAAATACACAGCAAATAGTAGCAATTGTATTGGTAGTCATATTTGTTGTTGTTGTTGTTGTAGTGCTAATAGTACTAGTAGCTGAAAATAATAAGCATCAATTATGTCGGACACTAACTTCCTATATATTTCAATATATAAATCTATGTGAAGCGTTTGTTTATGTTTACCATGGTTTATTTTGTTTTGTTATTGTTGTTGTTGTTGTTGTTGCTGTGTGTGCTGCTGATAAAATTACTGCACTTATTTAGTCGAAGATCATCGAAAGCCACGTTTTGTGTGTTCAAACTGCAGTTTTGAAATTGTTCTGTTTTTACGATACATGCGAGTCTTAGATTAAAATATTTGATTTCAGTTTAGTTCCGATCGTTGTGCTTATTTGTTTTAACTAGCTAAAAGCTTGGTGTATTTTTTTTTTTTTTTCATAACTTTTTCTTTAATTTTATTTTTGTTTTTTTCAGTTAACTTTTGAATGCTTTTGTTATAATAATTTTAGGTTAGGACTTTTTTTGCTCATTATGCGTACGCGCGCTCGCTGTAACAGTTGTGTTTGTTTGACTTCGTTGAAGTTCAAAGTTATTGTATTGCATTTGTTGTCAAAGCCAAATAGTGAAGTGACTTTATGAGAATTGGCGTGAAAGGATACAAAATAAAGTGAATTTTCTATTGACAACTTATTAAGACTAAGCATGAAGTGCAACGAAAGAGTTAACAATTTAATTTTATTCGTGTTTTAAGTTAAAAAATTAGCTAGTTCATGGTTTTTGATTTTATTTTTAAATTGATTTCATTTGATTTGATGTGTAGACCAGTGTTATGCTTTTTGTAGTTTTGTGTTGTTAGGAACTGTTTGCTTAACATGGAACTTCATGGAACTTCAAAAAAAGAGAAGCGCAACACAATGTTAACTTTATTTCGCGAACGAAGTTGACGAGATAAGGAGCACAGTGAAACATGGTTCGTTCTGTAGCATGGAACGAGAAAGAAAGAAAATGTTTCACTGCACATTGACTTGCCAACTTCGCTCGCAAAATAATGTTAAGTTTACCTTTTGCAGGTCTGAGCTTTTTATGTTTTTTGCCAAATATTCTCTCAATTTCCAATTACATCACAAAATTTCTTTCAATTTTAACTTTGTTAACTAGTTGTTGGATGATATTTTTTTTTTATTTTTTAAAGATCTGGTTCAAATTTTCCTAAAATATAAATAGACTCTGTTAAAACACTGTTAATACTCTGTTGAATAGGCCAAGTATTATAAGGCATCTTATTTCGATATCGAAAGTTTTGTTCGAAACAATTCTAACTGAAGTTTTTCAATCAATTTGAATAAACATACATTTTTTGTATAGTATCGTTGGATTAGGAAGTCATTTTTTATTATTTTTATATCCCAACGCGTACTGCGTAAGGGGTATATTAACTTTGTCATTCCGTGTGTAACGCCAGGAAGGAGGCGTGGCAGGTATAGAAAAATATATATATATTTTTGATCAGCATCATCTCCTGAGTCGATTATCGTGTGTCCGTCTGTCCGTCTGTCGACACGATTACAACCGCAATTTTAAAGCTATCGCGATGAACTTCAAAATATAAGATAATTTTAAAAAAAGGAAGATCAAGTTCGAGAATGGGCCAAATCGGATGGAAACCACGCCTACCTCCCATACAAAGTGGCTGTATTTAAAAGTAAAATCTCTTAAAAATCTGCTCAAATTAAAGAAATGTCTTGAAATTTTGCATATAGGCTTTGATGTATAAAATAGACCATCACTATGATATATGGCAAAATCGGATGGAAACCAGGCCTACCTCCCATACAATGTGACTTTATTTTAAACGTAAAATCTCTTCAAAATCTGCAAAAATTAAAGAAATGTTTTAAAATTTTGCACATAAGCTTTGATATTTAATATAAACCATCTGCATGATATATGGCAACATCAGATGAAAACCACGCCCACTTCCCATACAAACTGACGTCATCAAAATAGGAAAACTTTCGTTAATATACAAAACTGAATATCATCGTGTATGTCGTGGCTAAAGACTCGAATATACTTCAATATGGCCGCGAGGGGGGTATTTTAGCTTCGATAACCTGCCGAAGCTCCATTCCTTACTAGTTTTTTTCCATTTAATTGATTGTTATGTTCAAGGCGTTTTATGTTATTAGAAACTATAACTTTCAAGGGACTTTCATCTTTGAGTTGTACGGGAACTAGTCATAAGTTTTTTGTCTAATCTTCACTCTGTTAACTAAATTTTATAAAAATTGATTTGACGTCTATCGTGCTCTAGGTTGTTTTTTCTTAAAAGCAAAAATTTTGTGTCTTACTTCAAATGCACCATATTTCCTGAACAATTGTCTCGTTTACTATGAATATACTTTAAAATAATTTAGTGCTAAAAAGGAAAAAAATGCTAAAACTTTATATTAATATTTCTTATTGATTTTTCTTTACTTTATTTCCGAGTTAATATTTTTTTTTTTTGAAAACTTCAGTATCTCTGCTGAATTTCGTGTTTGTTAAATTAAAAAAAAAAAAAAAATTTTTAAAAGTGTAATTTTTGAAAACTGAAAGTTTTTTGTCTTCATTTTTTTGATATTATTTAAATAGTAGTAAATATTTATCTTATTAGGTGCCTTTAAGAATCTAATCACTGTGCATTTAAATTTAATTATTTTGTTGCACAAGTTAAGATTATTTTCGATAAAAGAAAAATTTTTTCTCGTTTTAATGGGATTTTTGTAATTTTTCTATTACTATATTTCTTGCTATGTTAACTCACTGTGCAATTCGAGTGTAAGAATGATAAAAATAATGACTGATATAAAAGAGTGATCGATTTTCAAAAATTGCAAATAGTGTTTAGTTAAAGTGGTAGCAGTAAAAAATGTCAAAGAAGTCCACAATTATGGTAAAGTGATAGCACTGAATGAAGCATGTTTTACTTTTGGTTGGCTCGACGTCTTCTCTCTCGAAATTCTGTTAAGTTAACATTTTGTAGGACCTCATTTTAATGCTTTTGTTGTATACTGTCTCTTAAGTTTTTCATGCATTTCGCGCAGTAGCATTATCCGTGCAGTTACATTCAATTCCTTTTTTTTTTTTTTTTTGCAAAGATTATGTGAAATTCATTAAACCTAAAAATATATTCTTGATATAACACTTTCCCAAAGTCATTTTCCAATCAGTTGTCCATAATTCTATTATAATAAAAATTCTGATCTTAAGATTTTAAAAATAAAAATTATAAAACCACACCTTTGTGAACGCAATTTTCTTTTTTTGAACTAGAACCAGATCCAGAACCAGTACCAGACCAGACCTAAATAAAAAATTATCTATAAACAACTTTTTTATTCATCTCTTTTCTCTTTGCATACGTAAAAAATGTTTTTTACGGGTGATGTGTAACACGGCGATTTTTCCTATAAAATGTTAACATATGAGTATATGAACAACTACGATATATTTCTTTTGAAAGCATCTAGTTTTTCATAAGTGTTGGGTGTAGGCAGACATACATGTCATTAGAGTTCCTAAAAAGCGTAAAAATTATTGTTAAAAAGTTTTTTTAAAATTTACAAAAATAGCGTTTCGGATAAAATTTTCTTTAAATTTTAAAAGTGAGTAGATGTTAAATGTGCTAATGTTTAATATCTTTATATATATAAGTTATTTCAGATTTTTAGGAGCTACAGGGTTAATTAATATTTCACGACTTTGGCCTACGGTATTGTTTCTAGCAGAAAAATTAACTGACATAAAACTTATTTTGATAGCTCATTTTAAAGGCAATGAAATCACCTTTGCAACGGTATATCAACAAACCCCACCAACTTAACCGTTACCGAGCTGTGTTCGTGTGAAGATGAGATCAATCCATTGAAACTACCAAATTTCAATTTTGAGTGCAAATTTCTCAGAATTTCGCGTAATAAATGATATTTTATTTTAAAATCAATTTTGTAATATATTAAATTTAATTTTCAATGACACAAAAAACATACACATATCTTAAAAAATAAAAAAGTTAGCTGTACTAAAAAAATTATACTTATTAGAAAACAATGATATTATCTACTGCATAACTAATTGTAATGTCATTATTTATCATTGTTTTCTAATAAGTATACTTTTTTTGGTACAGCCAACTTTTTTATTTTTTTAGATATGTTTATGATTTTGGGGTCATTGAAAAGAAAATTAAATAAATTACATAATTGGTCAAAAAAAATTTTAATTTATTACGCAGAAGTCTGAGAAATTTGCACTCAGAGTTGAAATTTTGTAGTTTCAACCGATTGATTTCATCTGCACACGACCACAGCTCGGTAACGGTTAAGTTGGTGAGGTTTGTTGGTATACCGTTGGAAAGGTAATTTTATTGCCTTTAAAATGAGCTATCCAAATAAGTTTTATGTCAGTTAAATTTATGTAAGTTAGTTTTTTTGCTAGAAACAATAATGTAAACCAAAGTCGTGAAATATTAGTTAACCCTGTAGCTCCTAAGAATGTAAAAATAGAACCCCCCTCCCATACGAATTTTTGCTCAGCCTGGCATAACCTTTCAGCTCCGTTAATAGTTGCACTCAATTGCGGGACACCCTGTATATCATATATAATAAAATTCCATCAATGAGAAAAAATTGACTTACATTAGGGTAATGTGTAACACATCTTACACATTACATCTTACACATTACAATTTCCATAAAAGAGGCAACTACGTCAAACTCTGAAATGCAATCACATCAACGGCATTAAAAAAGATCGGCCCATTTCATACGTTCAGCCCAGACCAAAATCTAATCGGGATAGGAAGTTTACAGTTGCAGGTGCAGGAGATTTCATTAAGTTTTCATCATAATATGTTCTTTTACTAAACATAAAAAGTCAAAATAAACATAAAAAATCAAAGTTCCTGGTCTTTTAAACAACATTTTGTTGGTGTTACACATCATCCCACCAATTTGCAAAAACAAAAAAAAAAAAAACGAAATGGCTATTTCAGCGCTTGAAAGGACTTTGAACGAGCTTCTTATGATCAATTATGTTGTGTGTGTGTTGTGAAATGTTTGAACACAAATGTTTGAGAGCTGGACCTATCAGCTTTATGCCGACTCCGAACGGCTTATAAAGCTCAAGAAGCTTTTCATGGCAGTTTTTTTACTCTCTGAGGTTTGCCATTCATTGTCTGCAGAGAGGTAACGGTCGAACAGAAAAATTAATTCAATTGAAGCAATTTTCAGTCCGTAACGAAATCGGATTTCGAAATTGGAAAGATTGTGAAATGTTTGTTACGATTTCGTTAAGAATATTTCGAAATCTTTCCGATTTTGATGCGAAATCGTAAAGGAAGATTGTATGAAGGGGTTGATACGACTTCGTAACGAAATGTCGTAACGATTTCGTAACGAGTCTTAACAAAATACTTACAAAAAAGTTACGATTTCGTTCAGACAGTTCGGAAGAAAGGAAATTTCACTCTTCGCATTTCAATATGTCGTACAAATAGTTGCATAACGAACTTCTATATATAAATTCATAGAATAAGTGAAACTGTTCCGATATTTGCGTTACGAAATTGTACAGATTTTTTAAGACAGCTCGAAATAGTTAGAAATTAATTGGAGATTCAATAAAGTCGTCAATTATTAAATACTATTATTTATTATAGGGTAAAATAAAATTAAGAGTATGACACAAATATTTTTGCATATTATGCATACACAAAGACGACTAAAGACTTTGAATATACTTCAATACGGCTGCGGGGGGTATTTTAGCTTTGGTACCCTGCCGAAGCTCCATTCCTTACTTGCTTTGTTTTCATTTTCCACTGTGTACAACAAAAAAAAAAAAAAAAAAAAAAAAAACATCTATAGAAAACATATGGAAATATTACTATTTTTAATCAACGTGCAAAATTTGAAAAAAATCATAATAGTCAAAATCATTTTTTGAACAAAAGCATCCGAATTGACATGGAATCACCGATAAATATAAGTAAATTTTGCATACATATTAATAATAACAACAAAACAAGCAGAGAAATATTATAATATAGAGAAAACGGTTTGCTTCAACAAACGACTCAATGTAGCGTTCGTGATTTTGGCAGGATCCAAGCCAATAACCAGTAACACATAAACAACTACTGTATCATTTTATGCATGATTTTTTTTCCTCATACAACATTGTGAATTGTTCTTCTTATATTTTGCTATTTTGTGACTTTATTAAAGTAGTGTTTGCAAAATTCCAAGTTAGATATACGTTTTATTCGCCATATAGTGGATATTTTGGCAATTATTTTATCTTTGCACAATGAATATCAAAGGCTGTGGGTATACCCGAAAAAGTGAACAAAAACGTTGCATGTGCTTAAAAAAATTTGCGAAGAAACCACAAAGCAAACCGCGCTGCAGGAGGAATTCTACGTCAAAACTTGCTGCGCGTGCTGAAGTCACATCTTACTGTTTTAGATATGGCCCTCGTTTAGCCTCTGTTAAGTGCATAAATACAATGAAGCTGCAAATTTTTACTAAAAAAACCCTTTTCATACTCTGTTGTTAGCTCTTGTTACTGTTTTACAGTACACTGTAAAAATAATGAACATTTTCTTGTTACATATTTCAATTTGTAAAATTTCCTGTAGTCATATTTTTGTCTATTTTTTTTTTTTTTTCAATCAAAAGATCATCTCTGCTGATATAAGTTACAAAAATTTTGCAAAGTGTGTCAAAGAGTGTCGATTACGATTGTTTTTGTGTTCTTTATTTTTGTTTTTTATAAACAATGTGCTGCATTTCTTGCCCGTTTCAATTTTACTCAGTTGCATTTTTTCAATTACAATTTGAATGCACAATTCGTTTTTTGTTTTATATACTGCGCTTGTTTTTTGTGCTGTAAATTAAACAAGATCTCGAATTGACAACAAAAAAAAAAAAAAAAAAAAAAACTTTTTAGCGCGCGCTCACTCATTGAATTTTTAACAGACAGCCAAGGCAGGAGGAAGCGCACAAATATTAACATTTTGTGATTTGTTTGTTATGATGACTAAAAAAAAAACGCCATGCAAGAACTTGACCAAAGTCAAGACCACCAACGTTGTAGCGCTTTGAGCTGGTCACCCTATTCAAGGTTTCAACAGAGTAGCAGGTTTAATTTTGTTTTTGTGAAACTCTTTTGTGTAAAATATGAGTAAAATTTGTTTATTTTGATTGCTGCTTGAAAAAGTAGTTGGAATTCTGATATTGTTTGGTAATAAAACTCTTCGCAAAAATAAATCATTTTTATAGTATTGAGTGCACCGTTTATTTCTGTTGGATCTGCACAGTAGCCAAAGTTAATATTTTTCTAGTGTTGCTTTGTGTGTCTGTGACAGTATCTTTTGGTGTTCGTCTTTTATTTACAGTGGTTTACAGTGTTCCCCAAATGTGTTCGTATACAATATTTTTTTTTTTTTTGTTTAAGAAAAACAAACAAAAGTTTGATTACATTACTTTTGTTGAAACTCTGGTATGACACTTAAATGTTTCTTTGTTTTTTTTTTTATTTTTGTTTTCAAACTTTAAATTGCACCATTTGCTTGTTTTGTTTTATTTTTGCTTAAGTTTTTTTAGCTTATTTTTTAAAAATATTTCCAAAAAATGACACTGTTAAAGCACTATTAAGCTGCTAACACTGGCTATAGACAACTTTTTTAACTGCTTGATCTTCAATACGTAAACTTACGTATAAACTCCAGCAATAAACGCAACCGAATTCGCACAGATGTTTTATCCCAAATGTAGCAGCATGTATCTCAAGAACTATTATTATAGGTAATTAAAGTGTAAAAAAAATTTTATAAAAATTAAAAAAAAAAAATGATATATTGATAGCCAAAAATAAATGGTCTATGTTGATAATTCCAAACAGCAACAACAATAACAACAACAACAACAACAACAACATTAAAGACGATTATAATAAATATCAAAAAAACTTATCGCCAACACAACAAACATTTGCAGATTTTTTAAGTGCCAATCCTAATGACATTGAATGATCTACAAATCTAATCATTAATTTTTGTCATTTCTTCCACAACAGTTCAGTCTACGCTGGACCATTGTTGACAACGGCAGCCAATGGCATGCAGTATGGAATGCAATCCGCGGCATCGCCAACACAGCACTCAGCAACAGCAGCAACAACAGCTGCTACTGCCGCAGCAGTGGCAGCCGCAACAGCGGCTGTTAGCGGCGTTAATGCTGGCTCAAATTCCATCAGTCCGGCACTGGTCGATGAATATGGTTCGCCCAAGAGTCAGAACGGTAGCAGTGGCGGTGCTTTGCCAGCATTTCAACGCATTACCTCGAATTATGGTGGCGTTGGTGTAACAAACACGCCCGGCGGCGGCGTTAGCAGCGGCGCCGAACGTTATACATCGTTGACAAATTATCGTACACACGTAAGCAGCAACAAAAAAAAAAAAAAAAAATAATTTGAAAATTTTAATATTTTACTACTTTTGAAATAATACTAAAATATGTTCTTCTACACTCCTTAGAACGATGGCTGGCCCGCTACGCACTATGAAGCAATTAGCTATGCACCCAGTTCGGTGGTTACCAGTCAGGCTTTGACCGGCAACACGAATGTGATACGCAGCCTGAATGGACGCGCAACTGATGCCAACGCAGGCTCAGTGACTGCTGTTGGCTTAGCTGCGGCAACGGCACATTTAACCGCATCGGCTTCGTTGTCTCAATGTAAGTTTGCTTATTTTTTGCTATATAGTAGGTATAAATATTATTTCGTTTACTTTGCTCTTGATATTTCTTGGTAAAAATTGCAGTATTTTTTTTTTCAAATAATTCTATTAAATTTTGATTTTTCGTTAGATTTTCAGCAGTTTTATTGTGATAAGCAAGCCAAAGTTCAGCAAAGGTTAATTTATAATGTTTTGTTTTTTTTTTTTTTTTTTTTAAATTCAGTGTTTTTTGGGTTGTCATCTTTAAAATGAATAAGATCTTTAGTATTTTTCTTGCTAAAAACTAAAATATTGCTGAAATATTAAAATATTGAAAATTTCATAAAAAAACATAAAATGATTTTATTTCAAAAGTTAATGTTCAAGGCTCTGATACTATGACAGCAGATATATTTGTCGTTTTTAAAGTCAAAATCAGTTTTAATCTAATTTAATTAAATATATTGTAAAAAGTAGGCCTATTTGATAATTATAATTTTTGCTGAACTAAATTGGAGGCCAGAATGTTGGAGTTGTTTTTGTCTTCTTTGCACTTAAAGATTATATGCGAATTATGATCCTAAAACAAGTGTTAAAAATACACAAAATATGCGCTCTCTTCTTCTTATCACTAGCCAATGATCTGCAAAATATCTCTGCCAAATTACAAATTGAAGGTTCATGTAGTTTTTGAGATATTCCTATCACCGTGAAGATACTTTTAAGAACTAGTTTTAGAAAATGAATTTAAAGTTTGTCAAATTCATATATTTATAATGTTAGATAATGTTATGCTGAGAATACTCGTATTGACAGATCCAAAGAAATTTTGGGGATTCGTAAACACAAAGAAGACATCTGATGGATTTCCTTCTTTATTTAGAACTCCTGAGGGGTTAACTGACAATCCCGTTAAAATTTGTGGCCTATTCGCCAATCTTTTTAAAGAATCATTCTGTTCAGATTCTTTTAATCCTGATGGAGAGTACTTTGAATATATGAGTTCCGAACCCAGAGTATCTTCGGAACATATATCCTTCACTCCAGAGGATATTTTAATGTATATTAGATCGATCGATGAGGATTTTGGCGCTGGACCTGACGGTGTTCCTGCCGCAGTGTTAACGCAATGCGGTTCCGTTTTGAGTCAATCAGTATCTTTATTATTCAATAAATCTATTAACGAAAGTTATTTTCCACTTTTTTGGAAAAAATCATTTAAAGTCCTATTTTTAAAAAGGGTGGTTGCAGGAACGATGTCTAAGCTCTCATCGATTCCAAAACTTTTTGAGCGGATGGTGTATGATCGGGTGAAAATTCACTGTGTGGAAGTCATAACAACTCGTCAGCATGGTTTTGTGAATGGCAGATCTACTGTGTCTAATCGTCTCGATTTTACAACATTCTGCTTAAATTCTATTGATTTTGGTAACCAGGTTGATTGTGTTTACACTGACTTTAGTAAGGCATTTGATAAACTACCACATAATCTTATCTTATTTAAACTTGAGTTAATGGAATTTCCACAATATTTTGTGAACTGGATTAAATCGTATTTGGTGGAGCGATCTTATCAAATACGTTTTCGAGACGTATTGTCTTCTGAATTTATTGCTGAATCAGGTGTTCTGCAGGGTAGCCACCTTGGTCCTCTTCTGTTTATTTTAGCTATCAATGATGTAACTCACGTCATTGAACACTCTCATCTGCTTATTTATGCCGATGATATGAAAATATACAGAACGATTAATTCTACAGATAATTCAGATCTACTCCAGTCTGATCTAAAATCCTTTGAAGTTTGGTGTTTTAAAAATAATATGTTTCTTAATCCAGATAAATGCCAAGCTATGACCTTTTCGCGAAAAAAGAATAATTTTATTTTTGATTATAAGATTAAAGATACTGCCTTGAGTCGTGTAGAAACCGTCAAAGACCTAGGTATATGCATGGATTCTAAGCTGTCGTTTAACATTCATATTGATAATATTTATAAAAAGGCATCTTCAATGCTTGGCTTTATAACACGCTGGGCCAAAGAATTTCATAGCATTATTACAACTACAACGTTGTATTATGCAATTGTGTGTCCTCATTTAGAGTATGCAAGTCAAGTTTGGTCCCCAAGTTACAATCTGCATGTTGATCGAATAGAAAGAATCCAAAAACGTTTTGTTCAGTTTGCTCTAAGGGGCTAAAGTGGAACTGACATGTGGAGACCTACCTCCTTATGAAGGTCGTTTAAAACATTTAAAAATGCAGTCTTTAAGTGATCGAAGGAAATCTGCAGATATCGTATATTTACACCAATTTATAACAGGTGTATTCGATTCTCCAGAACTTCTTTCTCACATAATTTTTACCACTAAGCGTAGAAGCAGTAGAAACGCCAACAATTTAATTTATTTACCATTTAGTAGAACAAACTATATGGTTGCTGCTCCTATAAACCGCATGAGTACCTTTGTTAACAATTATAGCGTTTTCGATGTTAATTTGTCAAAAGGTCAAAATGTGTAATTAGATCTATGTATATGCATGGTTAGTTGTTATGTCTTGTGTTGTCCCTGAGCCCAACTCATTCATTGGTGGGTAAATTTTTCCCACATTTACCCATTTTTGGGTTCACTGGTATCCAGAACATTGATATTGTTCAATGATTTTGGGGTCGTGGCCTTGAATTGGTTAATGCTGAGGAAGTGTGAAAATGCTGTAGTTGCTGAACTCTATTGTTATTGCATGTTTAGTGCTGTTGTGGTTTTAACCCTATAAGCACATTTTACATTTAAAAACATTTGCTCACATAATAATTGCATTTTTTTTAATGGATTATTTTTCCGTTGATAATATTGATGCTTGTTTTCTGAACGAATAATGCAAGGGCCTTTGCATTTTTTGTTCAGTTGTTCTGGTCCATGTATTTCCAAATCGTGCCTTTACGATTTAATGTCAGTGCTTCATCCAGGGTCTTCAGGGGAAGTCTTAACTTGTTCAATATTAAGGGCATTCATGCAAATTGGCAATACCCTTATAAATGGTATAAACACTATAAGTTCATCAGCCTTATAAATGAAATGTATGGAAAAGCTTTTGCACAAACCAAATATATTTGCTCTACGATTTATATGAGCAATCGATCTGCCAAACTGATACCAGTAATCAGCTGATTTTATTTTGTGAAGTTGTTTCTAATGCGAAAGCAAATAATTCGAAATGGCAGATGTAAAAATTCAATTACTCTAGTGGAAGAAATTCAGATGTAGCACTTTGTTCATATAATCTCTCAAATTTAATGTTGCGGCTTTGTCTGGGCACGCTAAGAGTTGTTTAATGTTTGTCAAAATTTTGCCTAATAGCTGACATATTTGTTGCAAATGCACAATCGGCTTAAGAGTACGTTCATGCAACCTACCTGTTAAAAATAACTTATTGCCCAATATATAAGTTTGTTACTTTGCATGAATACCCTGAATAATTTCAGAGAAATTGTTAAATTTTTTCAGTGCCGCACACAGTAGCAGAGTTTCTAATGAAATTACTGTGCAGGATAATATTTCGGTTCGCTAGACTGAGGCTGCTTTTTTGGAATTTTGACAGTTTTATTGAAAGTACATGTATCTATTTAATTATTACCAGCACCAGTTCTATAAAGGTAAAATTTCAAACACCAAAACTCCACATGTTTCATACAGCTAGAATGAAATGGGTTAATTAAAAAAAAACTCTAGGCACTATCTTCTGTATTACCAGAACCTGCATATATATTTTGTATATGCACATGTGTTATAGAGTTGAAATAAAAAGGATTAATAAAACTGAAAAATACTTTAAATTGCATGCAATAAAATACCTAAAGTTTAAATAGAATTGCATATTTATAGGGCTGCGTTTAAATTAGCGTCATTCGAATATTTGTGTGAATAGTTTCAGTAAAACGAAAAAAGCTTCTACGGGGGGATCGTGGGGGGCATAAAAGTGTATATGGGGTGAAAGAGGAGACTTACACCTTTAACTGGATGCTTTTATTTTTTTGATTCGTTTTGATCCTTAGAAGTTCTCTTCCACTAAAGTTAAAATTTACACAAAAAACAGTCATTTTGAAAAAATTTCGTAACACCCAAAATATAAATAGTACAGCTACAACCACCTCATACAATAATTTAACGCTATTAATCCAACCAACCTAACAAAAAAAAATTCAACCCTCTATTGATTATAGTTTGCGAGCAATGGCCAATCATTTTCGATGAAAAAAAAAAAAAACTCACCCTTTTCTGAAATTAGCAAAAACAGTTGTGTTTAACCGCATGCCACGCCCACAATTTTAGATATTTTTACCGAAGGATATATTAAATACAAAATGGCGCAAAAATTTTATAAATCGGTTACCACAAAAATGGGTATTTTGGCTAATGGATTTAGTTCTTGAGCCACAGTGCAACGCACTCGTCTGTAGTCTCCACGGCAAAAATCCATAAAATGGGTTACGAACTGCTACACCATCAACCGCATTCTACAGATTTAACCTCCTGTGCCTATATGCTATTTCCATTTAAACAGAGGAATGGCTCGGTGTTAAGAGATTTGGATCGAATAGTTCATCACTGAAACAAACAGCAATTTTGAGGACCTTGAAAAAAACCCAGTATTAAGAAACAGTAAAAAATTGGAAAAACGAGGGACTAAATGTATCGATCATAATAACACTCTTTTATTTTTTTTATTTTATTTTATTTAAGAGATAACGTTAACATATAAGACAGTGTCTTTTAAATGCAATACGAATTTTATAATAACAACGGGTAATAAGCAACAGTCAATAAATTTAGCTTAAAACTAACATTAAGTGAATTAACTTGATATAAAAACAGGAATTAATCTTATTCTAAAAGAAAAGAAGAAAGAAAACAGCTTAAGAAGAAAGAGAAAGTATTAAGAAAAGTATTGAAAAAGTGCATGCTTAAAGTTGCGTTTATTTTTAATTGATTTTAATCTAACGGGCAACGAATTCCAGATTCTGATTGCGTTAACAAAGAAAAGTCTGTTGGAGTTTAGAAAATTGTACAAAGGGATCATGAGGTTCAGATTTCTGTTCGATCTACAAAATTGTAACTTTTCAAATAAATATTTAGGTGTTTTTGTGTTAATTAAGTTATGCAAAAATATGCAGTTTCTGGCATCAAGATAATTGAAAGTATCGCAACCTAGTATTTGCCTACTCAAATGACTGATGCGTTCAAACTTTTTAAGGCCATAAACGTACCTAACAGCGCTATTAAAAACATGTTGTATGTAACTTCAGTTGGAACCTGGAATCAAGTTTACTATATACAACATCTGAGTATGAAATGATTGGCATTATGAGTTGGAGTACTAACTTTTTCCTAGTATCGATAGGGTACAAATGATGCAGTCCACCTCAGGTTTCGAAGGGTATAGTAATCTTTACAAGCAACAGTATTAATAGATCTGCGCAAGAAAGTGCAGAATTGATATAATATCCAAGATTTTTAGCTTTTTCAACAAACTTTAGCTCTTCGCCATTTAGATAAATCGTTGGTAACTCAGACGTATTCACGGATCTAGCCCATTCAGTTATTTCACTTAAGTTCTCATTCATTCTAAAACATAAACTATCAACTAAGTTAAACGGGCTGAACAAGTACAGTTGAAGGCCATCAGCATATGCATGCCTGGTAACATCACGACATTTGCTAAAGATATCATTTATGAATATTGAAAATAAAGCGGACCAAGAACTGAGCCTTGCCAGACTATTTCCAACTCTGGCTCTTTGAGACCTCCCGACTAAGTAGCAAAGTTTACATATAATTTTTGACACAGTATTAAATGGTCAACGGAGTCAAAGGCTTTCGAGAAGTCTAAGAGCCATAACAAACTTATGTGCCCAAGATCGAATGGCACTCTGATGTCATCTAAGATTTTGAAAATGGCTGTGGAGCAGCTGTGACTAGGTCGAAAACCGGACTGAAACGGAGACAAAAGTTCAAATCTTCTTATGTGTTCTGAGATTTGAACGGCCATGAGAGACTCAAATGCTTTAGTTAAGGATGATAGCAAACTTACAGGACGATAGTCAGACGAAACACAAGCATTGGATTTCTTTGCAATGGGGATGATTGTGGCTGCTTTCCAGACATCAGGAAAGTAAGAACTTGTGAAGCAGTGGTTAAATATATGAGTAAGCGGGCTAAGGACGTGCGGTAAAATTAGTTTAATGAATTTGATGCAAATATTATCCTCACCAAATTGCGTTGGACTTAATCTTGTTAACACTTCTGGCAACATCATACTCGCTTACAGCAACAAACTCAAAACGTAAAAGAGAGTCAGATGGGAATGATATTGTTTCAAAGGCTAGCACATTACTAGAAGTCGTAGAATCGGAAATGAAATATTAATTAAGAATATTGGCGTTAAGCTCACAGTCTTCAGATTTCGCTTTGCAAACTCCCGCTTGCTTTAAATTATTCCATAAATTTTTAGATGATTGCGCCGAACTCAGCTTGGACATAGAAAATATACGCTTTGCTGATTTGACTGTAGCGTTAGCTACGTTTCTTAGTCTTTTATGCTGTTCCCAATTTGATGCAGTTGGACTTCTTTTCCATCGATTTTAAGCTCTATTACGATTTTTGAGGGCTAATTTGACATTATTTGAAAACCAGGGGCAACTGCTGTTAATTAATCGACGAATGACTATCGAAACATGAGAGTCAAATAGTTCACAGATCGTATGCATAAAAAAACCTAAGCTTCTCATTTACAGAACTGAATAACCAGCATTCTGACCAGTTTATAGTAGTAAGGTGACGAAGCAAAGAGTCATAATCAACAGATTTATAGTCAAGAAACGAGATAGTATTTTCAACAATAGCTGGCGAAGTAATTACATTTAAAGTACAAAAGATAAGATCATGATCTGAAATGAACAACAATTGTTCAAAATTGTTTTTTTCCAAAAAAAAAAATATCTTTTATTCAAAAATTCACTAACTTCACAAATTGCTTTCGCATGTTTTGTCCTTACAGTTCTTATTGATACCGAAATTCTTTCTTTTTTTCACTAACTTTTAGTCACACTATAATTGATCTTAAGCAAGAAACTAAGCCTTACGTGATGTCAGATGTGTTTTTCTTTTTTCCTCCAACAAATAAACATGCATGTGTGGCCACAATCTATAAATTTCGTAAATAAGCTGCTTATTTGAAATTTCACAGTTTTCCTTGGAAAATGCCTCGCTCATAGTGTTTAGGTAGTTTTAAACGCTCGCCATTCATTCACATCCTGCAGAGCGACACCCAGCAACGGTCAACAAGGCGCAGCACTCTATTTGCGTAACCTGCGCAAACGTACGCGGTGCGGTTTCTTTTCGGTAACAATTTTAGCATGCCGACTAAATAAATAGTGTGTTTTTCTAGTTGTTGTTTTTATAGCGCTCATATCCTTCTACTTTTAATAATGTTGCTTTTCTTTGAGTAGCAGTTAGTTTTGAAAATTTTTGTATACCAAGTATTTTAACAGCACTTCCCAATATGTTTCTATGCGGCGTTTACCAAAATTCATAGAAATTAAATTTATAAAATTTAAATTTTATTTTTAAACTTAAGTTTTGTTATAATTATTATCGTTTTATTATTTTAATATTTAATTTTATATTTTTTATATATGAATTTTTTAAAACATATTGACAGTTCATATCGAACGAAATTAATGTTTTTTTTTTAAGATGTTCTTCGACTAGTTTCAGAAATAACTTTTTGTGAAATTATAATTGAGAAAAAATGTTGAGATTCATTTTTTGTAATATGGCAAGGTTTTGTTTTTATCTACAAGTAGTGATCAGTTAAGATTTAACTTTTGTGCAAAAAAAATACTTGGATCATATGTTGTTTCTTGCTTTTATCTAATAGATAACTATTCAAAGGATGTTTGACAGCTGTTATTTGACAGTATATGAGTATATAAGAAAATGGCTTTTTTTGATATTAAACTTTATAATTTTTTGATAGATTTCAATTGAAAAGTGTTGCTAATATGGTAAATCAAGGACATCTGCTGAAGAGTGGCCAAACATAAAATATGTGTACTGGACACATTCAATTTAGATCTGAGGATTGATCAAGAATTTGTTCTGGATCATTTATTATTTGTGTTTTCAATACAAAGCAAGATTTATATACAGATCTTGATGAAAAAAAATATCCAGCTATACTCCTACCTTATTGAACTAAAAACTCAGAAATGGTTATACAAATTTCTAGAGATTTCTATTTCAAGAGCAATATGCTACTTTTTTTTTATTTTAAAAACATAATCCGTAGCTTTATTTTTTCTTTGTCCTGAGGCTCTCTTTATTAATAGTTCCGATTTTTTGTAAGTCAGGAGTTTAGAATTTCTTAGTGTTTTTTTTTTTTTTTGAGTTCTGTATAGATGAAAGATTATAGATATACATAAGACTAGATTGACTCGAAGTTGAGTGAACATATTTATTGTTCGTTTAAAAAGGTTTGCCAAAAAAAAGGTTTCGTTTAAAAGGAAGACCGAAGCGATTACCAACCAATTATGAAACAATTACCGATTACCGAAGCGCTTATCAACCGATTACCGAACCAACTGCCGATTATCGAAACAATTACCGATTACCGAAGCGATTACCAACCTATTACCGAACTAATTACTGATTACTGAAGCAATTACCAACCAATTACGGAACCAATTACCGAAGCGATTATCAACCCATTACCGATTGTCGAAGCGAGTGCCAATCGATTACAGAACTAATTATCGAAGCAAATACCAAAGCGATTACCAACCGATTACCGAAGCGATTACCAACTAATTACCGAAGCGAGTACCAATCGATTACCAATAACCGAAGCGTTTACCAACCGATTACTAAAACGATTTTCGAAGCGATAACCAACCGATTACCGATTACATATGCGATTACCTAAGTAATTACCAACCGATTACCGAAGCGGTTATCAACCGATTACCGAGCCAATTACTGATTACCCAACCAAAGTAATTGTGTTACAAATATATTATTGCATATAAACATTAAAAAATTTAAGTTTATATTTACATTCAATAACGCATAAATTGATAAAGAGTTAAAAAAGTAGAACTCGTCTGATTTGCCCACTTTGGAAATTCATAACAGCTATATTATTTCCTAGCTTCAAGTTTTCACTTCAGTCGGCAGTACCCCCCACTGCCTAGGCAGTTTAACTTAATAATTTCAATCTGGGCAACCCGATTTTTCTATACATTTATACAATTTTATACAATTATAAAAGTAATTTCAAATGAGAAATTTATGTTTTTTTTTTCTTTTTTATGATTTTTTCTGTTTTTGATATACCTGAAAAGGAACTTCTGAAAAAAAAAAAAAAATGTCAAGATTCAACAGCAATAACATTTTTATACAATATATGGTTTTTTAATTTGTTGCATTAAATAGCTAAAAGCTATTCTTTGTTCATTTCTACACCGAGAAAAAAAACAATAGGTAAATCACCTAAGTCGGCTTGGGTGAAGAAAATTGTATGGGAATTATAAACTTATGCTTATTCACCTCAGCAATTTATTGCTTAATGCATTGCTTTGAAAGCACATTATTCGATACCTTGCCAAAAAAAACAAAAATATTTGATTCACCTAAGCCCAAAATCCAAAAATACAAAATTAAAAAACAACTAGCATGGATGGCTTAAATATAGTTTTAAGCTATTTTTTGCAAAAAAAAAAAAACACACGAGAGAAGGATAGGTTTGATAATTTAATGTTTTTTTTTTGTTTTTTTTGCAATAAAACCACTTTTAAATTTAAAAATAACATAAAGTAAATTAAAAAATACACGTTAATAGTCACACCAGTAAATTTTATTACTTTTCATCAACAAAAAGAAAAGAAAAAAATAAAAAAAATTCTTTGCCCGCCGAGCGGAATCGAACCTGGAACTTTTGCTGCCAGTCCATCACTCTACCAACTGATCTAAGCAGCCTTGCTACATTTGCTGACATAACTGCAACTATGTTAATTCACCTAAGCAATTTATTGTTTAATACATTGCTTTGAAGCAAAGTCAAGCAAAACACAGACCGAGAGGCGGGCGGCAGCTAAAAAAAAAAATTAAAATAGATATATTTTTGAAATTAAATTTTTTTTTTGAAAGTAGTGTATTTAAAAATTACCAAATAATTGGTGAATTTATCACCCAATATAAATTGGCAAGTCAACATGCAAAACTTAGGCGTTTTGATAAAGTACTTGGGTGGCTGAAAACTGCCAAAGCCATTTTATAAATTATACTAGGTTTTTTTTTTCAATTTAACATAAGCCTTTTTCTCGGTGTACTCTTTATAAATAGGATTCACTATAATAGAATCCTCTTAGTTGTTTCAGCAGTATTTTCATCATTAATTTTCTTCATATTATTAAAAAATTGTTATACTTTTATACTTCTATTCAACTGTACCATATAAACATTTTTGCTAGCAATATATTTACAACAATTACATTAAGATTGCAATTTTTTATAATAAATTCAATTAATTTTGAGCACGAATACACGTTTCTGTTCTAAATACATTACAAAAAAATTACACCTACAAAAAAAAAAAAAAATCCGACACTTTCATACATAAAATCACACAATCTAAACACTCTTTCTTTCAGTGTATAAATAGAAATATTGTTGTGCTATTAAATAAAACTATACAATTGGAAATGAAAAACTAAGCCATTGTAAAATTAAACCCCAAAACTAAAAACTCTTCAACAAAATTTTTAATTTTACAATTTTTAAAGCATTTTTCGATGCCGACTTTTACACTGATGGGCGAGAATGTGTCAATTGTGGTGCGATCTCAACGCCGTTGTGGCGCCGTGATAATACCGGACATTATCTATGCAATGCGTGCGGTCTTTATCATAAAATGAACGGAATGAATCGTCCATTAATAAAGCAACCTAGAAGATTGGTAAACTTTCATATTTTTTCTATCACTATAAAATTTCTCTTCAAATTAAAAACAAATAAAAAGGAACAAAATTTTTGAATTGTAAAGTTAAACAAAAAAAAAAAAAAAAATTATATAAAAAAAAATCTAAAGAAAATTATGTTTATATATAGTGTAAAAACTTATAGAAATCCCGCCATGGCGCCACGCGACGTACTCGCTTTAATGCTGAAAAAAGAGAAAAAAAAAAGAAAAAAAATTGTAATATTAATAAAATTTCATCAAAAAGCAAAATTAATTGAATTTATTATAGAAATATTAAGTGATTTCATTAAAAGAAAAACGCTTATGTATATTGATGCAATTGTTGCTCTCCAGTATTTGTACTTGCTTTGCACGCTCCTTTAGGATTCTCATATATTTTTTCGTACCTTTTTGTAGTATTTTTGTTTCATATATTTTCGTAGCTGCAAATTAATACCAAAAAAATTAAATAAAAAAAAAAATTAATTAAATATAATAATTAATAATTACAGTGGCCGCTGAATCAAGCGCGGATTTCTATAAGAGCTTCAATCCGTTTAGTGCGCCCAGTCGGACGGCCACAGTGTCAACCGAGGAACACGTTAGTCGTTCAAGTTCGCGACGATTGGTAGGTTTTTTTCAGAAAATACACTATAAATTAAGAAATAAAAAACTTAAGTTTAAAAAATTTTTATATAATTAAATATAAAATTAATTCAAAAATTTTGTTCTTCAAAAATTTTGCCTCAACTCATGAAATAGAACTATTTATAATAACTTATTTGTTACATTGTGAAAGTTATTGTCAAAATTGTCGGTCAATGTTTAATTTTTGTCTCTTGCATTAATGAAAGAATTGTTCTCATTTTCTATGAGCTGGCAAAATTTTTAAAAAATTCACTAGCTTAGACAAATTTTTGTTTAATGCGTATTTTTCACCTAATTATTTTCTTGCCACTTTTATATAGAGTGCCTCTCGTCGCGCCGGACTCTCCTGCTCGAACTGCCTGACCACAAATACCTCACTTTGGCGTCGCAATCCGAATGGCGAACCTGTTTGCAATGCCTGCGGCCTCTACTACAAGCTGCACAGCGTGAAGCGTCCATTAACCATGAAGAAGGAAACCATCCAGGTAAGTTTAGAGCATTACAATCACTACATAATTTATGGTATTTCATCCACGCTTCAATTTGTAATTAGTCCGGCAATGTTGACATTTTGACAAATGTTAATGTTTCAATTGTTGTGGACGGTCAATAAACTCTGTAAAATGAACAAGAAAAAAAAAATTAATACTTTCTTGACATACTTCAGCCCATTATAAGAAATTTAAAACGCATTATTAATAGGAATGGATTAATTTGAATTATACTTTGTTATGATATTGATAGTTATCCCCCACAAGCAGCCACTAAAAGCGCCACTGCCCTCACACTTTCTTCACTCTTTTTTCATATATTCCAAAAATACTTTTTTTATCATATTATTTTTCTTTTTATTTCCTTGATAGTTAATATTTTTTCTTAGCATACGGCAGTAACGAATCTCTCCAACGTGTTCTATTTTCTGCGATAAGTTTAATTTCGCCTCAGGTACCCAAACTTCTGCTCTCAACGTGCATTGAACGGATTCATGTTGTAGGTGGTCTCCCTCTTCTTCGTGTACCTTGGGGACTCCATTCAAGGCACGGTTGCCACCTCAAATTCCCACAAAAAAAAACCTTTGTCCCACAATAGCAAAAATTAATAACCACGAAAATTCGCACGGTACAAAATTGACAAAAAAATCACATCGCAATTAAAAAAACCACAAAAAATTCCACTCACTTTTAAAATAACCACGAAAATCCAACGCAAATAAGAAAAACACGAAAAATCCCATTCGTATATAAATTAACCACAACAAAATCCCTCCTCTTTTAAAAATGAATTCAGTAAATATCAAGGACATAAAAAAAGACACAGTATCGTAAGTGTGGACGTAGAATTTTTTGTTTCCAAATATATTTGGTGATAAATTTGTGGTTTCTGTTCATTTTTATGTTGGTTAAAAATAATAAATATTTCGAAAAAGTATGAATTTATTATTTTTCCTACAGTAAACCATACATAAGGACTGCGTTCGAAAAAATTGTTCATCATAAAATATTTAAAATCCTGCGAACTAGTGCTCCGATTTTAAAAAACAAACAAATTTAAATAGACTACTTTCATGCAGATTAATACTGCTTATTTATTTTTATTTTATCACTTCTCATTAATAAATGAAAAACAAGGAGGCAAAACAACGTGCCAAAAAATTAAAAAAAAATTTTTTTGAAAAATTCAATTGCTGCGTTATGGATGACGAAACG
Source organism: Coremacera marginata (assembly GCA_914767935.1). Lineage (NCBI taxonomy): Eukaryota > Metazoa > Arthropoda > Insecta > Diptera > Sciomyzidae > Coremacera > Coremacera marginata. The sequence continues at coordinate 11,049,248 of OU612043.1, read as the reverse complement.
TATGTGTTAGCTGATTTTTCACAGCTTCCTGGTCAGGAGTATTATACTGCGGATTGTCGGGGAAACGTGGACGAAAAGTTTAAGACAAAGAAGCAGTCAAAATTCCCCCAAAAATTTCTTGTATGGCAAGCAATCTGCAGTTGTGGCAAAAGAAGCAAGTCATTCGTAACCAAAGGCACAATAAACACTAATGTATACATTAAAGAATGCTTGCAGAAAAGGTTAAAGCCCTTTTGGAACCATCATGATGTCTCTACTTTCTTTTGGCCAGACCTAGCCTCCTGCCATTACAGCAAAGCGGCCTTAGAGTGGTACAGAACAAATAATGTGCTTTTGGTACCTAGAGAGGCAAATCCACCAAATTGCCCACAACTCAGGCCAATTGAGCGATACTGGGCTTTGTGCAAGAGACAACTCAAAAACACAAAGAACGTGACTGGAGATGTTCAAGATTTTAAGAGGAAGTGGTCTGCAGCAACCCAAAAGGTAACCGAAACGACCGTAAAATCGCTGATGAAAGGGGCACCAGAAAAAATTAAAAAATTTATTAATGAGAAGTGATAAAATAAAAATAAATAAGCAGTATTAATCTGCATGAAAGTAGTCTATTTAAATTTGTTTATTTTTTAAAATCGGAGCACTAGTTCGCAGGATTTTAAATATTTTATGATGAACAATTTTTTCGAACGCAGTCCTTATTCTAAATTAAATTGAAAATTTTTGAATTCCGTTTTAAAAATTTCAAATTTTATTACGAAAGTGTGACATAGCGGGGAGGGGGAAGGGGTCTGACATTGGCCAGAAACATGTTACTTTATTTGTGAACAGACCCTAATAGGATAAAAAATATTTCCAATTTATTATGATATTTTAAAAATAAATGACAAGATAAGATAAATTAAAAACGACAAGACCTCCATACCAAACCGCACTGTAAGACGTAATTCTACGTAAAAAAAAAAAAAAAACAGAAAAAACGGCATATTTCTCTAATATTGTATAAAATTCTACGTCTACAATAATTTTGAAGCTGTGTGTTTTTTCTTCTAGACATTTTGCACTTGTTTAGTATTTGTTTATACTTGTTCACTATAAAATCAATATTAAATTTGTTACTTCATGCACTATAGCAAACAAGCAACAAAAACGAAAGCAGCTGATATGCATTTACATGATAATTTTAAATACACACAAACACACATTAATAACAACAACAAAACGTTCACCCGCCAGTATCGAAAGTAACCAATTGTTCCTTTCTCGTTAGCTACTTCACTAGTTCTATACGAACTAGCTCCTTTTTTGACCCAAGGTAATGCATAAAAGGGTCAGTTCAATCAACTTCAAGTTTGTATTGCTTAATGTTCATGCTTCTGACGTCTTGATTTTGTATTGATGACTTATATATTTCAAAGTAATATTTTCGAGAAAACATAATATATAAGGTGTAATTTCCCTAAAGAACATGAAGAAAAATACTGTGGTGAAAAAGTATAAATTCATTAACTGAAGATTGCTTTCACAATGCCTACGGTTTTTTTGTATTTTTAACTCTCTGACTAGTGAATAAGCTGGTCATGTAACACTAGTGAAGTGACTAGTGGAATGGGAGTGTAAAAGGTAGCAATTGACCCCAGCCCATGACATGTTCACGTAAAATTCGCCAGTTGAATGAAAAGAAAGTAGATTGAAGTGGAACTAATACTGGTTACCTTAGGGCTAGTGAAATCGGTAGTTTTGTACTAGTGCCAATTACTGCAGGGCAGTTACTGAGAACTTCGTCTAGCGATTCTATTCAATTGGGCCCATACAAAGGTGTACCGTGTCAACACACTACACTCTAAAATTTTTCAAAAATTGATAAAATTTCTCATAAAATGTGCACAAAAATTGCACAAAACAGCCCAAAAACCAAAACGATAAGTTTGTACGTGAACAATGTTATCTATTGCTTGACTTGTTAAACAACTTATTGATTTGTCTGCACGAAATCAAAAATTTTTGATTTTGTCTTCACAAACTGACGAACCTTCAAATTGGTCCACCAACACATCCACAAACAGGCAAACATTCTCGCAAACCAACCAAGTTCGCGAACATGTCCGCCTGTATACCTACAAGAAACAACACGATGGTGCGTTCGTGATTTCGGCATGAACTAAAGCACCAAGCTTAAGAACGTCAGCAGTAACTGAAGCTTAAATGCATAATTTTTTTCATACATAAATGTGTATTTTTTTTTTGATTTTCAAAACAAAAGAAAATAATCCCATAAATAAAGAAAAATCCGACATGAATTAAAAAAAAACCACACTCAATTAAAAAAAAACCATGATAATTCCCATTTCCCACGACAATTAAAAATAACCTCAAATGGGAGTTTTCCCACAAAGATGGCAACCGTGATTCAAAGGCCATTCTAGCAATGTCATCCTCACTTGTCCTTAGTGTGTGTCCTATCCAGTTGCATTTCCGTTGTTTTATTTCTACTGATATGGGTTTGCATCCTCACAGGCGATGTAAGTTTTTATTAGAGATGACGCTTGGCCAAAATATTCGGTGAATATTTGTATTTTGTTGCATAATGTTCGCGTTACTCTCCAGGTTACGGAACCATACAACAGGACTGACTTGACGCTAGTTTCGTAGATTTTAACCTTGGTCTCTTGGTTAATATTTGACTAGTTTCGAATTCCTTGTAATTTATGATATGTGTGGCGTGCTTTGTTTATGCGAGAAGCAGCGTCTGCGTCTGCACCTCCATTTTTTGAGACAATGCTGCCTAAATAACAGAATTCATTGACGTCTCCAATAGGAACCTCGATTCTGTTAATATCTACGCAGAGGGAGCTTTGGTTAGATGAGTTCTTTCTCATCAGTTTTGTTTTTTTAAAATTCACTTTCAATCCGACGACGGCTGCATTCTTTACCAAGACTTAGAGTTTGCGCTTCACAGCTGATATCGTATGCGTAGTAAAACAGATATCGTCAGCGTAATCGAGGTCACTCAGTTTTCATGAGACAGTTTTTCAGAACACTCAAGATTCGTTTTTCGCAAGACGCCGTCCAAGACTGTTATAAACAGGAGCGGCGATAGTATGCATCCTTGAATTTATCGCTGAGCTTACCTTTAAAACGTATGTTGTTTCTGGCATCTTTGTATAGCTCCTTTATTAGCTCAATAATTGTGTCAGGTACGCCGCACTCTCTAAGAGTTTTTCATATTTCTTGTCTGCGATGGGTATCAAATGCTCGTTCAACATCAACGAAGAGATAGATAATGAAATTTACTCAGAAGAGTAGAGCATATCCTGTATACTGAGGTTAGGGAGGTTTGCTTGGGGTGGTGCATGCACTGGACCACCTGATAGATGACCGGGTCAATGGCAAGAAAATTGTCATTGCCCTTGACAATCAGTCGGTGATTAGATGCATGCAGTGTACAGGCGTCACTTCCAGGCTGGCCATGGAGTGTCTTACCAAACTCAATAGGTGCGCTCAGACAAATGAGCTCACATTTATGTGGGTGAGAGGATATTCTGGCATAGAATAGAATGAAAATGCTGATTCTTTAGCGAGAGAAGGATCAGCTGAAGAGTTCTGTGGACCAGAGCCACGTATCGCCATAGGCGACAACATGGTCGCAGGCCTTATTAAGCAATGGACGGACTCGGAACACCGTACAAGGTGGGAAGAAGCTGTTAATTGTAGGGAATCGAAGGCGGCCGTAAAGTGGTCTCGTATGATGCGTGTAGGTTATGCCTAGAGGAGCCTAGGAGTGCCCGGCGTTGGCAAGCATAAGATTGACCATTCTGGGACGTGCATTTATTGGCGAAGCCGAGATTAGTCAACTGACCTACAAGGATATGCCTGAGGTGACAAAGGATGCTTATGTTAGGAGCATGCTCACGTATGAGGGCTCCGAGTGGTAGCATCCTTGTCCTATGGGGACGAAAAGGGACCCACTGTGGTCCGCTTGGGCCAATCCCCGATTTATTATTATTATTATTATTAAGTGTTTTTCTCATAATCTTCAGATGTTGCAGCTACAATTTTGCTTATTTCACTGAAGTTATCGGCTTGAAAGATGAACACAACATTCTGTCTAAAGTTTTTAAAGTCAAAACGACGGATGAGTTCAAAAATTATTTATATCTACTCCCGAGTAACGCCCGAGTATTCAGCTACTATTTATGTATTTAAAAATTTAACTCGACGGCAAATAAAAAAAAAAACCGGGCTTGGGGCAAACTGGTAACCGATAGGAAAAAACTGAATGCATTTCTGAAATCAGTCTTAAAATATTTATGTATTTAAAAATTTAACGTAATGGCAAAGCAAAAATAAAAATGGGTTTTGGAAAACTATGGATAACCCATAGGAAAAAACCGAATGCATTTCTGATATCAGTCTTTAAATATTGTCAGAATTTAACTCGATGGTAAAGTAACAAAAAAAAAAAAAAAAAAACCGTGTTTTTGAAAAAAAACGATAACAGGTACAAAAAGAACCGAAATCATTTCTGAAATCAGGGTTTCAGAATCGTTTCAGAAATGAACTCATAACAAAATCCAACGACTTCTATTTTTGTCCCAAATTTGTATGAAATTCACTCACTGTGCAACGTAAGAAAAAAGATAAAGATTTAAATTTGTGAGCCAAGGTTGCCCTAAATATTGTGAAATCTAAATCAGTAACTATCTCAAACACGCTGATTTTAAATTTTTGCGATTTTTCATTCAACATGCTATAGTTCCTTGCATGAGCGTAGCAGGGGAAAGTGTGCAAGCTGGCTTCATAGACATAAAAAAATTTAAACAATAAAATAATATTTTATAAAATTTCTTAAAGCGCTGCGATTTTATAACAAGACATTTGTCTGGTAAAAAACGCTCATAAAAAACTGTTAGTATCGCCTGTGGTCGACATTTTTATCTTTTTGTTTTTATTGAAATACGTTTGACAACGTGACAAACCAATAAATTAAAAAATACTTTTGGGTGAAACAATGAATAAAAGTAAAGTGAATCAAAGATTAGTTTGATTTAAAAAAATTAATTGATAACAAAAAATATTACGGAAGATCAAATCAAATTTATTCAATCAAACATATGTTTTTCCATAAAAATCTGGATTTTCAATTTAACTTTCCTAATGAATTCGCCACCAGTTCTCTCGTTCAAAAGAGAGCACAATTTGAGCGGCAAATTGAAAATAGAAAAAAGTCTATTTAAGCGCCAAGTGACGAAATTTCTTTCTCTTCACGTCTATATAAAACTTTCTTTGTGTGTACTCTTGGCCGACATATAAACAAAGAAAACCTTTCGTCTCTGATAATATTATTTCTTCGCTCATGTGAAAACGTCACTGAGCGAAATCCAACAATATGTTCCCTCTCTTCTTTTTGCGTGGATCTTCTACGTACATATGTGTTCACAATGGGTGATATACATCATACATCATTTCAGCTGTTGAAAGCTGGAAGAAAGAATTCTATAAAAAATTCTCAGTGCACTCCTTCTCACTATTGTAATTCATTTGAAAAGATAGATAATCAAAATCGGTTGAGAAACATGGCAGAAAATGCTTCATAAATGTTTTGCTTGCACCTATTTATGTATAGATAACGTACAGGTTTTCAACTCTAAATTGAAGTTTTTCCACTTCAACCTCAACTTTTTCCATTCAAAGAAACTTTATATAAATCAAACTTCAAATTTAAAAACTAGTCGTTCTGCTCACCGCTGCCTTATATACTGACTACGCCCATGGTCCGTTAGTTAGAAAAGTTAAAAAACTGCTTTGAACTAAAAATATTTTTTTATTGTGTATAGTAGTGTAATAAAACATTTTACTTTCTTTCAGACACGCAAACGCAAGCCGAAGGGTAGCAAAGCCGAAAAAGCCTCAAAAAATGCAAGCAATGGTAATGCGAACAACAACAACAATAACAACATTAGCACCAACAATAATAACACCACCAACAGTGCTGGCTTAAACATCAGCAATGGCAACAATATGCTGTCCACACTCGCCGACAGCAATTTGGGTAGGTTTAACAAAAAACAATTAAAATATTGTTAACAACGCATGCTAATCTATTTGTTTTGTTTTTGTCTTTCTTTCTTGTTTCGTTCTATGCACCTATGCGACTACACCAACAACATCATCATCACTATCCACTATACCATCATGCATCATCGCATTGTTTAACTCAATCATTGTAGAATTAAAATGTCTAACCAACAATTTGCAGCAGCAACAGCAACAGAAAAACTCATCATCACTAACCCACTCAGCATCAAGTTCACCAACGAATAGCATACCATCACCAACACCCTTATTGGCGACTGCTCTGTCAACACCAGCAACACCAACGTCACCGTTGTCAATGCAGCAACAGCAGCAGCAACAACTAAGCGGTGATGTCTCGCCAATACAAACACAGCAGCAGCAACAACAGCAACAATTTCAACAATTGTCACCAATGCATTATAGCTCACAAATAATGTTATCATCTAACTCACCAACACATGGCAATCATTTAAATAACAATAACAATAACACATTCAATAACAACAATAATAACAATAGCATTGCTCATAATAACAACAACAACAATTTAAAGTTTATGCAGAAATATCTTCAAACTCACCAGCAGCAAGATCAACACCAACAGCAGCAACAACAGGAACAGCAGCAGCAACAACAACAATCACTAGCATTGCAACTTATTCACCTGATGCCAACATCACCGACGACTACAACAACACCAGAAACACATACATCGCCCACGCTGACAGCACACCACATGCAGCACCAGCAGCAGCAACAACAACAACAACAACAACATCAGCTTCAATTGCATCAACAGCAACTGCAACATGTCCAGCAACACACGCATTTATCTAGCAACAGTCCCTGCGCCTACAACAGTCCCGACCATTCGCCTGCCTATTCCAGCTACAATGAGCTGATGGGCGTTGAGGAGCCAGAGCCAACAGCAACTATAAAAATTGAACAGCTGCATCATCATCAGCAACATCCACATCTGCTCCAACAACATGGCTCGCAGTTTTTGAGTCGTAGTCCTTCCTTGGATGATGATTATGATCATCATCAGCGTCAGCAACAAATGCAGCAGCATCATCAACAACAACTGCAGCAGCAACAGCAACAGCAACAACATATTTTTCAGCTACATGCTGTAGCGCAGCAGCATTTGCAGGAATTCGAACGAAAGTTCGAACGTGAATCGGTGGTGAAAATGGAGTGAATGCCTTGAGCCTGAAGAAACAAAGTGGTGTGTTTGTGACTCTGTATGTGTTAATTCTTTGTCTGATGAATGTGGAAGAAACCAAAGATATTTTAAGCAATTCTTTTAACTATGAAACTATGGAAGAAAAAAAAAAACTTGAAACTATAGATTTTTAGAAAAATTAACTAGAGAAAAAAAAAATTCGAAAATAGCAAAATCGATATCGAATTATGTAGAAAAAAATAAAAAAAAAATTGATGCAAAACAATCAAAAAAACTCGGCCAAAGTTCTTTCAAGGGCTCAAATGGCGAGTTCGTTTTTTTCGTGTGCTGTAAATAAAAAATACTTTTGGAAAATTAAAAAAAAAAACAAAAACGAATTAGAAATATTCTTAAATCAAACTAGAAAATCTATCATAACTACACGAAATTTCAAACATCACTTGAAATTAATCTTTAAAACAATAAATATTTACTTCTAGACACTTCAGTCGTCTAGACTTGACTCAATTCAAAGTTGAATTCTTTCTAAAGTCTAATACAATACTTGTAGAGTTTTACTAAAGCTTATTTTACTATACATATATCACTGAAAGTTAACTAGAACTAGATTGAATTTTTCAAACAAAGTATACAAAATTTATAAAAAATTATCGAGATCTGGATTAATAATATATATAAAACGAAAAAGACAACCTAAAAGGACAATAACTAAAAAAAAAATATATGTAATTTTTTTTCAAATATTAAATTTTATCATTATGTAAATAGTTTATAATTCAACAGCAATAATAGCACTAGTTTTTTATATTAAGCTTTATTTATCATGCATTCCTCTTCATATGCTTCCAAAAACACTTTTATAAATTTTCTTTATAAAAGTAATTTTCTTCTTTAAGTAATTTTTTATATTTTTTTTTTTTATATAAAACTTTTATTTTTTAAGCCGCTTAAACTATATTGCTATCATGAGATTTTTATTTTAAAATTTGCTTTACTATTTGCGAATTTTTAATTTTCAAAATTTGCTAAATGTATCTTTCAAAATCAAATATTTATTTTTAAGTTTTGAAATTGTTTTAATATTAAATAAAATAATCTCATTAGTTTGCTCCTTTTTTTTATATGAAAACTATTTTTTTAAGCTATACAATTTTTGCAAAATTTATTTTCTTTAATCTTCTCAATCATGATAATGTTTGTTATTTAAAGTTTATATAAAAAATAAATTAATTGTTAAAAATAATAATAACTTGAAGTTTTATTTAGGTATTGACTGATTTTTTGTGACTAGTCAATAAAGGTAACGAAATTAGCTGGTGAAATATTTTAAGTAAATAATTCAACTATGGGCCGTATGTTAAAGAATCGCGGTAGGCGCGCGATCTAAACCCATCTAACACTGACAATTTTGAAGTAGAATTACGTCATACAGCGCGGCTTGGGGATATGGGGATATTTTCACAAATTTTTTCAAGGCCATGCAACGTTTTTTGGGGCACACTTTAAGGCCTTTAATATTCATCGTACAAAGATAAAATTTAAGCCAAAAAATATCAGTTATTTTGTGCATAAAAGGAATAGCTTACTTTGGATTTTGTCACTTTTGCCACAAAAGATAACAAAAGAAAAGAAGAACAAGTAAGAGTGGAGCTTCGGCAGGGTACCGAAGCTAAAATACCCCCCGCGGCCATATTGAAGTATATTCGAAGGCTTTAGCCACGACATGCGCAATGACATTCAGTTTTATATACTGATGAAAGTTTTCCTATTTTGATGACGTCACTTTGTATGGGAAGTAGGCGTGGTTTTGATCCGATTTTGCCATGCACCAGAGAGATGGTTCATATTATATATCAAAGCTAAAGTGCAAAATTTCGAGGTAGGCGTGGTTTTCATTCGATTTTGCCAAATATCATAGTGGTGGTCTATGTTATATATCAAAGCCTATATGCAAAATTTCAAGACATTTCTTTAATTTGAGCAGATTTTTAAGAGATTTTTCTGTTAAAATAAAGACACTTTGTATGGGAGGTAGGCGTGGCTTTCATCCGATTTTTCCAAATTTCATAGCCAGAATTAAGACTAAAGAGCAAAGCCCACCTGCCAAAGAACTGCTAAGGCAGTTCTGTAATTTTTGTGGATATTTAAGACATTTTGCGGTTAAGATAAAGTCACTTTGTATGAGAGGTAGGCGTGGTTCTTATCCGATTTGGCCCATTTTCGAACTTGATGTTCCTTTTTTAAAAATAAACTTATATTTTGAATTTCATAGCGATAGCTTTAAAATTGCGGCTGTAATCGTGTCGACAGACGGACAGACGGATAGACAGACGGGCACACGAAATTCCACTCAGGAGATGATGCTGACCAAAAATATACAGGGTTGCCAATATTCGAAGCGCCCATCTGGCAACACTGTAACTTTCCGCAGTGATGCCAAATCGACTAATGACATACCGCGTTTGAAGCGTCATTCCAAGCAGAAGTTTACAATGGAGCAGTACACGCCACGCGAAAGCTCTAAAATTGTTGAAATTTACATTCAACAAAACAATAGTGAAAACTCAACGTGCTTTCAAAAAAATAAATAAAGTGAAAAGTGCGCCTTCCAAGAAAACAATTTATCGTTTGTATGAAACTGAAAATCCACAAGAGATTCAAGAGGTACCTCTTCACGATGCAAAAGTTACTGTTTGGTGCGGCGTTTGTGCTAAAATACTCATTGGGCAGTTCTTTTTCGAAGATGATAATGGCCACAGAGTTACTGTCAATCAGGAGCGTTATCGCGATATGATAAACAATTTTTTCATGCCAATCGTTCGTCGAAAGCGTATCAGGCACTACTGGTTTCAACAAGACGGCGCGCCACCACACACAAGCCGCACTACAATCGATTTTTCGAAGCAATTGTTCCCTGGCCGTTTGATGTCAAAAAATGGTGATTTCGATTGGCCGCCAAGATCACCAGATTTAACGCCTCCAGACTTCTTTTTGTGGGGTTATTTGAAATCAAAGGTTTACGTCAACAAGCCAAAGACCCTAGAAGAGCTGAAAACCAACATCCGTCAAGAAATAACCGCCATTCCCATCGAAATGTTGAAGAAAACCATGGAAAATGCTGCAAAACGGGCACAATATGTCGTAGAGGCCAATGGCGACCATTTACGAGATATCATATTCAAGAAATGATGTAAGCAAATCTACTTGAACCCAATTAAATGATATTCATGACGAACAGACAAAAAATTGTGGTTTCTTTGATTTATTTAAAAATAAAATGGCCGCTTCGAATATTGGCAACCCTGTATATATTTGTCTATACCTGCCACGCCTCCTTCTTGGCGTTACAAACGGATTGACAAGTTTCGCAGTACGCGTTGGGGTATAAAAATTCACATTTTTTGAATGAGAAAAAATGCATTGATGACTCAGATGCTGCTGACGTTCCTATGCTTGTTGCTTTAGTTCGTGCCGAAATCTCGAACGCAACATCGTGTTGTTTCTTGAATAGAATCGTTTTATGTATTTCTCAGAGCCTTGCAAGCAATGCATATGTATATAAATCAGTGTTATATATCAGTGGCGCGTAGAGGCAGGCGCATGATACAATGATAAGGTAGGGCCGCTGCGCTGAGTGCTCTCACACGTCAACGAAGAGTGGATAATGAGAAGCAACATATATGGCAAAACGACGAATTTCGCAGAAATTGCAAATGAAGAAAATATTTTATGTTTCCAAGTTGCAAACAGTGCGGTCGTGGGTGTTAAACTTGTGCTAATTTGAGTGAAAATATTATAAAAAAAGTGTAATAAAAACTATAAAATGTGAAAGAAGTCTTAAAATTGCAAAAAAACCTGTAACAGTTTTAACCTAAAAACAACTGCGAAACGTGAGCATAAAGAAATTTGCGATGAACAGCTGATTTTGACATCAATGTAGATTTATTCTGCTTTCTACTCCATTCCTCTCCGTGATGGCCTTACTTTATAACATGGTAGAATAAGACAAGGTAGTGTTAGAAGTAAAAATTCTCTCTTGTGCTGGGTACCGCACCTGTCAAAATCAGGTTTTTACGAATAAAACCAAAACAAATAACACAATTTGCAAATTATAATATTCTATGTGTTTGACAGGTGCGGTACCCACCGCTCCGAGACGACACTACCTTGTTAAATATACCTTGCTTTATAATTCTGCCATGGGCAGGCGTACTAGAGACTCGTTTACGAACTCACTCTCTTCTCTCACATCTATAAACACCCAAGGTTGATTTATAAGGTTGTCGCAAGGGAGAGAGCGAGTACCCATAATTGTCAAATCGAAGTTGACAGCTCATAGAAAATCTGCAAGTGCTCTCTTTTATCACCCATTCTTCTTTCGTAGTCATTCGCAAAATTGGCTGGTTTTGACAATTATGGGTACTGCGAAGAGAGTGCGATCAGCCCTGCGACAACCTTATAAATCAACCTTGTAAACACCGACACGGAGTTATTTCAATCAGTCGGTGCTGAGACTTCATGCTAAAAGGTCCAATCTGCTTGATACTTCAAATATGATTGTTATGCAGCGCAAAATAAATGAGAGCGAGACTTGACCACCACAAGCACAAACCCTGTAGGAAAATCAACTAATTTAAAAGTAGTTGATAAAGTAGTTTTTTGTCAACCACAACTAGTTGAAATTCTGACTTTTTTCCATAGAACGAACTAACTTATTTTGTATGGTGATGTCCGCTAAATAAGTCAATTGACTTTCGTCTGCATATATTTTCAACTATTTGTTAAATTAGTTACATTTAAATTATTTTTTTAATTGCTTTTAAATAACCAATTGAAAACTATTACTGATGGCGTAAAGTTAATAATATTTGATGAAATAACATGGTTAAATATATATAAGCTCGTAATCTCATAAAAATTTGCAATTAAAAGATGTCAACATCAGAGTAGTTGCCGCCTTAATATAATTAAAAGTAGTTCATATACTGGTTTATTTTAAATTAGTTTTTTAATTAGTTGTTTTTAAAAAGAAGTTAGTTTGTTCCTATAGGGAAACTACAGAAAATATAATAGTATTAGTGTGCCCATCACTGATATAAATCAGGGATGATATTTGGGGGCTTTTTGCACACACACACACACACGGTGATAGTAAAATTCTACAGGAGTGCAAAAAAAATGGCTTCCTTCTAAACTATTGAATGCATTTTCAACTAAACTTTGGTGATAAAGAATTTAAATTGATTTGTGGGCCGTAAAAGAGGGTTTGGCAACATTTTTTTTCTAACACATGCAATACTTGAAGGACATTTACAGCCAAAATTTCAGCTGAAACAGCCAGGTAGTTTTAGAGATATATTAATTTGTGGACGGTAAAAGCCCCATTTTCTACTTGAAGGAAATTTACTACCAAAATTTCATCTGAATCGGCCCAGTAAAAGGGGGTGTGGCAAAAGAAATTTCATAATATTACATTGTCACCGGGCTTACACATGTATGTTAAATTTCAGCTTAATCGGAGACCCACAAGCTGTCGAAAAATTGTTTGCAAGATTTGCGGACATACATACATATGTGCGAACGAAGCAAGTTAAATAAAAGCTTGTTAAAAGTAGCCAAATTAAACAAATCGCATTTTGGCGAAAACATTGCTGAACAAAAAAGGAAATATCTCCAAAAGTATTTCGAATTTCAAACAAACCCTTTTAGGACAGTTGGAAAAAATTATTGCCAACCAGGAATACCCCCTTAATTTATAATTGCTGTAATTTGCAAAAACGTAGTGATATAGAAAATCTCTTTTGTAGCTATTTATTTGGTTTATAAGGGGCGAGTAAGGGCTTAAGCGTAAAAAAAACACTTTTTAAGATTTTTTTTTTAGAAATATAGAGCGAATTCATTGAAACCTTTTGTACATGATAAAGCATCAAATTAATAACATTCTGTAATTATTTCTGTTAAATATCGACAAACAACCCGGTGGCATAGCTTTTCTAACAACGTCTTGGATCGTATCTCAGATGGAAATTATCTGAAATCAAGGAACATTAAAATTTAGTCGAAGTATAATCAAAATTCGCCCCCCCCCCCCCTCTCCCACATGTTCTCTAATTATAATTTGTTTCATTTTTAAATTTTTGATGGCCATTTAAAGTGAAAAATGTTATTTTTTATGAAAATTCCGCATTTTTTTTAATTAATGGAAAACATCCTAAGTTTGAAAAAAATGCTAAAACTTATCATTGGGAGAGGTATTTTTTTTATGTATAAAGTTTGTACAGAGTTTGAAATGAATAAGTAATGTAGTTTTTAAATGGCAGTGAACACAGACTTTTAAAAACTGGTTTTGAAAAAGAGACGCGTTTAGAATTTCGCTGTCACAGTTACAATATTAGAGGAGAGGGTACTTTTTAGTCAATAGCTTCAAGGTTGTTGACTTTGAATTTTGGGACAATATTCTTCAGATATTTAACTATAAAAAAATATATATCGATTTTTCAAAAGTGCAAACTCTTACTTCCCCCCTTAAGAAAAACTATAAATTCTTTAATATTAATAGTATTTATATGTTCAAGCTTTATGGTTGAAGGCGTATAAAACATTTTGAGCATTTTTAATTTTTCAGCCACGGTTGATCATTTTCTGGAAATGCTCAGAATGAAAAAAGGCATTCAGTGTATTTTGTGCCTTTATATGTATTCATGACAAAATTATGATCCCTATCGGAAATTTCAAAGTGTTTTTTTAAAAAACAAGTAAAAAAGGCTTCACTCTGCCTATGAATAGTACTTTTGAGAAGTGCTTTGCTCTCGCTACGCATTGAGCTTTAATAAATCGCTTTGCTTTCACGATTTTCCCTAATTTGATTATTCGTAGTTCGTAAATCTTATTGTTGCTGTCGTACTGGTTCGATATGTTTATTTTTCTCATCACTAATTGTCATTAATCATCACTAGTATGCGCGGGGAGTTTAATTCGTGAAAGTGTTTCAGCAAAATAGTGAAAAATAGTGAAAGTTAAACACGTTTATAAAAGTAATAAAATCAGTGGGAAGTGGTGCGGTTTTTCGAAACGCCATTTTGAAAGATTAGTTCTGGCAAAAATATACACCATAAAAAATGAAGTTGCGCTTGCTGGTGCAAACGAAGATGGCGCAACAGCAGCAGAAAATTGAAGTGAACATAGCAGGGCAGATTATATGCAAAGTGCGGTAGAAAATGAAATACCACAAGTTTTTCCAGATTTCGAAAGTGCCGATGGTGAAAATATAGAATGCGAAAGAACAATACAAATTTCGTCAGAAATTGACATTCCAAAAGAAATTCGTGACTGAGTAGTGCAATTTAAAGTTAGGCAAAGATGGCATTATGCGAATTCTACAAATAGTGGGCTTAAAAGTGCCCTCTTCAACAAAAAATTAATTTTCAAGGGCGCAAAATAATACCACTATATGCACGCGTGAAGTCAGTCCGGGAAACTACTTGCACTATGGACTAGAGAGAAGTATTTGTCAGGATTTGAAGTTGTCGTTAGCAGAAGATATTGAAATTTTAGAAGTTGATATTGGAATAGACGGATTACTCTTATACAAAAGCTCTGCAAGAGCCTTGTGGCCTATTTTGGGGTCCATATCAAACTAGACAATATAATACCTTTTCGTATTGGAGCATATCTTTCTACTGATTTTCTACTGGACTTTGTTTTGGAGATGGAGGATGCTCTTAACGCTACCAGGAAGCTAGAAAAAAAAAACAATCGGCTGACCTATAGTACTGCAGTTGCAGAATTAAGAACAGATTCTGACTTTCAAATGCGAAAAGATAAAAAATATCATTGCAAACGTTTTGTCAATGCCGAACATATTTTGGAAAAAATTGGTATTCAAATAATTACACAGTTCCCTCTAGATGCAATGTATCTCATTGACTTGGGTATAATGATAAAAATGTTGGGCTTAATTTGGAATGGGAAAATGTGCGTAAGTAACTTGCGATTGTTTAAATCATTTTTCGTTGCAAGAGCAAAGCGCTGTCTTAAATCATTTTCCGTAGCGAGAGCAAAGCGCTTTTTTAAATCACTTTTCGTAGCGAGAACCAAGGTCTTTTCCCAATGACATGCGAATGTTAAAAAAATTACTATTAAAAACGAGAACAAAGTGCCTATTGTGATTTTTTAAAGTGCTTTAAAAGTAGTTTCTAAGCGCTTTGTTTCCTAAAGGGATGCGAAAGTCATACCTGGGAGTTAATCTCTGGGCACAAGGAATAACGACATAACTCAAAATATCGTAAAAAACGATATTTATTTGCACTAATTATCTTGATGGTAGGATGCAGAGGGTTAAGTTTGGGGACCTGTTTTCTGCCTACAAGGCAATTAAGATGGGTGTTCCACAAGGATCGATTCTTGGTCCTCTGTTATTTAGTAATTTTATTAATGACATTTTTTCAGTTTGCAATGACGTAACTATACATGCTTATGCAGATGACATCCAATTATATTCCTCTAACCGCATTGGTCTAGTTGAGGATTTATGTTACAGAATAAATGATGACCTTAGAGCTATACCCAAGTGGGCATTCGATAATGATTTTTGTCTGAATGCTAATAAATCGTATGTTCTCCCAATTTATAAGGATAACATCGAACACCTAGAAATCCCACCAATATTTTTAAAAGATAATAGTCTACAAATGGTTGTAAAGGTCAAAACTTGGGATTTTATGTTAATTGTAAGCTCTCCAGCTCTGATTGTTGGTGAACATTAATAATGTTATAAAACGCGTTTGTTACACACTGAGATGCTTGCGGTTGTCTTCACATTTTGTTCCTACTGAGACAAAAAAAAGACTTGCAGTTCAATTAATAGTGCCACTAATAACATATTCTGAACTTGTCTATAGTAATCTCGACTATCAATCTGCGCATAAAATTCAGGTTGCTTTCAATGATGTGGCAAGATATGTATTTGGATTGAGACGCTTTGATCACGTATTAATTAGAAGTAAAGAAATTCTCGGATGTAGCATTATCAACTATTTAAACGCAAGAAATTGTTTATTTTTGCATAAATTAATATATAATCGGACTCCATCTTACCCCTATAACAAATTACGTTTTTGTGTTTCAAATAGAACGGGCAACCTTATAATACCCAAATTTGAAACTTTGCACTCTAAACGGTTGTTTTTCGTCAACGCCATTAAACTATGGAATTCACTACCCTATGAAATAAAATCAATCATCAATTCGAATAACTTTAAGGATTCTCTTATGTCCTATTACTCAAGCATCTAACTATCACTTACTTTTCCTTTTACATTTCTTATTCTTAATCTCACTTTAATTCTCGCACTATTTTTTTTTTTTATTATTATTTTTTTTTTTTTTTTTTTTTTTTAACTATGAATCTTTATTCTGAAATAAATGTAGACTTACAAAATATATATTTGCACACATAAATGGTAATTACCCTATAGGAACAAACTAACTTCGTTTTAAAAACAACTAATTAAAAACCTAATTTAAAATAAACTAGTATATGAAGTACTTTGAATTATATTAAAGCGGCATCCACTTCAATTCTAAATAGTTTTTATTGCATTATATATGAAGTAATTGAAATACTACTTAAAAACAAGTGGGTTATAAACAACTTTGTATTATATTAAGGCGGCAACTACTCTGATTTGGACTTGTTTTAATTGCAAATTTTTGCAAATTAGATTACAAAATTTAACCATGGTATTTCATCAAATATTATTTACTTTAGGATTCACTAACATATTGTTTCAAAAAGACATATTTTTTTATTTACGACATTGAGCTGCAAGAGAGACATGGTAAACACACTTTAAAACTCATAAACTGCCTCTAAACCCTGTGAAACGATTAAAAATTAACGGAGCGTGTCCGTTTTTGTAAACTGCTTCCCGTGGTACGCATGCTCACATATAAGCGCAAAACTCCTCGAGCTTCTGGAACTATCACCTGTTGGAAGCAGAAATAGTCCAATGAAAAAAGGAATAATGAAATTACAACTAACATCGCAGCGTACTTCTGTTGCACTCCTTGAATGTAATTACTAGTCCTTTTTTGAATTAACTGGCAATGAAGTTTGGCATGAATCACTTTTGAATTATTTTAAAATCAATTAAAACACCACAAAGAACGACATTTCACAATTTTCCGTTAAAGAACTCTGATCACTTTTTACTTTATTTACATTTTGCTTTCTGATTTTATATTTCAGAATTTTTTTGTGTTGACCAGGCATGATTTTTTTGGCATGATTTATGTATTTTTCAAAACAGTCAAATAAATGATCTCTTTGATGTATAGAAATTTAAAATTTGTATGCTTTTAAATTCATTCTCAGTAAGTGAAATATTAAATAGATTTCAATTGGTTATTTTAAAGTAATTAAAAAAATAATTTAAATTGAACTAGTTTAACAAGTAGTTGAAAATATATGCAGGCGAAAGTCAATTGACTTATTTAGCGGACCTCACCATACAAAATATTTTAGTTCATTCTATGGAAAAAAGGCAGAACTCTCAACTAGTTGTGGTTGACAAAAATCTACTTTTTCAACTACTTTTAATTTAGTTGATTTTCCTACAGGGTATATACTGTGCAAAAAACGGATTTCTGCATACTTCCAAAGATTGCCAATAAAGTAAATGCCATATCGATTTTTTACGATATTTTGAGTAAAGTCGTTATTGCTTGTGCCTACAGAAGTTAAACTTGCAACGAGCAATGTTTAATTTACTCGTTATCGATAGAGATTTGAGTCTTGAATATAAAATTTTGTGTAATAACCATACCAAAAAATTTTTAGCTAATACCTAAACCAAGATACTTAAATGTGCATTAAGAACACCCTTTGGGGTGTGTATAGATATTTGAGAATTGTGAGAGAGTGATTATAATCAGTGTTGCCGTTTGGTTACAAGAGTATACATTTATTTACTTTTTTCTGTCATATATTAATGTATACTAGTAAACAATGAAATAGTATATACTAGGAATATACTAGGTATTCAATGAACGACGTATTTATGATGTAAACTGCGTATGAGTGGTAAGTTGTATGAACTTACAGCACATACGCTATTTACACCACAAATACGGCGTTAATTGAATACCACTACTATGTTTTAAGCCTCAGTGTAAATTTGGTTTAATTTTTTCAAAAATATTTTCAACATGTTTGTATATAGGTTTTAGTAGCTAGTTTGCGTTTTTGAGCTAGTTAGTTTTTTTCGTAGACAGCTTGACTGTGTTTTATTGTCATTATTGTCTTTATTTTTTTTTAATTTCGCAGCATTGCATGTCATTAAATTGTCACAAAATTAAGTTCTAAAAACGCAGCCTTATTCTAGAAATTCAAACAAAAATTTATTTGAAAATTTGCTGAACAATTTTTATTTTTAAAATTTTTAAGAAAAACAGACCGTGGTATTAGGGCTTTTAATGCACGGCTTGACGCAGTTGTAGCGATCAAAGTCGAGGAAGGGCACTGCAAATTCATGTAAAATTCAAACATTTTTTCAATTTTCTAAATTAGGCGTTACTTGAGTTTTGCTATTATTCTCTTTTGGTTCTCTACATTTTCATACATTTTTTAAGCGGTAGCAGCCTGCAAGTCAAAATTTCAAAGGGGCGATTTTAGATAATTTTATAAATTTGCTATAAAATTTTTTATTTTTTTAAAAAAATTCAAATGATTTCTAGCTTAGTATTGTGTCGTTTTACTTGCTTTTACCATCGTATGCCAACGAGTTATGATCAAAAAGCTTTGGGGTGGCAACCTGCAAGCCTCTGCCCTATATGTATTTTTTTTTTTTTTTTTTGCATAAGCGCGTATACAAAATTGATGTTAAAAACGTTTTTATCCTTACTTTAATTTAGACCTTGTATGGGTGTGGTTCGGCATGACTTTCGGCCGCTAGACTTTTTCACTTAAAATTAGAAACTTGTGCGGCCGAGTTTGCGGTCTGAGAAGCTTTTTGGATTATTTTTAGGTCATGTTCGACTCCTAATCCAGAAAAATAAATGAAAACATTTTCAGGATCTAAGGGCTGTAATTCCAGTATCACTACTTTTACGATAATCTTAGCCAGGCGAAGTAAAAGTTGTGCAAATGTGCTCAAGTGCTTCAATTAATTAATATTTTATCTCTTGGGTTCTAATATTTCTACTTCATTTTCATATGAAATTCAAAAATATTAAAAAAAAACAACGTCCTTAAAAAAAAATTGGTTAAAAATGATTTTAAGCATAAAGTTTGTATCTGCACATTGTATCATTCAGAAAGTTTTCATTTTCAATGCAATACTGTCTATCTGCCATCCCAACCAACAATTCTTAAGATTTGAGCACTGGACGAAAAATTCGAGATTTTAATTACGTCCTATAACTATCTTCAGCAAGAGCAATACGCTTACAGATTATTTACAGCAAAACTAGTTGTCTATAAGTGTTCTGTTCTCTTTCACATTATCTCATAGTAGCTTAAAAGAGTTGCGTTATAAGAGCATTACTGCGAAGACGCTGCATCTTACAAGTCATTTCTTACAGACTTCTACAACACTTCAGCTATCAGAGCCAAACTCTGAAGAGTTTTAGCTTTATAGATTAAGTCTTATAGACATCTCAAAGGCTTTTATTTAAAGATGTCTGATCTGATCTGAGCAACGGTCTGACTAGAAGAATATCACTCTGATTATAAGAGAAACAGTTTGACTAGAAGAGTGTTACTCTGATAATAAGATGTTGGTTCTTATAATCGGGCAATTGCGCTAAACATAAGATTTAACTGTATTCATGTTCTTAACCCTTTCTTGTAAATTGATCATTTTTCAAAAAGAATGGGTTTTTATTTAATTAGCTTAAATTTCAGGATACCTATATAATAAACGAACAGAATTATGTACAAATTATGTTAAATGAATTTGGTTTATTCATAAGGAAAATATTCCGAAAGAACAGAACAATTTCTAACTGCAATTTACGTACGGTAAACCTTGCACTTATGTAATGAACGGGTTAATTCTGCTTGGCATAAATAAATGCTTTTTAAAAATGGTGGCCCTACAAAATTTCGCTTTCACTCATCTCGTAGAATATGCAACTCTTCTAAGTGACTTACTTAAGTATATTAATTTTGTAGTAAGAGCTGTACTCTTGTATGGAGACATCAACTCTTAAAACTGCGTTTTAGTGCATTTATTTATTTATTTATTTCATCTACTGGGCAACTGCCCTCACAGATATAATACAGCAACTTAACCTAAATACCTTAAACTAGAGATAACATTTCAACTAATATTTTCTTAAATATTTCTCTATTCATACTGACCATACCACATGGCTAGCAACAGTATTACATAGACTTAAACATTTAGAGATGACCTCATTTTGAGTAAAGTTAGTTTTATGGGGAAAAATATAAAATAGCGGTCTTTCCCTAAGGCCTCTTATTGGCGCATACAAATAGATAAGTTCCAGCAATTCTGGACATTGGATTTTGCCATCTAAAATATCCTTAATAAATAATATTGAAAAAAGTTTTCTTCTTTGCTCCAGAGTTTGAATTCCAAGAAGTTTGCAACGAACAATATATGAAGGCATGTCCTGATATGTGTATAAGTTACGCAGAGCAAAGCGAGAAAACCTTTTTTGCACTTTTTCGACTCTGTTAACATCAACTGCATATGAAGGGCTCCAAATAACACTGGAATATTCTAAAAGGGACCTGACCGAGCTCATAAAAATGAATTTCACTGTATGTGGATCAGAGAACTCCTTGGAGTTTCTTTTAACAAAACCTAGTTGAGAGTTTGCCCTCGAAATAACGTAGTCTCTATGAGTTTAAAATGAGAAACAACGATCAAAATAAATGCCAAGATCTTTAACGGTTGTTGGTCTTTTGAAAAAATTGTTGGCGCTGTATGAATATTGGTGTGTAATGCAAACATTTTTCGATAAAAGGTTAGGATATGGCACTTGGAAAAATGTAATTTTAAGCCATTAACCTCACACCAGAGCAGAATAGCGTTAATATCTGCTTGAAATTTTAAGCACTCAGAGGAATTTTTAATAACTGAAAACATTTTCAAGTCGTCAGCGTACATCATAGATTGACAGAATTTAAATTGATTTGGTATATCGTTTATATATAAAATAAACAAAAGTGGTCCTAAATGGCTTCCCTGGGGAGCACCTGAGGTAACATGAACCATAGAAGAGTAACTGTTTTCAATTTTTATGAATAATTTTCTGTTTGTAAGGTACGAGTTCATCCATTTTAAAAAGTTAGAGTGAAAACCTAGCTTACCTAATTTGGAAACCAATAATTTGTGGCTTAAGCTATCAAAAGCTTTAACAAAATCTGTGTATAACACATCAACTTGGAAGCCTTTCTCTATGGCACTCATGCAGAAATTTGAAAAAATAGCTAAATTTGTGCTAATGGATCTACCAGCGAAAAATCCATGCTGAACAGTCGAGATATAATTCCGCACTTCAGAAAATAATTTTTCGGCAACTAATTTATCTAAAAGTTTCGGTATGACTGAAAGTTTAACAATTGGTCTATAGTTTTCAATAAGATACTTCTGTCCAGATTTGAATATTGGGGAAACATATGCTAATTTCCATTCATCTAAAAAAATTCCACTCACGAGAGACTTATTAAAAATAATACATAGTGCAGTGCAAAGAGAATAAGCGCAAGATTTTAAGAAAACTGGTGGCAATAAATCGTACCCACCACTCTTAGAACAGTCCTTG
Organism: Coremacera marginata; assembly: GCA_914767935.1. Classification (NCBI taxonomy): domain Eukaryota; kingdom Metazoa; phylum Arthropoda; class Insecta; order Diptera; family Sciomyzidae; genus Coremacera; species Coremacera marginata. The sequence continues at coordinate 11,027,191 of OU612043.1, read as the reverse complement.
AGAGTATAGCATAATTTGTTAATTAAATCAAACTTTTAATGTTGGTTTTTGCGAAAGGGGACAGCTTCTAACCGAGGTGCAATATGAGATTCTTACGATAAAGTTTCCACCGCAATGAAATTTATGCGTTTATATGATAAAATATTACACCACGCATATACAATATTATAGATACTTATAATAATTTCCTACAAACATAATAAAAAATGGTACATCAAATTTTGTTATATTAAAATAGTGTTGGTAGTATTGTATATATACATAAATTCTTATAAACCTCTCTTATGAGTATAAAAGTATATATCTGCAAGAGATCTGTAAGCCTTGTATGAGACAATGTTTCTTAGAGTGTTGATCTTGTTTCAGAGCTCTAAGAGGCCGATATAAGGGCGTTCTGAAAATTACAACTCACACTTATATAGTGCCAAAATGAGCTTAGAAGAGTTTTACAAGTATCTTATAGATATCGTTTAGAGTTAATCGTAAGTGTATCAATCTTAATTATTTCTCTTCAAGAATTCTTTAGGATAAAATAAAGATAATAATTGTAAATTAATTACGACCTTCTTTCATTAGTTTTAAGTTATGTGTTTATATAACTCCAAAAATTTTTCAATTATTAAAGGTTATATTTAATCGAGCTCAAGGTCAATGTTGCTTTCCGAAGAAAACAACTGAAGGTAAAACAACTAACAACAACAAAACCCTATACAGAGTATCAATCACATAGCAGACTAGACAGCTGTTTCGTTGGCCGCTACACCAACTCATCGCTAGCCTTTTTTCTAATTCTTGCTGTGATCCTTGACCTTGAGCTCGATAAAATATAACCTTTAATAATTGAAAAATGATTGGAGTTATATAAACACAAAGATAATAATTGTTGGTTGGGATAGCAGCTTAAATAACGTATATTTTAAAAAACTTTTTAGTTGTCGCGTTTAATAGACTCTTTTTGTTAATATTGTAGAAGATAGGCTCATCCATTTTGTTGCGAATTAGCGAATAAAACGGTTTTTTCACTCTCTCTCTCTCTCTCTCTCTCTCTCTCTCGACATTATTGAATATAAGCCCTCGATATAAAAAAAGTATTGTTCAGAAATAAATATTAGTTAAAGAACAAAAAAAAAAAAAAAAAAAATGTTTGAACAAAATAAAAGGTTCGCACTTCGATATTATTTCAATTTCAAATCGTTTAAGATCTACCTGTCGTAGTTTTTTTTAGCATTTTTTTAATATTCACGGTTTTACTTCATAGAAATTTCAGGAATTTCCCCTTTTGATGTTTTATAAAATATGTCGGCAAAAACTGTCATAGCCTTTCGAATGAGTTTTAAAATTTATTATATCCTATCATATAATTTTATTTAGTACATTAATTTGTTCATTTTTGTTTTTGTAGTTAAAGTTGACTACTTTGTATACTGCAGAAACGTATTCGCTATTGTTTTTGCTTTCTGCGTTATTTTTATTAGCCAATATTTAGCCAAGTCATAGTCAAGATAAGATAAACATATATTTATATGGTTTTTTTTTATAAATAGTTTTGTTTTTCCCCCACTATAAAAAAGCTAGTCAAAAGTGAATACGTTGTAGTTGATGGAATAATGAAAATACATAATAAAAGAAAACATGGGCTGCTATGGGCAGTAAATAAGGTGAAAAAAGAGCTTAATTATGTTGAAAAATAAGCGTTGCTGTTAGACAATTACAACAAGTGCGAAAAAATATATCTAGAGAAGATTTAAGCAAAATTCGTTTTTTTTGCATATATTTTGGAAAATACATTCAAATGTTTTTGGTTTCAACTTTAACAATGAACAAGAAGAGTTAATTATTTTCAATACTTGTACCAACTTAATTCCAAGCCGTGACTAGTTGATAAAAGCATAAAACAAAAATGCCGTCGGTAAAATGAACGTCAACAGTTTTATTATTTCTTCATAATTTTAGCTGCAGTAGATGCTACAAAAAACGATAGGCAATAATTATATGAACTATATAAGCAATTTCTGAATATGAAATAATTAAGGCACAAAAAAACTAAAAATAAAAACAGGAAATTGAAACAAACAACATTTATTATTATTTTTAAAGCCAACAGGAAATGCGTCTCAATTTGTATAGCCTTCAATTTATTGGTATTTTTCTATATTTTTCTATATTGTTGAACTCAGCACAGGTGCATTTTATTTTATGCCTTTATTTTTGAAGTTAATTTTTATAAAAACATAAAACTATATGTTAATACCTATATTGCCGTCATTTTGATATCTTCTATTATAACTTGTTCATTTCTGTGAGCCTTTCGAAATAAACCATTCGCTTGTAACGATTCTAGTGTACTTGTATTGTTGAAGCTTTCCGTTGAATCCATTTCTGAACCTTTTGCCAAAAAGCTGCCAAAAAGGTTTGTTAGAAATTTCAAAATTCAAATGAACATATTGAATATGATTCAGTTATTTCTGGATTTTTCTCAAAATAACGTCCAACTCTAATATAACTCAGGTAAATCATATACCGAAGCCAAAACATATATTTTTCGAAATATTAAAACCTAAATATAAATACTAAAAAAAAAAAATCCATATACAGAAATTAATCAAAACTAGAATGAGAGTTATCTACAGTTAAGATAACTCAGCGCAAACAAAATGATATGCAAAATATTGAATCCAACGACCGATTAAAATTTTTTTTTCTTTTTTATAAGAAAACAGATGATCAGCCGAGAACTTATATAGGGAGCTCAAGCAAGGACGTGCGGAAGAGGTCCGCAAGTTTGACTAAGATAGAGTTTGATTATCAGACGATAGTAGAAACGTGATAATGTTGAAGCGATAAAAAAATTGATAAAAAAAAAAACGTAGTGAATGATAATGATTACAATATTATTAAATTTTTAAGATAGCAGGAAGATAGCAGGACATAACGTGCGCTCAAAAGTGCGCCAAAATAAAAAAGAAGTCACTTAGAACCTTATTTAATTAAAAAAATTCCAATAGAAATGTGCCACTACTAAGCACCCGAAAAATTTCTTAATTTTATGAAAATCTATGTAGAAATTTTTACAAAACACATTTCGAAAACTAGGCATGTTGCGTAACAAGCCTTTACATGTTGTCATAGATTTTATTTCAAAATAACGAAAAATACCCTAGGTTTTTGTTGTTTATAATTTTGTGTGTGTGTGTGTGTGTGTGTGTGTTCTTATTTATTATTTTGATATCTTTGCGATTGCAGAACCTCTTACGAAACGATAAGAATACCAGTCTGATGATAATATGAGTTTTCTGTGTTGCTACCCTATAGGAACAAACTTGTTTTTAAAAACAACTAATTAAAAAACTAATTTAAAATAAACTAGTACATGAAGTACTTTGAATTATATTAAGGCGGCAACTACTCTGATTTGGACATGTTTTAATTGCAAATTTTTATTAGATTATAAATTTATATATATTTAACCATGTTATTTTATCAAATATTATTAACTTTAGGCTTTATTTACGACACTGAGCTGGAAGACAGACATGGTAAACACTCTTTAAAACTAATACACTGCCTCTAAGCCCTGTGAAACGATTAAAAATTCTTTATTTTTTAAGCTATTCAAATTACAAACTGGTACTGTTTAGCAAACATTGCACAATTTTGACTCTGTACGGAAATTGATGCATTGCTTAACCATTCAGCAAACACCTCATCACTTCAATAGTAAAGACGCACGCCTTTCCCTACATAACGTCGAGTCTGCTCACTTCATTGCGATTGACACTTAAAACAAGCACTAAGCAAAATATCGGTGTGTCCATCGACCATGATTGATGGTTGAAAAGCGTGGAAAATCCCGTGGAAATGAAGCATCAAAAAGTTGGCTCATGTTAAATAACAGGCGCAGTATCCACACAATTCCGATCAATTGGATCGGCAACTTCGTTCATGTATCCAGGCGGTGGCGTGCCCATTTTTGGAAACTGCTTCCGTGGTACGCATGCTCACATATAAGCGCCGAGTTCATCCAGCTTCTGGAACTATCACCTGTTGGAAGCAGAAATAGTCCAATGAAGAAAGGATTAATGAAATTATATCTACCATCGCAGCGTACTTCTGTTGCGCTCCTTGAATGTAATTACTAGTCTTTTTTTGAATTAACTAGCAATGAAGTTTGGCATGAATCACTTTTGAATTATTTTAAAATCAATTAAAACACGACAAAGAACGACATTTCACAATATTCCATTAAAATACTCTGATCTCTTTTAACTTTGTTTACATTTTGCTTTCAGATTTTATATTTCAGAATTTATTTGTGTCGACCAGGCATGATTTTTTTGGCATGATTTATATATTTTTCAAAACAGTCAAATAAATTATCTCTTTGATGTACAGAAATTTAAAATATTTATGCTTTTAAATCCGTCTTCAGTAAGTGGAATATTAAAAAGTTTTCAATTGATTACTTTAAAGTAATTAAAAAAATAATTTAAATTTAACTAGTTTAACAAGTAGTTGAAAATATATGCAGGCGAAAGTCAATTGACTTATTTAGCGGACCTCACCATACAAAATATGTTAGTTCGTTCTATGGAAAAAAGTCAGAATTTCAACTAGTTGTGGTTGACAAAAAACTACTTTATCAACTACTTTTAAATTAGTTGATTTTCCTACAGGGTAGTTATGGTCTCAGTGAGCGTGTGTGTGTATGTGTGTCTTTCCAACTTTTGTCAATGTGTGTATGTATATGTTTAATTGTATGCATAAGCGCTTAATTTTTTACTTTACTGTACTTGCTGCCTGTTTGTTACACGTAAGTACGTTATAAATTTCAACAAAACTTTTACTTGAACAAAAATGAGCAGTGTTTAATTTGGTTTTTAATTAAAAAAAAAAAGTTTCGTTTTTTTAAGTAAACAAAAATTGTGCGCTTAAAATTTTTTGCCTGGAAACAATACATTTTTGATATATATATATATTTGATGGAAAATTCTATAAAATGCACCGAATCTGACCGAAACTTAAGCATTAAAGCAATGAATCTACTGAAAAATTCCAGAAATACTGCTGTGAGCAAAAACTATCTTGAATTTGTTTATTAATCAAAAAACTCTTTACGTATTCTTCTTAATTCATTTCATACCCTGCAAAGTAGTCCCCCCTCCCCCCCGTTTTCAATACACTTGTGCCAACTTTTTTTCAAATTTTTAAAATATGCTGCAAAGTCCTCTGCCGGTATAGCCTTCAATCAAGCTTCACTATTCCCACTGTAGTTCGAGCTCTTCCTTTTGGAAAAATATCCGCTCGACTGGGATAAGTAAACATTTACATATACCTTCCGAAAATATTAATCTTGATAATCTTAATAAGCAATTCATTCAGCCATTTAGAAATTGCAATAGTGTTTCACGAAATATTGTCTTTCAAAGTTCTTCAGAATCAATTTTTGCGATCTCAGATCAAATTAAATCGAAAGCGAAAGGATCAGGTAATGTTTGTCCAGTTTTTACCAAAATACTTCTTTTCTGTCATCTTACATCATATAACCCATATTTTTAACTCAATCATTACAACTTCTACTTTCTCGACGACTCTCTGGAAAACTGCAAAAATATTACCACTGCCGAAAAATAGTTCTCAGTTCCGACCAATCGCCATACTCCCATTTCTCAGCAAAGCTTTTGAGATATTGATAAGCAAACAAATTAAACCTTATTTAGAATATAATAGTCTTTTGACTAAACATCAGTCATGATTTCGAAGTGGTCGTAGTTGTACTACAGCACTGTTGAAAGTCTGTGAAGACATTCGGGCAGGATTGGATGATAATGATAATGTGCGGTCTAGTTGTTTTTTTGGACTTTTCTAAAGCTTTCGATAGCATCAACCATCAGCAACTGATTGAAAAGCTCTCATCTAAGTTCTCTTTTACCACCTCGCTATGCAACTTGTTGTCGTCATACCTCTGCAATCGTACTCAGTATGTTCACTACAATAACACTGTGGAACAAAAGTTAGGTCGATTCTGAGAGTGAGGGGTGAAAATAGAGGCTAAATTAGAAGACCCGTATCGCGGCGTTTGTTTATGTTAGTTTATGTTATGTTAGTTTTTTTTTAATCGACCTTCGGACTTTGCAGTCAAATGCCGATTTTCAGCATATTTTTATATGGTTTTTTGGCTATAAGTCGTCGACTATTGATATTTTTTCAATCTGTAAAAGCCAAATTATTGCTAGAGACCTGTGCAACAATTAAAATTTTTTTTTTAAAAATTGATTTAGAAAATTTTTGTGGTGCCTATGAGGCAAAATATTGGAAAAATTATTTTTTTTTCATGCTTTTTGAAAATATTTTCCACAAAACTAATTCTTTTTTGCTTTCTGTTTGATCTATAATAGCTTCTCAGTTTCTTCAATAAATTTCATTTGAAAAGAAAATGGTCTTAGTCGATAATTTGAGTTAAAAATCCCAAAACCATTAAATAAATAGCGAGGGACCATTTTTGTAATGTTTGTGGACGTTTCATAGCAAGCGTAGCCTATAAACAATATTTCTCGCAAGAGTTTATCACTGACGTAAACTTTGGTGGTATAAAAACACCTTTGAAAAAGAGGAAGACGAGGTGAAAGAGGAAGAAGGGGAAGACAAAGATGAAATTCCAGAATATCTGTTGGATGAAATTATCCACCTTTCTGATGATGATGACGATGACCAAGATATTAGAGAGAGCATTGATGTTGATACACAGCCGCCTACTAAACGGCAACTGGCCAAATCATTAGTTAATTTATTTAATTTTTTTTTTTAAACTTTTCAAAACTAACATTTCAAAATTATATTTTTTCCCATATTTTTATAATTTCTTTTTTAATGTTTCTTCAAAACTAACACTGAACAAAATTGGTAAATAAAAAATGAGAAGTAAATTAATATTAAGCTGGAAAACGCAAGTTTTGTATTATGATTGTTTTCTTTTCAAATGAAATTTATTGAAGAAACTAAGAAGCATATTGTAGATCAAACAGAAAACAGATAAAGACTTAGTTTTGTGGAAAATATTTTCAAAAAGCATGAAAAAAAATAATTTTTCAAACATTTTGCTTCATAAGCACCACAAAAATTTTCTAAAACAATCTTAATTGTTGCACAGGTCTCTAGTAATAATTTGGTTTTTACAGATTGAAAAAATATCAATTAGTCGACGAGTTATAGCCAAAAAACCATAAACAGGGTTGTCAATATTCGAAGCGCCCATCTGGCAACACTGTAACTTTCCGTAGTGATGCCAAATCGACTAATGACATACCGCGTTTAAAGCGTCATTCCAAGCAAATGTTTACAATGGAACAGTACACTCCACGCGAACGCTCTAAAATTGTTGGAATTTACATTCAACAAAACAAGTCAATAGTGAAAACTCAACGTGCTTTCAAAAAAATAAATAAAGTGAAAAGTGCGCCTTCCAAGAAAACAATTTATCGTTTGTATGAAACTGAAAATCCACAAGAGATTCAAGAGGTACCTCTTCACGATGCAAAAGTCGGGTGCGGTTTTTGTGCTAAAATGCTCATTGGGCCGTTCTTTTTCGAAGATGATAATGGCCACAGAGTTACTGTCAATCAGGAGCGTTATCGCGATATGATAAACAATTTTTTCATGCCAATCGTTCGTCGAAAGCGTATTGGGCACTACTGGTTTCAACAAGACGGCGCGCCACCACACACAAGCCTCACTACAATCGATTTTTTGAAATGGGCGCTTCGAATATGGACAACCCTGTAAACAATATGCTGAAATATCAGCATTTGACTGCAAAGTTCGAAGGTCGATTAAAAAAAAAAATTCGAACTAACATAAATAATCGCCGTGATACGGGTCTTCTAAATTAGCCTCTATTTTTAACACTCACTCTCAGAATCGACCTAACTTTTGCTAACCTGAATTTGTTTCACAGTGTAATAATAACTCCTTCAACATGAATGTATCATGTGGCGTTCCTCAGGGTTCAGTCTTAAGACCACTGTTGTTTATGATGTTTATAAATAATATCACTGACTGCTTTTTAACCTGTGATCATCATATCTACGCGGATGACATACAAATGTCATCAAACTTATCCGAAGTCACTACACGGTCAAACAGTACATAATTTTAATTTAGAGCTAGACAGAATCTTTTGTTGGTCAGAAAATAACGGTCTCAGACTAAATCCTAATAAAACCAAGGCTTTGGTTATCAACAGATGTCGGAACAAAACTAAGTTGCTAGAACTTTACTTAAACAATTCCCCCATTGAATATGTTGATAGCATTAAAAATCTTGGCATATATTTAAACAGCAATTTTACATGGAGCACCCATATAAATAATGTAATCTCCAAAATTTATGGGGCGCTACGGGGACTTAGTCCTGCCACCAAGTACTTGCTTGTCAAATCATTTGTTTTGCCCATAATTTTCTATAGTTGCGAATTGTTTGCAAAGTTAGATTTTGATTTACTTAGAAACTTGACGGTGGCTTTTAATAGTTGTGCTAGGTTTGTTTTTGGTATTAATAGACGTTGCCATATATCTTTTGATTCAAAGAAAATAACCGGACTTAACCTTAGCGATATGTTAAATTTTCGTACTTTACTATTGTTGCATTAAATCATAAACAGAAAGGAGCCCGATTATTAATTTGATCTTTTAAGGTTTTGTAGAAATCAAAGAACAGAGCAGCTCATATTGCTCAGGCATAAGTATCTCTTGACCTGTCGACATTTTTTTGTTTATGCGATATATCTTTGGAATACGCTACCTATTAATCTTAAGGGGGTCTTCTCATTGAGCAACTCTCTCTCGACTTTTTTTTTTTTGCATTTATTTATAGCTTGCGTAGTTGTAAATATGCCCCTAAAAGGATTTTTTAGAAATTCGAAATACTTTAGAAGATACAGCCTTTTTTGTGAAGCAAGGTCTTCGTCAAAATGAGCTATTTTTTTCGACTCATTTTCGAACGAAGCGGCATAAAGTAACCACCGAATTCCGTTGAAAATGTTTATTGTTAGGTAAAAACGTGTTTGCACACATATTCATACAAACATACGAATACACATTTCTGCTTATTTTAGGGGTTGAAGCATTTTTTGAGTCCAGGTGTTCAACTGAAAGCATCATTTAGTTCAGTTTGTATCGAGTTGAGCACCAGACGCGTGCGCTTCAGTGAACGGAAAAGTAAATTTTTCATAAATTTATTGTGATTTTTGTAAAATGGATCGGAAAAGTAATAAAAAAAAAAAAAACGCCCAAGTGAGCGTCAGAATCGTGCTAAAAAACGCGGGTTTAGTGGAAATCACCATCTTAGACCAGAGGATTCTGAATATACCAGTACATCGGCCAAGAAATTCAAGAATAACGAAGACGACGAAGTATCAATCAAAAACAATTTGAAGTATTGCATTCTCGAGTTCTGTTCTGTGTTTACCACGTTGTCAGCGTTGGTAATTTGTGCCTCATGCAAGCAAAAAATTGAGTTCTCAGAAGCCTCACCAAATGGAGTTGGATTTAAAATCGCTTTGAACTGCGCCTGCCCACGCACAACATATATTCCTTCGTCACCTATGATCCGAAAATCATATGAAATTAATCGACGCTTGGTTGTTGCCATGCGGCTTTTAGGGATTGGGCCAAAAGGTATAACCATGTTTTGTGGCCTCATGGACCTCGGACAAAGTTTGTCCAACAATCTGTACTATACTATCTAACAAAATTTGTACGTTGCTGGAAAAGCCATGTACGAACATGTCATTTCAAAAGCTATTGGAGAAGAAATAGAGGCTATGATCGAAGCGAATCCAGAGTGCGATCCCACTTTATTTACTGTGTCGGGGGATGGGACTTGGAAGAAGCGTGGCTTTGCTTCCCTTTATGGTGTCACAACTTTGATTGCCAAGCATACCAAAAAAATTGTTGACAATGTCGTAAAATCTCGTCTGTGTAACAGCTGCAAATATTGGGAAGCCAAGAAGGAAGAAGAGCCAGAGGCTTACCAAATTTGGCTTGATACTCATGACGAAGAATGCACCATAAACCATGAAGGAAGCTCTGGGAAAATGGAGGTGGACGCTGTAAAAGAGATGTTCTCCAGGTCGTTTGAAACACACGGCATAAAATATGTAAAGTATATCGGCGATGGTGATTCGCAGACCTTCAAAGGTGTTTTAGATGTCGACCCCTATGACGGTGACCCTATAGTGGAAAAGAAAGAATGCATTGGGCATGTGCAGAAGCGAATGGGCACGCGACTTCGAAAAATAAAAAAAGAAAATAAGGGCATTGGAGGCAAAGGTGCGGGCAAGCTCACCGACAAATTAATATCCGAGTTGACCACATATTATGGCCTTGCGATCCGCCGTCATCCTGACTCCGTGGAGGATATGAAAAAGGAAATTTGGGCCACTTTTTACCATAAGTGCTCCACCGATGATAAACCGCAACACCAAAATTGCCCCACCGGTGCGTCAAGCTGGTGCGCATGGCAGAAAGCAGCTGCTGAAGGTACGTTAGATAGCTTTCACCACACGTATGCACCTCTCGACAAGAAGGTGATGGAGGTAATAAAACCAGCTTACGAAGCGCTGTCGGCAGATAATTTGCTTGAAAGATGCCTTGGATCTGAAACTCAGAATTCCAATGAGTCCTACAATTCTGTTCTTTGGTCACTTTCGCCCAAACACATCAACTCAGGCGCACGCACCATCGAAGTGGCCAATTTCATTGCAACGTGCCTCTTCACAACGGTTTTATACCCATACTTAAAATTATGGGTTTGATGGGTATTGCGATTGGCAAAAACGCATACGAATACGCACTATCTCGCAATGAAGACAGATTGAACCGATCAGAGACTCGAGCTGCGGCATCATCAAAAGCTGGCAGAACGGCTCGCAGAGCAGAGAGGGCAGCAGAAAGCAGTTTCTACGAAAAAGAGGAAGGTGGCCTGTATGGAGCTGGCATCACCGACTAATATTTGTAAGTAAAAATTGTCAGCTCTTTAAAACTGCATTTAAACATTTTTGATTTTTTTTTTTTTTTCCCAAAAAAATTACTTCAAACTTTAAACGCGTTTATCTCGAACCCACGTTTTTCGAACTGGCGGCCATGATATCTCCAGTTCAACTGAACCGATTTTCATGAAACAAAGTGGAATCGACGCAGAATTGTCACTATTCTCGGGTGAACCTCGACCATAATTTTAAAAAATTTTTTACTATTTTTTTTTTACACTAAACTAAAAAAAAAAAAACCCGAAATTGAAATTTTTTTTTTGAATGGCCGCCATTTTGTTTTATTAAAATTAACAAAATTAAGCTTGAGGTTCACCCAAGAATTACATCTATACTGATTATAGCCCCGTTTTTTTTTCATTTCAGACGCTCCGGAGACCCGGAATCGTCGCCGCCGTGACGACACCTTTTTTTTTACCACCAACTTTGAAGTCTCATTACTCTTTGAACAGCCCCACGTATCGAGGCAAAAAAAATTTTTTTATTTACTTTGAACCTTTTGTAATACAATAAATAAAAAAAGTTTTCAATTATTCTTTGCGTTTTCAAATAAGAATTGTTTTAAAAAGGGTCCAAAAACGGGTTTTGAATGAGAAGACCGCCTTAAACGCATATGCAGCGCGAACACATTCAAGCGAAGGCTCTTTGAACAACTTTCTTCTGATTTTTAACAACTCTTTGTGTATCTTCACATCTTTCTTTCCCTACATCTGTCTCTCTGTATTTCGAAGTTATTTTGCTTGATAATTAACTATTATGTAATCGTTACTTAAGTTTATTATATTAATAATGAAAAATTAATATTATTATTTATGTTAAGATGAATTATAATTTTTAAACTCATTACTAATACTTAACCATATTTGTACTAATTAAAAGAGAAATCTTATTGTACAATGAATAATCAATTTCGAAAAAGTAAATAAATATATCTTCGTTTTGGTTTGTTTCTCTTCTATCGATTCAAAACGGTGTCCACGGAGCGGTCTCTTGAGCTTAGCTGCTAAGTCAGGCGAACACGGTGGTTGCGGAACAATATGAGTCGAGTTTTTGGCAAAAAAATCACGAAATGCGAGTGCAGTATGAAATGGTGCATTATCGTGATGCAAAACCCAAGAATTGTTTCTCTACAAATCCGATCTTTTGTGATGCACACCATTACGCAAACGACGCATAACACCCAAGTAGTATTCTTTGTTGACAGTTTGGCCGGTTGGAAAGAATTCGGACTGCACCACACCATGATAATCGATGAAGACTTTCACATGACCTTGATTTTTGACTTGCTTTGACGTGGTCTCGGTTCATCTTTGGCATTTCTGGGTCGTAAGCGAAGACCCAAGTCTTATCTCCAGTTATGATGCGTTTCATTTTGTCTTAATAGTCGGAAGACATTGTTTCGCACACACCAACGCTGCACTTTTTTCCCCATGAAATTTAGCGTTTTTGGACACAATAGAAATTTAAATTTTCTGAGGCCCAAACCATCACTCAAAATATTTTTCACTCTTTCTTCCGAGGTCATTCCAACAAGTTCAGTAAGATCTCGGACTATCGAGATCGACGATTTTGGAGCACCAAATCTTTGATTTTGTTGACGTATAGCTCAGCAGTTGTTGTTGGTCGTCCTGGCCGTGCCTCGTCTTCAACGCTTTCTCAACCCTCTTTGAACATTTTGTACTACTCATAAATTCTTGTTTTCGACAGAGCTTGCTCAACGAATTTTGCCTTCTGCAAAATTTTCAACGTTTTGGCAGTAGAAATTTCATTTCGCACACAAAATTTTATGAAACTGCGTTGTTGAATAGTTTCAGACATTATAAAAACCGAAAAATTCACTTTCAGCTACTTAATGATAAATGTTTTGATGTCGAATTCGGCACAGATGTCAGTGATGGTAATGCCACTTTGAAAATAAAAACATAGTGCCAAACAAATTTTAAATCAAATTTCCCGGTATTTTTTACCCAAAGTAGTATTTGCTGCTCAAAACAATGCTTGAAGTTTCAGATTGTTTTTGTATTTTTGACTAACGATGTTGATAACTCCAGTTATAACATCAAATACGAAGCATGATCTTGGTGAGATTCTTCTTGATAATTGAGGCATAAAATTTTAACGGTCTAGTCTGGTTCGTACTGTATCAGGTTACTAAAGTCGCGAGGGTTTTAAGAGTCTCTAAGTGAAAAATGCAGAAATTGTTTTTGTATACATTCGAATATATCGATAATACAGCCAAATTCAAGTAGTGAACGCACTTATGTACTATAAAAGGGTCTTAGTTAACTATACATTTTTGAGTTCTTTTGCAAGCTTTTTTATGAATCCGAGTGGCCTACCAGCTCTACATAAAGTTTCAACGTAATGAAGATTAAAGCGTAGCTTTTTGTCTAGAATTACGCCAAAATCTACGATATGATTTACTCTGTTAAGTTGAATGCTATTCAGAAAGTAGCAGTTATTCTCTACTATAATCTTCCGGGAGGCCCTATGCTCCGCCTATGAGCTCGAGGAAACGATGATGATGATGAGAATCTTTCGGGAAAAAAAATTATAACGCTACATTTACTTACATTAAGAAAGGGCCTGTTTAGATTACACCATTGTTTCAAAGCATTTAATTTCGAATGTAGGAAACTGGCATCAGCTCTGACTTAATGACGTGGTACATTTTAAGATCATCCTGATACATAAGATGTGGGACGCCAATTAATGCTTCGGGAAAGTCAGAGATAAAGACGTAAAATGTGATAAAGAAGTGGTCCGAGATGTTTGCTTTGAGAAACACCGGATGAGAGAGATTTTTATTGAGTTTTTTTTTTTCAAGGTAAGTTTCAATATACCTTGAAATTTAATATACGGGGAACTTTCGCATGTGAAAAATTTGAGCCAATTTAGTACAGAGCCCGAAATAACTAGCTTTTGTTATTTTAGAACTACGATATCATGATCAACGCGATTAAAGGCTTTACTTCATTTCAGTAAGCAAATGAGAGACCAAAATTGCAAGATTTTTCTACTGGATCTGCCCCTATGAAAACCATGCTGTGGTTCGTTATGCAACGAACTACCTAGGATGTTAGCTTTTCACACATGAGCTTTTCGAAAAGTTTTGGAATATCAGGCAATATAAAAAACCTATATACATTTCAACAGATCTTTTATATCCCTTAACTGGTACATGTGGTCTGTGGGACCACATTACAAAAAACAAAAGAGTATATTTCTTTTATTATTTCACAATTGGTTCTCTTAGGCTCAGTACCCTTCTAGCATATAGGTGTGCTTAAGCTTTCGCATTGATCAGTCGTCTTGTGCTTTGTTGTTGGTAAATATTGCATTTTTATTTTCTTTGTGTGGTCTGTGGGACCAATTGTACCATTAGTGTAAGTTTTTTTTCTTTTGTGTTCAGTTGCGTGGGAGCTTTCTCAGTGATCAGTTGTGTTTTCCTTTGTTGTTGGTATGTATTTTTTTTTTTGTGTGTTCTGTTTTTGTAATTGTAATTTACTGTATTTTATTTATTTTGTTGTAGCAATGGCTACCTCTAGAAAATTGTCAGTTGAAAATGTGAATTACCATTGTTTTGAAGATGTTATTGATGAAATCGTGCTAACAGATGACTCGAGTTCCGAATCTGCTGGAGAGAAGCAATATTTAATAAGTGAGCACGATAGTGAGTCAGTGTTTTTGGAGGAGAGTGATGATGAAAATGTAGATGCAAAAAGCAACAAAAAAAATTCGAAAAATTACTTTTATGGCAAAAACAATTTCAAATGGGCCAAGGCTTCTCCTTGCCGTAATGTTAGAACTCCAGCTCACAATATCTTACGCATTCCGTCTGGAAATAATGAAATAAGTAAAAGGTCACCATTACAGTTGTTTGAATAATTTTTTGATAAGGAAATGGTATCCTCTGTTCTTCTGAAATCGAATGCAAAGCTTTCAGTACTAAGAGCAAATTACAAGGTACCTAACCATGCCATGTTAAAAGATATTAGTTTAATAGAACTCAGAGCATTCCTTGGGTTACTTCTGTACACAGCAGAATTTAAATCAAATAATGAAGATGCAAGTCTCTTATTTGCAACTGATGGGACTGGACGAGAAATCTTTCGAGCAGTAATGCCCCAAAAACGCTTTCTAATCATATTGGCATCACTACGTTTTGATGATCTCGAAACAAGAGCTAGGCGCAAACTAGAAGACCCAATTTGTGCGGTTTCGGAGCTCTTTTCGAAACTAATAGAGAACTGCAAAAATAACTTCACACCGGGATCATATCTTTGCATTGATGAAATGCTGGTACCATTCAGAGGGCGCTGTCGTTTCAAAACATATATGCCAAATAAGCCGGCCAAGTATGGCATTAAGATTCTTTGCATGGCCGATACAAAGACCGGATACCTTTATAACGCATATATATACTGTGGAAAAAATTCAGATGGAATCGGCCTGACATCTGAAGAACAAAAACTTTTAAAGCCAACCCAAGCACTATTACGATTGGCGCAACCAATTTTAAATTCCAACAGATGCATTATTGCAGATAATTGGTTTTCTTCTCTCGAAGCTGTTCAAGAGCTAAAAACACGTGGTGTTACCTATACCGGAACACTAAAGAAAATCAAAAGAGAGATACCTCAAGGGTTCTTACCAAATAGAGACCGAGCCGTGCATTCTAGCCTCTATGGCTTCACGAAGTATCAGACGCTTCTTTCATTCGTCCCTAAGAAAGGGAAAGCAGTTTTACTTATTTCATCCAGGCATCACTCTTCGAAGGTTGACAAAACCAATAACTTGCCAGAAATGATTTCATTTTACAACACCAATAAGGGTGGAGTTGATACTTCAGATGAAAAATGCTCTAAAATAAGTTGTCAACGTAGAACTCAGCGCTGGACCTGTAGCATATTTTTCAGGATAATAGATATTGCTGCCGTAAATTCATATATTTTGTCGTCAAATCCTAATAAGTCGCGTACTGAGTTTATAAAGGAGGTTGCAAAAGCTCTCACTGAGCCCCTTATGAAGGAAAGACTTCAAAATATATATCTGAAGTCTGATTTAAAAATGAACATTCGCAAAATTTTGCAGGAGCCAAATGATGAACCAGTTGCGAACACTGCAGGTACTTCTGACAGGAACAAGCGGAAAGTATGCTATATATGCCCTTCAAAAAAGTACAGAAAGACAGCTTACTATTGTATTCAATGTGAAATGCCAGTGTGCTTGCAATGTTCCAAGAACATTTGCAATAACTGCTGCAATAACCAAGTTATGTAACTGCCCAGCAAAAATTTCGATAAGAAAAATGTCAGACATGGAGGCGTTGCCGTTTTTTTTTAGTTACATTTAAAAAGCAACTATTTAATGAAATATTTAATTTGAATATTTTTGTAATGAAAAAATGTAAATATAATATTAAAATATATTTTTGTTTCATAATTTTCAATGAAGACTAATAACGTATTTTATTTGTTACTTGTTTTTTAAAATAAACAAAAACAAAATAACTTAAAAACAATAATTCACAAAATTCTTTCTAAATAGGAAAAAAATGTTCGATTAAGATGTTCTTAAAAAAAACCACATTAATCTAACTAAATTTGTGGTTTTTTAGCATTTTAAGTTGGCGTAGTCCCTGGGACCACATGTACTGTTAGTGTGATTTTTTTTAGGTGTACCAGTTAAGGGATATATATGGGTGTGAGTTGGGATGATTTTCAGTACGATAGAAAGGTACCTAGGACATAAGATTTATCAAGGATGATAGGTAGAGGCTGATAAATCGATTCACGCATTGATCTAATAAGCTGGGATGTGTTTGGGCGGGGCCAGAAGACTTCTTTGGATCAAGATTATTGATGGCTTTAGGTACTTCCTCCTGAGTTAGACTGAGGTTATTAATTAAGGATGATGTGTTTGGGGACGGAAGTAGAGCCTGATTTAAAAGAACACAAAACAAATTTTTAAAACGATTAACAAAGAATTTAGAGATCACTTGACGGTAGGAAGAAACCACAACCTTAAACATAGACATAGGTTAATAATATGATTTTCGTTTAATATTACGAAATCGAAAAATTTCTATGATCTTTAATAATACTCTCAACCATAAAGATTTTTACACTTCATTTGACTTGATAGAGAGTTCTTTCGAAAGATCCTCATTTCTGGTCTTTTCTTCATCACTGATGTTGAGGAAGTTTCTCATGATTTTCTTAAGTTTATTTCTTTAATTTTTAAGATGCCTGACATTTCTATCCAGCCATGGCACTGAAAGTCTGTCTGTTTTCTTTATTATTGCAACGCATCAATTGTGCTTAGAACACGCTGGCAAAAGAGCGAGACAGCACTATCCAAGTCCATAACCACAAGGTCGTCCCAGTTCCAAGTGCTCACATGAATTACTTACTTACTTACTTAGGTGGCCGTAACAACCCGTGTTCGGGTTTCGGCCGACCTCATCAGCTCTCGCTATTCGACTCTGCTTTACGCGCACCTTCTCCAATCGGATACACCAAGTGTGGTTAGGGCTTCCTCGGCTTGGTCCATCCATTGGAGGCATGGTCTTCCTCGACGTCGTTGACCAGCAAGCCTAGCCGCGAGCACCTTTTTCGCTGGAGCTTCGTCTTTCATACGATGGACATGACCCAGCCAGCGTAGTCGCTGCACAGTTATACGACGAACTACGTCAATGTCTTCGTAGAGCTCATACAGCTCATGGTTCATTCGGATGCGTTAGTCATTGCCGACTCGAACAGAAGCGAAGATTTTGCGAAGAACTTTTTTCTCGACTACCCCCACAGCAGCTGCGTCAGTTTGCGAAACTACCCATGCCTCAGCCCCATAAAGCAGCACAGGTAGAGGGCTCTGGAACTTAGTTGCTTACTGAGCCCGTAGTAGCACCTATTAGCAGACTGACTTCGTTGTTGTTATTGATGGCGGAGCCAAGGTATACAATTCCTTGACTACTTCAAAGTAATAGTTGCCGGATGAAACGTGGGAGTCTAGACGCCGCGCTGCCTTGTTTGTAGACAGCATATACTTTGTTTTACCCTCATTTAACATCAAACTTACTTTGGCTGATTCCTTTTCGATAGCGGTGAAAGCAGCGGTAACATTTCTCTTGGTTCTGCCGACAATATCTAATCAATTTTGCAGGTATACCGAATTCAGACATTGTTGCCTATAGGCAATCCCTTCTCGGGCTTTCAAACACAGCTTTGTAATCGACAAAGAGATGATGTGTGTCAATTTGATTTTCGTGGGTTTTTTTCCAGGATTTGTCGTAGCGTGAAAATCTGGTCCATGGTGGACTTTCCAGCTCGAAAACCACACTGATAAGGTTCAATCAGTGGTTTTTTAATCGGCTTTAATCTTTCACACAGTACCTTTGAGAGAACCTTATATGCGATGGAATAAGACTGATACCTCGACAGTTGGCGTAGATTGTTGGGTCTGCTTTCTTAAGTATAGGGCAAAGTACGCTGACATTCCAATCGTATTTGAAAATGTTCCTTATTTTGCTGATGAGCTGATGCATGTGCCTTATCAATTTATCGTCTCCGGTTTTAAACAAACACTGCTTTATGGTTTTTGAGTCGTTGGATAGCAACTCGAACCTCTTCATGGCTAGCTGGTGGTACTTCCACTCCGTAATCGTTGATTGGTGGCGCTGAACTGCGCACTCCATGGGCGGCATTGATGGAATCGTCGCCAGTAAGTACATTGGAGAAGTGCTGACTCCATAATCTCAGCGCACACTGCGTATCTGCAACCAGATCTCCATTTTTATATCTACAAGTGGATGCTCCAGGCTTGAAACCTTGGGTTAGACGCTTAACCTGTTGATAGAATTTTCGTGCATCATTCTTGCCCTGGTATATCTCTAGTTCCTCACGCTTACGCTTTTCCTGCTCTCTTTTCTTGCGTTGAAAAGGCACCTCTCCTCCTTCCTCTTTTTGCGGTAGTTGTTTCTCACGTCTTGCGTTGCAGCTGAATGCAGCATTTTTCTATAAGCGGCGTTTTTTACTGCTATCGCGATGCGACACTCCTGATCGTACCATTGGTATCGAGGTTACAGGCGCCGGACCCCAATGACTTCTTCAGCGGCAGCGCATATCTAGTGTGGATATATGTACCCAAAGTCTGCCGGCGTCGTCGGGTCCAGAGGTTGCTTGGTTGAGCTTAACCGAGAGTTGAACGGAGTAGGCCTCGGCAGTCCGTTGTCCTGTGCGTATGTTCTTCGCATCACATAATCGCATGCGGATCTTAGCTGCGACAAGATAGTGGTCGGAGTCAATGTTGACTCCCCGAAATGTACGCACATCTATGATAGAACACTAGAGGCATGTCTTCCGTAGATTACACCATGATCAATTTGGTTTCGCGTATTTTGATTCGGGAATAGTCAGGTGGCCTTCTGCATGTCGAGGTGTTTAAATCTGGTGCTAATAACTACCATGTTTCGCGCCGCGACAAAGTCGATCAGTCTTAGACCGTTGTTCGTGGAGGTCTCATGAAGACTGAACTGAACGACAGTGGGGCCAAAGGTGACTTCCCTTCCGACTTTCGCACTAAAATCGCCGAGGGCTATTTTCACATCATGAACCGGAAGATGGTCGTATACGTCCTCAAAACTAGCGTAGAAAGCGTCCTTGACGGCTTCGTCTTTTTTCTCCGTCGTGGCGTGCGCGCAAATAAGGCCGATGAAGAAAAATTTTGCCTTGATGCGGATCGTGGCCAATTTTTTGTTCACAGGTGTGAACCGGGAAACAAGGTGGCGTAGTTTCCGGCTAACGACGAATCCACATCCAAATTCGCGCCTATCCGCATGGCAGCTGTAGTAGAGTGTGCCTTTGTTGTTTTGAGGGCTTCCGTCTGTTGGATAATGGCACCTTCCCTATAAAAGGTCCGGACATTCCAGGTGCATATCCATAAATCCATGTTTAAGGACCCGCCGCTCAAATTAGCCGTCAAACTAACGGATGCCAGTTTGCCGTTGCCCAGGGAACACCACGAGCAGGTTTGAGTCGACTTGGGACGATTTCGACATGGATAATACTGGCTTCCTCAAGTTGAGGCAGTCAGACACAGTCTGACAGTCTGGCAGTCGAGAGTTCACTGAACCAAAAAATCAAAGAATTGGTCTAATGTAAGAGTCATTGATTCAATGAATCTCCTTGTAAAAACACTTATTGTATTGATAGTAACTGATAGTGGCACTTAATTGAAATGGGTTTTGAAAAAATAAAAGTTGAGAATTCATGTTTATATAGTTTAAAATGTTGAAATTGATGAACTTTTTGAAAAGAAATTTATTGTTAATTTTTTATTCCTATTTTCAACTTTAGTCGATATTCACTTCCATTTCGATATTCTCATTGAAGTTGAATTGTTTCACAAACCTGGGATCCGACTGAAATGCGTCAAAACGGTATCAACACACACTTTATTAAATCACGCTGGTTGTATAGTTTTTTCCTCAGTACCTGCTCTATATTTGTCTTTGCCCAGTTTAGTTTTATCTTCATTGTGTTATTCAATAAAATGGCGATGTTCTGCTAAATTTGATACAACGTATTATAAAATGTTTCAATTTTTGTGACTCTATTATTCGAGTAAATATAATTTTATTTACAACTTTAAACAAGTCGTGTTATAATTAAAAAGTAGGACAGAAAAATAACAAATAAGAAACGAACAATTATTTTATGAGCTGGCTATAAAGTGGTACCAAGTGGTGTTCAATTGATGTTGCTGTTGTTGTTGTTTTTGGTGTAGTTGCATACTTTTTGTGCTACAAATATGTGAACTTAAGTTTTTCACAAAACTTTGTACAAAGTTGTTTTTGCTGTTGTTTGCTGTCTACTACATTTTTTTTTTTATGATATTTGCGTCATTCTGCGGAATCGTGAAGTAAATTTATGATTTCATATACTAAGAAATTTATTTGTGTTCACTTTGTTTTCGTTTTTTTCTTTCTATTTTTTTTTTTTTTTTGATGAAGACAGGAAGTTTTTATTACAATAAAACAACACTTTAAAAAATAAGCACTTTACTAAATATTGCTTGCAGATACCTAAGAATGTCAAAACAATAAAACTCTTACTAAAAAAACTGAACTAAAAAAAACGTACTTAATTCAGTTCGAACGCGTTTTCAACTAAAACCATTACGTTGAGATATCTGAAATTTTAATGAAAATTTCTGTATTTCTTGTGTTAAAAATTTTCATAGATAGGGAAACCTTTACAAAAAAAAAAAAAAAAATACGATAATGCTTATAAATAAGATAATATGTTTGATAAAGATGTTTACCATATTAAGAAAAAACAAAAATATTAAAAAAAGGAAATAATGTATGTTAAAACGGAAGGGGCGAGAAATGCAGAAGAAACTGCAAGGAACCAGGGCGCCCACTAACCATATAGTAAAACGTATTCTTTTGAAAAAGAGAATTTATTCTGCCATTTAAGCAAGAGTTGAAAATATGAAAACTTCACAAAGTGAGCCACATTCCGTAGTTAAAGTCTTCAATTGTCTCTTATCTAAGCTGACATATTTTAAGGAGGAAAACAGTAGAAATATGCTGATAAGCTTTGTTTAACATCTTATCAGTCAGTCACTCATTTGTTTGAATAGGTTTTTTCACTATTAGTACAACGCCAGGTCAAATGCCAGTTTATTTCCAAGGAAGTTCTCGCAAATGCATAAAAAAAAAACAAAATCATGTTACCATTAAATCGACCATTAAATTGACTAAATAGATAGATAGATAGATAAATATGGTTTGCCATGAGTTTATGCAACTCTGACATTGTGGCTTTAAGTGAGGCCTTTTGTGTCATTTTGCTTTAGATTCTGTTCAAGAAAATATAAGATACTTCCATAATTGCAGAAGGGGTAGATATTCAGTGATATATCTGGAGGATTCTTCAATGCAGAGTCTACATAGTGAATCCTTGTCATTCAGCTTGTAGAGTACAGAAATAATTTCTGTCATCATCCTGAGGTTATTTTTTCTCTAAGTCTGACTAACTCTATTCAAATTGAAAAAGAATATGTGTGGCCGTCACGCACGGTAGAAGTGAAGCTTCTGCCCTTTATAGGAATTTATATGATTCTCTTATTAACATTTTTTTTATTATTTTATTTCATTATTTTATAAAAATAGCTTTTCGACCTAGACTAATATACAGACTAATCAAAATTTTCCAAAAAAAAAATAAAATATTAAATTGAATTATAATTAACCTGCAAAATTCCAGAAAAAATAACAAACAAAGAAAACAATATAATCAAAAATAAAAGAATCATTTCGCTTTCCAATTGCAATGGGCGGTTTTGTCATATTCATAAACAATCTCAGCGATTAACATTAACATTAACATTAACATTAACATTAACATTAACATTAACATTAACATTAACATTAACATTAACATTAACATTAACATTAACATTAACATTAACATTAACATTAACATTAACATTAACATTAACATTAACATTAACATTAACATTAACATTAACATTAACATTAACATTAACATTAACATTAACATTAACATTAACATTAACATTAACATTAACATTAACATTAACATTAACATTAACATTAACATTAACATTAACATTAACATTAACATTAACATTAACATTAACATTAACATTAACATTAACATTAACATTAACATTAACATTAACATTAACATTAACATTAACATTAACATTAACATTAACATTAACATTAACATTAACATTAACATTAACATTAACATTAACATTAACATTAACATTAACATTAACATTAACATTAACATTAACATTAACATTAACATTAACATTAACATTAACATTAACATTAACATTAACATTAACATTAACATTAACATTAACATTAACATTAACATTAACATTAACATTAACATTAACATTAACATTAACATTAACATTAACATTAACATTAACATTAACATTAACATTAACATTAACATTAACATTAACATTAACATTAACATTAACATTAACATTAACATTAACATTAACATTAACATTAACATTAACATTAACATTAACATTAACATTAACATTAACATTAACATTAACATTAACATTAACATTAACATTAACATTAACATTAACATTAACATTAACATTAACATTAACATTAACATTAACATTAACATTAACATTAACATTAACATTAACATTAACATTAACATTAACATTAACATTAACATTAACATTAACATTAACATTAACATTAACATTAACATTAACATTAACATTAACATTAACATTAACATTAACATTAACATTAACATTAACATTAACATTAACATTAACATTAACATTAACATTAACATTAACATTAACATTAACATTAACATTAACATTAACATTAACATTAACATTAACATTAACATTAACATTAACATTAACATTAACATTAACATTAACATTAACATTAACATTAACATTAACATTAACATTAACATTAACATTAACATTAACATTAACATTAACATTAACATTAACATTAACATTAACATTAACATTAACATTAACATTAACATTAACATTAACATTAACATTAACATTAACATTAACATTAACATTAACATTAACATTAACATTAACATTAACATTAACATTAACATTAACATTAACATTAACATTAACATTAACATTAACATTAACATTAACATTAACATTAACATTAACATTAACATTAACATTAACATTAACATTAACATTAACATTAACATTAACATTAACATTAACATTAACATTAACATTAACATTAACATTAACATTAACATTAACATTAACATTAACATTAACATTAACATTAACATTAACATTAACATTAACATTAACATTAACATTAACATTAACATTAACATTAACATTAACATTAACATTAACATTAACATTAACATTAACATTAACATTAACATTAACATTAACATTAACATTAACATTAACATTAACATTAACATTAACATTAACATTAACATTAACATTAACATTAACATTAACATTAACATTAACATTAACATTAACATTAACATTAACATTAACATTAACATTAACATTAACATTAACATTAACATTAACATTAACATTAACATTAACATTAACATTAACATTAACATTAACATTAACATTAACATTAACATTAACATTAACATTAACATTAACATTAACATTAACATTAACATTAACATTAACATTAACATTAACATTAACATTAACATTAACATTAACATTAACATTAACATTAACATTAACATTAACATTAACATTAACATTAACATTAACATTAACATTAACATTAACATTAACATTAACATTAACATTAACATTAACATTAACATTAACATTAACATTAACATTAACATTAACATTAACATTAACATTAACATTAACATTAACATTAACATTAACATTAACATTAACATTAACATTAACATTAACATTAACATTAACATTAGCAAGATTTTAGAACATTTTCTGGAATTTTATGTTGCTAATTATGTCTAATTATGTCCATGAATCTGATTTTTTTTTTCCATTGATGATATGCAAATCGGTATCCACACTATTATAACGGCGTAGTGGAGAATGTTCGGAGAATGGTGGTGTCCATTCTATATTATATTTATTCAATACGTTTTAGTACATTTTCGGGAATTTTATGTAAACGTTGAGGTTTGTGCACAACTATTATAATAGCCAAGATACAATCCAAGGCTATCAGAAAAGGAATCAAAGAGGTAGTTATACTTAATAGTTAATCAGCGGCTCTTGATATAAAATGTGCACGTTGCTCATAGGGCAGAAGATCCTTCTGAAGAATCGTAGTGGGTTCGAATCGTACTGCGCTCAAAATGCTCTAAAAATAACAATTTTGTCTATTTATTTTGTCTATTTCACTTTTGCAGAGTGCGTCGAATTTTTGTAATTTTTGGTGTTGTTTGTTATTATTGAAACGTTCCTTTCCATCGTTCTTACACCACATTTAATTCACTGCGTTGTTTTATACGTGACTAAAGACTAATTTATTTATGATTTTGTTTCATACTGTCGAATGCTATTGCTGAACATATTCGAAGTTTTCTTATGAAAAATATGTCCCGAATATGAATATGAATATGAATATGAATATGAATATGAATATGAATATGAATATGAATATGAATATGAATATGAATATGAATATGAATATGAATATGAATATGAATATGAATATGAATATGAATATGAATAAGAATATGAATATGAATATGAATATGAATATGAATATGAATATGAATATGAATATGAATATGAATATGAATATGAATATGAATATGAATATGAATATGAATATGAATATGAATATGAATATGAATATGAATATGAATATGAATATGAATATGAATATGAATATGAATATGAATATGAATATGAATATGAATATGAATATGAATATGAATATGAATATGAATATGAATATGAATATGAATATGAATATGAATATGAATATGAATATGAATATGAATATGAATATGAATATGAATATGAATATGAATATGAATATGAATATGAATATGAATATGAATATGAATATGAATATGAATATGAATATGAATATGAATATGAATATGAATATGAATATGAATATGAATGCAAATATAAAATATTTATTTATTTAAGTATTAAATTCAATTAATGAAACTACTGTATTCCTGAAGTTCACATTCTAAAGAACTCTATTCCATAACTGCTTAGAAAGCATAATTAAATTTATTTTATTTGCATTTCAAACGATAAACAAGGTAACATTTAAAATCTATAACTTGCAATAAAATGCATTCCCAGCAACGATATCCTTCCGATATCGAGATGATATCACAAAGGTGATAATTTCTATCGATAACGATACACGAGACGATATCGCTATGATATCAAAAAAGTCCTGTTTTCGATAAAAATGGACATATCGTTAACGATCTATGTCGTTTCGATATCGAGATGATATCGTAAAGGTGATAGCTTCTATCGTTTACGCATCACTGGACTATATCGCAATAATATTGAAAAAAGGCAGCTCTCGATATTAATGGCCATATCGCTTACGATGTCGAAAACATATAAATCCTCGATAAAGAAACGATATTGCAAATAATTTTGTTACACGATAGGTTCATGCATTCGCACAACCGATTCTTTCTAATAATTTTCAAAAACTGAAATTTAAATAAAATTTTCTTGTTAAAATAATTTTTGTTGACTAAAATCTAGAAATAATTTTAAAGTTAAAGTAGTTATAACAAAGTGTTTTTAGAAATTGTAAACATAATTTAAAATGGAAATGTAACTTAATGAAAATGAAAACATGTATGTGGAACACTATGACGGTTAATGCGTTTCGAAATGCACCTTAAAACTTTATAACTTACTTTTAAAACATACGCTAGAGAAACAAACCTAAATATAATTTAATAAAAAAAGTCAGACCATAGATGTAAAATAATATGTACTGCATTTAAAACGAAAATAATTAAAACTATTTATCGAAAAAAGTTTTGAGATTTATTTTATCTAAATATGGGTACCAGCGAAATTGTATAGAGTATTTTTGGAATCTAGATATCGTTGTGATATCGCTGTGCTATCGTATTTATACTCTCGTGATTATATCGAGTACTTGTTTATTATTAATATTGTTACGATATCGCTATGCCATCCGTATTATAATATCGTAATGATATCTAATAATGATATCAGTAATGATATAATATAGATATCGTTATGATATCGAAATGCTATCATTAACTGTACTATCGGGACAACATCGCGTATTTATATGTTAAGATATCCTAACAATATCATTAGACTGTCGTAAAATTTTTCTACCGAGATATGGTTTGCTGGTTTCATGTATTTAACTTTCCTTGTCATGAAATGTTTTTCGAATATCTTCAAAAAGTTGGAAGTGGAATAAATTTTCTTTTATCTTGCGGCAAACATTAAGTTCTGATCAAAAACGCAGGAATTTTATCGCGTTTCACCGATCGACTTTTGTGTTCATATTTAATCATTTAAATATATTCCATCGTCTTTAAAGTCGGACACTTTCGAAATAATAACTTATGTTAACGAATAATCCAATCATTAAAACATTTTTCAAACGCATTTTCTGTAATCGACTTCAGTTCTCGCCGCAAATTGTCTTTACGTTACGATCAAAACAGGTGCCTTAAAGTAGTAGTTGAGTTTTGGAAAGAGAAAATAGTTAGCCGGAGCTATCTAAAGACTCAAGATGGGTGCCTCAAAGTAGTAATTTGAGTTTATGAAAGAGAAAAATAGTTAGCCAGAGCTATATCAGGTTAATAACGGTGGTTGTTTGATACACGCAGAGAAAAAAACGTTTATCGCCAATTTGCAGTAAACGAACTTCGTTTATCGTGCTTGGAAACGTTTTAACAGTTACGAGAAACGAAAAAAGTTGCGGAAAACGGGTTATTTAGTTGCAGGAAAAGAATTTCGTTTGTTATAAGCGCTTGCAATTTTTTAATTGCGGCAAATAAAGAATTTGTTTGTTGCATTTCTATTTTTATTCAATTTCTATTTCAATTCAATTTAATTTCTAATAAAACCAAACAAAAAAAGGAAAAACAAATTTCAGATCAGTCAGATGAGTCAGTGGGTCAGTCCGATGGGTACTCGAACTGTTACGCATACAAATTAAGCACCTTAACCACTATGCCACGGCCACCACAAAAATCTGGTGGAAACTTTTCGTTCTTGTCAGGTTTCTGTCGAGCTTCTGTCCATGAAAAATGTTTAACTTTTGCCATAAACGAAAAAAAATTGTGTAACTTTACTTCAATACAATTGAACTCCAAGCAGCAGCACTAGGCGAATATTAGCCGACTGAAAATTCAATTGACGGTGGTGCAACACGTTAAGCACAGCGCGCAGTAAACCAGACATCGACGAGTCCGGATTCGAATTCCAATGATTGGAATAAGATAAAATATCAATTATTTGAAATCATATTGAATTTATGTGTTAGAAGATTGTTTATAATAAAATAAAGGTTTGAATATTAATATTCAATATAAATGCTATTTTTAGTAAAGCGAATTGCGTTGCTATTTTTTTTTTATTTTTTCGATAATTTTTGCTATTTTTTCATTAGTTACAACTGAATATTCGTTTGCCGCTACTACAGCTCGCAAACGAAGTATAATTGGCTAATTTTTCAGTTGCGCTAAACGAAAAATTTCTCTGCGTGTTAAGTTTTTTTGTTAAATTTTTGGCCAGAAAATCGTTCACAATGATAGCCTTGTGTCGCGATAGTGCAAAATCTTTAAGTTTTCTTTTCACAAAACCAGGGGCTGAATTGCCGCTTCCGTGAACGTACAGCTCGTCACGGAATCGTCTTCAACTCGTCAATGAATTGCATTCAATTAGCATAATTTTACGTGACGAGTTGTTCGTTCACGGAAGCGGCGATTCGGCCCCTGGACTTTTTCAACGAACTTCGAACTTGCTTTTTCAAACGCTGCATAAGGCCCATAATATTCTGTATTTACCATCAGACCTTCATGCAAGAATTCCATGTTCACAATACCGCGATAATCAATGGATACATTCAAAATTACCTTGACTTTCGATTGAATTTGAAGAGGTTTTTCTGGATTCAGCTGAGTTGAAAGTCGCCATCAGATATAGTATATCGATATAGTTTGGTTAAAAAAAGTCAATTGTATTATTTTTCTCAGTTGACGCAATTAATGTGTCATCTTTTTCTTGCATCCTAGATAAGTTGTTTTCTGCTTGTCGTTGTCGGTTTCCACTCTACGTACTGACATGTTAATCTTGTGTTATTAAAATGTCAACGATAGCTACTATTTTTAATTTTTTTGTTTTCTACTGACACGAAAAGCTTCTGCTTTGAGACCAAAGCCAGCATTAGTGTGCATTATAAACACACAATTAAAGACCTTTATTTATATCAAATAATTATTTTTCTTTGAGCTAACATGACTCTGTACAAAACGTTTTCATTGCGCTTGCTGGCTAACCAAAAAAAAAAAAACCAATCTTATTATTGCCAACCAAGCTTCGAAAAGCTAAAAAAGTCACAATAAAGCTTCGAAAAGCTAAAAAAGTCACAATAATTTTTTTGCTGGCGTTCGTTTTACGTGTTTACGATCAGAACGTTATTAATTATGTTTGCGTTAATTCTGAACGTCAAACAATTATTTTTTATTGCTACGCAGTAGAAGAGATATAGAATAGAAAACATTTATTAGAAAAAACTGTGCTTAGATTTTGTAAATGAGTTAAGTTGCATTTTACTGCATTAATGAAATATTTGCAGTGTTGTTTGACTCACAAGTGGAGTATTTTTTAAATGTGTGCAGGACGATTGCGATAATATTTTAATACATTTATTATTTAAAACATGTCTACTAATAATCTGCTTTAAAACCGACGCAGAGTTTTCTACAAAATTAAATTTCAACGCTTTTAATATAAAAATAGACCAAGCATGGCAAAATTTTTATAAAAGCTATTTTATAATGTAAATTTGATATGATTATTAAATATGAAGGTAAAAAAGATCCGAAGAAATTGAAGAAAATAAATTTTGCCCAAGGGTGTCACCAGAGGAAACCAAAGAGGGGTAATTGCCCCTCTGTTAATATTATAGTTTATTTATTTTATATCATTTTTTTATAGGTAAAATGTTTATATTATAGAAAAAGAAAAAAATTGGTTATTGCTTGGTCTGCTCTTCTATTTGCTTAATTCATATATATTTTTACTTACTTACTTAGTTGGTCGTAACAACCCGTGTACGGGTTTCAACCGACCTCATCAGCTCTCGCCAGGCGCCTCTGCTTTGCGCGCGCCTTCTCCAATCGGATACACCAAGTGCGGTTAGGGCTTCCTCAGCCTGGTCCATCCATCGGAGGCATGGTCTCCCTCGTCGTCGTTGACCAGCGACCCTCGCCTCGAGCACCTTTTTCGCTGGAGCTTCGTCGTTCATACGATGGACATGACCCAGCCAGCGTAGTCGCTGCACAGTTATACGCCGGACTACGTCAATGTCATCGTAGAGCTCATACAGCTCGTGGTTCATTCGGATGCGATAGTCATCGCCGACTCGAACAGGACCGAAGATTTTGCGAAGAACTTTTCTCTCGAACACCCCCAGAGCGGCTGCGTCAGTTTGCGAAACTACCCATGCCTCAGCGCCATAAAGCAGCACAGGTAGAACAAGCGTCTTGTAGAGTGTTAGTTTTGTCGATCGAGAGAGGGCTCTGGAACTTAGTTGCTTACTGAGCCCGTAGTAGCACCTATTAGCAATTATTGTTCTTCGCTTTATCTCCAGGCTGATTTCGTTGTTGGTATTAATGGCGGTGCCAAGGTATTCGAACTCCTTGACTACTTCAAAGTTATAGCTGCCGGATGGAAGTTGGGAGTCTAAACGCCGAGCTCCCTTGTTTGTAGACAGCATATACTTTGCTTTACCCTCATTTATCGTCAAACGCACTTTGGCTGAGATTCCTTTTCGATAGCGGCGAAAGCAGCGGTAACATCTCTCTTGGTTCTGCCGACAATATCAATATCATCAGCGTACGCAAGGAGCTGGACGCCTTTGTAGAAAATGGTGCCATTACGATGCACACCGGCCTTTTGTACGATCCCCTCCATGATGATGTTGAAAAGATCGCAAGACAGTGGATCGCCTTGCCTGAAACCTCTTTCGGTATTGAAGGTTTCGGAGAGGTCATTTCCTACCTTGACGGAGCTGCGTGTGTTGCTCAACGTCATTCTGCAAAGTCTAATCAACTTTGCAGGTATACCGAACTCAGACATTGTTGCGTATAGGCAATCCCTTCTCGGGCTATCGAACGCAGCTTTAAAATCGACAAAGAGATGGTGTGTGTCAATTTGATTTTCGTGGGTTTTCTCCAGGATTTGTCGTAGCGTGAAAATCTGGTCTATGGTGGACTTACCAGGTCGAAAGCCACACTGATAAGGTCCAATCAGTGTTTTTGTAATCGGCTTTAATCTTTCACACAGTACGCTTGAGAGAACCTTATATGCGATGGAAATAAGACTGATAAGACTGATATTTTTATATATTTTTACATATATATTTTTACCTTATTTATTATTGCCTCAAGACAATACGTATCAGACGAAATAAATCACATTTCTGCTTTTGTTATAATTTGTTCAATTTTAAGAGAAATGTAGAGAGCAACATGAAGTTTATTAAAACTCTCACAACACAAGCGCATGAAAAAAAAAATGATCAAGTAATACGTTGAGTCGGTGATCAATGATTTCTTGAAAAACTTTATACTTTAATTAAATATACTTATAATCAAAATTTCTAAAGAAAAATAACCCTATACTGTGTTGTAATACAAATATAACATTTTAAAACTTATTTCATGAAAACTGACCCAGTATTTTTAGAGTTTATCTGGAAACAAAAATTTGTATTTTATGTAATAGTATAGATATAGAAAGATATAGATGTAAATGTTATATACATACATATTAATAACAACAAAAACCACACAAGCAGTTGCTAAGAAATATTCGTAAAACGATTCGTTTAAACAAATGACACGTAGTTGCATTCGTGATTTTGGCCCGAACTAAACCAACAACTATAACAACATCATAAGCAGCTACAGAAGCATTTTATGCATGTATTTTCTAATACGAAAATGTGAATTTTTCTTCTTAGATTTCGCTATTTTTATGACTTTAATTAAAGAATTGACATAACTAAACGTTAGATACTCGTTTTATTCGCCATGCAAATGATATTTTGCCATATATATTATCTCTGTACGATTAATATTAAATGCTGTAGGTATACCCCAAAAAGTGAACAAAATTTTGATGTTTGAAAAAGTTTGCAAAAAGACCTTCATACAAAACACACCGGAATATGTAATTCTACAACAAAATTCAGATTTCGATAGAAAAAATTTTTAATGATTGGATTTTACGTTGATTCTGTGATTTCTGTATTAAGCAAGACTCTATAAACAAAAACTGGAGTGATCTTAAATTGTATGAGTGATGAAAAAGTACGGTGAATAGTGTCAACTGTTAATTTCTCATTTTCGTATTTTTTTGCTTTATTTTATTGTTGAAATTTACTCTTAGAACTCTGTTTACGTTACTAACTATGTCATTTTCAATGTTCAGTTGTTGTCAATCAAATGAATAATGACAACATGTTGGCATTTTTTCTATCTCTGATAATGTTGATACATTAAAAAGAACTGAATTATTGTATTGAGCTATACAGTATACATAGAATAATGTGTATTTAGGTGATATTTCAATTGATTAAATCTTATGTCGTCATAAAAGTGACATAGTGAAAACCAGGCTTTACAGTATTCAGGCTAAAGAGTTCTCAATATAAAAAAAAAATTTGATGTTCACTCTAGTGAGAACTTATTCACGGCACTGGTGGTTCGATTTATCCTGACTGCACTGTATGTTAGTAATTTTTGTTCTTTTGTAAACTGCAAAATATGTGTCCCTATTACCTAAATAAATAAATGTTGGTTTTCTCTAATTCTAATAAGAAATTGCTTTAATATGTCTTTGCAACATATAGCAACATATGATAGTTTTTCCAATTGTTATGTCTCAGCAACTGTCAAAGAAACTAATGACATCCAGCTGTCAAAATATTCAGTTAGGTTTGCCATTTTTTTTATGCATCGTTTCACGTTTCCCGAACATGTAGGAATTATAAAAAAATTTTGTCGAAATTGTGAATATGAACGAAGTGAATTTCGTTGTGAGGTCGGTTATCATCATGACTTCAATGCGTGTTTGAGCTTGAGTACACTCTTTTGGATCTTAATTCATCAACCAGACATAGACTGGTGCAAATTGAAGAAAAAGAAACATAGCCGCCGTAGCGGCCAGTGTCGAAGCAGACCCCAAAATGCTAATTTTGCGACGATCAGGTGAATTGGTCATCGCCAAAAAGTCAACCAGACTTATTTTGCAGTTGGTTTTGGGACCGAATCCGTATAAGATTGTGATGACTCAATAATTAAAGCCGGATGATCATTGATAACGCCGTGATTTCGCTAATTGGGCGCTAGAAATGTTGACAAGAGATCCGGATTTTGGTCAAAAAATCATCATCTTCTCTGACAAGACCTATTTTTGGCTCAGCGGTTATGTCAACAAGCAAAATATCATTATTGGAGCGACCATGAACGGCCAAGCATGAACGCATCTACAAAGATTAAGGGTGATAATATCATGATAATATCAGTTTTTGAAATCGACTTTTTTTTAATAATTTTGTATTTTAGTAAAATTTCATGGAAAAATTCCTACGGGTTCAAAAGTTACAATCGGATTAGTGAGAGCGCATTTTTAATTTTTGCGCTACCTACGTACGGCAGCTGGTATATGCTTGTTTTACTTTTAAATTTTTAAATTGTTTTTTAACGAGCTTTTTTTCAAATTTTTTTTTTCGATTTTTTATGATTTTTTAAAGTCAATATTTTTTTCGAAAAAACACACTTTCAAATTTGGAACATCACCAAAAATTGAAAAAAAAATTTAAAAAAAGCTCGTATCATACAATAACCAATTTTGTTAAGATTTAAATAAGTAATTTTTTTCCAGATCGGAAATTTTTGCAACTCCCAGCGCTGCAACCGCGAGACCCAGTTTTTTTCTCTGCCGCCAGTTTGGAGCTCTATGAAACCATGTTGGAGTGAAAAATATATTTTTTTAAATTTTTTTCTTGTAATTTGTTCAATTCTCTACAATAATAAAAATTGTTTTTGTTTGTTTTTGTTGTTTTTGTTGTTTTTAACTGAGTTATGAATTTTTAAAAAAAGGTCTGTTTTCTCTGCCGCGAATGTCATGGCCCGCCTTAACTGTTTGGTGCGGTCATCATCGGATCTTATTTTTTTCGAAATGAGGAAGGAGACACTGTCACCGTCAATGGTCCTCGGTACACCCAAAAAATAGTTTACTAAAATCAAGGAAATTTTGCGCTAAAGTCATCATATCCTTTATTTAAAGATGGCACTTTCCTTAGTTTAAGTAAGTTTTCTTTAGTCAAAGGAAATATCCTCAGATTTATGATAAAACTTACTTAAACTAAGAGGCAAGCCCATTTTTGTATGGCAAGCTTACTACTTCAAACCCAAGAGCTGGATCAAGTTTAAAGCTGGTACTTCAACTTTTCGAATTTTGGCCACAAAATAGGGTTAAAATTTCCCATAGTAGAGCCATTTAAATGATGTGCTATTCCATACATACTGGCATGAATGTAGCTTCAAAAAATTTGAACATCAATTTGATGTCTCACACCGTCCTGGTTTTATTTAAATTTATTTTCCTTTCGTCCTTATCTGGTCACCTTTTATACAGGGTGTCCCACAATTGAGTGCAACTAGTTACGGAGCTGAAAGGTTATGTCGAGCTGAGCAAAAAATCGTGTGGGAGGGGGGGGGGGATCCATTTTCACATTATTTTTAAAGATATGTTTATGTTTTTGGTGTCATTGCAAAGAAAATTTAATAAATTACAAAATGGATTAAAAAAAATTTCATTTATTACGCGCATTTCTGAGAAATTTGCACTCAAATTTGAAATGTAGTAATTTCAACCAATTGATTTCATTTTTACACGGTCACAGCTTGGTAACGGTTAAGTTGGTGGGGTTTGTTGACATACCGTTAGAAAGGTGATTTCATTGCCTTTAAGCTGAGCTATCAAAATAAGTTTTATGTAAGTTAATTTCTCTGCTAGAAACAATATTGTGATTCAAAGTCGTGAAATATCAATTAACCCTGTAGCTCCTAAGAAAGTCAAAATAGACCCCCACCTCCTATACGATTTTTTGCTCAGCTCAACATAACCTTTCAGCTGATTAAATAGTTGCACTCAATTGCGGGACACCCTGTATTGCGTAGTCGGAAGTCGGAAGAATTTTTATAAAATTACGATTATGATTTTACATATTATTCTCGTATTAAAGGTATTCGCAATAATTCGTACAATTAATGCAATAAAATGATAAGTCACATTATTATAAACATGATTTTTAAAGGTTCGGTCCATTACATTAATGTAAGACCAACAACTACTGGTAAAGATTGCCACTATTTACCAATTTATTTTTGACCCTGTTATTCTAGTAAAATTACATTTCTGTATACAGAAATAAATTTGTTTAAACTTCAAAGTCGATTTTTCCAATTTTTTATTATGTGGTGTATCATGTTCTTGCAATAAGACCTTCAATTATAGTATTCGGCTGTGATAGTCTAATCACGCCAACTTATGTTCAACATTATGAGTTATTGCATTTTGGTTTTAGCCTAGTATAAATAGATAGAAGGAAGACAATTATATAGCAGCTTTACACTAGGAGTAGATTTGCAGATTTCAAAATGTTAAAACTGCTCTCATGCTACATGAGAAATATTTTAAAATATATTTTAAGCACATATTTTAAACATAAAATGTTATAATCCATATATTTAAATAAGACAAAAAGTAAAATATATCAAAAGTATTTTGAAATTATTATATAAAGATATTTTTGAATTGAGATATAGAAATATCATAAAAACATATATCACTAAAAAGGTTTAATGGAGAAAAAAATTGGTGTTTATATAAAAATTTTACATTTTCGCCCTTCATATTCATAGGCGCAATTTCGAATAATTAATTTTCACTGTGCTTAGATATGGCCTTTTCCTTTTGTATTTCCAGCTACAAACTTCCAAGAAAAAAAAGTACAAAATATTCTTAGAGAAAATTTATTTTTAAGTATCGTTTGCTTTCATAAGTACCACTTGAGCAACATTGAGATTCTATATTTCACTGCTTTTAAGGCTTATTTGCTATTGAAAAGTTCAGTGTTAAAATTACATTTTCATAACAGCCTCAACCTTGAATTGGTGTTTCAAATAATACTTTGCTTATATATATATGAATTTTTTAACACCTTAACACTTTCACAATTAAACTCTTATAGCTTTCTTCTGCACTGATATAACGTTACACTAACTTAATATCCAATGAACTGATTTCAAGAAATTCCAAAACAACAATTACAGCAAGCTCAGAACTCTAATAAACCCCAAACTTGTACGATTAGATTTTTGAAAAAGAACAAAAAAATAAAAAAAAAACCAGAATTTTATATATAAATAACAGAACTAAAAGTGAAAAATTCAAATTATTATCGCTTATTATCTGGTAACATTATCAGTTCAAACACTGATACAGATATTTTTACTGATATCCTAACAAGGCTTATTTTCTATATAACAGATACGCGTTGTACCTGCATATATAAAATATTAAGGAAAAAAAAAAAAACAAAACCAAAATTGATAGCAAATCTTCATTATCTTATAAATGAACCAAGTGAACCAAAGATTAGATACTTTTTATCTAGCTGGGTCAACGTAAAAGACGTAGCAGGTGGCACAACGTCATCAAGACCAAGATTATTAATTTAACTAGGTATTTATTGATCTAAAGGCAGATAGATAGATAGATAGAAAGATAGATAATTTGGTAGATATCAAGCTATATTTGTATATAAATGATATGTGACATATATTATCTGTTCCCTGTTAACAGCTGCTTTTATGTCCAGTAAAATGATAATGTTATAAAAGAAAATTAACATCAAAGTGCTATAGTCATGGGTCTATCCAATTCCCGATAGTGTTTGTTTCCAGGTGTGATAAGTCTTTGTAGAGCAAGTCTGTAACGTGTCTAGCTCGGGTTTTGTTTTTTTTAAGCTTTCATGGTCGAACGCATTGAAATCTCTGTAAAGATACGTTAACTTATCTAAGGCCACTATCTATTCTCAGATATTCGATATGCTATATAGTATATATATATATATATATATATATATATTATTGTATAGAAATTTCTTATTGTTGTTGTTGAAATCGTTATTGTTTTTGTTGTTGTGCAAAAACACGATAGGGAAAATCATTTTGTTGATAGGTAATATCAGTAGAAAAGTACGATTCTTTCATTTTTTCCATTATAAATGTGGGAAAATGTCATTTAAACATAATCAAAATTGTTCAGTTGAAAATTGACGCTGTGCGACGACAACTTAAGAGTAGTTATTAAAGTGATGTTTTCAAAGAACTTTTTACACTACCAGCCAGTAGAGTGGAGCGCCTCAAATAACTATCTCGTTTAAACTTGGCAATCAACTTAAAAAATTGCAGAAATTGTTATATATGATATATATATAAATATATTAATAAAATATTTCGAAAATTTTCTCCAACAGAAATCAATAATAAAATCATTACAAGTGCTTTATCGAGGAAAAGAAAAATAAAAATATAAAGAAATTGAATTTATATCACAACTTAAGATCTACTTTTTGTGCAACTGAAGTGTACCTACGTATTTTTTTCCCCCTATAATAATATTAATTTTGCGACGCCATATTTTTATTACCTGAAGTGTTGCTGCTTTTTTTTTTTTAGTGTTTTTTTATTAATTTTTTTTTTTTTGACGGATCATGATCGAACGTCAATAATATTGTTTTTCACTTTTATTTGGTTAACTTACCAATATTGTAGGTAAAGCATAGTGTTGTTGTTGTGACCACTTCAGTGGTGCGTTGGAAACTGCCAGCAACAGTACACAATCAACAACAACAACAACAACAACAACAACATCGACGATACAGAAGCTTCTGTGGCAGACGAAATAAAAAATGGCTGTCAAGTGATTGACGTAAGTGTTCGAAAATAATATGAGAAAAAATGCTGCTCAAGCGAAGGTATAACAAAAAAAAAAAAAAAAAAAGAACAAACAGAAAGAAAATATTAACAAAGAAAACAATATGTTTTAATATGCCATAGTGGATTGAAATATGGATTGGTGACAAATTCGAAATTCCTGCCGTAAGGATTGACTTGCACGGAGCTGTATAATAAATAAGACATCATTTTTACCGAAACCATCATCACTGGATACATGGTAAGAATTTCAAATTTGCATGTTAATATTATGAAGGAGAAAAACAAAAATCTCTTTGTAAAAAACGTAAAAAAAATTTGATTTAATTTTTCTTAAACTTAAGTAGTATTTTTGTTTAAAATTTTGAAAATATGCACTTGAAAAGATTTTTGAAAATTCCGATTTTTTAACGAGTTAAAGCCATTTTAGTGGTTTAAACTCAAAACTTTAAAAAGGTTTTTTCGAAACTACACTGGAAAAAATCGACCTGTTTTAAAATTTAACACAATGTTATCATTTATTGATGTTGTATGATATACTAGCTGAATACCCGGCTTAACTCGATAGTTGATATACATAATTTTTAAACTCATTCGTCGGTTTGAAAAAACTTTTTACAAACTTTAGAAGGAATTTTATGTGCATCTTTCAAACCGGTAAATTCGTGGAAATAAACAAAATGTTGCTCGACCATCGGAAAATAATGAGAAAAAGTTAGGGAAATCACGATTTGTGTATGCGTGCCAATCGCTGTTCGATAGAATGGTAATTTTTGAAAAAATCAGAGCAAAAACGAATTTTCGGCAATCATTTCTGTAAAATTTTCTAATACATAAATTCTCTCCTTTGACCTCGTGTCGTAATATGTCAAAGCTACTAAACTTTTGGACAGTTCATGTGTTATTGTTGTTGACGTAACCTTTGTGTGTTGTTTTTAAGGCTTCACATTATTTATAATTCACAGATACTATTTTAAAGAAATGAATATATTTATAAAAAATAAACAAAACATTCTAAGTATTTCTTATGAACTTTTTTTTTCAATTTTTTGTGAATAAGCCATTATATTGTAAGTCTTTCTTTACTGGATACTAATTAAGTAAGCACTGAAAATAGAAATTGAAATGTCAAAACAACGCCAACGTACGGCGCAACTGACTAGCGCATGTGTTGATGCGAACTCAAATACAACAGAATTCGGAATCAGCTGTCCTGACATGGGAAAATAAGAATGTTGAATGTAAATACACATTAAGAAGAAAAGAAGATATTTATCACCATTCGCGCTTTGCTACGCCTTACTGTATTGTGTAGTACAGCGCCCTCTGGTGTTCAAGATATAGCAAAATACGAAGCACAAAAAATTCACCTCCAAAGCCCTTTCCATACTCGAAAATCCCTATACACAAATTTTCATCCTAATCAGATCAGCGGTTTTGGAGTATTTTACCATTTTTTAAGAGATTTG
This sequence comes from Coremacera marginata, assembly GCA_914767935.1. Taxonomy (NCBI): domain Eukaryota; kingdom Metazoa; phylum Arthropoda; class Insecta; order Diptera; family Sciomyzidae; genus Coremacera; species Coremacera marginata. Next base: position 10,987,850 of record OU612043.1, on the reverse strand, counting down.
TACTACAGCGCCCTCTGGTACTGAAGAAAGTACAAAAAAAAAAATAAGAGTGTGCTTTAGACTACACGACTCGAGTAAAACTTCTTTAGCTCCATCTATATGTATGTATATATATATAAATGTATAATATATGCATGCATACACATATACATATCAGGGGGCAACGGCCCTCCTCTGCCCTACCGTTGCTACGCCATGTGTATGTATATATGTTTATATATTCATAAACGCTACGCCTATGTATATGCATATATGTTATATATGTATAATGCATACATGTATAATATACAAACCAGGGGGTAACTGCCCTCCTCTTCCCTAGCCTCGCTACGCCCAAGTTTATATATGTATAATATATACATGTATAAACATATACATATCAGGTGGGGAAACTGACCTCCCGTGCTGTACCCTAACTACGCCCATGTATATATATATATATATATACATATATGTTTATATATGTATAATATATACATGTATTCATATATACATATCAGGGGGAAACTTGCCTCCCCTGAAGTACCCTCGCTACGACCATGTATATATCATATTAGGGGCGAAACTGCCATCCCTTCCCTACCCACACTACGCCCATGTATAAGTAGGGGTGTTTATATATGTATAATATAAACATGTATTTGGATAAACGGCTTAGGAGTTTATCGATGTTTTGAAAATATTTGTTATACAGCGCCCTCTGGTGTTAAAGATAGAACAGAGTAGATTTGTCATAAAAACTCACCGTATCCGAAAACCTCTACATACAAATTTTAATGCAAATCGGATGAACGGTTTTGGATTTTTTCGGCTTTTTTAAAATATTTGTACTACAGCGCCCTCTGGTGTTCAAGATAGAACAGAGTAGATAAATCATAAAAACTCGCCGTATCCGAAAACACCCATATACAAATGTTCATGCAAATCGGATGAACTGTTTCGGAGGTATGCTAAAAAAAGGAATGCCTGGAACCCGATCGCAGCGCCCCCTACCGGATCCAACCTTTTTTACTGGATAAAAAGTAGCCTACATATTGACCGGGGGTATAAGGAACCTAGATGTCAAGTTTCATTTAAATCCATCCAGTGGTTTTCGCGTGATGCTCTAACAGACAGACAGACAGACAGACAGACATACAGACAGACAGACAAATATTTTAAAAATGCGATTTTTGGACTCAGCGTCGTTCAAAATGTCCATAGCGAAAAGAATTTCAAAAAAATATTTTATGCGCAGATTTTTCTTTTATATATGTATAGATTATCATTGATAATAAAGTTTTCAATTTAAAAACATTTTGTGATCACAAAATAGCTACAACCCTTTCACGCATAAGGGGCACATGTGTCCCCACATAATTTTCACAATTTATAGCAATACTGGTTAAGTAAAAGCTTTTCAGATTTATATTTTTAAATTTTTCACTACCTTTTCAAGTTTAAAAGTAAAAAATAGTTCTACAAGACGTAAACATTGGATTATATTTTATTATTATAAATAGACTTTTTGGAACAGCTTTTCTTTAGAGTTATATTGACAGGTAAGTACAATTTGGTTTTCTGTGTAAAAATAATGCATATTATGCAGAAAAATGGCATCAAAGGCAACATTTGGTTCAAACGAATGGAGTTGTTTGCCTTATTACACGCAGAGAAAAAAAGCGTTTATCGCCAATTTGCAGTAAACGAACTTCGTTTATCGTGCTTGGAAACGTTTTTTGCAAACGTTTTAACAGTTACGAGGAACGAAAAAAGTTTCGGAAAACGGAAAGAATTTCGTTTGTTATAAGTACGTGCAATTTTTTGATTGCGGCAAATAAAGAATTTGTTTGTTGCATATCTATTTCTGTTCAATCTCTATTGCAATTCAATTCAATTCAATTTAATTTCTAATAAAACCAAACAAAAAAACGAAAAACAAATTTGTGTCAGCTGGGTACTCGAACCTAGGCTGTTTCGCATACAAATCAAGCACCTTAACCACTATGCCACGGCCACCACAAAAATCTGTTGGAAACTTTCGTTTTTGTCGGGTGTTTGTCGGGCTTCTGTCGAGCTTCTGTTCATGACAAATGTTTAACTTTTGCCATAAACGGAAAAAAAATTGTGTAACTTTACTTCAATACAATTGAACTCCAAGCAGCAGCATTAGGCGAATATTAGCCGAATGAAAATTGAGTTGACGATGGTGCAACGCGTTAAGCACAGCGCGCAGTAAACCAGACATCGACGAGTCCGGGTTCGAATTCCATTGATTGAAGTAAGATAAATATCAATTATTTCAAATCATATTGAATTTATGTGTTAGAAGAAATGTTTGTAATAAAATAAAAATTTGAAAATTCAAATTCAATAAAAATGCTATTTTTAGTAAAGCGAATTACGTTGCTATTTTTGTTTTTATTTTTTCGATATTTTTCGCTATTTTTTCGTTAGTTACAACTGAATATTCACTTGCCGCTACTACAGCTCGCAAACGAAGTATAAATGGCTAATTTTTCAGTTGCTCTAAGCGAAAAATTTCTCTGCGCGTATTATTTTTAGCTAATAATATTTCTTGCATCAAGATATTGATGCGGGTATGTCTACTGTTGAAATTGAACCAAACTCAGCAGCTCTCGAAGATAACATAGCTGAAAATCAACAGCCCAGCATAAGTGCTCTTTCTTTCAACTGGCGAGCAAATTCATTTTCACCGCACAATTTTCGTGAGTTGCAAGGGTATGATTTCGGTGAAGTGCACACTTTAGATGAAACTTCTGACATGGAATTGACTCCTGTAAAAATCTTCAATGCAGTTGTAAGCTTTGAAAAATTGATACATGCCATTATTGTTCGTGAAACCATACGTTACGCTCAACAAAATGGCCGATCCTATACCATAACTAATGAAGAAGCAATAGCTTTCTTCGGCATGTACTTTATAATGGGGTATCATTGCCTACCTACATTCAGGAGCTATAGGTCTTCAGATCCTGACATGGGAATTCCTTACGTTGCTAATGCAATGCCTAAAAGCCGCTTTTAAGAAATACGTAGGAACTTACATTTTAGTGACAATTCTAGGGAAACAAATAGGATCGACTCCTCTTATGATAGAGCGTTCAAAATTCAACCTGTTATAGATCACATCAACCAAGCTTTTCAAAGCGCTATGTCCAACACTAAAATCCAAGCAATAGACGAACATATGATCAAATTCAAGGGGCATAATACAGGGTGGTTAAATTTTTAGGGCCGATGTTGATTTTGAATAAAACACAAATTATTTAGGGAATTATTGTCATATCCTTTTATTATGATAATATTGGTATGGTTCTATTATGTATGGAACAAAATATAGGCCAAAAGGCGGCCGCGACCTCGGCGGCACACCTCCATCCGATGGTCCAAATTTTCGAAGACGCTGAGGCATAAGTGAGGTACTATGCCGTTAATGTGCCGAATTATCTCATCCTTTTGCTGGCTTATCAACGTACACCTTTTTTTTCAAATAACCCCAAAGAAAGTCGTCCAACGGTGTCAAATCACATGATCTGAAGTGAAAATGTGCCTCATCACTGAAGTTGATTTTCTTCGAAAATTGATCATCCACTGCTTCTTGCCACCATTCTGACCATTGACGACACTTGAAATGATCAAGAGGCTTTAGTTCTTGAGTCAAAAACCAATAATGTCTAACCAATTCCGGAATGAATTAATATCGGTAGTGGAGCTTAAGAGTTTGTATCTTTTGGGAATGATGTCAAATATGGTTTCGTAAGTAACGATGATCGGTGAATGATCCGAGCTAAGATCATAGTTGTCCTGAATGTCTAAGTGGTTGTTTGGTATCCTCGAATGTGCAACAAAATCAAGTAGGTCAGGAACTTTTGGCGGATCTCTTGGCCAGTACGTTGGTTTGGCTGTAGACAGCGCCGAGTATCTTTTCTTTGACAAACATTTGTACAGCTCCCTTCATTTGGCGTTAACATTCCTTGATCCCCACCACGGGTGCTTAGCTTTAAAGTCTCCTCCTACTATGAATTTTTGTCCCAAACGGTCAAAAAAGTTTTCGTAATGATTGCAACTAACACTGTGACGTTTTCCCAAAAATGAAATAAAGCCCCCATAAAAAGGAAACAGCACCCGTATTATTTGTTTTGTTGTTTTGCTTAGAAATGCTTGTGGCCTTATTTTATTTGTAGCTTGGCACCTTATTTTCTTAAGCCTCAAAAGTTCTCTATTTTTAAAAATAAATTTTGAGTTTATGTGCATTCCATTACTTTATACTTATTTCTAACATTTTTCTTGAAATTATTTTTTATACTTTTCATAATAGCGATTTTCGCATAATACGGTTCGGGCCGTTTTTAATTGATTCGAATTAGCGAGACCCTACTGTACTTGAATAAATCAGTACTTTTAAACAAAACTTATAAATGTAAAAAATAAAAAAAAAATAAAAAGAACAGAAGCATATCACCCCAACTTATATGTGTAATTATCATCATAAATATGATGCAATTTTTTGATAATGCTCAGCACGCACCAACCCACGCATTGAACTACAAAAATGTTTATAGCCCGAATTAGGAAAAGTATTCTTATAAAGCGTTGTTTTTTGTTTTATTTTTTGTAAAATTATGTAATTGTTGTTGTTGTTGTTGTTGCCGTTGCTGTTTTCTCTGCTTGCGTGCTGTTAAATTTTTGATATATGGCCAACAGGTTATTAATAATGGCTGAACTCACTTTACTTGCCATGATGATTGGTGGAGTTTGTTGTTTTTGTTTTTCATATGCTTAATTATAACAAAAACAACAACAGCAAAAAAAGCCACAACTACGATATATATATATATATATATATATTGATGTCTGGCCAGCCATACCTTTACCAATAAATTAACTCTGTGCTTGTTCGTTTTTTTTTTTTCTTTACATGTTCCAAACCCACCCTAATTCCAATCATAATTTGTGCTTTTTTTTAGGAAATTTTTGTGGATTATTATTAAATAGGTGCGTTTTTTTCCTTCATAGTAATTTTTGGTTGAACTCGTAAATTTGTGTACAAAAATAAGGTAGAGGCTTAAATAAGCACTGCAGATTTTTTTTTTCTTTTATATTTATTTCTGCCTACTCACTTTTGATGGGGTTGAGTTTTATTGAGGTTTTATTTTTTGTATTGAACTCTTATCGCTATTGTTAAAATTGACGGCATGAATTTTTGAAATGCTGTACTTAAGTTTGTTTCGTGGCATTTGCAGAGAGGGGGGGGTTTCTTTTTTTAATAAAATATTGATGAATTTATTACGCAATGCGATGGAAGTTATGAGATATCGTTTTGCATTAAGTGCTGATAACTAAAAGTTTATTATGAATTTTAGATCTTTGGAAATATTTCAGAGAAAAAACAAACCGATATTTTTAAAGCACTTGTTGCAAGTTAAAAGAAGACAAAATCAAAAAAAAAAAAAAAAAAAACAAACTAAATAATGAAAAAAATAGAAATGAAAAGTGTCACTTGATTTTGAAGAGGATAAAAAAACACTTGAGGTCAACTTTTGTACAGACAGCAAAATAATGAAGCACATAATACTGAGTTAAACAAAAAAAAAAAAAAAAATTATATAACCATATCAATGAATTGAAAAGTGAAAAACGATAAACGGTTCTGTAAAAACTGATTTTCAAAAGATTATAGATGCGAGATACATCGGGACTACACAAATTTTTGCTGTACTCAGTCTTATTTGCTTGGTGAATTCTTCCTATTCTGCTACACTAACAAGGAAAGGTCCCCAAGTGTCACTCACCGATTTGAATTATTTTTGGATATATGACAAAAATCTAAGGACGGCGTATTTTTTTATACGTGCTCGATAGTTTCACGTTCGACGTTTCAAAATGACGCTTTAGATATTTTAGTTTTTTTGCCACAATTTCAATATTTTCCATAAAAATATATGCAAATTTGGTATCAAACGAAAGGTATTTTAAAGCCACACATGATGGCGTCAATTTTCGACAAATAAATTTCATTGTAATCCTGTTGTTGTAATTTTTAACAGTATTTAGTCGATATCATAAAGAGCGCATTTTCGAAATTGTTCCATTTTCATTTAAATATGATTTAAGAGAATTCTAAAAGTTACCTCTTTTTTTTGTTTTTTTAAGTTTTTAACTTTTTATATAAAAATTTTCTTTATTAAAATATGCATTTATTTTCTAAAAAAATTTATTTTTTTTTAGAGATGAAGATCTCAATATGGGTGTCAAAAATTTTGTTTTTTCTCCAAATTTCCGTACGTGTAAATATTTGATCAGAAAAGTTTATATTTAACAGAGCTTCTATACAACTTTGTTTCTAACTTGTTTGCCCGAAGGAATGAGAAAAAACCATCGGAAATTTAAAAATATGACTTTCTATGTTCATATCTCCGCTAGTTTTCAACATATTTCACAAAATTTTTTTTTTGTTATAAAATTTAATAAGAGTACTTGCCAAAAATATTTTAACAATACCAATTACACTACATTTGTATTTTTAATATTTTTTTCAAAAAAAGCCCAAAATATTTAATGTTTTCACAAAAAATTACGTAAAATATGTTTTTGTTGTAAAATTAATTTAAACTAAAAATTGCATTTTAAACTCCCTTTCACATGGCATGACATTTATTAGCAAAAATTGATTCAGTTTTAAACAAAAATTTATTTACTATTTCTATCATAAAAAAACAAGGGCCCCCCCCTTTCGATTTTATTGATGAAATTAATTTTTTTAAAAATGTTCTTTTTATAATTTTTATAAAAGAGTATAGCTTCAAAAATAATTTATTTGAAAAAAATATCCCAATATTCTTTTCCAATCAAAAGTTATTACTAAAAACCTGTTTTCATATCATGTGGATCTGTATTAACTAAACTCCTTTTCTGTTAATTATTAAGTTTCTATATGCTTCCCATGCTCATTTTAAGAATAATCAAGCTCATATTGAAAATTTAAAATAAACAAATATTTTTTATACTTTTCAGTTATAAACCCTTGGCTGCCACACCTCGCTCCAGTAATATAGCTTCCACCCTATGGCAACTCATTACCCCAACTAACCAAGGGTTAATAACTGAAAAGTATAAAAAATATTTGTTTCTGTTAAAATTTTCAAAATGAGCATGGTTATTCTTAAAATGAGCATGGGACGGATATAGAAACTTAATAATTAACGGAAAAGGAGTTTTGTTAATACAGATCTACATGGTATGAAAACAGGTTTTTAGTAATAACTTTTGATTGGTAAAGAATATTGGGATATTTTTTTCAAATAAATTATTTTTGAAGCTATACTCTTTTATAAAAATTATAAAAAGAACATTTTAAAAAAAAATAATTTCATCAATAAAATCGAAAGGGGGGACCCTTGTTTTTTTATGATAGAAATAGTAAATAAATTTTTGTTTAAAACTGAATCAATTTTTGCTAATAAATGTCATGCCATGTGAAATTGAGTTTAAAATGCAATTTTTAGTTTAAATTATTTTTACAACAAAAACATATTTTACGTAATTTTTTGTGAAAACATTGAATATTTTGGGCTTTTTTTGAAAAAAATATTAAAAATACAAATGTAGTGTAATTGGTATTGTTAAAATATTTTTTGGCAAGTACTTTTATTATACTCTACAACAAAAAAAATTTTGTGAAATGTGTTGAAAACTAGCGAAGATATTTACATAGAAAGTCATATTTTTAAATTTCCGATGGTTTTTTCTCATTCCTTCGGGCAAACAAGTTAGAAACACAAAGTTGTATAGAAGCTCTGTTAAATATAAACTTTTCTGATCAAATATTTACACATACGGAAATTTGGAGAAAAAACAAAATTTTTGATACCCATATTGTGGTCTACATCTCTAAAAAAAAATTTTTTTAAAAAAATAAATGCATATTTTAATAAAGAAAATTTTAATATAAAATGTTAAAAATTAAAAAAAACAAAAAAAAGGTAACTTTTAGAATTCTCTTAAATCAAATATAAATGAAAATGGAACAATTTAAAAAAAATTAAGTTGTTAAAAATTACAACAACAAAATTACAATGAAATTTATTTCTCGAAAATGGATGCCATCGTGTGGCTTTACCTTTCGTTTGATACTAAATTTGGATATTTTTATGGAAAATAGTGAAATTGTGGCAAAAAAACGAGATTTTCGCTGATTTTAAAACGTCATTTGAAACCGTAAACTATCGATAGAGCACGTATAAAAAAATACACCGACCTTAGATTTTTGTCCTCTATCACATATCCAAAAATTATTCAAATCGGTGAGTGACACCTGGGGACCTTTCCTTGTAAGTATAATTTTTCCAATAAAAACGTTTGATTGAAACCACTGTAAAGAAAGTCTTCCTTGAACGAGGGAGCTGCTACGTATATTATTAATGATGTTTTAAGCTGAGTTTAAGCCTTCTAAGCATCTATCAAACACAGTAGATATTTTTAAATGCTATTCAAAAATGTTTCAACTTATCAGCGCATTAAGGAATGAGAGCTTAAGCGAGAAACTGATTTCTCCAAGTTGTGCTCTAGGCTTCACTATAGAGTTTAAAATTACTCATGTCCAAATTGTTGCAGCGAATGATTAATTTTTATGGCATGTGGAGTGAATTAATTGTATCTGTCCAACCAAGTATGCGAATCTTTTTGGACATTTTTACAAATGATGGAACATGAATTCAACATTATGGCCACTTAGTAACGGTAGTACGGCAGAAAGAGTGTGCTGACGCTTATGTGTAATGAAAATATATCTACAAATGTTGCAGACAGACACAAAAAGTAAATTCGATAATATATTTTATCTAAAATTCAATAATCTTCCAAAAATGCCTCGTATATCAGTCATGCAAAAGTAACAATCGCTGTTGTGAGTACTTTTTGTTCGCGCCACAGTGTCAGTATTGAAAATGGCATACATGTTTTGTTACCATTCAACCAAGACAGGAGAGTAGCATAACATGATACACAAAGTAGTTGCGGAATCTACGGCTTATTATGATGCACAATACTTCCAAAATATAGAAAATGGGCATTACGTAGTTTTTCACATACATTTTTTTCTTGAAACTTTTAAATATATACATGCAATAACAATAGAGTTCAGCTACTACAGCTATATCGCTCTTCCTCAGCATTAACCCATCTAAAGCCACTACCCAGTAATCATTGAAAATATCAATGTTATGGATACCCGTGACCACAAACAAGTTAATGTGGGAAAAATTTACCCACCAATAAATGGGTTGGGCTCAGGGACAACACAAGACGTAACAACTAACCATGCGTATACATAGATCTATTTACACAACTAATTTTAATCTACTTTTGAGTTGACCTTTTGACAAATTAACATCAAAAACGCTACAATTGTTAACAAAGGAACTCATGCGACTTAAAGGAGCAGTAGCCATATAATTTGTTCTACTAAATGGCAAATAAATTAAGTTGTTAGCGTTTCTACTGCTTCTACGGTTAGTGTTAAAATTTATGTGAGAAAGAAGTTCTGGAGAACCGAATACACCTGTTATGAGCTGGTGTAAATAAACGATATCTGCCGATTTCCTTCGATCACCTAAAGACTGCATTTTTAATAGTTTTAAACGATCCGCATAAGGAGGAAGGTCTAATATGTCAGTTCCACTTAAGCCCCTTAGAGCAAACTGAACAAAACGTTTTTGGATTCTTTCTATTCGATCAACATGCACATTGTAACTTGGGGACCACACTTGACTTGCATACTCTAAGTGAGGACGCACGATTGCATAATACAACGTTGTAGTTGTAATCATGCTATTAAATTCTTTGGCCCAGCGTTTTACAAAACCAAGCATTGAAGATGCTTTTTTACAAATATTATCAATATGAATGTTAAACGATAGCTTAGAATCCATGCATATACCTAGGTCTTTGACGGTGTCTACACGACTCAAGGCAGTATCTTTAATCTTATAATCAAAAATAAAATTATTCCTTTTTCGCGAAAAGGTCATAGTTTGGCATTTATCTGGATTTAAAAACATATTATTTTTAGAACACCAAACTCAAAGGATTTTAGATCAGACTGGAGTAGATCTGAATTATCTCTAGAATTAATCGTTCTGTATATTTTCATATCATCGGCATAAATAAGCAGATGAGAGTGTTCAATGACGTGAGTTACATCATTGATAGCTAAAATAAATAGAAGAGGACCAAGGTGACTACCCTGAGGAACACCTGATCCAGCAATAAATTCAGAAGACAATGCGCCTCGGAAACGTATTTGATAAGATCGCTCCACCAAATACGATTTAATCCAGTTCACAAAATATTGTGGAAATCCCATTAACTCAAGTTTAAATAAGATTAGATTGTGTGGTAGCTTATCAAATGCCTTACTAAAGTCAGTGTAAACACAATCGACCTGGTTACCAGAATCAATAGAATTTAAGCAGAATGTTGTAAAATCGAGAAGATTAGACACAGTGGATCTGCCATTCACAAAACCATGCTGACGAGTTGTTATGACTTTGCCACAGTGAATTTTCACCCGATCGTACACCATCCGTTCAAAAAGTTTTGGAATCGATGAGAGCTTAGCGATAGGCCTATAGTTACTGTTATCGTTCCTGCAACCCTTTTTAAAAATAGGACTTATAAATGATTTTTTCCAAAAAAGTGGAAAATAACTTTCGTTAATAGATTTATTGAATAATAAAGACAGTGGTTGACTCAAAACGGAACCGCATTGTGTTAACACTGCGGCAGGAACACCGTCAGGTCCAGCACCAAACTCCTCATCGATCGATCTAATATACATTAAAATATCCTCTGGAGTGAAGGATATATTTTCCAAAGATACTCTGGGTTCGGAATTCATATATTCAAAGTACTCTCAATCAGGATTAAAAGAATCTGAACAGAATGATTCTTTAAAAAGATTGGCGAAAAGGCCACAAATTTTGACGGGATTGTCAGTAAATCCCTCAGGAGTTCTAAATGAAGAATTAAATCCTTCAGGTTAAGGTTAAGGAAACTTAACCTTCAGTCTGTACTATGTTTCACCACCATATCTCTGTACTTTGGGGCATTCAGCGCCCCTTGTGTATTTTATATGGGAAATTGTAATTTTTAAATGAACTTCAACAAAAAAGTGTATATCTCCTGGATTTCTTTTTTTTTATATTTTCAATTTATTTACATAAAATACATGTGAACAGCGCCGGACTTACACATAGCGGGGCCTGAGGCTGAAATGGACACGGGGCCTACTTAAGAACAGAGAGTTTAGCTCGGATCTTTAAATAATCAAAATATTAATTTTTATGCATTAATGTCGCATTATGTTATTAATGTTAATTTTTCTTTTCCGTTATGCAAAAGCAAAAAAAAAAAAATAAACAACAAAGCTTCCACATCCACAAAACACCTACTTAACCATGCTTATGACAACGTCCCAGTGAACCGAAACTATCGTTTTTGAATTTATTTGTAAACCTTTTCTGGTAGAAACATTTTCATTTTGACACTCAAAAATGAACCCTTATTGTATAAATCGTCGGACGAAAATGCCTCTCAGAAATAACCCATTTTTTCTTCTGTGAACCTTTTTGAGTGAACATATCGATAACATATTCATCAGTGAATCGCCAAAGTTCATATGACGTTTGCATTGAGGTTAACATTTTAATTTACTATTATAAAAATATCAACAAAGGTTTAAATTGTTCCTTTTATAACTCTAATATAAAAAGGTAACATTTATTCATTTCTAAACTCATTTAGGTACAAAAAATGGTTCGTTTATGAGAAATTGATTCCTACTGATATGATAAAAAAATTACGTTTTTTTTTGATCTCATTTGACCTCGCAAAAAAAGAAACATTTTTTATTCATTTCCGAAGTCATTTATGAAATAAAAATGATTAATTTTCAAAGTACTTTTACCTACAAAAAGGATAAAAAATTAATCTTTTTCGACTCAATATAAGATAGAAGTAACTTCGCAAAAGAAGTACAATTTTTATTTATGGGAAAGTTTTCACGAATTTAATCTTCCATAGCTAGCACTTTTAAGCGACAAAATAAAAAAAAAAAAAATATAAAAAAATCTCTTTCGACAAAAAACGTTCGCAAAACTCTCACCTTACGCAAAACCTTCGCTTATAGTTCAGTGAGGATATTTCAAAGGAGAAAAGACGTGATTGTTTTCCAATTTGACGAAACTTTCAAATTATGTGTGAAAAATCAAAATAGTAAAATTATTGATTGGTTAAGTTATTATTGATCACTTTTTTGCATGGAATTTTGTCCTGGTTTTCATTCCATTTGGGCTTGATCATCATTTTTGATAGAAATGTTGAAAATTATGACATACTTATTGGTATATAAAAAGAAAAATAGAATTCATACGTGCATCAGTAGATCCATCTCCCTTCTTATGGTGTGAGAATCAATTCGCACTGGTGAAAAAGTTCATATGACGTTTGAATGAAGGTTAACATTTTTATTTACAATTATGAAAATATCAGAAAGGTTTATATTCTTCCGGTTTTAACTCATTTAAGAACATAAAAAAGTAACATTTATGATTCATTTCTGAATGCATTTATGAACAAAAAAATGGATCTTGTATGAGAAGTTTTTTCCTACTGACATAATAAAAATTATTCTTTTTTGATCTTATTTAAGAATGCAAAAAAGAAATATTTACGTTTCATTTCTAAACTCATTTATAAACGCACCGTTCATTTACGAAGAATTTTTACCTACTAAAATGATAAAAAATGATTCTTTTTCGACTGAAAATAAGTTTTTTTATGAATTTTGCCAAAGAAGTTGAATTTTGTGTTTATGGGATATTTTCACGAATTTAATCTTCTATAGCAAGCACTTTTAAGCGACAAAATAAAAAATCAAAAATAAAAAAAAAATTTTACCCAAAAACGTTCGCAAAACTCTCACCTTTCGCAAAACCTTCGCTTATGGTTCAGTGGGGTGCAGTGAGAGAAGAAACGTTGTTGTCTGCTATTTTGTTTTTAGTTTCGATAGCTGCTAATGTAATTAACTTTGGTTATCGAAGGGTTTTGGATTTGTGGTTAGTCTATAAAACTCTCACGCGACGGGATATGATTTTCATACTCATTAAGGGCAAAAAAAATTTTTTAATGTTGCATTCTTTTGCTATAATAGACGCAAGCAAAAAGGAACATAAGTATTAAGGATTAAAATTTAAAGAAAAGGAATATTTTGTTCCTTGTTCGAAAATGCATAAAAAAAATCAAATAAGACATTTTGACAGAAGCGCCTGCGTGGCCCCTGCCTGCTCAGGACCGGGTGCTGCAGCCCCTCCTGGCCCCCACCTACATCCGCCGCTGCATGTGAACTTATGTTTTGTAATGTTTTTGCTTATTTTGATAAATTTTAATTTTTTATAAATGAAACGGAACCAAATGTAACAAATGTAATTCCAGATTTGCAGAAGATTTGATAGTGAAACTTAGTGTGTAGGTGCTCCAAGCGGCGGTCACTATATATATAAATGTTGGCACTCCCGTTTTTACCGCCCACAAATCAATAGAACTTCTATATAGTAGACGGGTTTGATAGTATAAAACTAAAATTCTGTAATTAAGTTCATATGTTTACTCTCGACAACTCTACTTAAAATGGGAGTGGTCGCACTATATCTGCTCCCACTTTATACCACAAATTTGGTATGCTGGTGCTATCGGTCAAAGTGGTGGTCATTTCATTTATCAATGTTGCTACTATCACTTTTACTGCCCACAAATCATTAAAAAGCATACGCCCACTTATTATAAATCATTATAATTTCTGAGTTGTACACATTTTGATAGTGAAACTTGGTATGTGGGTGCAATAGGACCAATTGGCGGTCACTATATATATACATAAATGTTGCCACGCCCACTTTTTCCACCCATATTTCTATGTATAAAAAAATTGATGTATGTTAATACGTAAGTGTATCCTGGAGAAAACCCAAGAAAATCAAATTGACACACATCATCTCTTTGTCGATTTTGAAGCTGCGTTCGATAGCCCTAGAAGGGATTGCCTATACACAACAATGTCTGAGTTCGGTATACCTGCAAAGTTGATTAGACTCTGCAGAATGACGTGGAGCAAAACACGCAGCTCCGTCAAGGTAGGAAATGACCTCTACGAAACCTTCAATACCGAAAGAGGTTTCAGGCAAAGTGATCCACCGTCTTGCGATCTCTTCAACATCATCATGGAGGGGATCGTACGAAAGGCCGGTGTGCATCGTAATGGCACCATTTTCTACAAAGTTGTCCAGCATCTTGCGTACGCTGATGATATCGATATTGTCGGCAGAACCAATAGAAATGTAACCAATGCTTTCGCCGCTATCGAAAAGGAATCAGCCAAAGTGCGTTTGACGATAAATGAGGGTAAAGCAAAGTATATGCTGTCTACAAACAAGGAACAACGGCGTCTAGACTCCCACGTTTCATCCGACAGCTATAACTTTGAAGTAGTCAAGGAGTTTGTATACCTTGGCACCGCCATTAATAACAACAACGAAATCAGCCTGGAGATAAAGCGAAGAACAATAATTGCTAATAGATGCTACTACGGGCTCAGGACACCCTTATTTTCGCTTTTATAGAGGACCCCTGCCATTACAGCTTTATTCCTCTGGGTCCACAGACTTTGGAGTTATAGTTCATGAATGATCAAAAGTATTAAAAAATACACATCCAAAGAGGATGTGCACCTGAAAAACTCTTCACAGACCTGTAATTTACAAGTGACACTAGAAAAGCAACCACGTACTAGATATAACATTCACAAACACAAAAGCATTACTCTGTGCCCTATTCTGTAAAAGTAGTATGCAATAATAATTCCATACTGCCCTTAATAGTACCAGTTTAGCTACCGGTAGAAGGCGTACCTTCATTACCATCTACTGGTTGAGACCACGAGACCTATCTAATCTCTTGCAAACTTAGCAGGTATGCCAGCCCGGTCGTACTACTGCGCGACCCCGCCCGTCAATCTAGACCTGTGCAAGCGATATACACAAACAACAGCCTGCACGAGTCTCCCCGAAGGTCCAACCCATGATAGTCACCTGGGCAACTCGGTCCCGTCGAAAATGGGGGTCTACAACATCCCAGCAAAGAGACAAAAAATTCTTATATACATATATAAGAATTTTTGGTTTTGACTGTGCACATAGCACTGTTTCGTACATGACTGGTACTTCCATTTAAGGCATGGTTTAATCACCATACCCTAAACGAAGTGCCTACGATTTAATTTGACCTGTGCCCAGCGTCACAGGTCACCATTGTGCTCACTTACGTGACACTCCTTGTGCCCTAAGACACCATTTTTTTGCTTTTTATTCACCATATAGGCCATTTCTCCATGCCGTGGATAGATAAGGTCACCCCATTTTTTGGACGGGTTTGACTATCCCCGTGCTAACAAGTTTTATGGACCTTTGCTATTCCATCGCAGGCTTTTTTCAAAATCATATACATATTGACCTGCTACCAAGATGGGCGCCACCCCGAGCTTTTGGTTGGCTCTAACCTTTTACGGCATGGGACGTATCCCATAACCAACCCTCCTCCTTTATCCTGGCTTGGGACAGGCAGGCCGAAACCTGGCGGAGTTACTACGGGCTCAGTAAGCAACTAAGTTCCAGAGCCCTCTCTGGATCGACAAAACTAACACTCTACAAGACGCTCTTTCTACCTGTGCTGCTTTATGGCGCTGAGGCATGGATAGTTTCGCAAACTGACGCAGCCGCTCTGGGGGTGTTCAAAAGAAAAGTTCTTCGCAAAGCTTCGGTGCTGTTCGAGTCGGCGATGACTATCGCATCCGAATGAAGCACGAGCTGTATGAGATCTACGAGGAGATTGACGTAGTTCGCCGTATAACTGTGCAGCAACTACGCTGGCTGGGTCATGTCCATCGTATGGACGACGAAGCTCCAGCGAAAAAGGTGCTCGCTGCGAGCATTGCTGGTCAACGACGACGAGGGAGACCATGCATCCGAAGGATGGACCAAGCCGAGGAAGCCCTAACCGCACTTGGTATATCCGATTGGAGAAGGCGCGCGCAAAGCAGTGACGCCTGGCGAGAGCTGATGAGGTCGGCCGAAACCCGAACACGGGTTTTTACGGCCATCTAAGTAAGTAAGTAAGTAAGTAAGTTTATCATCATTAATTATTTTTCGTTTTTAACTTTTAAAAAATCTTAGTGGCGACCGTGTGCAGGGGTGGAGTGTGTGGCCCATACTCCAGAGAACCCTGATTCGAATCGCACCTTACACAGAAAGCATTTTCAATTGAATTAATTTGTATGTTCGGCCGTCACCTCTCTGCAAACAATGCCAAACCGCAGAGAGTAAAAACTGTAAATGAAAAGCTACTTGAGAACATAAGCCATTCGGAGTCGGCATAAAACATGTAGGTTCAGTTCTCGATCGTTTTGTGTTCAAGCATTTGACAACGCACACAACACAACTGATTATAAGAAGCTCGGTCAAAGTCGTTTCAAGGGCTGAAATGTTTTTTTGTTTTATGGACATTTTTAATTTTTTCATTCTGTCCGGATTACAGAAGGACTACATTTTAATCGTATTCGATTTTTTTTCTTACTTTCAGGAACTTTGAATTCAATATTTTTCTGGATAAAAAAGAAATTGAGGAGCTCAATGATACATCTTGAGTTTTATCCAGAAATTTTAAAAATATATTTAAATTAAAAAAATAAAAATATATTTGATCCTTCAAATAAGGATCAATTTCGGAGAGATAAAAACTATAATCGACAGTTTTAGTATTTTTGTTAAGTAATTCGTTAAGAGATAGAAGAAAGCCATCGTATGAGGAAGGTTTGGAGAAAACAAAAAAATGAGTGATTAAAAATTTTGTTATATCGAACTCACCGGAATAAATGCAACATGAGACGAAAGTCTGAAAAAAGAAAAAAAAGCAAAACGCATAATAATTGCTCGCTAATAAGTGACGGCTCTAAATGCAAAATTTATGACTGATATCATCACAAAAATGAGTGCATATGTATAGGACAATATATGTATATTGTGAAGTCCTTCGCAATATGTAGACGAAATAGAATACTCTATATAATATTCTAGACTTCTCTAGAAATTTTTTTTTTTCGTTTTTTCACCAGTTTTTTATTGCGTCTGCCACGTTTATGGAAAGTGTTACATTCAACAAGTCAAAATGTTGACAAAATAAGAGGGAAAAGTAAGGGCGTAACGTTGACTTAGAAACACACATGGTGGTTATATATGATGGTACTTATAGCACTAAAAATATTGACTAATACTTTTATAACTGGGTTGAAAGCTTTATGAGATACCATAAAATAAAGTTTGTTGCACAAGCGAGCAATTCAAGACTCTGACTCTGGCAAGTAACACTTGAATGACAAAGTAATACAAAATAAAAAAAAAAAATAAATATTGTACAGTAAAAACTCATGGTAGAAATATACATATTTAGTAAGAAGAAGAAAAAAAAAAAAAAAAAAGAAAAGCAGAAGTTTTGTTCACAATTTATTTGAATCCCTTTGAATTGATTGAAAGAAAAAAAGCAACTTTTTGTTAGTTACGCTAAATAGTGGAGGAATTTTTTTTTTTTTTGGGTATTTTTTTCTTGTGTTTATACAAAAAATTTATTTTTGACGCACTGCTCGACTGCCTGTTGTTCAAAACTAAAGGTAACAAATTAACAACAACAATAACAACACAAACAAACAAACAAACACGCATGCGCAATTTGTATCTTGTCGTTGTATTTGTATCTTATCGCATTTTCTACCAACATTTATCGCAGCTGATAAGATAATAAATACGAATACATGCAAGCGCAGCCAGCAAGAATAAATAAATCAAAATTTACACAGATACAGCTTGACACAAGCACATTCACACACGTGCATTTATATTAACGAAATATAGTTGTTGCCTTTAATTGTTAGGTTAACCGCAGAATGAAAATAAAGGTGATATAAAAAAAAAAATCTCACCTACAACGTTATCAGTGATGTATTGGTGATATTTGCATTTGCCTATGTGTGTGTCGAGGAAATGTCGATGTGATTGTATCTGGTTGGGTTTTTTTATTTTCAGGAAAAATAGGCGCAATACACCGCGGCGGCGTCTTTTACGTTACTTGCTCTGAAAAATCGCAGCGCAAGAGTCCGCAACCGAACAACTTATACCAAATAAAATAAATAAAATAAAAAAAAAACCGAAAAAATAGAATTTTATAGAACTCGGTTTGGTAGAGCTTTTAGTGACTTGAAGTGAAAAATTAATACCAAAGTTAATTCTACGTATACAATACTTCAGAAGTTAACGCTGTGCGAAACCTACTCGCAGGTTGTTATTATTTTTTTGACGTTGCGGATCGCGTCGTCTCAAACGTGATAACGCAAGCGACAAGTTTTTTCGTTAAAAGTTTTTCTGCAACTAGTGTCAGCTCATAGAAAGACTCCAGTGTTAAAAATTTTTCCAAAATTGAAATTTTCTCAATTGAAGCTGCGCTAAATTGAAAATAAACTAAATAAACTGATTAAACCACAAGATGCAGATAAAGGTAATTTATACTTTCTATTAACCGTTATCAGATTAAACTTTTTTATATAAGCCAAGTATTCAAAAAATTCAAAACGACCAAAAAATTTTAAGCAATTCTTTTAATTTTTCTAAAGATAACCAAAATTTATTTCGAATATTTTTGATGGATACGATTTTAGAAATCTTGTCTATTTTCAAATTTTAGCCAATAACAGTAAAATTTTCTATTGAGAAGAAATCTATAAGTAACAGCAAAACAATTAATAGCAATAGTTTAAGAATTTTGTAAGCGAAATTGTGAAATTTTTTTAGATAATGAAAACATAGATTACTGGTGCTTATCGATTTTTTTTTTTTTATTTTTGACTTACATTTTTTGAGAAATGCATCTAATTGAGAATTTTAAATAGTTTTTTAAAAATTTTGCAAAAAAAGTGCTTAAATGCACACATAAACTAAAAATTTCCCTTTAAAAATTTCACAAATATAGAAAGTGTATAAAAGTGTATACACTAAAAATAAAAAAAAATCGAAATTAGAAAAGCGAAAAAAAAACGAATTGGCCATTTCAGCCCTTGCACTATGGTCCGGAAAATCGATTTGGCGGCATAAACTCAAAAATTGAAAACCACTATCGATTCCACTATTATCCATATGCAAATATTAAAAAAAATTGACGTAATTGGAGGACTGCCACGCCTACCTCTCCAACAACCAATATCTTGCGATTTCTGTGGATATCTTGCGAACTATAGGGTGTGCTTCATATATATAACACCACATCGAATAGTGCATAGTGCATAGTCTGTAAGAACATTGTTCATTGACAGCAATAAAAGTAATATTTAGCAATAAACAATGTACCGTTATAAGGAAAAACTTCACTTTTGCTCACTATGGCAGTTGTGCATAGATGATCAAATTCACAAAACATTTTCTTTTGTTTAAACTGGCCGTTACAAAAATATTTCAAATTTTGAAGTGGCGTTATATGTATATATGAAATATACCTTATAAGGTGTATTGTTGAAATTTGGAACAAAGACGCAAGTAGTCACTACCAAGAGCCATGTGATTGGGCGACAGTGCATGGTACCTTCCACTTAAAATTTGTGAAATATATAAAAAAATAAAAGAAATATTTTTATATTTCCATAATGTGTTTTTATTTTAGCAAATGGCGTTTTCCACGCCCATTTTTTAAAGAAGTCTAATATTAAAAATTGTAAATATAACATTAAAACTTTGTGCATATTTCTGAAATCAATTAAACATTTATAAGAACAATATATTTATAAGAAGAATATGAAAGATTACTTTTTATTTATGACCCACAAGCCATTCATCATGCTTCTTCTTAAAAAATACCTATGACCTCCTCGTGGTGTTCCCTGGACAACGGCAAACTGGCATCCGTTAGTTTGACGGCTAATTTGAGCGGCGGTTCGTGGAATGTGCGCAGGGTTTGGTTCCCGACACATTACTACTACCCAATGAAAACCAAACCAGCCTCGGATAAGAACTCCAATTACGTTGATGACCACCGCAAACGAAAAACGGGCAATGATTTACGGATATGCACCGGAATGTCCGGACCCTTTATAGGGAAGGTGCCATTATCCAACTAGTGGAAGCCCTCAAAACAATAAAGAAAGACATCACCGCCATCCAGGAAATGCGAGGTCGGCCGAAACCCGAATGCGGGTTGTTATGGCCACCAGACCTATGGCGTTTAATCACCTTTTCACTTTCCAAAACTCCAAGTTTTAATTTTTTTATTTATTATTTCGCTTATATTGCTATTTATCTTGAAATTTAAGCGAATTCATTAAACTACACTTGTTCCCAATAGTTACTTTTTCAGCAATTCTATTGGAAATTGCATTGTTCTTCCTTTCATTCTCTCTCCACTCATTGAAAATTTCTTAATTTTTGAGGTAAATTGATTCTGAAATACATTTTTTTTTTTTTTTAAAAGTTGCAAGTTTATGCAGATAAGTTTACTCTCAAATGAAAGTACAGACTTAAAGCTTATATATCCGTCATATAATTAATGACGGATCGTGGCCGATCCAACTAGTTTTTTTCCACGAAACATGGAAAAGATTTCTAAAACTTACAAAAAAAAACTTAACACATTCGAAAGATTATTACTCTAAAACAACAAAAGTGTAACAAGAGATAAAAAAAAAAAAAAACGAAATGGCCATTTCAGCCCTTGAAAGGACTTTGACCAAGCTTCTTATGATCAATTGTGTTGTGTGTGCGCTGTGAAATGTTTGAACACAAATGATCGAGCACTGGACCTACCAGCATTATGCCGACTCCGAACGGCTTATGTTCTGAAGAAACTTTTCATGGCAGTTTTTTATTCTCTGAGGTTTGCCATTGTCTGCACAGAGATGGCGGCCGAACAGAAAAATGAATTCAATTGAAAAAACGTTCTATGTCAGATGGGGGACTCGAACCTGGGTTCTCTGGCGTATGAGCCATACACTCTACCCACTACGCCATGGACGCCAATAAAACACAAAACAAATATAATATCAAAAATCGCGTCGCGAATGGCGTGCACCTCAGCAAAAAAAAAAAAAACGTTTGATAAACGTTTGATAGCTCGAAATATGAAATTTTTGAGTTTATCGTCGTGGCCTGCTTGTAAAAATTTTTTAAAATATAGCCAAAAATAACGGTAATAAAAAAATGAACGAAGTAACACAGAACCTTAGCTTTTTTTAACCGCACCGTCTGACAGACGTTCCGATTACCTTCGAACCGAAGGATGGTGCCTGGCCAGACCCCTATATATTTACATGCATTTATACGTGAATAGATGCTTCTTACAGACACCTTTTCTCATTCGTTTTGGCATATAAAGAACTACCTGTGTGAGGAAAATAAATCCAAAATCTATTCTAAATCGAAAAAAAACATGTTTTTATTTCGTGTGTTTTTGTTCTGTATATTGAATCATATACATATTGTTATAATACGAATTTCTTCAATCGTTCTGAGATATGCAAGCAAATTACATATGCTCAATTTTTGAATGTTGTTGGCATACTGTATTTGTGCATTTTGAACAAAAAAAAAAAAAACGAGTTTTACAACGTTTACAACTTATCAGCTCCTTGTAAACAAAGTTTGCATTCACTCTTTTCTTTGAGTGTATCTGCACCGCAGGTAGTTGCTTTGGAATAGTTATTGCAGCACCAAAAAACGACTCAAAAGCCAAACGACAAGTTAGAATCTTGATGATGTTGGGATTATTCATCCGATTTTTGACGTTTGGTAGAAACAAAATCAATGTTTTGGCAAGCATATACAAAAAATTATCATAGCACAAGTCTCTACCTAAAATACAAATATATTTAAGTGACGTCAAAAAACGAAATATGTCTGGCCAGACCCGTCTCTCAGACGGAGGGTTAAGAAGTTATAACGACACAAAAAACGAAATGTGTCATTTTTCGTAAAAAGCTTGATTAACGGTTAAAATGATTTAAAGCATAAATTTGTTCTTAAAAAAACTTATTTTTAATATTGTGCAAAAGTGTCTATCTGAACATTTTATCTTACAGAAAGATTTAATTTTTGATGCAGTACTGTTTTGATGAAACTTTTTAGTTGTGGCGTTTGATAGACACTTTTTGTTAATATTATTGAAGATGAGTTCATCAAAATTTGTTGCGACTTAGCAAAGAAAGCAGTTTTTTCGCTCTCCTGAAAAATTGTGTTTTTGTAGGTAGACAGTTTTGAATATACCATAAGCTCTCGATATGTTAATTCAAACAATTTTCATACTTACTTACTTAGGTGGCGCCTACAACCGTAAGTCGGTTTCCGCCTGTTGTAAGAATTTGCGCCACCCATTTCTATTTTGCGCTTGCTGGTGTCAGTTGAAAGCTTCAAGTTTCGTCAGGTTGTCCTCCACTTTGTCCTTCCAACCAAAGAGGGCGATCGCCCTCTTCTGCGTTGACCGCCACTGGGTACCGAATCGAATATTTTCTTCGTTGGAGCGTCGTCTTCCATCCGCTCAACATTACCTAGCCAGCGAAGCCGTTCGATTTTTATGCGCTTTACTATGTCGATGTCGGCGTATAGCTCATACAGCTCAACGTTCCATTGTATTCGGTACTCGCCATTGACGCATATTTCTCTCCGTAGATGTTACGAAGGTTCTTTCTTTCGAGCGCTCCCAAAGTCTTTTCATCAGAGCTGCAATTTTATTAACCTGTTTTTTTCTGGGAATGTTGTAGGGAATTTTAAAAACATAAATTTTTGAAAAAGTGGTAAGTTTTTTAATCAAAAAGTACGACTTCCGCAGCAAAAAATAAATAATTTGCAAAATCGGTATGCCATTCTCTTCAAAATTTATTTTAGAGAATATAGTTCCAAATAACTTAGGATATACTTTTCAAATTTATTTACACAATATCTTGGAGATGCTAGGCTATTTTTTACAACAACGGGGACTTGACCCAATGTTAAGGCTTTGAACTTTAAACAATTCATTTCACTTCTTGTGTGTTTGATTGATATTTAGAGTTATGTTGATCATGCTCTTTCAAATTGTTTGATTTTGAATGAAATCTTCAGCTTTCAAGACAAAATAGCAAAATTTATTCATACTAAATTTGTCAACTTTCGAGTACAAAAGCATCCTGGGCTGTGAATTGATTTTAAAAGTAGGCATATTTTTTAATTAGCAGAGAAATTTTACATTTCAATAAAGTACAGCCAGCAGTAATAAAAAAAAAAAAAAAAAATTTAAACAGCAAAGAGATTTACGATATACAACATTAACTTTATATAGATCGATCTAAAGAGTCTCCACAGATAAGACTAATTGATTTATGCGGAAAAGAACGCTTGAGTCACCATTGCCATGGTGTTTCGTAAAAATAAACACTCACACACAGGCTTAGAAGCAGCAGTGAACATGCAAGCAGTAGAAATCATTCAAAAGACAAAAAAAAAAAACAAAAAAAAATGAGGCAAAAGAGGTTCATAAAAATTGGTAAGAAGTGGAAAGATGCATTATCTTTATGGCCAACTTTGAGAGATGGTGGCGTCAAAATACCAGCCAAAAAATAAAGAATGCCAGTCAATAAAGAAATATTTTCGAGCTCAAAGTAAAACAAATAGCGCATTGCTATGAAAAAAAGGACATTTCCAAAATGACATACAAAAAAAAATTTTCATTCACAAATATAGAAATAAAAAGAAAAAAATAATAATGGATGGTGCCGCTAAAGGACACGCATGTGTTGCACGATTTTATAGCTAGAAAATGAGAATATTATGTCAACGTTATCACCTTCGAGAAAAAAAAAAAAAAAACAAAACAAAAAACAAAATAAATATCAAATGATATCGAGTGAACTAAGGGATGATAAAGGAACTGTTAGTGTGTTAAAGTATGAAAAAAAGAAAAGAGAAGCATCTAATGAATGGTTGGTGCATCATCGGCAGTTGAATGACCACCATGTTGTTAATTCCGATTCCATTTTTTAAGGCACAGCAAGTAACAAACAGGAAGTTCGATTCAATCGCTTCGTGCCTCAGCCAATCAAAAAAAGGATAATCAACATTTGGCTACTTAGTTATCTGTAATGATATGGCTATTCGACACGCGTTTGATGTAGGCTAGATTTTAAGGCGAACATAATAGAGATGTTTCAGGATTAAATGCATCGGAGCAAGCAGCTGCTTTTTTACTTAATTTCGCAGTCTTTTTTTTATGACTCAATTAAATGGTTTTTTATGAACTCTTTGACTTTTATGACGATTTATAGTTTTATCACATGTATGTCGACCATTTATAAAATGTAGCTATAAATTTTTTTACAAGTATGTGACTTAAAGATACATATATAAATTAAAACTGAAACCTTTAAATTATAGGCCTTAGATAATTCAAAGTTACCTTCTAGGTTTTTTTTTTTTAAACATTTGAACTGTTACTTTGTTATTGGCATTTGGCGTTTGAACTGAGTTTTCTTTTATTACCTGTGATGAACACGTGATAGTTTCTTTGGCTGTAAGATATAAAAGTAATGAAGTGTTTTACGAACAGAAAATGTGTTGACTATGAATACGTTGTGAGCCAATCTAGACGCTCAAGCCAAAGCAAGCCTCTAGATAATTTTTAACAAGTCAAGATATTTCAATCAAAGCCATGTTGAAGTAGTTAATGGAATCTAATACACTGATTTATCATAAGAAAAATTAAAAAATTTGTTTGCAAGGACTGCTAAAAGGTGGAGATTTTACTCATGCATTCTTAGATACAGAGTCATTTTTTTTGCTTTTAGAAAATTAACGAAAAATATTAGTTTCGTATCTCAACTCGGGTAAAGATTCAGTAATGCATTGATTCATGGGAGTGCGAGGAGGATAGGCGGAAGTTGCCCCCCTAGACATCAGAAAAATTTAAACATTAAATAATATTGCAAAAAATTCATAAAGTGTAAAGAACAGTCATAACTTTCTTTTTTAACATAACATAATTTAACAAAATTAATTTTCATAAGTTTTCTTTCTTAAGGGGTTACATGACATTGGCAGTTTTTTGATATCAATTTTAGTAAATATTCTTAAGATTCTAAGAAAAATAATTTCATGGAAAAATTCCTACGGGTTCAAAAGTTACAGCCGTATTAGTGAGAGCGCATTTTTAATTTTTGCGCTACCTACGTACGGCAGCTGGTATATACTTGTTTTACTTGCTACCTGACTTATGGTGGTTGTTATTTCGTACCTACTTGAAGGGTGAAGGGTGAAGCCCGAATTGCTAAACGATTGCAAAACACTATAAGAAACAGCAGAACACAAGATAACAAAGGCATACAGTACGAAGCAGGCATGGCAGATTGAAGGTAACCTTTTTTTCCTTTGTTCATAAACTTTGAACGCGTTTATCTCGAAACCATGTTTTTCGTACTGGTTGAGGCACTAGCGGGTTCATTTTTTGACGAAATTTTTTTTTTTGTATTTTTTTAAACTTGATTCGCTATCGTATGACACGAGCTTTTTTTTAAAATTTTTTTATGAATTTTTAAAGTCAATATTTTTTTTGAAAAAACACACTTTCAAATTTGGAACATCACCAAAAATTGATAAAAAAATTAAAAAAAAAGCTCGTGTCATACGATAACCAATTTTGTAAAGATTTAAAAAAGTCATTTTTTTCCAATTCGGACAATTTTTGCTACTCCCAGCGCTGCAACCACGAGGCCTCATTTTTTTTCTCTGCCGCCAGTTTGGAGCTCTATAAAACCATGTTGGAGTGAAAAATATATTTTTTTGAATTCTTTTTCTTGTAATTTGTTAATAATAATTTGTTAATAATAAATAATAAAATTTTGGAAAAATGTTTGCTTTTGACTGAGTTATGAATTTTTAAAACAAGGTCTGTTTTCTCTGCCGCGAATGGCATGCGAATGTCCCGCCTTAACTTGAATTTCCAGTTTCTTTGCTTCAAATTCAACTTTTTCCAGTTAAGTTATAATATACGTGTAACAACTAAAAAATCTTATCTCTTTTAACCGACTTCAAAAAGCCGACCGACTTTTTGGGGAACAGATAGATATCATAAGCATGGAGGTGCCCGTAATATTCGAGAACTGGGCGTGGCAATACTAGATCTCGCAATACTAGATACTACTGTATCACGAATAATATGGACACTAGTTTACTGAAATTTAGTGTAGGGGTAGGCACAATTATTACAAATTACCATCAAGAAAATGGGCGTTATTCGACAAATGGGCGTGGCAATATTAGAAAAAGAGTACATCTCGAATAATATTGATACTATGGTACTGCAATTTGGTATAGAGGTAGGCATCATTAGTGAAAATTACGGTCAAGAAAGTGGGCGGCACTCAACTAATGGGCGTGGCATTATTAGAAAAACAGTGTATCTCGAATAATATTGATACTAGGGCACTGAAATTTATTGTAGTACAGGGGTAGGCAGAATTATTAAAAATTGCGGTCAATAAAGTAGGCGTTATTCGATAAATGGGCGAGGCAATACTAGATAAACACTATCTCAGTTAATATTGACTGAAATAAAGTACAGGGGTAGGCACAATTATTGGAAATAACGCTCAAGAAAGTGGGCGCTTATTTAAAAAAGGGGCGTGGCAATATTAAAAAAACACTATATCTCGATTATATTGACACCAGGATAATAAAAATCGTTACAAGAATGGGTACAATAATTTCAAAACACGTGACATCTAATTTAAATTTAAGAGACAGATATTTGAAATAACCAACAAACTTTCAGAATTTATATAGAACAAATTTTTTCAGAACAATTGTATTTATGTTGTTATTCTCTATGTTGCATATTCTCTAAAAAGGAAGAAATAAAAACTTTAAAAAAAAAAAAAACAACCGACTACAGAGTAAAAAATAATTTAAAAAATACTTTTCCTTTTAATTTCTTGGCCATATTTGATAATTTATTTAAACATATTATTATATATGATATCTTATTATTTTAATTTTTTCTTATTTGTCTTATATTATCATAAATATATTAATTTCTTGTTGAATACAAATGCTTTGAAGTTGGCGCTTCTGATTAAAAGTCTGATTATATTAGAGCCGACCTTAAAAGCTTTTGCAATCATGATGAAATTAATATATTTATGTTAAAAAAACAAATAAAAAAAAAATTCAAATAATAAGATTTCATATATAATAATATGTTTAAACAAATTATGAAATATGACCCAGAAATTAAAAGGAAAAGTATTTTTAAAATTATTTTTTACTTTGTAGTAATTTTGTAGTCGGTTGTTTTTAGAAACAAGGAGTTATTATTTTTTTTCAAATTTATATTGAAAAAAATTGTACATGAAAAGTACTTTATGAAAATAATTTTTTTGTTTGAAAATAGTTTTCAGGGTTTTATATAGAGGGCTCTGAAAATGACATTAAAAGAAAAGACATCCAAAACGGTTCGATGGATATCGCCTTTCCCATGTATCTGAAACAAAAAATAGTATGGAATGGAGCTTCGCCAGGGTACCGAAGCTAAAATACCCCACGCAGCCGTACTGAAGGAAGTATATCCGAAGTCTTTAGACTTCTATAAAATTTTTATGTATAATCTGAAAAAATTTTTTTCCTTCGGTTAATTTAATTTTACCCTTAGCTGCCACATACAGTAATTTGTAAACAAACTAAAATACCGCAACCACTTTTCTAGTATAAAGACTCCACATTTTACCGAAGAATATATGTATGGGTTGGATAAACGACATGGGCGGAACTTGGGTACATACACACACGATGTCATTCAGTTTTATATATTTACGAAAGTTTTTCAATTTTGATGACGTCACTTTGTATTGAAGGTAGGCGTGGTTTTCATCCAATTTTGCCAAATATCAAAGAGTGGCTCATGTTATATATCAAAGTTTGTATACAAAATTTCAAGCTATTTCTGTAATTTTTGCAGATTTTTAAGAGATCTTACATTTAAAATAAAGACACTTTGTATAGGAGGTAGGCGTGGTTTTCATCCGATTTGGCCAAATATCATAGTGATAGTCTATATTATATATAAAAGCCTATGGGCAAAATTCAAAGACATTTCTGCAATTTGAGCAGATTTTTAAGGGATTTTACGGTTAATATAAAGCTACTTTGTATGGGAGGTAGGCGTGGTTTTTATCCGATTTTTTAAAATTTCATAATTAGGATTTATATTGGATATTAAAGCATACGTGTCAAATTTCAAGGCATTTCATTATTGTTAGTGGATTTTGAAGAGATGTTATCGGTTAAATAAAGTCACTTTGTATGGGAGGTAGGCGTGGTTTTCGTCCGATTTTTCCAAATTTCATTGCTATGATTTATAAACGTAAGATCAAACCTAACATGCAAAATTTCAAGGTATTTCATTAATTTTTGTGGATTTTTAATTGATTTTAATGTTAAAATAAAGTCACTTTGTATAAGAGGTAGGCGTGGTTTTCATCCGATTTTTTCATATTTCATAATTAGGATTTATATTGGATATTAAAGCATACGTGCCAAATTTCAAGGCATTTCATTAATGTTTATGGATTTTAAAGAGATTTTACGCTTAAAATAAAGTCACTTTGTATGGGAGGTAGGCGTGGTTTTGATCCGATTTTATCAAATATCATTGAGATTGTTCATATTCATATATCAAAGGTAATGTGCAAAATTTCAAGACATTTCTTTAATTTTTGTGGATTTTGAAGAGATTTTATATTTGAAATAAAGCCACTTTTAATGGGAAGTGGGCGTGGTTTTCATCCGATTTTGCCATATACTATAGAGATGGCTTATATTAAATATCAGAGTTTATGTGCAAAATTTTAAGACATTTCTTTAATTTTTGTGGATTTTCAAGAGATTTTACATTTAAAATAAAGACACTTTATATAGGAGGTAGGCGTGGTTTTCATCCGATTTTTCCAAACTGCATAGCCTGGATTTTGATTGAAGATCAAAGCTTACGTGCCAAATTTCAAGGCATTTCTTTAACTTTTGTGGATTTTAAAGAGATTTTACGATTAAAATAAATTCAGTTTGTATGGGAGGTAGGCGTGGTTTTCATCCGATTTGTTCCGTTTTCCAACTTGATCTTTCTTTTTAAAACTTAACTTATACATTGATTTTCATCGCGATAGCCTTAAAATTACGGCTGTAATCGTGTCGACAGACAGACATACAGACGGACACACGGAAATCGAGTCAGCATCACGGTGATGCTGATCAAAAATATATATATTTTTCTAAAACTGCCACGCCTCCTGCTTGGCATTACAAACGGAATGACAAAGTTAATATACCTCTTACGCGAATACGCGTTGGGGTATAAAAATGAAATGTCATTTTAAAGTACAGGCCACTACTTTGGCAGCCCACTTACGCTCGACCCCCGGAGGGTTTTTTTTAAATTATGGCGAAAGTTAAAGTAAAAATTAAAAAAACAGATAGGTTTTCGCGCGCTTTTTGTCTGTAAAAAAAAAACAAAAAAGGAGTAGATACTTGAATTTAGGGGGGATGCTTAAAGGATAAAATTACAAACAAAATGCAAAAAGATTCATGGAATTAGACCAATAGATTTCGAGTTATCTATCGAACCGTCTTGAAAAAACTAATTTCGAGGAGATCGCGTTTAAAGCTTTTGTTTTTTGAAATTTTGCATTGCGGTGTCCCGCAATTGAGTGCATCTATTTACGGAGCTGAAAGGTTATGTCGAGCTGAGCAAAAAATCGTAAGGTAGGAGGGGGTCTATTTTCACATTCTTAGGAGCTACAGGGTTAATTAATATTTCACGACTTTGATTCACAATATTGGTTTTAGCAGAAAAACTAACTTACATAAAACAATGACATTACAATTAGTTATGCAGTATATATCATCGCTTTCAAATAAGTATAATTTTTTTATTACAGCCAACTTTTTTATTTTTAAAGATATGTGTATGTTTTTGGTGCCATTGAAAAGAAAATTGAATAAATTACAAAATCGATTCAAAAAATTTTTTATTTATTACGCACAGTTTTGAGAAATTTCCACTCAAAGTGGAAATTTGTTAATTTCTACCGATTGATTTCTTTTTCACACGATCACAGCTTGGTAACGGTTAAGTTGGTGGGGTTTGTTGATATACCATTGGAAAGGTGATTTCATTGCCTTTAAAATGAGCTATCAAAATAATAGCTTCATGTAAGTTAGTTTTTCTGCTAGAAGCAATAACGTGAATCAAAGTCGTAAAATATTAATTAACCCTGTAGCTCCTAAGAATGTGAAAATAGACCCCCCCCCCCCCCCTCCCATACGATTTTTTACTCAGCTCGACATAACCTTTCAGCTCCGTAAATAGTTGCACTCAAATGCGGGACAGCCTGTATTTTTAAAATTATCGGTTGATAAACTTACTATTATTTAATCTGCAGTGTCAGGTATCGTTTTAAAAACATGTATGTATATTCTAGAAAAAAATTTTTTTAAAACGTTACGTAAGTTAAAGCAACTTTTTACAAATCAAACTCAATATTATAAAAAAAAAATTTTAGATTGAAATAATTTACTTACCAAAATAAAAAATTTTATTTGTCCCTGACTGACATCCTGTCTACGTCCATGTGTTCATTTATCAATTTGCAATAACAATAGCATTTCAGATTTCTTAATTAAATTTAAAAAAAAAAACCAAATGGCCATTTTCAGCCCTTGAAAGGACTTAGACCGAGCTTCTTAAGATCAATTGTGTTGTGTGTGTTGTAAAAAGTTTGAAAACAAATGATCGAGAACTGGACCTAGAAGGTTTATGCCGACTCCGAACGGCTTATGTTCTCAAGAAGCTTTTCATGGCAGTTTTTACTCTCTGAGATTTGCCATTGTCTACAGAGAGGTGACGGCCGAACAGAAAAATTAATTCAATTGAAAAAACTTTCTGTGTCAGGTGGGATTCGAACCAGGGTTCTCTGGTGCATGGGCCACACACTCTATCCACTGCGCCACGACCACTACTGAATTACTCTTAATTTAATTACTCTTATAAAAAAAAAACTTTAGTTACATTTGGAAAAAATTATAAAAAAAAATAGTACAAATTCTTGATATTTTTGATCAATTCTTACGGTTTTGTTTTTCCTTTTAGATGCAAAAATCGAATTTTAAAGAACTATATTTGTGATGATAACTTACTGACAAGAAAATCTATTTGTCTTTTTTTTTTTACTGCGACAATAAAACCAATTTTATTTACAAATAATAAATAAACACGTCTAAAATGCTACCAAAAACCAAAAAACCACTACAAAGTGAGGCTTAAAGATATTCTAACAATCTTATCAACATTTAGATGTTCAATAGATAGATAGATAGATAGATAGATAGATAGCTAGATACTAAACACACAACATAAAAAATAAAAAAAATCTTAGTCAAAATGCAGCACGCGACTAGCAACAATACTGGTTAAAATAATTTAATTTTGTAAATATTTAGCACAAAAAAAAAATCCACTACAGCGTGCACGCCAAAACAGACTTAACACTTTTAATAATTTGTTGTTTATACATTGATCCAAACAACCTTTAAGGGCGTGGCAAAGTGTAACCATGCGTATTTTCATTCATTAGTTCTGGGTAGTATTTTTTTTGTTAATTC
This sequence comes from Coremacera marginata, assembly GCA_914767935.1. NCBI lineage: Eukaryota > Metazoa > Arthropoda > Insecta > Diptera > Sciomyzidae > Coremacera > Coremacera marginata. The sequence goes on along the minus strand of OU612043.1, from coordinate 10,956,033 downwards.
TTGTTGGCAGTTGCTGTAGGCGCGAATAAATTTAATTGAGTATCTCAAAAATTATCTGATTACATATCTGCATATTATCACATATCGAGTGATAATAGTCAGCGGATAAGAATCTCAAGTTATGGGTAATCTTTTGGCTGCGTAACGCTAGGAATTGCCCCATCGGGCCAGACTAGACTAGAGCGCAGCGTATTGTGACGTCATCGCCGCTTGCATTTCCAATTATTATCAAAGGAAGACACGAAAGACAAGAATAACATCATACGTGTCCGTATCTCACTTGCTTTTTTTTTTGTTTTCTTTAAACGCTATCTCGAAAATAATCATTGCTTTCATTTGTTTGCAGTTGATAATTTTTGCATAATTATTTTCGGTTCTATAGTTTTCTTTATCTTGTAAATAATTGTGACGTTAAACGTTTTACCGTGACCTCCTAACGCGCTGATACGGTGTACGATACACTATACAGGATAAGATATTGTATCTTAAAATTGTTTACAATTTTTGTTTTATTTTTTTTTTTTTACCTTTGGTATCTCTAGCTGTTAAATTTTTGCGCTACACTTATTTAATGGTTTGACAGTATATTGACGAAACATTGAAATTTTTTAATAGAATTTTTGACACTTGTTGACAGTTTTCACCTGCGTTCGTCATATTTGTTGATTGTTGATTGCCAATATTTTTATGTATTTGCTTAAGAAATTAACCTGAACTTTATACGTGGTAATGCTGTATTATCGAACAGGTATGACGTGTCTCATTGACAAATTATTGGATTTCATTAATATACACATGTTTAATTTTTTTACAACAATGAATCATTTTAAGCAGAACAAGGTGGTTTCTGATGTTACATTGGAAGTTTTACAACCATGAATTTATGCTTAGAGATTTATAATTTGATTATTTATAACACCATTAGAATGAAAACCCAGAGCTTTTTTTTCTGATCTTTAACTACGCAACCGGGTTTTGTGCCCCAACATGACAGAGGTAAACTTTGACATGTTCAGGAAAAACTATTGTTATTTAAACGTGCCTCAAGCGACCTCTATATTGAAAATCTGATTTATATGGGAAAATAATGCTGTTATCCCAAAAAAAAAAACAAATTCCAATTACATTTTATTAAACTGGTGCGCACTTCGTTTTTTATTTAAGGGGTTACATGACATTGACAGTTTTTTGAAATCGATCTTTTTTTTAATAATTTTGTATTTAAGTAAGTTTAGTAAATTTAGTTATTTTAGTTAAAATTCTAAGACAAAAAATTCATGGAAAAATTCCTACGGGTTCAAAAGTTACAGCCGGATTAGTGAGAGCGCATTTTTAATTTTTGCGATACCTACGTACGGCAGCTGGTATATACTTGTTTTACTTGCTACCTGACTTATGGTGGTTGTTATTTTGTACCTACTGGAAGGGTGAAGGGTGAAGCCCGAATTGCTAAACGATTGCAAAAAACTATAAGAAACAGCACACCACAAGATAACTAAGGCATACAGTACGAAGCAGGCATTAAAAACTTTGAACGCGTTTATCTCGAAATCATGTTTTTCGTACTGGTTGCGGCCCTAGCAGGTTCATTTTTTGACGATTTTTTTTTGCATTTTTTTAAACTTGATTCGCTTACGTATGACACGAGCTTTTTTTTAAAATTTTTTTTCGATTTTTTATGAATTTTTAAACTCAATATTTTTTTCGAAAAAACACAATTTCAAATTTGGAACATCACCAAAAATTGAAACCATGTTAGAGTGAAAAATATATTTTTTTGAATACTTTTTCTTGTAATTTGTTCAATTCTCTACAATCATAAAAAAAGAATTTGGAAAAATGTTTGTTTTTGACTGAGTTATGAATTTTTTAAAAAAGGTCTGTTTTCTCTGCCGCGAATGTCATGTCCCGCCTTAATTTTTTTCAAAATGAGTCGTCAAACATCAAAATCGATTTTAAATGATAAGAGTTATGATTTTATTTTACTTTTGGAAAAATCTCATTTTTCATTTTTCAACAAAACTGTTGCATTAAAAAACCGCAAAAATCCAAATTTAAGAAAAAGTTCAAAACGTCATGGAAATATTTTCTAAAACTTTCCATGAAACAGACACAAAAAATGCTGCGATTACATCTTTGATAATTTGGTCGTTGCGAAATTTTTCTGCAAGTGTTTTTACATAAAAAACAACACGAAATTTTTTTAAAAAAACGAACTACACCTAGAAAAAAGCTTATGTTAAATTGAAAAAAAACCTTGTATAATTTATAAGATGGCTTTGGCAGTTTTCAGCCACCCAAGTACTTTATAAAAACGCCTAAGTTTTACATGTTGACTTGCCAATTTTTATTGGGTGATAAATTGGTGACCAAGTATTTCGTGATTTTTTATACACTACTTCAAAAAATTAATTGAATTTCAAAAATTTTCAAAACTTTTTCGGGTTTTGGTTTTTTTTATTTTCCTTTTTTTTAAGTTGCCGCCTTTCTCGTTCTGTGATTTGCTTGACTGAAATCGGCAACAACACAAATTTTTCTTTTATCAAACACCGTTTTTTTCTTAAAATCAATGGCTTCTCGGCTTTTCTTACTGATTGACGTCTATTATAACAAGAACATTATTATTAAATTAAATTAAATATCATATATAAAAATTTTACCTCCGCATGCCGTTGAGATTCGAACCCACACCCACCGATACCACTGTGTACGAAGTCACTATACAACGCATTGAGTCAAACTCCTTCGTTATGCTGAGTGATTTATTCAATATTAATTACAACTGAAGCTATGCTGCAGCTATCAACAGAATACTGCGACATACTTCATCTGTTCATACAGCATCTGTTAGCATCTGTGAATCAAATATTTTTTTTTTGGCATGGTATCGAAGTATGTGCTTTCAAAGCAATGTAAATTGCTTAGCTGAATTAACGTAGCTGAAGTTATCTTAGCAAACAGTAGCAAGGCTGCTTGGATCAGTTGGTAGAGTGCTGGACTGGCACCAAAAGTTCCAGCGTTCGATTCCGCATGGCGGACAAAAAAAGCTATCCATGCTAGTTGTTTTTTAATTTTGTATTTTTGGATTTTGAGCATAGGTGAATCAAATATATTTTTTTGGCAAGGTATCGAAGTATGTGCTTTCAAAGCAATGCATTAAACAATAAATTACTTAAGTTAGTGTAGTGCCAGCCAGTCGCTTTAATCTGCCTGCTTGGCTGGCACTATACGCACTTTAGTTTCAGCTTTTTCAGCTTTCCTTCTCGGTTCGGCTCGGCATAGCAACCAGCTGGATTCATGTTCTTTGGAGCAGTAAAGGAGACACACAGTGATAAAAAAATATTTATAAAATTTAAAATTTTATCACTTCACTAACCGGGAATTGACACCTAGAGCAAGGCGTAAAAAATCATATTTTAAAAAAATGGGTATTTTTCCGCACTCTTATTTTAGAGCTCAACACATAAAACCTTTTTGCAAAAACCGATCCCACTTAAGTTTCCATGAAACGATTTTTGCTCCAATCAATAAAAAACACAATTTCGACCAAAACAAAACTAAGCTTTTAAGTCATTTCATGTCATAACGATTAAGCCCAGAAAAAATTAAAACAAAAATACTAAAACAAAGGCTCATCGTAAAAAGAATGACTCAAGGAAAAAACCACAGAATTGGCAAAAATTATTTCGAACTCTTGAAAGACAAGATGAATTGAAATCATGTCATGTCGTTGGTTATTTTAAGCAGTGCTTGTTTTTGTTGTTCTTACCTTTGTTGTTGTTGCAATGACATTTTTTGTCAACTTTTGTTGTTGAAATTGTTGACATTTTTGGTGTTAATAACTGGCTGATTTCCGATTGACTCGACCAAGTAAATAAATATTGTTGGTAATAGCAACAACAATAATCATAACAACAGCAATAAAAGCAATTTTGCTGTTAAGCGAGGGTGTTGGGAGTGGGATGTATGGGGCAATTCTTAACAGCGATTTCCTCTTGCTCTAGAAAATGAAAAGTGAAAAATAATGTTGACACAACTTTGACGCGTACTACAACTAACGACTGACAACAGACGTCGCAACGTTGGCATCGCAGCACAAAGAACTGTTGACAGCCATAATGACAAAACCGAAGACGACGTCAATAGCATTTTTATTGTAGGTGACAAAATAATTTTTTTTTTTGTGCTATGTCGTTTTTTTGGGTTCTTTCTTTTTATTTTTTTTTTTGTTTTCGCTAAATGTAGAGTGCATAATTCTTTTGTAGTTTGCCGCACGCATGCGCAACATTTCTACCAAATTGACAGTGAAACCTAAAGCAACAACAACAACAACGCGTGTGTTTGTCACTGTATTGACGGAAACTCATGTTTATTTCGGGCCCTATTGTGAGGCACTTGCCAATATATGTATATACATATATACCAACTTCCTTTTGTTGTTATTATTATTATTAGTTTTGTTATTGCTATTCTTAGCAGCAGCAGCAGCAAATTATGACCGGAACTTGTTGTTGAACTTCAGTTGAGACATTCAACTAAAAGTTATTATTACTTGAAAGTTATTCATTTAGTATTTTTACTTCGTTGCAGATGGAAGCACAATCGCTACAGCAATTGCAGCAACAACAACAGCAACAGCAACATCAGCAGCAAGCTATAGCAAAACAACAGCATCAGCTGTTGGAGAAGATTAAAAGTGAGCCAAAAGAGCAGCAATTGCATGCAACACAGCAACAACAACAGCAGCAGCAACAACAGTCACAACAACAGCAACAACACGCAGCTAGTTTACTAGAAGAACAACACCAGCAACAACAGGAACAACAGCATCATTCAAATCATACATCAGCGCGTCAGACACCAACCACAGTGGGTACCGTAGTGCAACAGTCTCAGCCCAGCGAAGAACTACTGCGCCTGGACCCATCCGCAGGTGTGCTTCCACTCGTACGCACGCAGCAGCGGCGAATACTGACCACAGCAGGAACTCTGTAAGTTTTATTTTCCTCAAAAAAAAAAAAAAAAAAAAATCTTAACTTAATTTCAATTGAATTAGTCTTTGAGTAATTGTGCCCCCCAATTGGCTCATATAAGTAGCTAGTGGCTCAATTGGCACTAGTTTTTTAAACATTTGGTATTCATGATATTTGCCAACAAGCTATTACAACAACAAACTTTCAGATAGAGGCTCGATTGCCCAAATGTATTATTCAAGCATTTTATATTTGCTAAAGCAACTTTGCAATAATAGTGCAACCTAGCTTTTAAGTTAACTCAATTAGCTACATTATTTTCTAAATTTTTCGCCAAAAAACACATGTAAAACCATTAAAAAGACAATCCACATCCGAATACTAAAGGAATCCTTGAAACCATAGTGTCCAAAGTGTAGCTCAATTGATTAAATTTATTGACAAAAGATTTTCTGTACCCAAAAGAACAACACTAGCTAAACAAGAGTGAATATACACAACTACTGAATTGATTGGCTCAATTGGCTATATTTTTTTAAACATTTACTGTACATCATATATTTTCGATAAGCATTCTCAATGCTTTTTTGTAAAGATCAGAAAATATAAGCTTATTATGTAATGCAATGTAGGGACTAACAGCAGTGGTGTTCAGATAATGGCTCAATTCACTAAATTTATTTGCCAAATTTTTATGTTTTTCAAAAAACTTCTGCATCGATTGCAAGATTGAGCGTATTGGCTTAATTTTTCCAAATATTTGCCATTTTACAAATTTTCCGACATGCCTTTGCTAGAATGAACACATGTTTAAACAGCATAAACATAAGCCACACACAAAACTCGAATGATTCTCAAAAGCAATATTATCCAGCAAGATGGGCTTATTAATTTACCGAGTATTTTCTCTTCATTAAAGATTCTTCGCTCAGTTGGCTCAATGTGCACTTACGCAGCAACAAACACATGTTTAAAAAAAAAAAAAATCAAAAATACACGTCATACTCCAACTACGAAAGAAGCTTGAAAACAAAGTCTAGAGCAGTGGCCAGCAAGTGGCTCAATATTTTAAGATGATGTTTATAACTTGCTGAATAAAGATAAAAAAAAACGAATTTGTGCATTTTGTCATTTTATTAGTGGAATAAAAATTCCGTTGCGTAACAAGTAGCGTCAAGTGAATTTTTTGTTTTAGCAGGTTTTTCCTTGTCAGAATGAAATTGAGTAATGTTTTATATGAAATACTTTGGTCCATTATTAAATGTTGTGCATACAATAGTTCCAGAAAATCCCAAATCCATATCTTTTTACCAAAAAAAAAATCTATCCTCACAGATAGTTCAGATAGTTTTTCTGGTCAGGTGTTTTTTGGTTAAAAATTATATTGAAAAAATTAATTTGCATGCATAGTGAAATGTTGTTTATGTTAAGGTTTCATAGTGTTCTGGATTGTTTGAAAAAAATTTTCTAAAAGAATTCGTCATTATAATGCATTTAATTCAAATCAAATTTGAAATTTTAATTGCATGGAAATAAAACTCGATATAATATTAATGTGAAAAAGATATGATTTTCCATAAACACTTCGTATCGCTTTTACTTTCCTAATGAATTCGCCACCAGTTCTCTCACTCAGAAAAAAGCACAATGTGAGCGACAAACTTAAAATAGAAAAAGAAAAACAATTTCAAATACAAATTCTGGAGTCAAGTGGCTGGCTTTTTTTCTCTTCACTTTGGGTGAATCTTCAACGTTTATATGGAACTTTGTTTGTGTGAACGCTTGGACGACAAATATACACAGAAAGTCATTCGTCTCTGTTAAACAGTTGGACCGAAAAGTTCGTTGCCTTACATAGTAAAATACATTTTTTTGGTAAAATTCGATTTTATTATTCAACATAGTTGCCTGCAAAGGCGATACAACAATTTAAGCTCATGCAATTTTTCGATTTCTCTTCAGCCGAAAAATATGCCTCAGTTTCAGCGATATTTTCATTAGTACTGAATTTCTGTCCAACCAGCATTCTTTTGGGGTCTTCAAAAAGGAAAAAGTCACTGGGTCGCAAATCTGGAGACTACGGTGGAGAGGGAAGTCCACCGTTTTCATGGACTTGTGACACGTTGCAATGTATTAATGAAACGGCACATTTTTCTTCTACAAATAGGGCCGTTTTTTTGTGATTTTATCTGCTATGTAATAATGTATGAATGTAATAATGTAATGAATGTATATTATACCATGCGCATCCCAAAATACTGTCACATAACAACGGAAAAATTTGTTATTATTATGGTTGAATACAGCTGAACATTGCTCCGAATCAATAACACGCTGATGCTTTTGATCGATTTTAAGCTCACGCGGCATCCATTTGCACACAGCTTGCGCTTTCCAAATATTCATGCACGATATGTCCAATAAGCTCTTTTGATATCTTCAGAGTCTCAGCTATCTCGATCAACTTTACTTTACGGTCATCCATTATTATTTTCAGAACTTTATTATATTTTCGTCCGTTACAGCCTTGTTAAGGCGTCCACTGCATGCATCGTCTTTGGTGATCATTTCGTCCAAACCACTTTTCAAAAGTTGGTTTTTTGTGGTGCAGAGTCTGAATTATGTTTATCAGGCAAATCTTTCTTCGTTTGGTTTTTTCCGCTTTCTTCGCGGAACAAGTGGGAACATAACCGATTTCATACGACAGTGAAGTGAAAAGAAAATCTAACGAAACAATGCCAAACCTTTTCTTTTACTCTTATTCAATTAAAAAAATAATATATTAAAATAGATATTAAAATACAAACATGGTAGAAAATGGCTTATTACTGTTTCACCTATGCCTATTTATGGTATACTAGCTGAACCCGGTGTGCTTCGCTACCCCTATAGTGATAAAATAAAAGTATTTAGATATTGATAAAAATGTATTTATTTGATTATGAATTAATTATTGCAAGGCTTTAGGATATAAAATGTTTTTAGTCGGTGAAGAGGTGTAGCTTCTAGAGCAAAGAAAGGGGCATGGCCCGCCCACTATTTACATGGCATATAATCCTTTTTAAGAAAACATGATATGTAGCAAATATCATCATTCTATACCAATTATTGACTGAGATATGAGGATTTTAAGTTTTCGGTTGTGTAGGCGTGGCACCACCCCTTCGTCTGATCAAAATATTATGTAGCCAAGGACTTATTATTTCGTAACAATGTCCTATTGTGAAAATTTCATGTCGACCGGTCCAGTAGTTTAGAAGATATTACTGTTTTTAATTTTTCCAAAAATGGGCGTGGTCCCGCCCACTTTTTTGTGGTACGTATTTCTATTCATGCCAATACTATATGTACCAAATATCATTTCCGTGGGTTCAAAAATGCCGAAGATATGACGATTTTAAGTTTTGGGTTATATGGGCGGGGCCACGCCCCTTTGTCTAAGCACAACTTTATATAGCCTAACATTTCTTCCAGAGTCATATTAAGACGCTGTGAAAATTTCAGGAAAATTTGTCCAGTGGTTTGGCCTCCTATAAAGCACAAACAGACATACAGACATACATTCATTTTTATATATATTTATGGTATATGTAGATAATATAGGTGAACTTATTCTATCATATTGCTAGTCTATAATCTATTATAGAGGAAAAAACTTGTTAAAAAAGTTTTCATAGGTATCTTTTAATTTATTAAAATATGGTATCTTCAGATAAAGTTTTATTATGAGTTTAGAAAGGATGAATTTACTTGGTAAATATTATTATAAATATTACTATCAAAGAACAAGTGGAATAAACTCTTATATCTTTACTCTCTCCCCTCTCTCCCCTCTCTCCCCTCTCTCCCCTCTCTCCCCTTATTTTAAAGAAAACACCATTATAGCCAAACTTCAGAGATGTTTTATAAACAATCGGCAATGTTTTTTCTTGAATTCTTTTCTTCAAGCATACTTTTTCGAATTACTATACCCAAATCAGTTTTATCAGTTTAAAAACTTATTCATTGTCTTATTTTTCTAAATATACAGCTCAGTCATGTTTCTTATTTTACTCTTAGCTCATCTCTTTTCTCTTTCTCTCTTTTTTCCAATCCACAGCGAAGTAAACGATCCACGTGACCCAGAACAGTCCGATTCACAGCCTGATTATCACCATCACTCACCCACTGACTATATACAAATGGCGCCCCGCAATGAGGAACAACCTCCATCGGGCACCGTCTACACGTACGCCACCACCGAAAATGGCCACCAGATACTTTGTGCCGAGAGCGCAGCAGGCATTAAAATCGAAACAATCGACAAGGAGCAGGCATCCAATGAACAGCAGCAGCAGCAGCAGCAGCATCAACAACAACTCCATCAACAGCATCAGCATCATCAACAGTGTCCCACCCCAAATGACTCGTATGCCGAATCAATTGTAGTCTCCTCAGCTGCGTTGCATCAACATCAGCAACATAGCAATAGCGGTGGTGGCGGCAATCCGGTCGTGGGGCACCCCGCAGCGCACAACAGCCATTCTGGCACCCCGTTACGCTTTGAAGATGGTGAACGTTTTAGCATCATTGATGCCGGCAATCAGCCTCCATCGACGATTTACTACGACTCCCAAATAGTCGACGCCAGTACGCATGTCAATGAGTCAAAAACTTTCACTGATCTGGGCAATGCTCCGGCGTTCATCAACTATCCACAGGCTTCAGCCTATGCGCTGGGTCAAGGCAATGCTATTTACAGTGTACCGGTTTCGGCAGCACCGTTGCTGTGTAAATCAGATCCGAATTTGGGTGCAGTGCGCCAACAGAATCAATATCCTTCCATGTCTCTATATGAGACGGTTAATTCACCAGCACCCGAGCACGCCTTGTGGGCGGCGGCAGCATCCAGCGTGGAATTTCAGAATGTAGGCTATGTAAGTATGATGAAGTTTTGTGGCCCAATCCGCCAATAAAGACAGACTCATTTGTTACATGAAGTTTTGACATTATTTTCCAAACACCTCCGTTTCTAATCTAGAATCCCTATCATCACCAGGTGGTGGATGACTACAATCCCAGCAATATGTCCGCCACGCACTGGAGCACAAACGCTTACGATCCAAATGTTGGAAACCCGATGCCCGAGACTCTAAAGTGCGATTATTGCAATACGCCGTACATGCGCAAAGGAAACGAGCTCTTTTGCCCCAACTGTACGGTGGTGCAACATGCACGCCAAAATGTGCGTCTACCGCCGCGTCAATCAAAGCCAAAAACTAATGCTGCCGCAAATAATCGACGCAATGGTGTTACTTGCGCCAATTGTTCCACTACCTCGACCACACTTTGGCGTCGTAATAATGAAGGAAATCCTGTGTGTAACGCATGTGGCCTGTACTATAAATTGCACAATATGAATCGGCCACTGACTATGAAAAAGGACGGCATTCAAAAGCGCAAACGGAAACCTAAGAGCAATGGTGGTGCACCCATGCGTACAACACAACAGCTACCAAGTTAGTATGGCAGAAGATTGAACACCAGAATTTACAGAATTATTTAAATTTAACTTTTGTTACATTTTTCTTAATGGTTCTCTCAACTTTTAGGCATGCAACAGTGTGTCAACTTAATGGTCACCAATGGCACGCCCATTTATCCCTCACAGGTGCAGTCAATTGGTCTGCCTCTGAATGGTCAGACGAATATGCCTGGTGAACTGCATGATATGTCAACGGGTGGTTCGCGCAGCATGCCGCTACCACAGACCGAAGTTAGCTCGCTGAATATGTCACGTAATCATATCACACCTGAGAATCACTCCTCGCCCTACAGCAATCCACCATCACAAAGTCAGTCGCCACATCTACCAAATTCCAGCACTCTGAATCGACAAATTACACAAAGGTAAGTACAGCTAAGGTTCTTAAAACTCTTTTGCAGTTTAACCCTTCCGACCCGGATGGTGCATATATGTATGTTATCTATCACATAATGACTTTAAGTTCTGAAAGCAGTGTCGAAAGGGTTAAAAGCATTGTATTCTCGTAGCACCAACTAGTTTTTGTATCGTTAGTAACAGTAACCTATGAATCATATTTTTAATGCTATTTTAAGCTATTTAACAAAATAATATTGAAACTTACAAATTTTTTTGGTAAAATATTTCATGGGTCTATGAAACAAAATTTTTCGAGGCTTGGTTTGAATGTTTCTAAATCTATCATAGAAAAAAATTAAATCACTGAACAATTAAAAACAAAATGTTAAAAATATGGGCGTAACAGCCTTTTAATATTAAATATGGGTTTATTTGCAATACGACAGCAATTTGATACCATAGCTTATAGTTCTCAGGGAACATTCCTTTAAAAATACAAGAAAAACGTGATATTGTATATTGAGATACTTACCCTATTATATGTTATCCTTTAGTATACACTGAAAAAAACTAAAGGCAAATTAACAATGAACTTATGTTAATTTTTTCAATGGCTTTGGCAATTTTATGCCTTCTAAGTTCTTGAATAAAACAACCAAGTTTTATTTGTTGATCTATCGAATTTTATTTGAATGACAAACTGGCGATAAATAATAATATTTACTCACTGAGAATTGAGTATTTCTGAATGGAAATTGCTTGCAGTGGGTGCAACCGGAAGTAACCGAAAGTAAACAAGACTAATATTACAATAAGCTACAATAATATGGAAATAACATTATATTTGGCACAAGAATAGATTAGGTCAAATGCTAGAGTATGAATTTTATTTACACTCAGAGGATTACACTTACACACAAAGAAATACCTACGGCGCATTGCCTAAAATGACTTGTGTAGCTAACTATTTTTGTATGAAGCCTAAGAATTTTGTGTAAATTTCATAAGTTTTTTGTCAACTTAGGCATGCCAAAATTGTATAATATGCCAAAGATACTTGGGCAAAAGCAAGTTGGAATTTTTCTAATATTTTCTCTCATTGCTACTCTTTCTGTCATACGCGGTCATTATTTGCTTTCCTTTTCTTATCATTTGTACTAACGTCCATGTATTTCAAAGTAATTTATTCGTGGCATTAGTGGATTACAGCGATAATCACACAAGACTACTGATGAGTTGACATTATTAAAAAAAAATTGAGTTAATTAAAAAAAAAAAATAATAACAAATAAGTGAAAAAAGTATAACTGATAAATATAAAAAAACCAACATATCATAAGAGAACAACGCAAGCGCTTGTTGCAAAGGCCTTAGGAAATCTTCACTAGTATAAGTAAAAATTACGTAAGGTTATTATAGCAAAGTTGAATTTTTAATATTGCCTAAAATCTACGGCAATCAACAAATACCCCATTCTGGCCAAACAGATAACCCATTCTGGCCAAAGGTCTTAGATATATTATATCCTACAATTTCATAATTTTACACTTTTTTTCCACTGTGTGTAGAATGTAACACTGAAAGGGCATAGCCAGAAGTAGCTAAAATTAGCATGAAATAATACTTAAAAACGCTGTTATAATTACGTCACCGTGAGTGATCGTGACTCGATGTGAGTCACCGTGAAGACCGTTAATAATCATGAGTGACCAGAGAACCCTGGTTCAATTCCCACCTGACGTAGAAAGTTTTTTCAATTGAATTAATTTTTCTGTTCGGCAGTCACCTCTCTGCAGACAATGGCAAACCTCAGAGAGTAAAAACTGCCATGAAAAGCTTCTTGTCGTTCGGAGTCGGCATTAAAACGTGTAGGTCCAGTTCTCGATCATGTGTGTTCAAACAATTTACAATACGCACAACACAATTGATCATAAGAAGCTCGGTCAAAGTATTTTCAAGGGCTGAAATGGCCATTTTTCTTTGTTCGTTCGATCATGAGGCAATGTAAGTAACCTTGAGTCACCGTGAGTCATTGTAAGCCACCATGAGCGATCATGAGTCAGCGTGAATGATCCTAAATCTCTGTGAGTGACCGCGAGCTACCATAAGTGACTGAGAGTCACTGTGAGAGACCGTGAGTCGCCGTGAGTGAACATGAGTCACCATGAGCGATTGTGAGTCGCCATGAGCGATCATGAGTCCGCGTGAATAATCCTGAATCTCTGTGAGTGACCATGAGCTACCGTGAGGGACCGCGAATCACTGTGAGAGACCGTAAATAATCGTGAGAGACCTGGAGCCGCCGTGAGTGACCATGAGTCACCGTCACCGTGAGTGATTGTGAGTCACCATGAGCGATCATGAGTCAGCGTGAATGATCCTGAATCTCTGTGAGTGACCGCGAGCTACCGTAAGTGACCGAGAGTCACTGTGAGAGACCGTGTGTCGCCGTGAGTGAACATGAGTCACCATGAGCGATTGTAAGTCGCCATAAGCGATCATGAGTCGGCGTGAATGATCCTGAATCTCTATGAGTGACTAAGAGCTACCGTGAGTGACCGCGAATCACTGTGAGAGACCGTAAATAATCGTGAGAGACCGTGAGCCGCCGTGAGTGAACATGAGTCACTATGAAAGATTGTGAGTCGCCATGAGTGACCATAAGTCGGCGTGAATGATTCTGAATCTCTGTGAGTGACCGCAATTTACCGTGAGTGATAATGAATCACTGTGAGCCACCGTCAGTCATCGTGAGTGACCGTGAGCCACCGTGTTTGACCGTGAGTCGGCGTGAGCGACCATATATAAGCTTGAATGAGTCGCCGTGAGTGACCATGAGTTGCCGTGATGTATTGTGAGTCACCGTGATGGACCGAGAGTCGGCGTGTATGACGTTTGTTAGTGGTCATAATAGTGATGCGGCCGACACGAAAGGTGTACCAATGTGGAGATGCTTTTTAACATTCTGTTTTCACTTCTTTTTGCTGTCTCATGAAGATTACTCTTTTTTATTTCTATAAACGGGACTACAATAGACTGACAATAAATAAAATTTGTAAACTTCGTAAAATGCATCCAAGCACTTATCTCTACTTTAAACTATATTTTGAGTTCCAGATAGCTCATATCTTCTAGGAGAAATCATGACTTAAAGTGGAAAAAGGTTTCAGCCTTGCTTCAGTCAAACAGTCAAACTTTTTTAATATGATCAGGACAGTGATTAGGAGAGTAAAATTTTAGAAATAAGTAAAATTGCTAGAACTCCACAAAATCAAAAACATAACGATTGAAGGTTTTAGGTGTATGGGATCGTCACTACTAATGATTGATGCTTAAGGGAGAGATATTTATGACAAGTGGCACAAGTCAGAAATAATTTAAGAAATTAATGCATGGTTAAAGAGAACTAGGAATGTCAGATATCGTTCTAATTACTTTTGAGATTCAGAATTCAATTGATCCACTCTTTTCGCCAGAAATAAGTTAAGTGCTTGAAATAGATATAATTTTATTAATTTTTATATAGCTAGTTATAAGTTATTATCAAACATAAGTAATACATTATGCAACAAAAACATTTTTTCCTCAAGCTGCCCTACGATTTCACAGTAAATTAGTGGTGCTGATCATTAGAATATTGTTCTCAAAGATCGAAAATATTAGAGTTACATTTATCTTAGACATTTATATATTATCAGCAGTTATTCCTGCATACATTTGATATTTTTCCGAATGCTTACAAAACTGACTTTCATTTATTTTTCGAATTTGGTCGCGCCAGATTGAGAAAATCTCACACTGTGATTTTCCACATCGTGGAAAAATAGAAAATCAGAAAAATTTTCTTAAGAATATTGTTTCCAAAGATCTAAAATATTATAAATATATTTATCTTAGACATTTATATTTTGTTTTTAAAGAAGCGATCATTTTCTAAAACCAATTTTATCAGTTATTCTTGCATACATTTGAAGTTTTTCCAAATATTTTCAAAACTAACATTCTTTTACTATTCATTGAAAATAACTTTGCAATATAAACATCTTTTTATTTCTTCTCTACAGCGTTCCACCAATCGATGGAACACGTTCAGCAAATGGAGAGATTCCAACCAGTGTGATCACACGTACCGGACTTCCAGAGAGATCGTCGAATAATTAAGAAATATGCCTAAATATTGTAAAAAAACGTATATTAATTAAAAAAATTTAAAAAAAATGTTGCCAAATACTATATAACAACAGACTTGCCTAAAATGTTGCCAAATATATTGAATATTTATATAAATATAATAAAAAAAAAAAAATAAAGAGAAAGTCAACAGTTACCAGTATATGTTAGTTATAGAAATTAAAAGAAAAGAAAATATATAAAATTTTCTAAAAATATAAATAAGTTATTTAAATTTATTTGTGTCACCTTTTAATTATTATTATATTCTTACACCTATTAAAGCTATTAATTAAAAAAATTTTAAATTCCTATAAAAACCATTCCTTAAACCTAGCTTAAGATAAGATCTAAGATTATTATGTAAAGCGACTTTATAAACGAGTCTATTATAAATAGCATATTTTTGTAGTAAAATAAATGAGTTTAAAAAAAAAAAATGTCAAAACTTTGCGAGCTTCTTTCGCTAATATATTAATTTTTTAAAAGCCAAGACAAATTCCAAACCGAATTCTTACCATGATATAATATTTCAGTGTCAATCGTTTGGCAGCCACCAAATTGATCCAAATTAATTTTAATGACTTTACCGAGAACAACAACAACAGTCGAAGTGAGGCACCCTAAATAGCAATTCGGTGTCAGCGCTTAAAAGCCTGTCGAGATCCCAGCGCCTGGCGGTATGCGTACCAACAACGAATGAGCCAGCAAACGAGCGGCTGTTAACAAAAGTGTAGAATAAAAGGCATCAACAGCATCGCGATCATCATAACGCCACCAAAATCAACACAAGCACCACCAACATTGTCTGGAATTCGGCAACTTTGATACCTGTTTAAAGTATTTTGAAAATAAATGAAAAAAAAAGGAGAAAAATATAAAACCCCAAAAGCCACAACAATAACGCCTGGTTAAAAGAAAACCGCAAAACCTTTTTGGCGTACGCGCGATCAATTAGGCAAACTTGTTTTACGATCGGTTTTATTAGTGAGGTTGAGTCTTAATGGAGAGGAGTCCGCTAGAACAACGTATTAGCAGATGAGCGAAGAACGCGATGATTAAGCAAGTTGAGGGTTATGCTGTTGACTGCGATCGGGGCTGATTGCTAAGGTTGGGTAGTTGTGGGGGTTGGAACCTCAGTTTATTAATGTGTTATTTACTTAATTAATGTGCTAATGAAAGCACAACAAGCAGATCTGCTGAATTTGCTTTAAATCAGCTGAATACAAACTTAAATTTATTGTTTCAAAAAATATTATGTCAAAAGCTACGCTGAATAGCACTTATATAATTTATATATGCAAGTGGGGTGTATTATTGAGTCATTTCAAGTTGCTATTGAATAGTTCAATTATTAGAAATGCTGCTGAATAGCAGTTGGCCAAGCTGAATATAAATTTACTTAACAAATATTGTATGACTATCGTGTGGCCATACAATATGTGTTCGTTATGTGCTTTAAAGTTGGGCTTTTTGGATAAAAGTGAGCTGAATATAGAAATAATTTAATTGTTGGCAAAATATTGTGGCGAAACGTGCTTAATAGCAATTCTTTTATTTATATGTGCGGTAAGTTGTTTTGAGTGATATTTTCAAGTTGCTTTAATAAGTTCGAACAGTAAAAAGGTTGCTGAATAGCAATTAAAAAAAAAAAAATAATAAATAAAAGGCTTGTAAGCATATAAAGTAGAACAACTATTCATAATATAATTACAGCTTTAAGAGAGAACCGTTTAAAAAATTGTTCATCTCATATCCATAGATTGGGCACTCATTTTTTATTTCAATTTATATATATAAATTATGGGATGAAATATTTTAAGTAACATTTTAAAGCTTCCTTTTAATTAGTTCGAACATTAAAAATTTCGCTGAATAGTAATTAAACAAAAAATGATTATATATAAATATGTTTCCATCATATGTAGGTTTATTAATGTGTTGCTGAATTTGATTTGAATGAGTTGAAACTAAAATATTACAAGCTATCCATAATATGATTCTGACACAAATACATACCACTCTGAAGTTATACTAAAGAAAATTCACTTTAAATAATAATATATTATTTTGAAGAGCTGCTGAATTTGAATCCTAGCGAAATGGCTTTTTGAACAATATATTAAAAACTCTGCTGAATAACATTTTTGTTAATAGAACATGTAATAAACAGTAAAATTAAGTTACTTTTATATTATTTTCAAGTATTTAAAACATAATTAATTCTGATGTATAGTGATTGTTAGAGCTGAAAACCAATTAACCAAAAGCGGTTTGGTTAATTTCACTAACTGATATAAATAGTGAGCTAAATTGGTACTTATTGCATTGCTTTGATAAAAGTGTGTGCGAAACTGTGCTGAATCAAATTAACAATTGTACTACTCAATGCAATGAAATGCTTTGTGTCATCATAAAAATGTTGCTAAATTAATGTTAATTGTAATGAAAAGTATTTTTAACACAAAGTAACTTAATTGTTAAAGTAATTTTCAATAAATATCAACGGTCTGTTGTGTTTTTAAGCTGCTGAATTCGATATAAAAGAGCTGAATACAAGGAAAGCTAAAATTTTTTGCAAAGAATACCCTTTTTATTTCAAAAATATGGATTTGAATGCATAACATAATCATTCTCTAATTTTTACTAAATAATTTTATGCAAAAATTATGCTGAATAGCTGTTGGATGAACTGAATAGCATTTTTAATAGCAATTATACTACTGATTTTATATTACTTTGCATATCAAAGGCTAAAGATGTGTTTTCGAAGTTCATTAATTCGAGTAAAGTGCGCTGAATAAAGTAATCATACTAATTTTGGTACAAAAAAACGAAAAATATGCTTGTATCAAGAAAAATATAGAAATTATATATACAAATTGTTTTGTGATCTATTTCACATAAAGCTTAGAGACATATTTTTGCTAATGAAAGGTACTGCAAAATGTGCTGAATTGCATTAAGTCCATAACCACGAATCCACTCGCTGATTAACATTTTGTGCTGAACTTATTGCATACTGAACTATTTAATAAAAGAAAATTAGGTCAACCCCTGTGCGAATAGCCACAAACAACCGATAAGAGCTTTTAAAAGCACCTACTCTGCAATTCAGCTCTTATTCAAACAAATTCAGCTCTTTGTTTCGGAAATATATTCCAAACTAATTAAAAGTTTTATGCCAACCAAGAAAAAATGTATGTTAATTTTTTTTGCGCTTACCAGCAGCGTCTAACCTATCCGCACAAGTCAGCACCTTACAAATATTTAAATATTTCCAACGCCGCATACCATGCAGCTGAGACAACGTTTGCGCCGGCGCATATCTCAATTTTTTATCTATTTAACTGCAAGATTTTAAAGCGCATTCCCTTGTCGTTTGTCGGTTTGTAATGCTGACAATGCGATATACCGCCGGCCAAGCCGCAGATGGATGCCGTGGCTTAATCTCTTAAGTTGCTTAAGTGGCGCCTAGGCTCAGAAACAACGAAAGCAAAAAAAAAAAAATACACACACAAATACACAAAGTGCAGCTGAATTGGCTGAATGAGTTTGAAATCGATAGCCTCTCTTTGTGGCCGCACTAATTAGGGTCTGATGAGTCACGCTTTGGACAGCACTGAGCAACGCTAAGACAATGCGTAGGCGTGGAGTAGAGGGAAATAAATTAATTAACTCTCTACAAAATGAATTAAGCACCAATGAAAAAAGTAACGCATATTTATTTACTCACCAGTTCAATTCATAATTCTATTCTTTAAAACACGAAACGTGCTGCTTATCTGGCTTTGCTTAAAAAGCATTTAATTATCACATTTTACACTAGCAATTAAATTAATAAAATACAGCAGATAAGTTAATCAAATTCGTAATTAAAAAAATTTAGACTATCGTAAAACGAAAAATTACACTCAAATTGATTATTATTGCATGCACTTGGTTCTAATCTACCAACGAGGCAGTCAGACTTACCTACCATCCTGTCATGTCATAAGTGAAGATATGAGCGCCAGTGGAACATTTTGAAATTGAAACAAGTGGCACACTTTGCCGCATGGGGATGGCGCTGAATAATGTTACCTATCATAAGTGCTGAGTTAAATAATTTTTTTAAGCACCTTAGAGCGATGTAAAACTCGTAATAATGACAACAACTCTTGGAGCAGCCATAATAGCAATAGCAGCAGCTGCTGAATTGAAATTACGTGTGACAAGTTGAGCAGATATGAATGAGCAGCAGGAAATGCTAGTCAGGGAGTAGCACAAATGTTCATAAAAGTAAGTGGAACTAGTTTGTGGATTAAAATAAAGCCATTTTTCATAATTCAGCTAAGCTGTTTAATATTATTAACTGGATTCAGCGCAACTTTGTAGTGCTGTATTGAATGAATGCTTTTCATAAAACTTAGCGATTATATTATATTAAAGGTTTACAAACAATTTTTTGTTGGGAAGTAATTATTGAGTATGAATTATTAAGCATTAATTGTTAAGTTTTAGGAGTTAAGTATTAATTAGGAAGTTTAAAAAAAAAATTGTTGTTAATGCTTTCTATTCATAGTCATTTTGCACTATCAGTGCATTTTTGCTATATTTTCATAAAATTTAATTTGGAATTTAGCACCGTAGAATCTTCTCTTTGATAACTTTATCTTATATGATATAAACATCATTTCGTAAATCTCTTACAAGAAGACAGTGATTGGTTAATCTAGTTATCACAGATGCACGGTGATCAACGACAGCTTACTTAACATTCTCTTCTAACGAGTTGTTTTAAAATGTTCAATGCAAAACTTAGCGCTTTCAACCACTCTAGTTTTTTAGCTTTACAACAAAAATTCAACAGCGACATCAATTCTACTTAGCGAATTGTGGCACAAAAGAACTACTGACATAAGTTCGGACTTTTCGTACACACTAAATTCGGTGTATTACAAGAAATTAAAATTAGATCGTTGTAAATATTATTTAAATTAAAACATATAAAAATTGTATTTAAGTACAATGGTTTCTAAATAATTCAAAATCGGCTTCGTCATAACCACATTTAAGAAGCAAAGAACTGTTAAGTGAAAAAAATTTAAATTCGGCCAAAGTATTGTTGAGGTTTGATCCGATTAACATTCTGCAAATAAGTTGCTCTATTGCAGCTTCGCTGAAAAAGTGTTCAAATATCAATAATATTCACCGAGAAAACGAATTTTGAAGATAAGCATTTTATGGGGTTCAAACCCGTACTTGTACCTTAAAAATCACTGTGGGAAATTCTAAAAATAGGACGGATATTTGAGCAGTTCACAATCCACTTCTTGAATGCCAGTTATCTAAACATTAAATTATTTTAATTTCCTTAACATTCCGAACAACGGAGTCATAATAAAGACCACTTATGATGCTACTTTTCTTTCGGTCGCTACAAAGCCCAGGACATCTATAATATCTCAGGATCAAAGTGCTTAATCCTGATCTGAATCAATGATAAGTTATTTAAATGATAACTAGCGTTTCCCTCTTTTCATGCAACTTTCGAAATACACTTTCAACCTAAGGATTTATGTAAAGCCTCAGGAAGAAATCTAAAATTAGTTCTTAAAATTTAAAATGAAACTGTGGAACCTAGTTTATGAAATATCAAATTAATTCGTGCTCACTTCTTTGTTAATTTTCTTGGATCCCTTCTACTTCTACTTCTACTTCTACTTCTACTTCTACTTCTACTTCTACTTCTACTTCTACTTCTACTTCTACTTCTACTTCTACTTCTACTTCTACTTCCACTTCTACTTCTACTTCTACTTCTACTTCTACTTCTACTTCCACTTCTATTTCTACTTCTACTTCTACTTCTACTTCTACTTCTACTTCCACTTCTACTTCTACTTCTACTTCTACTTCTACTTCTACTTCTACTTCTACTTCTACTTCTACTTCTACTTCTACTTCTACTTCTACTTCTACTTCTACTTCTACTTCTACTTCTACTTCTACTTCTACTTCTACTTCTACTTCTACTTCTACTTCTACTTCTACTTCTACTTCTACTTCTACTTCTACTTCTACTTCTACTTCTACTTCTACTTCTACTTCTACTTCTACTTCTACTTCTACTTCTACTTCTACTTCTACTTCTACTTCTACTTCTACTTCTACTTCTACTTCTACTTCTACTTCTACTTCTACTTCTACTTCTACTTCTACTTCTACTTCTACTTCTACTTCTACTTCTACTTCTACTTCTACTTCTACTTCTACTTCTACTTCTACTTCTACTTCTACTTCTACTTCTACTTCTACTTCTACTTCTACTTCTACTTCTACTTCTACTTCTACTTCTACTTCTACTTCTACTTCTACTTCTACTTCTACTTCTACTTCTACTTCTACTTCTACTTCTACTTCTACTTCTACTTCTACTTCTACTTCTACTTCTACTTCTACTTCTACTTCTACTTCTACTTCTACTTCTACTTCTACTTCTACTTCTACTTCTACTTCTACTTCTACTTCTACTTCTACTTCTACTTCTACTTCTACTTCTACTTCTACTTCTACTTCTACTTCTACTTCTACTTCTACTTCTACTTCTACTTCTACTTCTACTTCTACTTCTACTTCTACTTCTACTTCTACTTCTACTTCTACTTCTACTTCTACTTCTACTTCTACTTCTACTTCTACTTCTACTTCTACTTCTACTTCTACTTCTACTTCTACTTCTACTTCTACTTCTACTTCTACTTCTACTTCTACTTCTACTTCTACTTCTACTTCTACTTCTACTTCTACTTCTACTTCTACTTCTACTTCTACTTCTACTTCTACTTCTACTTCTACTTCTACTTCTACTTCTACTTCTACTTCTACTTCTACTTCTACTTCTACTTCTACTTCTACTTCTACTTCTACTTCTACTTCTACTTCTACTTCTACTTCTACTTCTACTTCTACTTCTACTTCTACTTCTACTTCTACTTCTACTTCTACTTCTACTTCTACTTCTACTTCTACTTCTACTTCTACTTCTACTTCTACTTCTACTTCTACTTCTACTTCTACTTCTACTTCTACTTCTACTTCTACTTCTACTTCTACTTCTACTTCTACTTCTACTTCTACTTCTACTTCTACTTCTACTTCTACTTCTACTTCTACTTCTACTTCTACTTCTACTCTACTTCTACTTCTACTTCTCTACTTCTACTTCTACTTCTACTTCTACTTCTACTTCTACTTCTACTTCTACTTCTACTTCTACTTCTACTTCTACTTCTACTTCTACTTCTTACTTCTACTTCTACTTCTACTTCTACTTCTACTTCTACTTCTACTTCTACTTCTACTTCTACTTCTACTTCTACTTCTACTTCTACTTCTACTTCTACTTCTACTTCTACTTCTACTTCTACTTCTACTTCTACTTCTACTTCTACTTCTACTTCTACTTCTACTTCTACTTCTACTTCTACTTCTACTTCTACTTTTTTTTTATTTAATATGTACAATACTTTATAATTCATTCTGTTTAAACGCTCCATGACCTTAAAGGCTTTTAAAGGAGCTTGCTACTCTGGCTTATATACAATTAAATATTAGTATAAATGAGATCAATTTAATAAGTTAAATAAATATCTATGGATCATAATCTAATTATATTGTACACATTGTTTCAGTCTACATTTAAACAAGCTAAAAGAAGAAAAGTCGGTATTCCACTGGTAAATTGTTTTACTCTAACGGTCCCGCATAAAGGTATCGCCGTTTTGTTAGCTCTAATCTACATCTCGCCACATGGTTATTTCTGCTTCTTGTATTAAATTCATGTGACGACTCGGGTATTTGAATAGTATTATAGTTCACATTAATTTTGTTCTTAAATACATGTAATAAAATGTGGTATTTATTATGCTTGATTAATGGGATTACATTTTTGTACTCTTCCACATATAATAAATGACTAGGATGCCGTGGTTGTAATCCAAAGATGGCTTTGATATACTTATTTTTCATTCTCTATAATTTTTTTAACTCCTGAGTGGATTTGTATGCCCAGCACATAGTCATGTATGATAGATGAGAGTGTATTAGTGACATATGTATAGTATATTTCGTTTCTACAGAGAGTTTTGTTCTGAATTTATATCTATATTTATATTTGGTGTGTCCAAACAGTCCCAGGCCATACGATATTTTCTTCTGAAGACCTCTGATATGTTGATTCTAAGATAGATTGTTGCTTATCGTCAAACCGAGAAATTTAACATGGTCCTGCTCCACAACTTCAATGTCGTTCACTACGACATATTTTTTATATAATTTTTTTTTTATAATTTTATAATTTTATAATTTTATTATAATTGAGTTTTATAATCATTTATGAGCAGCTTATTGAACCGGAAAAACTCTTTAAGCATGGATACATCATACTCTAATTTTGCTCTGAGGGCAGTTCTTGACATGATCGCATAAAAGATAGCGATATCATCCGCGAAAAGGTATAGCTTTCCATGAATTTGAATATTTTGTATATCATTTATAAAAATTAGGAAGAGAAGCGGGCCTAAAACGGTTCCTTGTGAAACGCCCCATATTACCCTTCGCGGTTCTCTTTTTGCTGTGTTATTGAAGACAATTTGGCATCTGTCACTCAAATAGCTGCGCATTACTTGAAGTTCTGTTTCATCAAATCCAACAAATTTCAGTTTAGAAAGAAGAAGTTCGTGATTTATACATACGAAAGCTTTTTGCAGATCTATGAAAAGTCCTCCTACTTCGCTGCATACTTACTAGTTACTGTCCAAATAAGCACACTTATCATCTAATGCCTGAACTATAGCAGATTGAGTATTTGAACACCCATAGTCGGTGTGAATGTCAAAAATATTTCTGTTGACACGGGTACGGGGACTTCTACACACCTATGAATGCCACTTTTGCATATTGCTGTTTATAACTCAAAATAAGGAGGAGATTGTCCCACCCAAGGATTCAACCGGCACCGGATTGATGCGTTAATTTAGAATACTCTTTATACATATATTATCAATTTTATACTTAATACTACCTTTGCTAAGCGATGCATCCATCAAAACTAATTCAGCGCATTATTTGATGCTTATTTTGTAAAATTTATACACAGTTCATCATTCTAAGCTTGATTATGAGCTATTCAGCACGAACAAATTTCAATTCAGCGGCACTTATATAAAGCACTTTTACACATGGCACATGAAATGCTTCATTAATTGAATCTACTAAGAATAAAACTAATTAATATGGATGCAATAATGTTTGTCAAGCGATAAAATGTCGAAATTTTTACTTAATTTACTCTTCAGATAGTCAATAAAAATGCAACAAATGTGGCGTCGAACTCGTGATATAATTTGGCAACCCCTTTTCGATGATTGATCATAACAGGTGTGTTTGATGATGGTATTAAACAGTGTTGAGGAAATAAATTACTTGAGTTTTTCAATATACATTGATCTTGCAATAATATCCGTAAGAGACAAGAAGTTAGAGAAAGAGAAAAAGAGACGAGACAAAAATCTTATCTTAATTTTAAACACTTTTTACTTTATTTTTTATTTCTCTTGTTGTTAATCTTACTTACTTAATACTGCAAGTAGAGTGTCCTCAGGGCGGTAGAGTGCATTAGTAGAAACAAGGCACGAGGCGCCGTCTGTATTACTTTGCGCCACGTTGAATGTGAGGCATATTCCATTCCATATGCGCTACGTAGCATTCTTGCCTTTATCCTTTATTCACTGCCTTTTTATATATGGCAACGAACGACACTTTCTTTCACCTTGCCACGGGCGCCACGTACCTACGTAAAACAACCTCAAGCAACATTAATCTGATCCCTTTTTTCTGAATCTATCAGCTTTTTTCCTTATATTTTTTTTCTTCATTTTATATCAATTTAAATGCAGTTCCCGCGGTACGAATATGCAAGACACCGACACCGAAACCGTCCAAAAACTCTCTCACAGATAAGCGCCATTTCGTCGTAGCAGTCAACTAGCCAGCCAACAAGCCAACCAGCTAACCAGCCAGTCAGTCGAGTAGAAAATATCTCTTGGTATGCTGCCTATATGAAATGCCAGATGAACTCTTTTTGTAGATAAGAGCAGCATCTTCAATCTTTCAAGTCGACTTTGCAGTGCAGGCCCGTCATGCGGGCCAAAGAACGGGCATTATTTACGAAAGCATAAAAAAGAGTAAAAAAAAACAAATGACGCAGAAGAAGCAAAACTAAAAGATAATAAAATCGGTAGAGACATAAAAATAACATCTTCTGCTGCATAGAGCACATTGATAAACTCAGGGAATACCTTAGTTGCAGCCAGATCACATTTAATTCTTGGAATTTTATAGATTTTTCCTAGAAATTCGTTGAGATTTCTGAGAATTAAAAGCGAAGATAACCTGCTATGCAGATACGTATATTGTGGTTTAAAGGGGAGACGAACGAAGACGCTGGCTATGTTCATTAAGTGGAGAGCGTTTAAATGTGTTATACTATAAAAAGAAGAAAACGTCTAAATGGGATATGGCTACGATTTAAATGATTATTTTGTAAATTTAATAAGCTGAATAGCAACAAATTAAGTTTGTTTGAATTTATAATTATTAACAAAAGAAACAGACAGGGTGCTGAATTGAGCTGAATGGAGCTGAACAGAGCTGAATTGCGCTGAATGGGACTGAATGGAGCTAATTCACACATTACTATAATAATTTGTAATAAAAAATGTTGAGTAGCACGAAACATATATAACACAGTGCAGCAAAATTCTTACTTTTGGCTTAGTATTGGCAATTTCCTACAGATGGATAATAATTCAGCAACGCTGATCACAAATCTGAAATCTATTTAGGTATTCTAACCATTAAATTTCAATTTTGGGGCGCTGATCAAGAATCTGAAGTATCTCCCTCACATCTATTGTAGTTCTCCCACAATATGGGCTTGAAGTCGTACAAAGGGGTCTTCAAGAACTGCAGAAAATTACTTTTTTTAAAGATTCACAGAGTAGATGTCTTTAGCAGAGTGTTCAAGCGTTATAAGATCGATAATTTTTGGCTTGACAGCTTTGCTCTATCTATAAACTTTCCTCTTGGGAGAAATTTTAATTCTACCATTTTCAAAATTTAAAAAAAAAAGCATCTTAGAGGTAGTTTAAGAGTACCTTTTGAACTTTTGAATTGACCTTAAGTAGTTTTTTTTCAGGGCAGGGTTTATAGATAGAACCATGTTGTGAAGGCAGAAATTGTTGATATTTTTTGACTCTTAATGACCTTGCTAAATTAAACTTTCTTTCTGTCAATACGAACTTTTACAACGTCTCGTCAATATGAGCATGCCTGGGTGTGTACTTATGTTTTACACTAAAAAACAGTTTAAAGTAAAAAAAAATTATAGTTGAAAAAATTTTATTTATTTTTATGTGACAATTTTCACATTTAACATAATCTCGACTGTGTTCAGAACATACTGGCTTCTGGCAATCAAAACAACTCTTTCTTGTTGGTCGTCTCTTCTGACAAAGAAAGCAAGTACTACTCTTCTGTTTATGGCCACCAGTTTTGTCATGAGCTCTCCTGGAATTTGCTGACCACCTCCTTGAGGTTCCTTACTTACGCGCACCTTTCGTTGGAGAATTGCTTCGATACCGTTCCTTGTATTAAAATTTCTGTATATTGGCGGTGTTTCCGATCGCATTTATATGGATGATAAAGTAAGGCACAAACTTAGCTGCTGAAGATTTTTACGTCGTGTGCATGTCGATTTTGACAGTGCTGGATTGTTTATATCATAGAATATATTATATGAGCTGGTAACGCAGCTATGTTTATCCAATATATTGTAAAAAAAAAGCAAGAGTCCATCTCTTAGTGCTTCTTTTTGTGGTATACTCGCCTAGCATTTTGTCCATAGTATCGACAGCTGCTTTTGTTGAATTGCAATAAATAATATTTTTTGGTTTACAGTTTGCTTCAAACACTTGTTTATCGTAGTGAATTGTTGAAAAAAGAACTACACTCTTATTTTTTTTTTTGCACTGCGCGATCGCTTGGTGGTAGGAATTCTTCTGGTATTTATGGTTTGATTGGTGACACCGAACTGCGCTCTCCATGGGCGGCACTGGTGGAATCGTCGCCAGTAAGTAAATTGGAGAAGTGCCGTCTCCACAATCTCAGCACACACTGTGCATCCGTATTCAGATCTCCATTTTCGTCTCTACAAGTTGATGCTCCGGGCTTGAAACCTTGGGTTAGACGCTTAACCTGTTGCTAGAATTTTCGTGCATCCTTGCTCTCTTTTCTTGCGTCTGAAAAGGCGCCTCTCTTCCGTCCTCTTTTCGCGGTATTTTTCTCGCACGGCTCGCGTTGCAGCTGACTGTATCGTTTTTTCTATATGCGGAGTTTTTTACTGCTGTCGCGATGCGACACTCCTGATCGTACCATTGGTTCCAAGGTTGCGGGCGCCGGAAACCAATGACTTCTTCAGCGGCAACGCGCATTTAGTGGGATATATGCGCCCAAAGTCCGCCGTCGTCGTCGGGTCCAGAGGTTGCTTGGTTGAGCTTAACCGAGAGTTGAGCGGTGTAGGCTTCGGCTGTCCGTTGTAATTGCAGATTGCATTGCATAATCGCATGCGGATCTTGGCTGCAACAAGAAAATGATCGGAGTCAATGTTGACCCCCCGAAATGTACGCACATCTAGAACACTAGAGGCATGCCTTCCGTCGATTACAAGATAATCAGTTTGGTTTCGCGTTTTTTGATCCGGGTACAACCAGGTGGCCTTGTGGATATCGAGGTGCTTAAATTTGGTGCTACTAACTACCATGTTTCGTGCCGCGGTGAAATCGATCAGTCTTAGACCGTTGTTCGTGGAGGTCTCATGAAGACTGAAGTGACCGATAGTGCGGCCAAAGATGTCTTCCCTTCCGACTTTCGCATTAAAATCGCCGAGGACTATTTTCACGTCATGGACCGGAAGGTGGTCGTATACGTCCTCAAGACTAGCGTAGAAAGCGTCCTTGACGGCTTCGTCCTTTTCCTCCGTCGGGGCGTGCGCGCAAATAAGGCTGATGAAGAAAAATTTTGCCTTGATGCGGATCGTGTTCAATCTTTCGTTCACAGGTGTGAACCGGGAGTATCTGGCTAACGACGAATCTACATCTGAATTCTCGTTTCTCCGCATTGCACCTGTAGTAGATATCACACTGTGCTTGTTTAGAGCAGCCTTGCCCTTTCCATCGCATTTCCTGAATGGCGGTGATGTCAGCTTTTATTGTTTTGAGAGCTTCCGCCAGTTGGATAATGGCACCTTCCCTATAAAGGGTCCGGACATTCCAGGTGCATATCCGTAAATCATTGTCCATTTTTCGTTTGCGGTGGTCGTCAACGTTATTGGGGTTCTTATCCGAGGCTGGTTTAGTTTTCATTGGGCAGTAGTAATGTGGCGGGACCCAAACCTTGCGCACATTTCATGTTTAAGGTCTATGGAGCGACCCGCCGCTCAAATTAGCCGTCAAACTGACGGATGCCAGTTTGCCGTTGTCCAGGGAACACCACGTGGAGGTTTGAATGCTGGCCTCATCAGGTTGAGGCGGTCAGACACGTTGCCATGTGAAGGTTCGCCCCCTGTTCCCCTTGTTGCACTGTGTAAATAAAATACTGAATTATTATTGCCTTAAAATATTAAGATATTTTTAACCGACTTCAAAAAGGAGGAGGTTCTCAAGTTCGTCGGTATCTGTTTTTTTTTTTTTTTTTTTTAAATGTATGTACATCGTTAACTCCTAAGCCATATGCCTGATTGTCATAATTTTTGGGGAACAGATAGATAGCATAAGCATGGAGGTGCCCGTAAAAAAGTGGGCGGTATTCGAGAACTGAGCGTGGCAATACAAGGCTCGCAATACTAGATGCTACTGTATCTCGAATAATATTGAAACTAGGGTACTGCAATTAAGTGTAGGGGTAGACACATTTATTACAAATTACCGGCAAGAAAATGGGCGTTATTTGACAAATGGGCGTGGCAATATAAGAAAAACAGTGTATCTTGAATAGTTTTGAGACTAGAGTATCACAATTTAGTAGAGGGGTAGGCATTATTATTGCAAATTATGGTCAATAAAGTGGGCGTTATTCGCCAAATGGGCGTGGCAATATTAAAAAAACACTGTATCTCGAAGAATATTGACACTAGTGTACTGCAATTTAGTGTAGGGGGAGGCATTATTAGTAGAAATTACGGGCAATAAAGTGGGCGGTATTCGACTACTGGGCGTGGCAATATTAGAAAAACTGTATCTCGAATAATATTGATACTAGGGCACTGAAATTTTTTGCAATACAGGGGTAGGCAGAATTATTAAAAATTACAGTCAATAAAGTAGGCGTTATTCGATAAATGGGCGTGGCAATACTATATAAACACTATCTCAGTTAATATTGGCGCTGGGGTTCTGAAATGAAGTACAGGGGTAGGCACACTTGTTGGAAATAACACCCAAGAAAGTGGGCGATTATTTAACAAAGGGGCGTGGCAATACGAAGGGTGCCTTTTATATTTCGGGATTAGAGAACAAAAACAAATATTAATCATCGAAAATAACTTTATTGTTTTTCAAAATATACTCCATTAAGATCTACACACTTTTGCATGCGTTTGAACCAATTGTCGAAGCACTTTTGCCACTCTGATTGAGGTATCTCCAAAACATGCATTCTGAATGCCGCAACCGCTTCTTCGGGCGTCGAAAATCGTTGTCCACGCAGTTTATTCTTCACGGTTGGGCATAAAAAGAAGTCATTCGGTGCCAAGTCAGGACTATACGGCGGATGACCCATCAAATCGATGTTTTGGGTGCTCAAAAATGCAGTTGTTTGAGCCGATGTGTGAGAGCTCGCATTGTCGTGGTGAAGAGTGATCCGTCTTCGGCGGTTGGTTTTCCTGATTTCTTGGAAGACAACTGGCAAACAAATGGTTGTGTACCACTCAGAGTTGACTGTTCTGCGTTGTTCTAGTGGTACGGTTGCGACATGTCCATATTTTCCGAAAAAACAGGCGACCATTTGCTTGGAAGTGCTTCGTGCGCGAACAACTTTTGTTGGATTTGGCTCATCTTGAAACACCCATACAGTCGACTGCTGTTTACTTTCGGGCTCATACGCGTAAATACACGATTCATCACCTGTCACGATGTCATAGACGTGTTTCGAAGCACCGCGATCGTATTTTTTGAGCATTTCCTTCGACCAATCGACACGAGCCTTTTTTTGAGCGATTGACAAATTGTGTGGGATCCAACGCGAACAAATTTTTTTGACAGTCAAATGCTTATGCAATATTGAATGTATGCTGGTCCCACTTATGCCTAAGGTTGCCTCAATCTCACGATAGGTAACATGACGATCTTGCAATATCAGTTCGCGCACAGCATCAATGGTTTTCGGAACAACAGCTGATTTCGGACGACCTTCACGAAATTCGTCTTGGAGTGAACTACGACCACGATTGAATTCACCATACCATCGATAAACACTGGTCCTTGATGGAGCTTCATCGCCAAAAATTGAATTAAGTTCATCCATGCACTGTTGCTGTGTTAATTCACGTCGAAAGTTGTAAAAAATAATCGCACGAAAATGTTCACGATTTAATTCCATTTTTAGACCGAGATGAATCTTTAAAGTTACTATAAACAACACAAATAGCGCTCGTATGTCAAAACGTTCTGAGTACGTATAAGCCAACAAATGTCAAACTTTGCGATAGAGCTTTCAGTTGACAGATTGCAACACCAGGGTTGCCAAATCCCGAAATATAAAAGGCACCCTTAGATATAGATATAGATATAGATATAGTTAGAAAACACTATATCTCGAATAATATTGACACTAGGGTAATAAAACTCGTTACACGTGACATCTAATTTAAATTTAACAGCCAGATATTTGAAATAATCAACAAACTTTCAGAATTTAATAAAGGCTCCGCCAAATAACTTTTTTTTTTTTGAAAACGCAAAAAAAAACTACTGAATATTTTCTCAAATTTCTTTTTTTATTTGAATGTACAATCCTTCCGATTAATAATGGAAAATAATTTCATTCAAATGGCTGCCTCGGCTGGACATTATCGATTGTGTGCAGCTGTATTTCACCAATGGCTCCACGAATATTGTCTTTTAAAGCGTCAATTGTCTCTGGCTTGACGGCGTAACACTTATCTTTGAGGGCACCCCACAAATAATAGTCCAACGGTGCCAAATCGCAGCTCCGAGGTGGCCAAACTACATCAGCTCTGCGGCTGATAATGCGATCTTCAAAAACAGGGCGCAAAATATCGAGTGTAGCTTCGGCTGTGTGGCACGCAGCGCTGTCCTGTTGAAACCAAATGTTGCCAATATCCTCCTCTTTAATTTTTGTGAACAAAAATTCGTTCAACATGGCCCG
Source organism: Coremacera marginata (assembly GCA_914767935.1). Taxonomy (NCBI): domain Eukaryota; kingdom Metazoa; phylum Arthropoda; class Insecta; order Diptera; family Sciomyzidae; genus Coremacera; species Coremacera marginata. Next base: position 10,924,539 of record OU612043.1, on the reverse strand, counting down.
CTAACGATGGCCATTGACTGTAACGGCCACTCCTTGCTCATTTTCGAAGAAAAATGGCCCAATTATGCCTCTGGACCAAAATCCGCACCAAACAGTGACTCGTTTTGGGTGCATCAGCTTTTCAATTTATGCGTGCGGGTTTTCTGTGCCCCAAATGCGACAATTTTGCTTGTTTACATACCCGCCAAGATCAAAATGAGCTTCATCTGAAAAGATGATTTTTTTGGCAAAATCGGCATCTTCTGTAAGTCGATCGCAGGCCCACTCAGCGAAGCGAAAATGCATTGGATGGTCAGTTGGCTTCAACTCCTGAACCAATTGGACTTTGTATGGCGTCATACCAAGGTCTTTATGCAAAATTCGTCTCAACGATGTCTCCGAAATGTTCAATTGTTGAGAACGACGGTGAATTGATGTTGATGCCGCTTCACGCACACTTTCTGCCACAGCAGCAATATTCCCGGGTGTACGCACTGTTTTTGGCTTTTCACGCTTTGGTTTATGGATGAGGATGCCAGTTTCTTTCACTTTTTTCACAAGATAACGAACATACGGAGCTGACGGTGCTTCTGTTCTTCCAAAATCCGTACGCAATTTTCGCACACATTCTGCAACATTACCATGATTTTCAAAGTAATGTCGCAATATTTCCCAGCGTTGTTCAAGCGTATACACAACCATATTCGTTCAGCGGAAGGATAAAACTAATTATCTGTCAAATCAGACATGTGCTAAGTGCTACCATTCACGAAATAAGCACTTGTTGAAAAAAAAACACGTCAGAGGGCGGATCCTTTAGAAAAAATTTTTTCAGAACAATTGTATTTATTTATTCGATTATTCGAAAATTTATCATATTCTCTAAAAAGGAAGATATAAAAACTTTTTTTAAAATAAAAAACAACCGACTACAAAATCACTACAGAGAAAAAAATTATTTTAAAAATACTTTTCCTTTTAATTTCTTGGTCATATTTGATAATTTATTTAAACATATTGAAATCTTATTATTTTAATTTTTTTCTTATTTGTTTTATTATCATACATATATTAATTTCTTGATGAATACAAATGCTTTGAAGTTGGCGCTTCTGATTAAAAGTCTGATTATATTAGCGCCGACCTTAAATGCTTTTGTAATCATTATGAAATCAATATATTGATGATAACAAAAAATATTAGAAAAAATTAAATAATAAGTTTTCCAATGCAATAATATGTTTAAATAAATTATCAAATATGACCAAGAAATTAAAAGGAAAAGTATTTTTAATATTATTTTTTACTTTGTAGTGATTTTGTAGTCGGTTGTTTTTTTTTTAAAAAAAGTTTTTATAGTTTTTTTTCCAATAACAAGAAAAGATTTTTATTTAATAAAAAAATTCGATTTAATTTCATATGTCTTGGAAAATTATCGGAACATTTTTTGCGTCCCTTATATTACAAAAATCCATCACTATCCATATGTTGCTTATGAACATATTTTTATATGAATACTTCTTCTTCTCACTAATCCAAGCAGACGAGCTGCCACTGATGCTTATAAAACTCAGCAGGCTTTATTAATTAATTGCTGTCAAAGATGGCAACTATACTAGCCATGATTACCTAACAAAGGATGGCGTCAGAAAGATTTGAATTGAAAGCTTGGCAGTAAAGTTGCAATTAAGCAACAACAAAAAACTTTTGAATTTTTGCTAGATTGGCAATAGAAACAGCTTAAGAAGCAGTCAGTGATGACGATAACTAACCAAAATTGTTGCATGTCAAAGACAAACAGCGTAAGAACCAGCATTTAAACCAACTCGAATAACGCAGCGTATCTTACACGCGTAGTCAGTAAGCTAACTTGGCTTAGCCGAAACTTGGCAAATGTTAAAAACTGCCATTTTTCTTTATGTGTGCGTGTATGTGTATGTGTATGTGTGTGAGTGTCTTGTAGCAACAACGTTAAAATCCGCCTTCAGTGTGCGGAAAATGCTACAAAAATGTTGCTTAATAAATGAACATTGATCACGATAATCCTTTAAAGGGAAAAAGTCACGCAAATAACGTCAGATGTCAAATATTTTAATATGTACAAAAAATATTCAAATTCAGCTTCGCATTTGATAACGCATTTGACTTGGCAATATTAATATCAGGCAAACATCACAGAAAAGCATTATTTAACATAATTTTGAAAAATTTGGTAAGATTAGTTTGTTTCATGATTTCAATAAACAACTTCGATTGCATCAAACGAAATATGTCAGCATTTCTACCGTCTCCCTCACCCTTGTCGACTATAAATGCTGATTTAAAAGCAAATTTAAACCACTAAATTACTTTGCCCAAAGTAATTTCTCCATCTGACACAGACAATTTTTTCAATTGAATTAATTTTTCTGCTCGGCCGTCACCTCTCTGCAGGCAATGACAAGCCTCAGAGAGTAAAAACTGCCATGAAAAGCTTCTTGAGAACATAAGCCGTTCGGAGTCGTTGTAAAACATGTAGGTACCAGGGATGATATTTGGGGGCTTTTAGGGCTTTTTTGAGCCCTTTTTAATTGTAAAAGCCCCGAGGCCCTTTTTAGTCGTTTAAGGCCCTTTTGAAAAAATTTAACATAAAAAAATAATCGCACTTTTTAACAAGAATAGTTTAATGGTTGATGTCTGTTGACAACATTTATGTACTTTGCAACCGTTCTACAAAATTTTAAATTTGGAGGTAGGAAATATCGTCCACAGAAAAATCGCACAAAAAATAAAATTAAAGATCACTAAAACGAAAAATTCCAAAACAAAAAAAATTTAAAAAAAATTTAAAAAACACCCAATAGAAACGAAAAATGCCCAAAATTTTGGAAAAATTGCCTAAAATGCAAACTTGCGGTGTCGGAGTGCTTGACAAAAATAAGCTCTCTTGAATTTATTAAATAAATGAAAATATCTGGAGAAAGAAATAAATATTATTCATAAGTAGTAAGGTATGACTATCGCGGGACGGGGACTGATTTTGACTAAAAACTTTTAATTTTTTTAAAAACATGATGATCGAGTGATAGTAATAGTTATAACCATATCACTAGTAATCAATGTGAACTATCACTCGAAAACAAAAAGTGAAATAGTCCTAAAAAATTAGGTGATTTTTGTATGGCAAATAGCCAAACCAAAAAACGAAATTTCGCTCAAAAACGTGCAAAACCGCATAATTTTTTTTGGCGGTTTCAAAACGTAAATTAACCGAATTTTGTATGGAGAAATTTTGGGGGATTCTTATCTAAAGTCTATAGTTCCTTTAGCCTTTTTAATATTCTCATTAAAATAAGTTCCGTTATATACAGCCATGATCACATAAATGCATGCTTTTTAGTAATATCAACTACAAATTTAGTTTGTTTTCCAAGTTATATGAAAAGAGCGAGCTCTATAGGCTCCATCGTAGTCCTGACAATGCCTTAATATACGTACAAATTAATCCATTTTGTTATCAATTCAATATCAACGCTAAGAAAATCATGCCAGTACCATCTCTCTACACCCTGATAAAGTTTTGGTGGCAAATTTTAAACTTATTTCTTGGCGATTGTTTTGTCATCTAATCAGATGTAATTTGACTTAATTTTCTCCTTGCAAAATTCTTTATTCTAAAATTGTGGTCATTTATGAAACTATTTTTTTTTAAATTCAGCCATGCCTCAATATATTTTTTGACAGGAGTGAATTTTTTCTACTCAATTAATCATTGAGAAGAGTCTGCATTAAATTTCTCATCCATTTCTGACATTCTACGACTATTTAAAGTATGTTGCTTTGAAATTTTTGCTAAAATTTTTTTTGCAGAAATACTCTATATCTAAAGATTGTTTTTGCCATTTTTTTTAATAAAAAAATTTTGACACAAATAATGCATAAAATAAAATGTATTTGAAATATTCACCTTAAACCTTATTAAGATGGAGAGTGATTTAATTTAATCACTTAAATTAGAGCTTGCTAAATTTGTGATCAACCAAGAACTGCCTTCCATGATCGGCTTAAAAGGCACAAACGAAATAAAACACGAAAAAGTTAAAGTTCTTTGATTTCCCAAAACTGTTAATTCGAAATTTCGACTATTTTCACCAAAAATAAACTGGACTTGTTGAGATTATTAAAAAGTGTGCTATTTGTGAGACCATGGCATGACCGTGTGACCATAAAGAAGGTCTTCAATATTGAATTGCCACTTTTTATAACTAAAAGCCCTATTAACGTCAAATTGGCCCAATTTTTGTTTGAATTCTGGCCCTTTTCTAACTAAGCCAATATCATCCCTGGTAGGTACAGTTCCCGATCATTTGTGTGCAAGCATTTCACATCACACACAACACAATTGCTCATAAGAAGCTCGGTCAAAGCCCTTTCAAGGGCTGAGATGGCCATTTCGTTTTTTTTTTTAATTACTTTGCTGGTAAAAAAATTAAAATATTTAAAATTCATGGAAAATAAAATTCTTTACAAAATATTTTAAAGTATTATTTAGTTTTTGTAAATTATTAGCTTTTATATCGATTGCGAAGGTTTTGTCCGAAGAACCTCAAGCAGCGACAGATCTAGCGAAATATTTATTTATTTTATTTATTTATTTATTTAGTTAAGCATAGTGTTCACATATAAGACTAGTCTATTGAATGTAGTGTAAGTGTAACAACGAGTTATAAACAACAGTTATAAATTAAACAAAGTAAATATATAAAACTTAAATTAAAATTTCATATTAAATTATATTAAGAAACATTTAATTAATATCCAACAAGTTGTTATCAATAAAAAAAAAATTTATAATTAGATAATATTAATGAGAAAATTATAATAGAGACACCCTTAAGACATGACTCTATACAGTGACGAACTAAATTATTGGCACAGTAAGCACTTTAAACTTCACGATTGATGTAATGACCTTATTAATGCGATTTTTAATAAACACTTTTTTTACTAGATAGAATGATAAATTTCCCACTAAATTCACTTTGTTTCATTTCAAAATTTTTGTCACATTATTTATAAAAAAAAGAATAAAAACAAAATACTCCATTTCATTGAACAAAATTATTGACACACTTAGCCACATTCTTAAAATTTTACCGATCTGGCGACTTTTTTTTCGAGCAATCACCATTGTTAAGCATTCACCACTATGTGAAAGTGAAAATATCAGTGTGCCTTCAGTTTTCAAAAATTAATTGATTTTATAAAAAATGGTTAATAAACAGAAGGAAACCACAGAATCTCAGCGAAAAATTATTGCATATTTGCAGAATCAAGGCATATCTTATGCTGAGATTGGAGAAATGTTGGATAGAAGTTGCTACATCATTCGGAGTATCATGCAATAATATTATAGTTCATAGTTTAATAGAGTTTCTTTTCATTGAAATAATTTCAGGCAATGAGAGAGTGTTGGTGGGCTGTGTATACCCTATAGGAACAAACTAACTTGTTTTTTTAGAAAACAACTAATTAAAAAACTAGTTTCAAATAAACCAGTATATGAACTACTTTGAATTATATTAAGGCGGCATCCACTACAATTTTCAATAGTTTTTATTGCATTATATATGATGAATTTCATGTAAAAATCGAGATGCATTGAACCCGACCACCTCAGATATCGATGAAATTTTGTTCATAGCTAAATTTCATCAATACAAACAAAACCTCATTTTTAGAAATGACTGTTTTGCGATTTTTTGGGCGTGGCACAGTGGGGAATTTTTCGAAAAAACGCGAAAATGGTCGAAAAGAGCTCCATTTAAACTACAATAACTCAGAATCGGCTGAACCGATTTCCATGATATTGGTATCATTAAAAAGATATTTTAAGGTAAATATTTTTACAGGTAAAATAGATAAAGTTCTTGCGGCCGTACCAGCCCAAACCAATAAGTATACAGGTAAGCGCATAAAATGCTTACTGTAACTGTGTTTCTAGGATTAGCAAAATAAACACACTGCAGGTACCCCTAATTAAAGAATTGATTTTAAAATTGCCTTAAAAATTGCTATATAAATGCACCTGATGAACGTACCGAAAGTTTTCGAAATAATTCGAATAACAGCGAAAATATCAGGTCACATTCTTACACATTTACAAAATAGTTCAACAATTCTAACATTTTTTAAATGTTTACAAATAAAAAACCATCAACAATTGTTTATATTATTTGGCATGTTTTTATTAATTTGTGTTTTATTTTATTTAAATTTTTTTAAGTTAATTATTTGTAAGAAATTTTGCGCTGCTCAAATTTGGCACAGCCAGAATATCTGCGCACATGTACAGATGTTTCATTTATCGGAATGAATGAATGAAAGCCTTGAGTTCCTGTTATAGTTTGAGCTTCTTTATATCTTGAAAAAAAAAAAAAAAAAAAAAAAAAAAAAAAAAAAAGCGGGCCGATAGCCTATGTTGCTAGTTGCCTATAATTAGTAATATAATTATTTATAATTATGTTTCTTTAAATAAATAAATAAATAAATAAATATCTTGAAAATAGCTTTTCTTTAACGTTGTTGTATTCGTCAGCATCTGCGTAAGCAACTTGTACGGTGGTCTTATATGTTTCTGATGCCCAGTGATAGAGTTGCCTCGTTGTCTGGATTTCATTTTTATTTGCAATACTATAATTTCGAGCACCTCTCTTCAATGTTCCTCCGATTCCATCACATGCAGATTTTCCGTGACTGGTAGCATAAAAGTGCCATTCAGCGTCAATACCAAAATCAGATTTGTGATGGCATAAATTAATGAAGTTATATTTATTTTTATATTGTGCTCCTGCACCATCTGATACGTAAATGATTTTATTAATATTGTTGGTTATATTGGCCTTCACGAACTGTATCATTTTTGAAATATATAGATGAACTGCTATACTATCATGGGTATTACAATCAGATATTATGGCGAAGCTTTTATGAGTTAATTTATCGTTATCTGAAAATAAACAAACAAAGAAAAAAAACAAATAAATAAAAAATATTTAATATTTTGATGAGTGTGGATGGATGTGTTTACTAATACCAAAATATTAAAATAATTACCTTTGTAATAAATAACGAACGGATGTATTGTAGCCTGATCATTATTCCAATGGTATCCTTGCACGGCATCTTGTACAAGAAATGCATAATTTTCAGCAAAGTCCATTTGAATTAACATTTCTCCTGATAACAGCTGATTTATATTGCTGATAAATTCAGATTGTCGCTTTGCTATGAAATGATGCGGAATCAGAACTTTGATGTGTTTAGTAAAATCGCTGACAAATGATTCTGGGTTGGTGGTTAACGTTTCCAGAACACATCTAATCGTTGTATTCCACTTTTTGTATATTATTTGTTCAGTTTGGTTATTTTCAAAATGTTTTAGCATATGCGTTTTTAGATTATTTAAATTTTTGAAGCAGTGACCAGACATTGAAACGCAACACTCGCTTTTTTCTATGTCAGCATTACAAACAACGAATTTGAGAACATCTTTGTAGTCGGTAAATGTCCATTGTCCTTCAATACAAATTGATTTTAAGCCCCTTTTTTCAAACATCAATTTCATATTCTGATGCAATGTTCATACACAGATATTTTGCTGGTTTCCAACTCCAAGTTTGATACAATTTTTTGGCCTTAACATAGTAAATTTTGTAAAACCCACTTTGGCCAAGGGATGTTTTTTTTTAAATTCGTAGTAAGATTCGCGTAGTGAAGATAACATCAGTCTTTTTTGAACTTTTTCACGTAAGTTTCCTTGTTTAACAGTAATTGAATCTTGCGATCCTGGCATCATTCGGCTAATTTCATCATCTTCATAAAATAACTTGACTGTGCTTAGAGTTTCGGTTGGTAAACTACGTCTGCTCATTTTTAAAAGATTGATATCTGCAAACTTCGTTTTATTCCTTTGGATATCTTTACTTTTTTTGATACAATCGTGAGATATATCATCCCCAAAACGATCTTTAATTTCTTCGTGATTCATATTGATTGGTATGAGAGAAAAAAGTTTTTGCTTTTCCAAAAGATTTGAACTGTTTTCTATTTGATGTTTTGCAAAATTTCTTCGTAAATGGCTTTGACGTTTTCAAGTTGCGCTGACAAATCAGATAATGGATCAGCTCCAAGTGAATCTGCTATATTTTCCAAAATTTGCAGTGATTTTCTATTTCTGTATGCATCTCGTTTGATATATTTCCTTTTAAGAGGCGACATTTGGTTTGGTAGATGAGGAATAATATGATCATTTATATTTTCAATGAGTTCGTTGCTTTCGATGTTTGCATTACGGCTGGTACAAGTTGGAAGTTCATTCAATTCTTCGCTAATTTCATCGCTGGGCGTTGTTGGTAAATAATTTGAGACTTCATTCTGCTCCGCGTTGGATTCATTACGACTGCGCGCTTTTCTTAGTGTATTCCGGCAAGTTTCGCAAATACGGCTACAATGAATGTTGGCGACAGCTGGAAAATATTCAATTATATTTGCAGCCTCGTTTTCACTTATTTTACGAAGCGAAGCGCAACACTTATTAGATATTTTTATGCATCTGTACTTATTGTTTGAATTCATATTCACTCAAAATTTTAAAATATACGCGTAAAAATTTTAATGGGATATCTTGGCTTCTCGAAACTGTTTATAATTATGAATTTCGGTATGCTCATCAGGTGCATTTATATAGCAATTTTTAAGGCAATTTTAAAATCAATTCTTTAATTACGGGTACCTGCAGTGTGTTTATTTTGCTAATCCTAGAAACAAAGTACAGTAAGCATTTTATGCGCTTACCTGTATACTTATTGGTTTGGGCTGGTACGGCCGCAAGAACTTTTTGGGGTTAAAACATATTCATAATTTTCCTGGGACAATGTTTATTTATTTTACCTGTATTCATACATAATTTTCTTTTATGCATATTATATCAATAACCTTTGCACATCATAAGTATATTTTGAATATAACTGAAATTTGAACACTTCTCAGTAATATAACAGATGTTTGGCTTTTTTTCGCGGCTTCAATATAAAAATATATGGGCAATTACTAGAAGTGCCACTACTTAAAAAATTATATAAAAAAAACTAAAAAAGAACCCATTTTTATTTTTTGATATGTTATAGGTGAAGGATAAACCTTTCTAAAAAAGTAATACACTGTAAAAAAACCCTTGATCTTTTTGGTTTTTTCGTTAGTTAAAATTTTTTTTTTGTTATAAAATTTTTTACAGTGTAATTTTTTTTATTTTTTAAACGTGTCATAAAGCCTGTTAAATATCTTTTTAATGATACCAATATCATGGAAATCGGTTCAGCCGATTCTGAGTTATTGTAGTTTAAATGGAGCTCTTTTCGACCATTTTCGCGTTTTTTCGAAAAATTTCCCACTGTGCCACGCCCAAAAAATCGCAAAACAGTCATTTCTAAAAAAGAGAGTTTGTTTGTATTGATCAAATTTAGCTATGAACAAAATTTCATTGATATCTGAGGTGGTCGGGTTCAAAATTTCAGTTTTATCTAGATTTTTAAATGAAATTCATCATATGAAGTAATTGAAATACTACTTAAAAACAAGTGATTGATAAACAACTTTGAATTATATTAAGGCGGCAACTACTCTGATTTTGACATGTTTTAATTGCAAATTTTTATTAGATTACAATTTTATATATACTTAGCCATATTATTTCATCAAATATTATTAACTTTCCAGCCATTCGTAATAGTTTTCAATTGGTTATTTTAAGGTTATTAAAAAATAGTTTAAATATAACAAATTTAACAAGTAGTTGAAAATATATGCGGTTTTCAAGTGATTTGTTTTAAAGTAGTTACAAAATAATTTAAATTTAACTAATTTAACAAGTAGTTGAAAATATATGCAGACGAAAGTCAATTGACTTATATAGCGGACATCACCATACAAAATATATTAGTTCGTTATATGGAAAAAAGTCAGAATTTCAACTAGTTGTGGTTGACAAAAAACTACTTTATCAACTACTTTTAAATTAGTTGATTTTCCTACAGGGTATAGACCAAACCGCAACATAGATCTTCAACCTTTTTTTGATATCTTGCAAAGTACAAGCTTGTCGTACACTAATATTATTATCTGCGGTGATTTTAATTCTAACGTTTTGAGAGAAAACACCTTGCTTGATGGTATGCTAACTTTAGGTTTAGCGTGTGTTAACTGTAGCATGCCTACCCATTTTACTAACACATCGAAAATTTTTTTTGTAAACGAATCTACAAAAGTACAATCTTATGATCAAATTTCTATTCTGGTTTTTTCCAAACACGATCTAATTTTTCTTTCTTACGATTTTGATCTTAATGATAGGCCACAAACGTTTTCTTATCGCGACTTTAAAAACATTGATTACAGTCTATTAGAAAATCAAATGTCGAATGTGGATTGGAATGCTATCTTCCAAATTGCTGCAATTGATGATATGGTTACTTATTTTCAAACAAACGTTTATAATCTCTTTCAAGAATTTGTTCCTCTACGAACTAAAACAGTTAAGCGTAAAGAACGACCGTGGTTTAACGAAAGCATACATAGCAAAATTTTAGACAGGAATGCAGCATAAAATCGTTGGAAAAGATATAAAACACCGAATCTGTACAAAAAATACCATGAACTGAAAAGTATCGTAGCAAAAAATATTAAGACAGCAAAATTGGAATTTTATACCGAAGCATTCGATACAGCCGTAGGAAGCAAAGAAAAATGGCAGCGCATACGTGATATAGGCATAGGTAAGCGCAACTCAGTCATTGAAGATGAAATAGATGTTGATTCATTAAATGAAAAATTCTGTGATTTATCAATTCCGGCAGTGACGTCAAATCACTACGACAATTTTTCCTCTGTTCTTTGTTCAGGAAGACACTTCGAATTTGCCTGCGTTAATCAGTCTGATGTTTTAAAAAGTTTTTCTGAGGTAAAGTCTAACGCGACAGGCTTTGCTGGCATTCAACCTAAATTTTTCAGAATAATACTACCAAAAGTTGTACCGCATGTTACACATATCTTCAACATGATCCTGACCACTTCGACTTTCCCGTCCAGTTGGAAGTCCGCAAAAATAATACCTACTCCAAAAGCTAGTAATGAGTTTAGACCAATAGCGATACTTCCATACTTATCGAAAGTGTTTGAGATAGTTCTTAAAAAGCAAATCAATGTATTTCTAAGAAATGAAAACGTATTAACAGAATTTCAGTCTGGATGCAGGCCAAATAGAAGTTGTGTCACCGCTTTATTGAATGTATCAGAAGAAATCCGCTCTAAGTTAGATAATAATGAAGTTACATTATTAACTCTCCTGGACCACTCAAAGGCGTTCGACTGCGTGAACCACCATATTCTTTGCACCAAATTACAAAAAATGTACAACTTTTCGGTTACTTCCACAAAGCTAATTTTTACTTATTCAAATGGAAGAATACAGGCAGTTAGCACCAAAAACGCACAGTCCAGACACCTTCCACTCACACGCGGCGTCCCACAAGGATCTGTTCTTGGACCACTTCTATTCTAAATTTACATTAATGACCTCCATACAGTTCTAAAATACTCTGCAATTCACTTGTATGCAGATGACGTTCAGCTTTATGCTAGTGCTCCGTTAATCGAAATAGCGCAATGTATACAAAAAACAAATATTGATTTAGAAAATATTTCTAATTGGGTCATGAAAAATGGTGTGTGCCTGAATGAAGTCCAAATGTATGGTAATATACAAAAAGCCACTAGATCTCTCCGAATTGCCAAAGGTAACAATAAACAATTCGGAAATATTTTATATTGGCACCGCAAGGAATTTAGGGATCACATTTAATAAAACACTCACGTGGAACAATCATATTGATCTTACTATTGGCAAGGTGTACGGAATGCTGCTTTCACTTTGGTCAACTCAGCACTTTACACCGCAAAACATGACAATGCTTTTGGCCAAAACGTATTTGCTTCCAACACTTCTATTTGGGTGCGAAATCTTCGCTAATTGCGACTATGTTGCTAAACGCAAATTTACAATAGTACATTTACAATAGTATCGCACGATATATATTCTGTTTAAAATAAAAAATACGATCACATATCCCATCGCGCGAAACAAATGTGCTCGATGACTTTTGATAAACTTCTGGACTTTCGTACCTTACTACTCTTACATAGAATAATATTCACAAAAGAGCCATCGTATCTTTTTCGGAAACTTAGATTCGCACACTCTCAACGTTCAAAGCAGCTCATACACACGCGACACAATCTTTTAATATCGGAGCGACAATTTTTTCTTTACGGAGCACGTCTTTGGAATTCTCGTCCACGTCAACTTCGAAACATCTGCAACGCTGCGCGTTTTAAAAAAGAGCTTTTTAAAAATTTTCAGAATTCTTGATTGTTAATTATTGCATAGTCAGTATATCTGTAAGTGTATCTGTTGCAATAAACCTGTTAGTATATATTTGTTTCAATATTTGTATGAGTAAAGTGCGCATATGTGTATAAACTCTTCTAAAAATCTTATACATTTTGTTGCTTTTATTTTCATTTGCAATTAAATTTTCAAATAAATTTCAATTCCAATTTTGCTTAAATTTAAATTTAATTTTTAAATCTAATTTGAGTTAATTTTTAAATATTTATTGTACTTTTAGTGACTCATGCTCTTCATATAAGATTCAAGTAGTCTTTAGCATAAGGATTTAATCCCTGTAATGAAAACTTAAATAAATAAACTTAAACTTAACTTAATAAGTAAGCATATGCACAGGAGTATTTAAGTAAGCCAATTGATTTTTGGAACCAAGTGCTTTCCTCGGATAAAAGCAAATTCAATATCGTTCGCTTTGATGGCCTTCAAACGGTGTGGAGAAAGCCCAATACAGAGCTAGAAAAACGAAACCTTGCGCTATCCGTAAAACATGGTGGTGGAGGAGTGATTTTGTGGGAATTTATGTCTTCTGCAGTGGTGGGCGAGCTGGTATTCATTGACGACATTATGGACAAAATGATGTATATGAATATAGTAAGAGAAAACCTCAAAAAAGTGCCGAAAAGTTGAAATTACCAGCATGATAATGACCCGAAGCATTCGGCTTATGTTGGGCGTATGTGGCTTGCATACAATGCTTAGTATGTTCTACCACATCCACCACAATCACCAGATCTCAATCCGATTGATCATTTATGGGAAGAGTGGCATAGGAGGGGTGAAAAAGTGGGCATTAACAAAAAACAATGAGATGAATCAGGCACTGGTCGAAGAATGGCAAAATATTGGGGTAGAGGTCACGAAAAAATTGGTAAATTCTATGCCAAAACGACTGGAAGTAGGTGTTAAACAAAAAGAAGCCAATAATTTTGTTCAATGAAATGGAGTCTTTTGTTTTTGTTCTCTTCTTTATAAATAATACAATATAACTTTTGAAATGAAACAATGTGAATTTAGTGGGAAATTTATCATTCTATTTAATAAAAAAATAGTGTATTAAAAATCGCATTAATAAGACAATTAAATCAATTGTGAAGTTGAAAATGCTTACTGTGCCAATAATTTAGTTCGCCACTGTATATATCACTTTTAACAACAATATTTCTTAAAGAATTAAAAAAAAAAGAAGGAAAAAAGAAAGAAAAGATAGTATTAAGAGAAAATTTTAAAGATTTCACACATAAATTTACGTTTATTCGTTATACATTTGACTGATGAAGGCAACGATCCATATTTTCCATATTTTGATGGCGCTCACGAAAAATAATCTGCTGGAGTTCAGAAAATTATGCACAGGGATTATGAGGTTCATGTATCTTGTTGATCTACAAAACTGGAGTTTATTAAATAAGTATACAGGAATTTGTGTATTAATCAAATTGTGTAAAAAAATGCAATTTCTAGCATCCAAATAATTGAAAATATTGCGACCAAGATTAATTGATTGCTCAGTAAGATTGCTTTACGTATCTTACTGTGCTATATAAAATAAAGTTTATATATAATATAAAGTTGTAACTTATGTCTTGACCTAGAATCAGGATTACTGTAACCCACCTCTGAATACGAAATTATAGGCATTATAAGCTGGATAACTAACATTCTTCTGATATCAACAGGCACAAAGGATGCAGTTCGTTTCAGATTCCGAAGGATGTAGTATACTATACAAACAACGAAATTTATATGGTCATCGCTAGAAAGAGTACCCACTGAACCATAAGCGAAGGTTTTGCGTAAGGTGAGAGTTTTGCGAACGTTTTTGGTTAGAATTTTTTTTTTTAATTTTTTCTTTCTTATTTTGTCGCTTAAAAGTGCTTGTTATAAAAGATTAAATTCGTGAAAGCTTTTCCCATTAAGAAAAATTGTGCATATTTTGCGAAATTCATTATAAACTTATTTTGAGTCGAAAATTAATAATTTTTGTATCATTTCAGTAGGTAAGACTTCCTTGTAAATGAACAATTTTTTGTTCATAAATAAGTTCGGAAATGAACCATTTATGTTTCTTTTTTGCATTCTGAAATGAGTTCAAAAAAGAATAATTTTTTTTATCATGTAGGAAACAATTTCTCATAAACGAACCATTTTTTGTTCATAAATGAGTTGAGTTCACAAATGAATCATAAATGTTACTTTTTATATTCTAAAATCAGGTAAATAAAGGAACTTAAAATGAAAATGTTAACCTTCGTACCAACGTCATATGAACTTTTTTACCAGTGCAAGATGGATGTACTGCTACACGTATGAAAATTTTCAACATTTCTATCAAAAATTTTAAATCAAGCCCAAATAGAATGAAAACCACGAAAACATTCAAAAATGTAATCAAATAAATTCCCCAATTAATAACTTAACTATTTTGATATTTCATATATAATTTGGAAGTTTGTCAAATTGGAAAACAATCACGCCTTTTCCCCTTTGAAACATCAATATCATGAAAAACACAATGCGTGAACTCCAGCCTAGGTATATTAATCCTATAACCCAATGATTAATATGATCTCTAATTTTAGTAATAATCATTTCTTCTTTAAAAAAAAAACCGATACGTAATTATAAATAGTATTATGCAATAATAAAATTTATAATTCAAAACGGTTATTTTTTTTAACACATTATTAAACAAAAAAGGTTTGTTTTTGAGAGGCAATTCAGTCCAAAGATTGATACAAAAAGGGTTCAATTTCGTTTCGGTTTCGAGTGCCGAAAAATAACCTTCCTATGGTTAATTTCTATTAAACTCATTTCCGAAGAAAAAACAGTTTGTTTCTGAGAGGCATTTTCGTCCGGCGATTGATTCAAAAAGGGTTAATTTCCGAGTGCCGAAAAAAAACTTTTATGCTTCTTTTTTTAACTCATTTCCGAGCAAAAAAGAGGATAATTTATGGTTCTTTTTTTAACTCATTTGCGAACAAAATAAGGTTCGTTTTTGAGAGGCATTTTAGTCCGACGAATGATATAAAAAGGGTTCATTTATGAGTGCCGAAAATGAACGTTTCTACCCGAAAAGGTTCATAAATGAATTCAAAAACGGTAGTTTTGGTTCACTGGGTAGTTTTGGTTCACTGGGTAGAGTTGATATAGAGCCCGAGATTTTTAACCTTTTTAACGAAGTTTAGTGCAACACCATTGAGAATTATTATAGGGATATTATGGAGAGAATAGCTTGGTTTCATAATCGGCAAGACATATGACTTGAGGGGATTGAGTTTTAGCTTATTGGCCTTAGCCCAATCAGATATATTACTCAAATCTTCATTCAACTTTAAAAATAAATCATCATCAAGACTAATGGGACTGAAACAGTATAGCTGAAGATCATCAGCATATGCGTGCATGGGGACGTAATGACATTTAGTAAAGATATCATTTAGAAAGATATCATTTAGAGAACAGAGCCTTGAGGCACCCCACAGAAATCCGCTATGTGTTCAAAGAGGACCCCTGGCGTTAAGGCTTAATTTCTCTCGGTCCATAGACGTTGGAGTTATAGTTCATGAATAGAACATATACGAGTAGTATTAAAAAATGCACAACCAAAAAGGATGTGCAAGTGAAATACTCTGCACTGACCTGTATTATACAAGTGACACCTAGAAAAGCAACCACGTACTAGATGTCACATTCATAAACACAAAAGCATTACCCTGTGCCCTATTCTGTAAAAGCAGTATGCAATAAGGATTCCATAGTGCCCTTCATAGTATCAGTTTGGCTACCGGCAGATAGCGTACCTTCATTGCCATCTACTGGTCAAGACGAGACCTATCCAATCTCTTGCATGATTCTTAACTGTTTGGTTTGATATAGATAGAATAAATTTTATTGAAAGTGAGCGCTGCTCTTTTTCAAAAAATTCAGTTTTTGAGCGCGCCTACTTTTGGAGCGAGCTCACAAGTGAGCGCCTCAAAAAGTGAGCGAAATTAACAGTCCCGGAAATTAGTTTGATAAAAAATTTGATTTTAATTTTACGCACATTACCTAGTGAGGAAAAAATAAATAAAATAAGTTTTAGCAAACATTTAAAAGATACTCATTCAATTTATATTGAACAAAACTCATGGTATTATATGCCAAGAACTGTTCATAAAATACTGGTTCATGGGTGTGATATTAAAAATCATTTCACTATTCCTATTGGGTGTCTTACTGAAGACGCACTCGAGGCCAGATATAAAGAACTCCGAAGGTTTCAATTCGAAAACACCAGGAAAAACTCAAAAGAATCGAGTAATAGTGACCTTTTGTCCTATTTATTACTGTCGCCTGAGCCGCTTATATAAGCAGAGCGCAAAACGCGCAGTAGAAAACTCTCTTGAAATAGAAACAGGGACAGAACTTGAAGATGAAAATATGGAAAATAGTAAATTATCACAAATTGATTGCACTGAATTCGTTTCATCTGATTTATCATAAAAGTATCTGGAGTAATTTTTTAGATTTCAATATAAAGTGTGATTCAATACGAGGCCCCTTTTCCAACTGGGTTGTTTTGACAGCAGTTATATGTCAAATGGCTTGTCCATATCACGTTTGTGTTCAGTATTAATACGACTCAATCATGAATAGACTTACTACTGAACAACGTTTATTAATTGTGTAAACTTACTACTAAATTCAGAGAATGCTATATAGTTCTTCAACATCATTTTGGTCGTTATGCGCGTCCAACTGAGCGCACTATTCGCACTAATTGTGTAAACAAAACCAGTTTCGGTTTTAGTACTCTATGGTTTAAAATCGAATACAATCGAGTACAATAAAACTTCGTTTTAGTATTTGACGTGGTTTAAATTTTAATACAATTTCGGTGTAGTCATATAAACAGTACAGAATTTACTAAAATTTAGTCTAAGATTTTTAACCGTGTACGGACAATTGTTTGAGACAGTGTATATATTGTATGAAAGACTTTGTAAATTAAGCACAAAATGGCAGAAACTCAACATAAAGCATGCCCACAACCTTAAATATACTATAAAGAGAGGGAATAACTAGAAGTTGAGGCAGGAGGAGAAAGAAAATTATAGCTTTAACTTAAAGCTGGGCAATATTCAAGCCCAATGCAGCAAGACTGAGAAGTATGGGCCTAAAAAGCAAAACAAAACCAAAGAAAAATTAAGGACAATGAAGCAAATATACCAAATGGTGGCAAGGTGGGCACCAAATGTGGGCACAACCCACTGAGACACCATTGAAGTTTATTTTTAACAGTTTAAAAACACAAAAAAAAAAAAAACAACGTCAACAATAACCTCCTGGATGGAGTATAAAATCCTGAAATCGAAAAAAAAAACAAGAAAAAAACCCCAACTGGCTGTAGTATCTTCACCATAATTGCAGCTATCGTGCGTGCGTATCCGTATCTGCGTATCTGCAGCCATGAGTCTCACTCACTCGCTCGCATGGATCGGCTAACTCGCTTGTACAACTTTTATACAAAATGTTGCTGCAAGACATGAATTTGCCACAAACTAGTTTAGCCAACGCGGAAGGCGTGTTCAAGAAGCCAAGATTGCGTGTTGATTGGCGGCCATCACAATGAATGGTGGTGGTTGGGCACAGGGGGAAAATATTTTTTTGTAAATTTTTTGTTTTTTTTCCTTATAAGAGTCGTTGCTTTCTTATGGATTCAATTAAATTAAATGAAAATGTGACAAAAATGTTGCAGACTCTTAAATAAATTTTGTTGCATGTTATGCGATTTTTTTTTTTTTTCATAAACATTTGGAAATGAAATAAAATTCAAAATTTATTTTGCTT
Organism: Coremacera marginata; assembly: GCA_914767935.1. Lineage (NCBI taxonomy): Eukaryota > Metazoa > Arthropoda > Insecta > Diptera > Sciomyzidae > Coremacera > Coremacera marginata. Next base: position 10,906,229 of record OU612043.1, on the reverse strand, counting down.
ATGTTGGATACACAGCTAACATTATAAACAGAATTTTAACAAAGAAGTTTTATAATAACTGTAATTTATGACCTTAAACAATTGTACAGAAGATAAGAATATTTTTTTTAACTTACGCTACATTTTCGGCGATTAAAAAAAAAATCGAGTTATTCTTAAGTTCCAGCACCAGTTCGATAACGAGCAACTCCTTTTCTTTAAATAGTATTTTATTATCTTCCAAATGCTCTTAAGATCTCTATAAAATTGATGTGCCGCCAACATGCGCAAGTACCCTATAAAATAAAAGACTCTCACACATACTCAAAAAAAAAAAAAAAAAAAACACACAATGCTATAAATATCAGAGAGCCATAAAGTGGGCTGTACTGCGACTCACATTTACAAAAACGAGCAACATATCTTAACATAGAATCAGTCGCTAATAAAAAGCATTTGATTAAACATTCAAAAGAAGTCAAAACAACAAAAACAACACGCTACGGCTACACCCCTTCGTAAACATGCATGTATATTAGCGCGAGCCACGACAAATGCTGAGTTGCTGCACAGTGGAACAGAGCCGAATTCTAATTGAAAAAGTTGGTTTAATCAAAATGTAGTCATTGCCATCAAGATTTTTTTTAGTAAGAGTTTCAAGATATAAGTTTCAAGATATAAGAGAAGGGATGTAGGGAAGTGTACAGCGTAGTGGGCTTAGGTTTAAACACAAAGTTCAAATTCTTCAACTAATTTATAATCCTTTTTTATATATATTTTTTTATTAGTTTTATAAAAAGTGAAATAAATAATAAACCACGTGTGACTCCTCTAAGGATACAGCTTTCGGTTCTTTTGTATGTTAATAATTTCTTTTAAGAAATTTCTAAATAGATCAGTTGTTAAATCAATAAGCCGATAACCTAAGCTTTGTGAGTACGAATCCAGCTATTTTGTTTTATTATTTTTGATTTTTAGCTTAGTTAAGTTTAGTTTATTGAGTCTATGGATGTGAAAAATCCTTACAGACTAGACAAATTATACATACCATGTAGAAGATATTAAAATAATAGAACAAATAAGCTATAAAGTTAATTAAATACATTAGAAACAAAGTTTTTAAAAGATGATTTAGGCATTGAGAATCAAAAGCATATTTGAAAGACAAATCATTATATAAACACAAAGATCTGTTGATAGGTTAATTTAGGACGTAATTCGTTCTGTAATATTTAAAATAAAAGAGTTTAAAACAACGCAACTGCCTTGAAGGAATATGGAAATTAATTAAATTTAGTGATGAGGAGTCATCAATATTACGCGCGATGATATCATATACAAAAATTAAGAAACTTATTTTTCTTCTAATTTCAAGTGTCTTTAAACCCAATAACAAACAACGAACATTATACGAGGGTAAATTTGAATTAAAACTAGTACAACGAAGCATATACCTAGAAGAAGTTTTTTGAACTTTTTCTAGCCTTGAGGAATGGATTGCCTCTGAAGGATTCCAAATAACAGAAGCATACTCTAGTCTTGACCTTACAAGAGAACTATTAAGTGCTTTTATTGTATAAGGATCCTTAAACTCTTGACTGTTTCTGCGAATGAAGGCAAGGAGGGAATAGACTTTGGGAAGTAAAAAGTTTAAGTGATCTACGAAGGTGAAATTGGAGTCAAAAATAACTCCCAGGTCCCGAACTGTATTAAGTCTATGCAATGTGATATCTGCCATTGCACAAAGGATTTTTATTGAAACCTTTCATATACAAGCGTTTCTTATAATTTAATATAGTTGGGGAATTTTAATATTTTATGTTAGCTGAATTGAAATAAGGTATTGATGTCGTCATACATAAAATTTAGGATTTACTGGGTTTCGTTCCAGTAAATTTTGACATTGCACAGGGCTATTACAACCAATTTGAATACGAATTTGCAAAATTATTACATCTATAAATCATAATTAGTAATTTCGGGGACATAACGATTACCGGGGCGTTGGGATTTGAGAACGGATTTGTGAAGTACTTTCCATAAAAATCAGAATGGCATAAGGAAAAATCGATTTATTGGTTTGTTTTCATGTTATCGATTTCTTAAGATATATTTTTTTAAAAGATCTTCTAAGAAAACTGGCTATAATTTTCTTTGTATATAACTAACCATCCCATCTCAATTTTGTAAAAAATTAAGATTTTCCTTCCAAATTTTACCAAAGAGAAGGTTTTTTTATTTCAGAAGGAGAATAAGAGTAGGCTCAATATGTAACGATGAAAAATTTTTTTTATTGTAAATTAGTTGGAGAACTGAATACGAAATATATTGTCAATATCTTATTCCCATTGCATTTCCTTGAATTCAACTTTATCAACTGTGTGTTCATCGTTGGCCACATTATATATCAATTTGGACGAGATTTGGCAAGGCATACCCGGTTGCGATCTGATAAACGAAATATTTAAATTAACTTTAATGTGCTGACTTGAAGTTGCGTTTTCTATGATGCCCACGTCTTATTCATCGCAGCAAAAACTCTTTCAGCAGACGCAATTTTAAGTATCCAAATGGGTGAATATTTCAACCTATCGCTGCACCACTCGAATCTACTCGTTTTTCTATTATTGAAGTTTCCTTTGTGAACAATAATTTTTGGCTAAGCAAAACTCCTTTTGTAATTGTGGCGATTTGGCAGCTGCGTCGTACAAAGTTTGCTCGTTCAAATTGCGCATATCCACAATATAACAATGTCGTCCGTCACAAAGTCTCCAAAAATTCGTGCCATAAGTAATACATGTAAATTAAAAGTGACAATTGGCGCTCGTCGCTTGTTGCGCTCAATGTGTTCAAGTTATTATCGTTGAAAATTTTTGTGTTGTAATTTGGTTATAAAAAGAGGATGATTGAAGGATAAAAGGAGGATTCAAGGCGAAAAAGGAGGTTCGGAGGTTTTCGAAATTTTTGGCTTAAAAATGAGGATGATCCTCCCAAAAGGAGGATAGATGGGATGGTTATGTATAACCGGTAATTATGGTTACGGTTTATTATTATTATATTATAAACTTTTACAAAAATGTTTATGAGAAATGAATCAAATCCGTTGAGTATTTTGCATATTGGCTATTTGTATGTAAAAGAAAGATATTGGCTTACATAAGCCCGTTATTTCCTCAAAACCTACCGTTGTGACTATGGGTTATGAATATTTAATTATGAAAGCTTTAAATACTATTTTTAATTTGGTATAAAACATATAGGGTTTGCCCTCGTACCGAATGTTATTATGTCAAGCATATCTACGTTAGTTAAGATAAAGGTATACATGTTTTTTGCACAGATCTTAAAGAAATGAAACTACTTATCGAGTTATCGATTTTTTTGGTTGGCCAAAAGTTCCTGGTGATGAGTTTTTTGTGTTCTGGTGATGAGTGAAATTGTCGGATGAAATTTAGTAATTTACATTTCGATTCCTTAAAATTCTGCTGAGCAATTTTTATGCAGGCAAAAAAATTTACTTTGAATGCATGTAAGCAATTAAATCTCTCAATAGCAGTATTTTTGAAAAAAAATCCCGATCTAAAAAAAAAAAATTAAAAATTTAGAGAAAGACTTTTGCAAATTTTAACGCAACAGAGTTCCGTAAAAACGATTTTCCATAAAAGCCAAATGTTAAAATGCAATTTTTTGCTAAACCTGTTTTGGTATACCTTAATAAGTCAAGAAGTTAAGATTAAAATTTTAAGTTAAATGTTGCATTAGATTTTTATAGAAATACATTTTGGATTATTATTAACGTTTTAACCAGCGATATGCTTTACTATGAATATTTTGCTACCTAAGGTTATATTTGTTATTTAAAAGTTTGCTGGACATGCTCATTTTTTTGGAAAAATGCAGGCTCTTAGCAAAAAATATCAAATATAAATAAATATATTGGCTTTTTATCAAAATTGCCATTTCTTTCTTTTTTTGCAAATTTTTCCTGAAAAACAAGAAAAATCCTCGAAAATTTAATTTCTTCCTTCAAAACTAACGGATGAATCAAAATTAGCTTTAATTTAATATATCATTTGTTTGATTATTGCTGTTAGTTCTGGAGATATATGCAATTAAGTGGAACCAACTTTTTATTTCGGTAGAAAAAACTACAGTGGACAATATCTCGAAAACGAAGTGACAGAAAAAAACTAAAAATATTTTCAGAACTAGCGACCGACTTTACATGAGAAAAGGATAGTGGCATTCATTGTACATATTGGCTGTAAGCCAGTGTAATTAATCAACTACCAATCCACAGTAGTAGTATGTAGCAAATTATAGTTTAAATCTACTAACAGCGTTTTTTTGCTTACACTCGTAACAACGGAACAATAACTAAGGATAATTGAGCAGGGCTTAAGATCATATTTGAAGCTACTGGACCGAATTCAACGAAGTGCGATACATGATTGGGGATAAAAATATTTCATCTTCTCTCAAATCTCTTGGGCCTCTCCGCAATGTTTGTTGCACTCACTCAAAATAATTTTTCAAGACACGCTGGAAATTTAAATTTAAATTTTTAATTTCTTTATATTTGTAGTCTGTTGTACCTTCATCTAAGCAAGTGAAATAAATTTTGATGAATAAATCAGGGTGGCAACTCGAAGATAAATTGCTGCGATTTCATCACTAAGAAGTAAATATTCTAAACATTATTTTTAAAGAATTTACTAAAAGAATTTACATGTCAATTTCGAATATATGTGATGTGCTTGATACCAAAAACAGTTATTATCATTTTGTATTATAATTAATTATAATAAATGAAAAAAAGTACAAGTGTGTTTTTGAATTCTAATGTTATCTTATAATTGAATCAGCTGTACCTATTCAAATGTAGTAATTCACTTGCCGCACCTTTTTTATATGAGTATAAAAAAGTCAAATAATTAAAGTAACTGCTTTATAAAGAAATTGTAATCCTATTTAGGCTCTTTTAATGGTCTTATTTTTAAAGGAAATGATTTTAAAAACACAAAAAATCGGTAAGCAATAGGATAATGTAGCAATGTGTGCAACCTGACCATGAAAAGGTCAGTGGAAAATAAAAATGTTTTTCTCATACTGGCAATGCTGAAATTTCAACTTCTTGTTGCTAGACTTTCTTGTTGCTAGCACTTTTATGTAGCTGGCTAGCATAAAACGTTATAAAACGTTAATATTATTACTGCACCAAATATACTAAAAATAGTTTGGTTTCTTTTTTGTGTATAATTAAAGTAGCTATTTTTGAGGTCGCCGTGGCATACTGGTTAAGGTGCGTGGCCCGTATGTCAATGAGCAGCGGTTCAAATTCCATCCGACAGAATGTGTATTCTATAAAATTAATATTTCTCTTCGTACGTTACCACTCTGCAGACAATGGTCAGTCTCAGAGAGTAAAATTGCCATGCAAAACTTTTTGGGACATGAGCAATCATTTAATAATAATCACAGCACAATTGATCATAAGAATCTCGGTAAAGTCCTTTCAAGGTATGAAATGACCAATCCTTTTTTTTTTATTTTTAAGGCTATAAGAAATCAAAATTTTTCAACGAAAATAGAAGGATAATCTATGCAGTACACCTAGAATAAATTGTATTTTTAGCATGTTAGATGATTTCCAAAATAAATGCGAATTGGAAAAATATTTAAGTCGAAAAGACGGCGTTCTTTTGCCATGAATGGAACAGTTTTTCGTCATGAATGGAACACTTTACAAAATTGTTTTTATATGGATGTAATTTTTATCGTCTTATATCATGTTTTGTGTATATTTTTTTTTTTTTTTTGTTGCGTTCTAATGGCATTTTAGTCGATATTGCTTTTTTTATATAATATATCTACAATTGCATTTTTATCTGTCAATGTTTTGGTAAAATTAGGTCTCAATGTTTTTCGTGTTTTCAATGGAAATTAAAATGGTTTCTTAAAATAAATTGGCACAAAACTTCAAGTTTAAAATCCAAAATGATGAAACTACGTTTAAAGCAATCAGTGCGGTGATACACTGAGATAAAAAATATTAAGTTTATGCAAAAAGTTTTTATTTGTCGAAAAATCAGATCGTTTTGAACCATTGACGCATTTGCATAAAACAAATGCGTTGCAATTTAAAATTTTTGAAACAAAACAAAAAACAATGCGTCAGCCGCGGTTTTGAGCCTGGGCATCTTAGCTAATTATTGTTTATTGTTACTGCATACTGTTACATCTCAATCAGTATGCCACAACTCTATTGAAAATTTAGTTCTTAATAACTAATAACAGAAAAATTAGCTAAAATCAAATCAAATTTTTCTTACGAAAATTTAAATACGCAATAAAAAAGATGTTTTGTAAGGAAAATATTTGATTTAACCACGTAAATATTTAAGTACAATCCATGCATGGGCGGGGATAATTTTAGTATTCATTATTTCCCTTAGTGTAAGATCACTGAGAAAATCGGCCGTTCATTTCGAGATTATAAAATTGAGCTTGTTTTGGTGTTTTGGGAAAATTAGAACTTCTGTTGATGACATTGCGAATACAAATTAAAAATGATCCACATGAATAAACCAACTTTTATTGTGCTCTTAAAAATTTAATAAATATTGATGATATTTGACACCCTTAGGGCCAGTTTTTCAGTACGAGATTAAACTTTAGTTAAATTAAACCGAGTTTAACTAACTAAAATTGGACGTTTAAGCTCGGATAAGGCAAATCCAAATGCATTATATGATAATTTAAGTCAATTTAAATTCAACAAATGCTAAAATATCTAGTTCAATCGAGTTTAAACGTACAATTTTGGTGAGTTAAGCTCGGTTTAATTTAACTAAAGTTTAAACTCGTACTGAAAAACTGGTCCTTAGTGTATTTGATACAAAAATCACTGAGAAAATCGGCCGTTCGTTTCGAGATTCCAAAATTGAGCTTGTTTCGGTGTTTTAGGAAAATGAGAACTTCTGTTGATGACATTGCGAATACAAATTAAAAATGATTCATATGAATAAACCAACTTTTATTGTTCTATTAAAAAATAAATAAATATTGATGATATTTCAATAATATGGTATGGCAGCTGATCAACATTTTTGTCATTTTTGGGAGATTTTTCGGTGTCCCACTCATGATATTTTCTTTTTTTTGAAGCCCATAGATTGAACGTCTCTACGAATGACCATAGTTTTTTATCCTACACCCAATCAGTATACTTTAATCTTGTTATAGTTTGTTTTGAAATTTGAAACCTAAAGTGAATTATGAACCAAAAAACTACAGTGTCGCACTCATGACAACTCTCCCCTTAAGATATATTTTTTAGTTTTTATACTTAAATTATAAATGCTGACTGAAAATCTAAAAAAATGCACAAATTTATAGTCATCATTTAAAAAATTTGTTCTACTGTATCGTGTGAGATACGCATGCGAAATGAAAAAAAAGCTCATTTATTACGTGTTGTTTTGTTTTTTTGTGCTTGTTGAATTGCAGGATATATAAATGAATACATGAGTGGCATAGAGTATTGTGTCTGATTGCGGCGCGAGAGGGTTTTAGGCAACCATATAACTGCGGCCCTTCGTTGAGGAATTCTTGCCTCAAATGCTCCATCTTGAGTATCACGTTGTTACTGCTGTTGCTATTATTGTTGTTGTTGCCTTTAAAAATGCCATCTCACAGCCCACAAACAAGCCAATGAAACGCGTTTGTTGGCTCAGCATATGTTGTTGTAGCTGTTCTGTTGGCGGCATTTCGTCGCGCTTGTGTAAATAAAAAATCCAACAATAGCAACCAGTTTGAATTCAACGATTTCGTTAAGCGGTGGAGCAACGCGAATGACGACGACCACAACGACCATGATGAATTCGACGAAGTTTAAACTGAGTGCTTTTGCCGACGCGAAAAACGTGCTCATTTAATCGCTAGTAAAAAAATATATATGATCAAGATAATACTTTGTATGGGCGCAATTCTATTGAAGTATCTTAAAGATTTAACTTACTTTATAGTGCTCAACTATGCAATGTTTTTGCTCTTCAATTCAAGTGAATAAATTAATGTTTCTTTATTGAAACAAAACGTGTGCCGGTTCGCCGCTACTCGTACATCGAGTGCATGATTAATTTCAATATTGTTATTAGATACATAAACAACATATAAATCTTAAACCACAATATAACAACAACAACAACAACATCAAGAGAATCTGATTGATCATTTAGCCACATTAAAGTGATTAATAACAACAGCTACTTATTAGTGGTTTTAGTATCTGTGCGTTGTTTAGATACTAAATAAATGTGTTAATTTTTTTTTTTTTCATGTGGCATTTAAATACCGGCTACTTTATGCTGTTAAAATTATTGTTATTGATTAAAGATAATTTATAATTCTGTTTGCAAGTGTTTTTTTTTTTTTTTGTGTTTTGCTTAAAATTCATCCCACAAATTCTGGTTAAGTTGTAAGCAGCTTCCACACACTATCGACTGCTTGTAGTTATTAATAGATTGTTTATAAAGAAAAAACAAAAAAACAAAAAGAAAAACAGCAACAACTTTAATAATACCTGAATAAGCAAATGAAATAAAGATGTAGTAAAAGATACATTTATTATAATTAAATGAATGAAAAGATATGAAAATATTTTTACATAAAACTGCAGAGTTTTGGCGTTGTGGATTTTAGGTGGGGAATTATAAAATTTGAACGACTTTTTGAAGTGGTAAGTTTTGCTATAAAAAAAAAAGTATTAAAGTAAGTATTGTGGAATAAAGTGCGAAATTAAGCATTTAATCTATTATTTAAAAGCAAGTTATCAAATATTTCTCTATTCTGAAACTAAGTGGTCAATAAAAAAAAATTGTTTCGAAATATTATTTATCCATCTACAGCTGTGGTTCCAAATCGGTTTTATTCACGGCCCGTTTAAAAACACAAAAGACAAAAGATAAAGTTCATGTGCCCCATAAATTCATAAACATAGTGCTGTCTCGAAGGACGGTTGATACGAGTAGTTCACTTACAAGGGGAAAAGGGAGGGGGGATTTGTTAATATAACATGCAATAACAATTGAGTTCAGCTACTACAGCTTTTTGCACTTCTCAGCAATAATCCATATTAGCCACGATCCACAAATTATTTATAAATATTCAATGTTATGAATACCAGTGATCGCAAATAAGTTTATGCTGGAAAAATGTACCCTCCAAAGAATGGGTTTTGACACATCAAATCCGCTACAACTGTAAATAAAGGTACTCCTACGGTAAAACCCTTTTATGTGCAAAATTTTGTTAGGGGAGGCAGATTTTTTTAAGTGATCATTTTTTTTTTTTTTATTGAAATAATCAAGCATTTATTTGTAGACATAAGTACACTGAGAGCTATGCTCTTTTATAGTACAACATAATGAAACGGGTAGGCTTAAAATTAATAAAACAAAAACAATAATAATAACGACTCATAAGATTAAAACATAAAATAATAACCATAATTATAAATACAAAAACTACTTAATCCAAACAATATAATTTAAAATTAAAAATTAAAAAAGATGATAGAAAAAGGGGATGAATAGCAATTATAATTAATAGATTAGAGAAAGAGATGTACAAAAATTAGACTAAAGATTGGAAAAAAACGAAGAGATGGATTGCCTAAAAGATACTCTCCCACTGATCTCTCTAAGCCTTCGTGGCAGAGCATTCCACAACCTAATGGCGTTGATGAAAAATAGGTGGGAAGAGTATAGCAAATAATGCCTCGGAACTATCATGTCATGACTTCTTCTAGACATACTTAACTGAAGCTTATCATAAAGATACGCAGGTGTTTTATCATAAATGAGCTTATGAAGGTAAATACAATTTCTAGCCTTAAGACAAGTTATTACATCACAGCCAAGTATTGCATTTCGGAAACTAGCCAGGCGATCATATTTACGTAGACCATAAACATACCTCGTGGCATAATTTAACGCAATTTGGAGTTTAAGCTGGGACGAAGAGTGAAGTTTACTATAGACTATTTCTGCATATGTAATGATAGGTAAAGTAAGTTGAACTACCAATTTGCGCCTAATATCAACTGAGTAACACTAGCTGACAATCTAAGATTACGCAGCACATAATATACTTTGTTGACTACACTATTAACATGATCAGCACAGGAGAGAGAAGAATTTAAATGGAAGCCAAGATTCACAAATTTTGACACAACAGTAAGCTTATTTGACCCAATAAACAAATCAGGGACATCATTTAAACAAGTCTTAACCTTACAAACAGGAAGAAAATAGGATTTGGAAGAATTAAGTTGAAGACCATTCCTCTTAGTCCACTCATTGATATTGCTGAGGTCTTCATTCATCCTGCAACCAAGGTCATCAATAAGGCCAGTTCTTCGAGATAGATACAGCTGAACATCATCAGCGTATGCATGCGGGTAGCATGATTACAGACAGAATAAATATCGTTGATAAACATTGACAACAAAAGGGGGCCAAGTATGGACCCTTGAGGAACACCACTTAAGACCGGCTTGTACCCTGACGACAATTGACCAACTTTAGCTTTTTGGTACCTGTTGCATAAATAACTAGACATTAAATTCACGGCACTATCACAGAAATCGAACAATGACTTAAGTTTACGACACAGAAGTTGATGGTTTACTTTATCAAAAGCTTTAGAAAAATCTAACAAGCACAAAAGCGTCATTGAACCAGCATCATATTCTGGCCGTATATCATCAATAATCTTTACAACTGCAGATGAACAACTATGCCCAGCCCGAAACCCTGATTGAAACGGTGATAATAGATTTTTTATCAACTAAATGGCGAGTTATTTGTTGAGCCATGAGTTTCTCACAAATTTTAGCAAAAGGTGAAAGGATACTTATTGGCCTAATCAAATGAAAATGAAATACTACAAAAAATGTATTTCAAATTTAAGTATTTACTTCTCTAATATGTTGGAAAAAATTATTATTCGGAAGTTATTCAGATTCATATCAGAAAAAAATATCACTGACAAAGTTCGAATGCAAAATTAGTCTTGCCTCAAGCAACGTCAACAATGAAATTAAAGAGAAAAAATTTTAAAAAAACAAATGTTAAAATTAAAAATTTATTTTTAAATTTTAAAATTTTAATTAAACGGAGCTTATGAAATGTGGCTTCATACTCGCCAAAACAAAAAAAAAAAAAAAATACCTTAACGATTCCTAAACAAACGTCTCAAAAAGTTGTTGCACACATACAACAGGTGCATGAGAGGGTTAAAGGAGTAGTAGCCATATAATTTGTTAGCATTTTTACTGCCTCTACAGTTGAAGTTAAAATTTATGAGGCAAATAAGTTCTGGAGAATATCTAGGTGTTTGACGGTATCTACACGACTTCAAGCAGTATCTTTTGACTTAAAATCAAAAATAAAGTTATTCCCTATAACTTCATAGCTTGACATTTATCTGAATTTAGAAACATATTATTTTTAGAACAACAAACTTCAAAGGATTTCAGATCAGACTGGAGTAGTATAATTATTTTTAGAATTAACCGTTCTGTATATTTTCATATCATCGGCATAGATAAGCAAATGAGAGTGTTCCATGATGTAAGTTACATACATCATTGATTGCTAAAATCAACAGAAGTGGTCCAAAATGGCTTCCCTGAGAAACACCTGGTTCAACAATACATTCAGAAGAAAATAGCCTCGGAAACTTATCTGATCACTTCAACAAATGCTATTTAATTCAGTTCACAAAATACTTTGAAAATCCTATTAAATTGAGTTTTAATATTCTTGAGATTGTGTGGCAGCCTATTTAAAAGCTTTACTAAAGTCGGTGTAAACGCAGTCGACCTAGTAACCATAAGCAATCGAATTTAAGCAGAATGTTGTAAAATTGAGAAGATTAGATACAGGATCTATCATTGACAAAACCACATGACTCAGTTGTTATGACTTTACTACAATGAATTTTTACCCGATCATACATGATACGCACAAAAAATTTTGAAATCAATGAGAGCTTAGCGATAGCCCTCTACACCGAGAAAAAAAAACAGTAGGTAAATCACCTTAGTAGGATTGGGTAAAAAGAATTGTATGGGAATTATAAACTTATGCTTATTCACCTAAGCAATTTATTGTTTAATACATTGCTTTGAAAGCACATACTTCGTTACTTTGCCAAAAGAAAAATATTTGATTCAACTAAGCCCAAAATCCAAAAATACAAAATTAAAAAACAACTAGCATGGATGGCTTAAGCATAGTTTTAAGCATAGTAACACGAGAGAAGGATAGATTTGATAATTAAATGGTTTTTTTGTAATAAAACCACTTTTAAATTTAAAAATATCATAAAGTAAATTAAAAAACACACGTCAATATTCACACCAGTAAATTTTATTACATTTCATCAACAAAAAGAAAAGAAAAAAAGAAAAAAAAAATGTCTTTGCCCGCCGTGCGGAATCGAACACTGGCACTTTTGGTGCCAAGTCCATCGCTCTTCCCACTGATCCAAGAAGCCTTGCTGCTGTTTACAGACATAACTGCAGCTACGTTAATTCACCTAAGCAATTTATTGTTTAATACATTGCTTTGAAAGCACATACTTCGATAGCCTGTTAAAAAAAAAATATTTGATTCACAGATGCTGTATTAACAGATGCAATATGTCGCAATATTCTGTTGATAGCTGCAGCATAGCTTCAGTTGTAATTAATATTGAATAAATCACTCAGCGTAACGAAGGAGTTTGGCTCGAAGCTAGAGTAGTGACTTCATACACAGTGGTATCGGTGGGTGTGGGTTCGAATCTCAACGGCATGCGAAGGTAAAATTTTTTCTCTACTCTTTCAGCAATTTTTCAAGGGGTGGCAACCTGCAAAATTCATATAAAATTCTAAAAATATTTGTTGATTTTTCTTAATCAGGTGTTTTTTCAGTTCAGTTTTTCTAAATTTTTAGCAAATTTTCAAGGGATGGCAACCTGCAAAATGTATACAAGTTTCAAACAATTTTTGTTGATTTTTCTAAATCAGGCATTATTGCTTAAGCTTTTTTACATTTTCAGCAATTTTTCAGGGGGTGGCAATCAGCAGGCCAAAATTACGAAGTGTTTATTTGAGATACTTTTGAAAATTATATGTATTGGATGCATTGCTCGAGGCAAAAAAAACAATCAAACTTAACAATAAATCGAGAAAGTGCACTGCAAAATTCATGTAAAATTTAATAAATTTCTTAAAATTTTCTTATCAGGTGTTTTAACTTGAGTTTTTCTACATATTCAGCCATTTTCAAGGGGTGGCAACCTGCAAAATTCAATTAAAATTCAAAAAAATTTTGTTGATTTTTCTGAATCAGTTATTTTTGCTTAAGACTCTCTACTTTCTCAGCAATTTCTCAAGGGGTGGCAACCTGCAAAATTCATATAAAATTCTAAAATTGATTGTTGATTTTTCTTAATCAGGTGTTTTATCAGTTGAGTTTTTCTACATTCTTAAAACATTTTCAAGGGTTGGCAACCTGCAAAATTTATACAAGTTTCAACAATTTTTATTGATTTTTCTAAATCAGGTGTTTTTGCTTAATATTTTGTGCATTTTCTGCAATTTTTTAAGGGGTGGCAACCTGCAAAGTGCAAATAAAATTTAATAAATTTTTATAGATTGAGTTTTTCCACATTTTGAGCAAATTTTCAAGGGGTAGCAACCTGCAAAATTCCTATAAAATTAAAAAATTTTTGTTCATTTTTCTAAATCAGGTAATTTTATTTAAATTTTTCTAAATTTTCAGCAATTTTTCAAGGAGTGGCAATTTGCAGGCCGAAATTTCGAAGGGTTTATTTGAGATACTTTTTAAAAATTGTATGCATTTGATGCATTGATCGACGCAATTAAAGCAATCAAGCTTAACAATAAATCGCGAGAGAGGACTGCAAAATTTATGTAAAATTTAATAAGTTTTTATAAACTCTCTAAATCAGGTCTTTTAACTTGAGTACTTCTACATATTCATAAATTTTTCAAGGGTTGGCAGCTTGCAAAAAAAAAAAAAATATAAAATTCAATAAATTTTTATAGATTTTCTTAATCAGGTGTTTTTACTTGAGTTTTACTACATTTTTAGCAAATTTTCAAGGAGTGGCAGCCTGCAAAAATTCATACAAAATTCAAAACAAGGTTTGTTCATTTTTCTAAATCAGGTATTTTTACTTAAGCTTTACTACAAATTCTAAAATTCAATAAATTTTTATAGATTTTCTTAATCAGGTGTTTTTACTTGAGTTTTACTACATTTTTAGCAAATTTTCGAGAGCTGGCAGCCTGCAAAATTCATATAATATTCTTAAAATGTTTGTTTATTTTTCTTCATCAGGTGTTTTAATTTGAGTTTTTCTACATTTTTAGCAAATGTTCAAGGGGTGGCAACCTACAAAATTAATACAAGTTTCCAAAAATGTTTGTTGCTTTTACTAAATTAGGTAGTTTTGCTTAAGGTTTTCTACATTTTCAGCAATTTTTTAAAGGGTGGCAACCTGCAAAGTGCATATAAAATTCAATAAATTTTTATAGATTGAGTTTTCCTACATTTTGAACATATTTTCAAGGGGTGGCAAGCTGCAAAATTCATATAAAGTTCAAAAATTTTTTGTTGATTTTTCTAAATCAGGTATTATTATCTAAACTTTTCTACATTTTCGATTTTAGATACAATAATATCATTTTTAATTTTTTAAGAATGCAAATCTTAGCTTAGGATTGTGGCAGGCAGGCAGGGTACCGAAGCTAAAATATACCCCCGAGTCCGAATTCAAGTATATATTAGAAGTCTTTAGCCACGACAGACACGATGACATTCAGTTTTATATATTTACGAAAGTTATCCTATTTTGATGACGTTACTTTGTATGGGAGGTAGGCGTGTTTTTCATCCGATTTTGCAGAATATCATAGATATGATTCATATTATATACCAAAGCTCATGTGCAAAATTTCAAGGCATTTCTTTAAATTTTGTGAATTTCTAAGAGATTTTAGTTTAAAATAAAGCCATCTTGCATGAGAAGTAGGCGTGGTTTTCATCAGATTTTTGCAGATATTATAAGGATGGTTTATATTAGTTATCAAAGCTCATGTGCAAAATTTCAAGACATTTCCTTAATTTTTGTGGATTTTTAAGAGATTTTACGTTAATACAAAGGCCACTTTGTGTAGGAGGTAGGCGTGGTTTCCATCCGATATTTCCAAATTTCATAGTCAGAATTGACATTGAAGATAAGAGCCTGTTTGCAAAATTTGAAGGCATTTCCTTTATTTTTGCGAATTTTTAAGAGATTATACTGTAAAAAAAAGTCACTCTGTATGGGAGGTAGGCGTGGTTTTCATCCGATTTGGCTCATTTTCGAACTTGATGTTAATTTTTTAAAAAAAGCTTATATTTTGAATTTCATCGCGATAGCTTTAAAATTACGTGCTGTAATCGTGTCAACAGACAGACAGACGGACAGACAGACGGACACAGGGAAATCAACTCAGGAGGTGATGCTGATCAAAAATATACACACTTTTCTATACCTGTCACGCCTTCTTATTGGCGTTACAAACGGAATGACAAAGTTAATATACCCCTTACGCAGTACGCGTTGGGGTATAAAATATAATTTTTTCAAAAAAATCACATCCTAATATATAAAAGGCAAGCACATTGCTCTGCACCCAATATCCCTCAAACTGTAATTATTTTTTGCGTTGAGCCTGAAAGTATGCGCAGAAAATTTTGTTTGATACTTATCAGTGACATGCTTTCCTTTTATGTGTATGCATACTTTCAGGCTGAACATTTTTCAGAACAGTATGGTGTAAAAGCACTGTAATAATGACAAAAAGTAATTACAGTTTAGCGTTAATGCTTCCAAACCGTCGTAGGACGGGCTTTTATACTAGCTATTTCAATAATCCTTAAAGATTTCAAAAAAATATTTTAAAAGTTGAACTAATTTTTCATCGGATATGATTAAAATGTTCCCAATATCGTTTTTATAGAAAATGCAATCCAACCGAACTGAAATTTTGGCCGGAACCGAAATTCGGCTTTTTTGAAAAATTCGGCCGAAACAAAATCTGAGGATTTTTTATAAAAATTTAAATTTTTTCAATAATTTTTTTTTTATCAAAAGTAGGCAGAAAACTATTTTATATGTATGTTAATATATAAGAATAAAAAAATTCAAAATAAAATTATTATAAACTAAATTTTTTTCAATAGTTTGTCATCGTATGTCAAACAATATATGAGATTCTAAAGTTTGGGCTTCGATTTCAGCCATATTGAGGCCGAACAGTCTTTACTGACAGAAAGGGCCGAAACTGTGCGTAACCGAAACCGATAGCGACACCGAATATTCGGGTGGACACTTATTAATACACTAAATTCCTGATTCACAGAGGTACGATATCTATAGTAAAGTGGAGAAAGTCGATGCAGTTCATTTAGGACGATGAAATCTTAATAATATATTGACTACCATATTCACCATATTTTAAAGAATTTATATATATAATAAACTTTCAAAAAACTATACGCGAAAATTATTTTCAAAAATAAACTAAACTATTACGTTACACTTTATGCACGTTATAAATTGTGAATACTTTGTATAAAGCAATATACCCAGAACAACACCTCACTGAATGTCAAACATTTTTATTTTGCAAAAACAATCATTAAGGGGGAGGGGGGTAAGGGTTTCAGCGTAAAAAACACCTTTTCTTGAATTTTTTTTTAAAGAGTGTGGATTGCGCAAATTTTATACTTTTAACAATGTTCTGTAATTTTTTTCATGCGGAAATATTGAAAAACAAGACGGTGACAGGAGCTTGCTCCAGAACGTCTTTGAAAAAGAACAATTTGCGGTGTTCACCAAATCTCGATCGGAAATTATCTGAACTCAAAAACCATTAAAATTTAGTCAAAATATCGTCAAATCCTTCCCCCAACATTCTATGATTATTTTTTTTTTTTTCATTTAAAAATATTTGGTGGCCATCTAAAGTGTATACTGCTATTTCCCACGAAAAATTCCACCATTTTGTGGGTGGCAAACCCCCTTAATGTAGGAAAAAATTTTAATAAAACGTTGGGGGAGGTATTTTATATGTAGCAAAAGTGAACCAAGTTTGAAATGAATCAAGTACTTTTTAAATGGCAGTGAACACGGACTTTGAAAAAGTAGTTTTGAGAAAAATGCGTTAAAAGATTATGAACTTATGAGTTCATGTTGGAGGTGCACTTACTTAAAAATTCATATCTCCGCTAGTTTTGCTCGGATCGACTTCAAATTTGGACACAATATGTATTCTTGACATGTTGTGCATTTATATAAAAAATAAAAATAAATGGTAAAAAAAGTTAAAAAATCTTATCCCCCCTTAATTAACATTAATTTTCAATGAATAAACTATTCTATTGTTATCATTTTTCCACTGCTTTGTTTAAAAATTCTATAAAGAGCGTGCTCAAGCATTAGAATTATTAATATAAGCATAAAAATAATTAAAACTAAATCGAGTAGAAGAAATAAAAAACAAGTTGCTCTCTTAAGTCTTTCGTTTATTTGTATTTTTTCTATTCAGCAGACTATTTAACTTTTCACACTAAACAATTAATGCAAAATTTATGCAATAAAAGCGAAATTGTTGTAAATATATGCTTCGTTGATTACGCAAGTGCTAAAATGTTAATGCTTAAGAGTGCTTAAAAAAAAAAAAATTTGCTACGATTAGATGAGAAAAAAAAAAACATAAAAAACATCAACACAAGTCATTAAAAATGTATGAGACAAATTAAAATTTATGATTGAAAATTAAAAAAACAAAAAACCTGCTATAAATCACAGCAAGCATGCACAAAAATATATACAGAATCGTGCCGTAATAACAACAACAACAACAATGCTATTTTATGAGCAAAAAATTGTTAAGCGCTTAAAATAAAAATTTGTATTTTGGTAAAAAATAGACAGTAAATATTTTTATGCGACATGCTTGCCGTTTTGTTTATTTTTAGCTTTATCTTGATGTCTTAAATATTTTATGAAGTTCTTAAATATAGACTTGTTTTTATATTTACGATTGTTGTGTGTCCAAAGTTAAAGCAATATTAAAAATATTTTATTTAAATTAAAATTGGTCTATAAAGGCTGACACAGAAAAAGTAACATTTAAAAATTTTTAAATAATAAATAATTAAAAAAAGAATTCATCGATTAACAACAAATAGAAGCAATTTATTCGACATACAAGCATTATGATAAAAAGGTTTAATATTTTTAAATTCAAAATATATATTCATTACATGTTTATACAAAATATATACTGTAAAAATATATACTTTTAGTTTATATTTTTATATTGTGAATCACTCTATATTATTAATCTTAAAGTAAACAATTTCGTTGAAAATGCAAAAATTCCCAAACAAGCAATTCCTGCATATTAAACAAAAGACTTAAGCAACGAACTAGTTTTTTTAAAGCCTCAAGCTTATCTCTTTTTCTGTTCTAAATGGAATTAAAAAAAAAATGTGTATTATATCAAAACATCTTTTTATTCGAATTTTAATTTTGATCACAAAAAAACAAAAAAAAAAAAATACATACAAAAATTTAATAAACATCACATTTTAATTCTTTGCATATCGAATATAAACTAATTTTGTTTTATATATAATTTGAAATGCTGAGCTGAATCTCACCGGAAGAGTTTTTATATTTTAATATGTGTCTTTATTGTTATTTTCTTTTTTTTGTGTTGTGTTGTCTTAGAATTTCCAATACCCTGTTCTTTTTCCTTATTCCAATCCAATCGAATTTCAAGCGAGGCTTTAAGCCCTCAACTGCTCAACTATTGATTTGTTTTCTGTGTGCTCGTTATTTTTCTTTTTTTGCTTGTGTGCCGCCAGCGCACTTTGATCTGACCGCCTTTGTAGCCTGTCTTGTGCAGCATTCAAACTAAATAAAGTGGCCACACGGTGTTGTGACAACACTGCGGCACGCGGTTCCACAATGAGTTGGAGCCACAAGCTTAGGAGCGCATGCGTGGCGCATAGTTTTTTTTTCTTTTAATTTATGTGAATATAAAGATTGAGTAGAACAAGTGAGATGGAGGAGAAAAAAAGCTGTTAAGTGCCCTGGCGACAGTTGGGTACTATTGAGCAACTTGAAAGCAATAATGTCTTTTAGTCTAAATAATAAAAAAGTCTGCACAAAATATCATGAATATTTATTTTTAAAACTAATATAATTTAAACGTATCAGAATAAAGTCAAGAAGCTACAAACTTATAAAAAATATAATTATAGTCTAATTAATTTGTATTAGTTCTTAAGCTACATCTAAAGATTTAATATGTAATCTTGTTATCGTTTAGTAAAAGGTCGTAAAATACTGACTTTTAATAATAAAAACTTTAAAATAAAACTATTAATTCAAATAATTTTCTATATGCTTAAGAAAATTAATTTGTATTTGATTTCAAAATACTTATTCCTTCATTTTGTATTACTAAAACGCACACCAACGATAAGCAAAACACAAGAAGCAATCGAGTTTTGTATGCTAGACAGTAATGCTTATTGTTGATGTGTCTGTTCGTGATATAGAATTAAGGGGTTAGAATCGATTTCCAAATATAATATGTGTAAGTAGAGATATTGCTCTAACATCAAAATGATGCCAGAATTACACTTTTTTAGTTAGAAGTAAATTGTTTTTTATAGGCAAAGATTTGACTGAATTTTTTTCAACATAATTCGGATTCGTTTCTAGAAGCAGACAAAGCAGACCCACGTACGTGGCGCTACTTAAATGGTACGCAAATATCGGCAATGTCTTAAAAAATATTGGAATATTGGAATTCAAAGCTTTATATAAGTTATAAGTAATACTGGATATAAGCAATGCATATAACAATTTTAATATAATTAGTAAAAAAAAAAGACTGCAATAAATAAATTTTCTAACAAGGCGCTTCATAAGGCAAAGAAATAACAGTATACCGAGAAAGAAAGCAATAGGTAAATCACCTAAGTCGGCTTGGGTAAAGAGAATTGTATGGGAATTGTAAACTTATGCTTCTTTACATAAGCAATTTATTGTTTAATACATTTGATTTACCTAAGCCCGAAATCCAAAAACACAAAATTAAAAAGCAACTAGCATGGATGGTTTAAGCATACATTTGAGCTATTTTCTGCAAAAAAATAAAACACAGCTGCGTCATTAGACACACTTGAGAAGGATAGATTTGATAATTTAATGGGTTTTTTGTAATAAAACCACTTTTAAATTCAAAAATAACATAAAGTAAATTAAAAAACACACATTAATATTCATACCAGTAAATTTAATAACATTTCATCAACAAAAAGAAAAGAAAAAAAAAATTTCTTTGCCCAGCGTGCGGAATCGAACCGGGAACTTTTGGTGCCAGTCCATCGCTCTACCCACTGATCCAAGCAGCCTTGCTACTACTTGCTGACATAACTGCAGCTATGTTAACATATGCTATATTAACAGATGCAGTATGTCGCAGTGTTCTGTTGATAGCTATACAACAAAAATCTTTTAATAGATTATTGTGTTATGTTGCAGCATGCTTCAGTTGTAATTAATATTGAATAAATCACTCCACGTAACGTAGAAGTTTGGCTCAATGCGTAATGTACTGACTTCATACACATGCATATAGTGGTATCGGTTGGTTGTGGGTTCGAATCGTCAACGGCATGCGAAGGTAAAATGTTTGTATTTGATGTTTAATTTAATGTTCTTGTTATGAAAGACGTCAAGCAGCAAGAAAAGCCGAGAAAAGTCATTAATTTCTAAGAAAAAAACGGGTGTTGATAAAAGAAAAATGTGTATTGTTGTCGATTTCAGTCAAGCAAATCACAGAACGAAAGATGAGTTATTAGTGTTTTTGTAATCGGCTTTAATCTTTCACACAGCACGCTTGAGAAAACCTTATATGCGATGGAAATAAGACTGATACCTCTTTAACTGGCGCAGATTGTTGGGTCTCCTTTCTTAAGTATAGGGCACAGACGATTTTGAAATTGACAAGTGCACCTGCCGTTAGGCTTAAGCAACTTGGGTTATCCAAAACCTAGGGTAATAGTTCATGAAACAGACAACCATGAACTTTGTGTTGTACCACAACACGGACCCGTTTATGTTTTAACAAGTAAAACATACGGGGCATCCGGTGTGGCAACACGAACATGGAAGCTGCTTCACAAACCAAAGCATCACCAAGTGCCCTGCTGATTAGGAGCCCGTAATAGCAGTACCAGTTTAGACTTTTGTAGCGACGTACTTCCATCCATCTACTGGTGGAGACGAGAACTACCCAATCTCTTGCATATTAAGACGGATATGCCAGCCCGGTCGTACCATTGCGCGACCCCGCCGATCAATCTAGACCTGTGTAGCATTCACACAACTACAACCAGTACAAGACTCCCCGAAGGACCAGCCCACGACAGTCATCTGGGCAACTCGATCCCGTCAAATGAGGATCCACAACATCCCCGCA
This sequence comes from Coremacera marginata, assembly GCA_914767935.1. NCBI lineage: Eukaryota > Metazoa > Arthropoda > Insecta > Diptera > Sciomyzidae > Coremacera > Coremacera marginata. The sequence continues at coordinate 10,884,619 of OU612043.1, read as the reverse complement.
AAAAGACCAAGAATACACAAATGCAATTATGAAGAAGTGCATTTTTACACATGACTTTGCTCAATGAGCACTTAAGGGCTAGTCTAACAATTTGCAGTTGCCGACTCAGCTGGAAGATTATTGCGCATGACCGGTACCTACTTTGGAGGACCTTTGCAATTCTTACTTTGCCACTCTTACTCTGGCCGTTCGGATTTCACCATCCAGACATAGAGTATTGGCCATTGTTCTCAAGGACTGCCGTGCTCAGTATGAGAACCTTTAGTTAAACAACCATTTCTACACTTCCCTCAGTGACTGCCGTGCCAGTTTGAGGGTGCGAGTCAAACTCTTGACTAGCAATCCACTTCGGAAAGCCGACACTATTATGCACGCATGCCGACACTTCACAACTGTTTTAACACGCCCATTTAAGGTATCCATGCGGTGGATATATAGGGTCTACCCCATCCGACGGGTAAAGACTATCCCCGTACTAACAAGTTTTAAGGTCAATTGCCATACCTTCGCAGGCTTGTTTCATATCGATATACCGAATATGACCTGCTACCAAGATGGGCGCCACCCCGAGCTCTTGGTTGGCCCTATCAGTTTTTCCGTTTGCAGGACGTATCCTACAAACAACCCTCCTCCTTTATCCTGGCTTGGGACAGGCAGGCGCAACCCTGGCGGAGTTGTATAGGGTACAGTACGCTGAGGTTCCAATCGTCGGGCCATATTTTGCTGATGAGCTGATGCATGCGCCCTATCAATTCATCGCCGCCGGTTTTAAACAATTCAGCTGACAGGCTGTCAGCACCCGCTGCTTTATTGTTTTTGAGTCGTTGGATAGCAACTCGAACCTCTTCATGGCTAGGTGGTGATACTTCCACTCCGTCATCGTCGATTGGTGGCACTGAACTGCACTCTTGATGGGCGGCACTGGTGGAATCGTCGCCAGTAAGTAAATTGGAGAAGTGCTGTATCCACAATCTAAGCACACACTGTGTATCCGTATTCAGATCTCCATTTTCGTCTCTACAATTGGATGCTCCGGGCTTGAAACCTTGGGTTAGACGCTTAACCTGTTGATAGAATTTTCGTGCATCCTTCTTGCCCTGGTATACCTCTAGTTCTTCACGCTCACGCTTTTCCTGCTCTCTTTTCTTGAGTCTGAAAAGGCGCCTCTCTTCCTTTCTCTTTTCGCGGTTGTTTTCTCGCACGGCTCGCGTTGCAGCTGACTGCAGCGTTTTTGTATATGCGGCATTTTTAACTGCTGTCGCGATGCGACACTCCTGATCGTGCCATTGGTTACAAGGTTGCAGGCGCAGGAAACCAATGACTTCTTTAGCGGAAGCGCGCATGGAGTGGCCCGCCGGCGTCGTCGGGTCCAGAGGTTGGTTGGTTGAGCTTAACCGAGAGTTGAGCGGAGTAGGCTTCGGCAGTCCGTTGTAATTGCAGCTTAGCGACATCTAGCTTTCGTTGCATTCCTGTGCGTATGTTCTTCGCATTGCATAATCGCATGCGGATCATGGCTGCAACAAGATAATGGTCGGAGTCAATGTTGACCCCCCGAAATTTACGCACATCTAGAACACTAGAGGCATGCCTTCCGTCGATTACAACATAATCAGTTTGGTTTCGCGTTTTTTGATCCAGGGACAGCCAGGTGGCCATGTGGATGTCGAGGTGCTTAAATCTGGTGCTACTAACTACCATGTTTCGTGCAGCGGCGAAGTCGATCAGTCTTAGACCGTTGTTCGTGGAGGTCTCATGAAGACTGAACTAACCGACAGTGGGGCCAAAGATGCCTTCCCTTCCGACTTTCGCATTAAAATCGCCGAGGACTATTTTCACGTCATGGACCGGAAGGTGGAAAGGCTTCGTCCTTTTCCTCCGTCGGGGCGTGCGCGCAAATAAGGCTGATGGAGAAAAATTTTGTCTTGAAGCGGATCGTGGCAAATCTTTCATTCACAGGTGTGAACCGAGAGTATCTGGCTAACGACGAATCTACATCCGAATTCTCGTTTCTCCGCATAGCAGCTGTAGTAGATATCATAGTGTGCTTGTTTAGAGCAGCCTTGCCCTTTACATCGCATTTCCTGGATCGCGGTGATGTCAGCTTTTATTGTTTTGAGGGCTTCCACCAGTTGGATAATGGCACCTTCCCTATAAAGGGTTCGGACATTCCATGTGCATATCCGTAAATCATTGTCCGTTTTTCGTTTGCTGTGGTCGTCAACGTAATTGGGATTCTTATCCCAGGCTGGTTTAGTTTTCATTGGGCAGTAGTAATGTGGCGGGACCCAAACCATGCGCACATTCCATGTTTAAGGTCTATGGAGCGACCCGCTGCTCAAATTAGCCGTCAAAGTGACGGATGCCAGTTTGCCGTTGACCAGGGAACACCACTTGGGGGCTTGAGTCGACTTGAGAAGATTTCGACATGGATAATGCTGGCCTCGCCAGGTTGAGGCGGACAGATACGTTGCCATGTGAAGGTTCGCCCCCTGTTCCCCTGTTCCCCTGTTCCAAAAGTAAAATAGGCATGTAAATAAACAGTTCTGAAATCATACTTGTAGCTGGAGTTGCTTTTTGAACTATGCCCTTAGTGCTATAATAGTAAGGTGGATATTTTTTCTTAAATACAGGGTACCTAAGAGTTCTTGAGATAAAATAGCTTCGGCACTATCTGGAGTTTTTTTTTAGACACTACTTCTTATATAATTGATAAGCAGAATTGGTAAAATTTCAATGGCTTAATAACTTCAGATGATAATAAATATTTTTCCAGAGAGTTTTCAGTGATATTGAACATAGATACATCACAGAGGTTCGGTTACTTTAACTTCCACTTTGAGCGCTTAAAGTGGGTGTTGATAAAAAAAAAAATTGTCTATTCACTTTAAATAATTCAATAATTGTTCTCTTATTGTGACCGTTAAAAATACCATATAAAAAGACTTATCTTGAGATATACACATGAACATATAATCTAGTTTTAACAGAAAACTAATAACATGCCATGATAAGCAAAACAATTAAGCTCAAAAAAAAAAAAAGCCATGAGTTGTGTGAAAAAAAGCAAAAAAATATATCTAAAAATAAATATATATCTATTGCTAGATCCATTAATGACAAACAATATGGGTAGCCAAAGCATGCCAAGTCAGTCAACAGCGACACTTGTACAAAATGTCAAATTTGGCATAAAAGTCATTTATAATCGCCAATGTGTATGTTCGTGTGTGTGTGTGTGTGTGTACGAGCATTTGCACATTTAAATAATTAAGCTGATAACTCATATGCTAAGGCATTGAGTAGTTACAACAACGATAACAGCAACAACAACAACAAAAACAACACGATAATGACAACTAAGTAAAACACAGTAAAACATTGTGTTCCAATCACTGATTTTTAACTGTTTCTCAGTTGAATTGTCAACCAGCGGGTGCGCTGAGCTGCGTTTTGCTTATCACACTTCTAGGCTGACGAAGTCTTAGTGAAAAATAAAAATTTTTAAAAAGCAGCATAAAAATGATGGCGGAAATGTTGCATTATGTATGCACAGTTGTGGTTTAACTTTTTTTTATATATTGTTGATAAGAGTTTGAAAGATTAGCATAAATTAAAATTCGTTAAAATTGTGATAAAATTCATCGTCTATACACAGAGATAAAAGCTTATGTTAAATCGAAATAAAATCTAGTATAATTTATAAGATGGCTTTGGCAGTTTTCAGCCACCCAAGTACTTTATCGAAACGCCTAAGTTTTACATGTTGACTTGCCAATTTTTGTTGGGTGATAAATTAACCAAGTATTTGGTAACTTTCTATACACTACTTAAAAAAAAAAAAAATTAAATTTAAAAAATTTTCAAAACTTTTTTTCGGGTATTGGTTTTTTTATTTTTCTTTTTTTTTTTGCTTGACTGAAATTGGCAACTATGCAAACTTTTTCTTTGACTTCTTGGCATTCATGTTCTCGGCAAGAACATTAAATTAAATTAAATTAAATAACAAATACAAAAATTTTACCTTCGCATGCCGTTGAGATTCGAACTCACACCAACCGATACCACTGTGTATGAAGTCACTACACTACGCATTGAGCCAAACTCCTTCGTTACGCGGAGTGATTTATTCAATATTTATTACAACTGAAGCTATGCTGCAGCTATCAACAAAATACTGCGACGTACTGCATCTGTTAATACAGCATCTGTTAACATACATGAATCAAATATTTTTTTTTTGGCAAGATATCGAAGTATGTGCTTTCAAAGCAATGTATTAAACAATAAGTTGCTTAGGTGCATAAGCATAAGTTTATAATTCCCATACAATTTTCTTTACCCAAGCCGACTTAGGTGATTTACATATTGTTTTTTTTTCTCGGTGTACAAGTAAACATATTGGAAAAGATAAAGTTTAAGCTTATCTGGTATGCTTTTAAATTATTTGAAACCTTAACTGCAGCTACAAATACGTATAAGCTGCTAGTTTTTTTCACCTTCTGTATTTTTTCCAATATTAACCCTTACTTAAACCCTTTTGCCTTACCAACTTTCACTCTTCTCGATGTCCTGCCACTAAATTGTTGTCCTTCGTTATTGGAATTCTATAAATTAGTCAAGCAATTAACTCTGGCGCCTACATTACACAATGTTCAACTATTGTTGCATTGTTCCAAAGTCAGACGGCTAGAATTGCTTAACAATAACAACAACAACAAAGTGCACAATATCTCAACATGTCACAGAGTTACTCCACAATAATTCTAATAAGTCAAAATAACTTGGCTCATCCATAGCAATAAAGTCATTAGCTTAATGTTTTGTTGTTGTTGTTATCGTATTTTTTTTATTTTATTTTTTTTTTTTTTTTTTTTTGTTCAATACACTTACCTGTACGTTGTATATTTTTCATGTCTATAACTCTGCGTGCTACTTATTTAACGCAGTCTGGCAAGCATGGCGTTCGTTTGTGGCACAGCTCAAGAGGCAGCCTTTAATTTATGACATATTTTATGACGCAAATAAAATAAAAATTAAACTAAGCAATAACACCGAGTTAGCATTGCAAACAACAACAACATCAATAGTAAAGGAAACGTTTTACAGGTCAAACAATTGTAGCATAAATCTTAAATGTGTTGGCAAATTGTTGAGGGCTTATATAGCCACGCGAGGTCGAATGTTTTTAATTCTTACAAGAGTCCAGAAAACCAAGTATTAAAAATTGTTGTTTTACAAAAAGGACAGTATTGCCACCTTGAAAAAAATCATTATGCATCCTTACAATCTACTGATAAACGCTTCAAAAAATTCAAATAAATTTTCTATAAAAATAATTTTTTTCATTAAAATTCTATAAAATAATCAACTGAAGTGATAAAAATGTTTTTTAACTCAACAGAAAAAACAATCACTTCCTCAAAAGCCGATAACTTAAGCAGAAACAAAAAAGCAAAATTATAAAAAAATTTAAAAATAAGCAGAAACAGTAATTAAATCTGAGCAGAGGAAATATGATTAATGTTAAAAATTGATGCTGATAAAATAAGCAAAACAAAAAAAAAATAAATATCTAAAACGGAAAATATATAAGCGGAAACCTTAAACTACATCGGGATGCATTTTTTCTACCCCAAACAGTTAAAGCATCATAATTTTAGGAAAACTTCAAAATTGCATGCCACTTTTTAAAATCAACAAAAAAAAAAAAAAAAAAAATAGTTGCATAGAAAACGCAGCAAGTGAGCGTCAAAGTGTCGCCAGCAAAAATATTGTTGCTAAGAATTCATCACGTGCTTTGCCTATGCAATTCCGGTGTTCTGGCTACTTCTTGTCACCTTAACATGCAATAACCACTTAGCACACGGCATGAGGTCATTGCGGTCAACAAAAACAACAACAATAACATGTAATTCCTGCTCGATATACAACAACAATACTTGGCATTTTATTGCTACGCTTTCAAGTAACCTATATAAAAAATTATTTTACCCTCTACAGAGCCTTTCAGGCGCGGATACCAGGGGAGAATTAAGGGGGTAATTACCCTCCCCCTCAAGAACTTTCAAAAATTATAATAAAAATAAGACGTTTAACACGTTTAACCGAAAATCAATGTACACAGCTGCAACATCTTTAACAAATTTCAACGAACAATAAAATTAAGCTATTTTTATGGCTATGTCTTAATGTACGCTGGCTAATTTCTTTGTTCGCTCTCACATTGAAATGCACGCAAAAACAGAACTTTTATGCGCTACAAAACTACAAAGAACAACATGCATTAAGAACACGACATACACACAGACATGCCGCTCTAAAATACAAAATACAATACATAGAAACCTTAGTAAATAAATCGTATTTAACGACACGTCCCGTATTTTGCATTAAATTTTAAATGCCCCACAGGCACACGATTTGTCCAGTATATTAAAAAAATTTTATTTGCCAATGATTTTGGTAAAAGTATAAACATATGATATACTGGCTGAATACCCGGCTTAACTCGGGAGTTGATATACGTAATTTTCGATTTCATTCGTCGATTTGAAAAAACTTTTCACAAACTTTAGAAAGAATTTTGTGTGCATCTTTCAAACCGGTAACTTTGGCGAAATAAGCAATATGTAACTTTAACATCTGAAAATTATAAGAAAAAGTTAGAGAAATCGTGATTTGTGTGTGCGTGCCGCCGATCGCTTGCAAAAATATATTTTCAAGTTTTATATTGTATTCGATAGATTGCACATTTTTGCAAAAAAAGAAAAACAAAAAGAAATTTTTGGCAATTCGCGAGGAAACTGGACAAAAATTTAATAAGCATAGAAAATAGAAATTGCAATGTTAAAACAACGCCAACTTACGACGCAGCTGACTTGCGCATGTGTTGATGCGCACTCAAATACCACAGAATTGGGCATCAGCTGTCCTGATTTGCGAAAAAATAAAGTGAAATATAAATGCACATAAAGAAGAAAAGAAGATCTTTATCACCCTTCGCGCTTTGCTACGCCTTACTGTATTTTGTAGCACAGCGCCCTCTGGGGTTCAAGATATAGCAAAATACATAGCGCCAACAGACTCACCGCACCCGAAAACCACTTATAAAAATCATGCATATCGGATGAGTTGTTTTGAGTTTTTTTGCGGTATTTGCACAACAGCGCCCTCTGGTTGTCGAGATAGAATAAAAAAATAACGCCAAAGCCCTTTCCATACTCGATAATAAAATCCTATATATCCGATATTATCTAAATCGGATGAGTAATTTTTGAGTGTTTCACGATTTCTTAAGTAATTCGTACCACAGCACCATCTGGTGTTTAAGATAGCGCAGAAGTCAAACATACCCACCGTATCCGAAAACTCCTACGTGCAAATGTTCACGCAAATCGAATGCACAGCTAGGAGTTTTTCGAGATTTTTAAAACATTTGTACTGCAGTGCTCTCTGGTGTTCAATATAGAACAAAATAGAAAAGCCATAAAGACTACCGTATCCGAAAACTCCTAAATACAAATTTTCATGTAAATCGGATGAATGGTTTCGGAGAAAAACTACTATAACAAAATTCGTGGAACCCGATCGCAGCGCCACCTACCGGGTCCAATTGTGAATCTGAAACATCCATGGATCCACTCAAACACACACAAATAATGCCATCAAAATCAGTGCAGCCGTTCAAGATAGCAAAGAGTAGGTAAATCATGAAAACTTAGCGTGTCCGAGAACATCTACATACAAAATTTCATGGAAATCGGATGAACGGTTGTGGACCGTTTTGCCTTTTTTAAAATATTTGTACTACAGCGCCCTCTGGTGTTCAAGACAGAACCTAGTTTATAAGTCATAAAAACTCACCATTTCCGAAAACCTCTATATACCAATTTTCATGTAAATCGGATGCACGGCTTAGGAGTTTTTCGAAGTTTTTTAAAATATATGTACTACAGCGCCCTCTGGTGCTCAAGATAGAACAGAGTAGATAAATCATAAAAACTCACCGTATCCGAAAACCTTTATACACAAATTTTCATACAAATCGGATGAACGGTTTCGGAGATAAGCTAAAAAAAGAATGCCTGAAACCCGCTTGCAGCGCCCCCTACCAAGTCCAACCAAAGCAAGTCTAAAAAGTAGCTTATATATTGACCGGGGGTATAAGGATCCTAGATGTCAAGTTTCATTTAAATCCATCCAGTGGTTTTCGCGTGATGCTCTAACAGACAGACAGACAAAAATTATAAAAATGCGATTTTTGGACTCAGCGTCTCTCAAAATGTCCATCGCAAAAAGAATTTCCAAAAAATATTTCATGTACAGATTTTTTTTTTTTACAATTTTATATATATATATTAGATACAGCCAAATCCTACTTTGCATCTGATTCTCCGTGCCCCCCCCCCCCTCCCCTCATATGAAAGGTGCTGGCATAAAAATAGTAAAACGCCAAAAAAAGACCAAAATTTGGATAAACTGGATGAGCTACAGTTAAAAACGTGTTTTTCGGGCCCTCAGGGTTAATGTGAATTTATTAATTTTCGCACTGACATTAAAGCTACACGAAAATTACAAAAAAGTTCTATCCCCATGAAAAATTGGTCGCTTAATCCGATTCCGTACTCAGATTTGGCATAAAATTAAATTTGTGGTCACCAGGAGCAAATAAACGCGAATATCGATGATGTTTTCCACTCAGTTATTATTTCAAATCTCTCAATCTGGCAGATAATGATGTTCTTCTCAAAATTAAACATTTCAGTTGTGAAGCCTGCTTAATGTAAATAATATTTAAAGAAAAAATTTTGCAAGCAAAAAATAAATATAACAATAACGGCGGGCAAAGAAATTTTTTTTTTCTTTTTTTTAATTCTTTTTGTTGATGAAATGTAATAAAATTTACTGGTGCGAATATTAACGTGTCTTTTTTAATTTACTTTATGTTATTTTTGAATTTAAAAGTGGTTTTATTAAAAAAAAAAAACATAAAATTATCAAATCTTTACTTCACTGGTGTGTCTGATGACGCAGCTGTGTTTTTTTTTTTGCAGAACATAGCTCAAAACTATGCTTAAGCCATTCATGCTAGTTTTTTTTTAATATTGTATTTTTTGATTTTGGGCTTGGGTGAATCAAATTTTTTTTTTTTTTTTTGCAGGGTATCAAAGTATGTGCAATGTATTAAACAATAAATTACTTAGGTGAATAAGCATAAGTTTATAATTCCCATACAATTCGCTTTATCCAAGCTGACTTATGTGATTTACCAATTGTTTTTTTTTCTCGGTGTAGTATATGTTATCAATACAAATCAAAGAATAATCTTCCAACAGCATGAATGACCAAGATTTCGAAGATACATCTAGTTTTGCAGTTAATTTTGTAAATATTTTTTTTTCAAAATGCAAAAAAAGGGCATATTTGAGCGAAATCGTAATTTTGCAGTGATTGAATTAAATCGTTTTCCTAAAACTTAATTTTGTAAATTTTTTTTTTTTTTTTTTGTAAATAGCAAAAAATGCATATTTGAGCTAAATCATCGTTGTCAACGTTCTTTAATTTCAAAAGAACATAATAATATCCAGATGCTCGGGTTAACAATAAATTCAAAAGAAGGATATATAAAAAATATTTAATTCAAATTATGCAGTATTGTACTATTTTCATTGACTTGGACTGATAGCCGAAATAGTTTGGTTCTATACATATAATTATTTCTAATATTTAATTTAATTTTAGCTTGAATTGAATTTGATACCTTTAAAGCCTATTTTACTCTGCATAAAATCATGATAAAAACCGAACCCTTTTTTACTTCATACAAAAGTGTTTTTGTAATATACGTGATTTACTTAATTGACTTGAATTTAAAACTCGTTCTTCCTTGTCGTATATTTCTTATATAATATACAATTTGTTTTTAATAACATAACATTTTTTCAATTGTCACGTTCAATTTTTAAAAATCCATTAAAAGTTTTTTTCATTAAAATTTTGCTTGCTCCATTTTATTGGAAAATAAATCTGGCAACACTAGCAGTCACAACGGTTACACAACAGTTGTACCTGCTGAACGCAGCCACTGTGATTTTTACTGTAAAGACTGTGTAGCGAAACAAACTATTTTTAGTGCTGCTGCTTCTTAAACTAAAATAAATATTAACGATGTTATTGATAAATTTGCCACAAAAAAGAAGCAACATAATGCTTTTGTTCTATAATTTTTATTTCTATATAATAATAATCAGCCCTTGTAAAATATGAATTTACTTTTTCCTTACCTTTACCTTTTTTCTTTGAATTCACCTTTTTCCAAAAATATGAATCCCCAGAAATATTAATTTTAAATTGCTTTTATAATTTTTCGTATTTAATAAAATACCCTCTACTCTCTATAGAACATAAATGAAAGTGTAATAGTTTTTTAAAGCGGGATATATTCTAAAATTTTGCATAGCTTTTCTCTATGCGTATATTTCATAGGTAGAAACAAATAAATGTGGAAATACGCGTCAGCGGAAAATTTGTCTAAAACAAATCATCTAATTACTGCTCCTATCGCCGTTCGCGAGTCGAATTTTCTACTCGAGTCGACTCAATTGGCGAACTTTAATTTGACTTTTTAGAGAGAGTTTCAGACGAATTGTTTGAAAAGTAATGGTTTTTAGACGAATTGTTTTACACGAATTTTAACAAAACGAATTGTGAATAGACGAATTTTACTGCAAACTGAAAATGAGTGTCCTGTATATTTTATCTCTCTCTCTCCCCCCAAGATTTTTTCACAGATCCGCCCCTGGAGCCACTAGATATTTCGTACGGCCTGCTGCTTGTAAGCCAGTTGTTGTTGTTGTTGTTGTTAGTTTCTTGTTGTTATACCTGCAGATTTTTATTTTATTTCTTTCAAAAATAAGTGTTTAAATTGCATAATTAGAAAATTTACACAGGCGATTTTCTTGTATAGCACACGCAGGTACAAGTTGCACTCATATAAGAATAACAGCTGAATAACAGCTGTGAAAAATAGGAAAAGTATTCAATCTAGAGGAGGCACAACTCTTTAGCAGAAATATTCTAGATCATCAATAAAAATGGGGCTGAGGAGAGTTGAATGTAATTAAAACTTATGTTAATCTGATTCAAAAAGAGACCCCGCTAAATCACTACACTCAGAAAAATATTAACCGTGATATTAACAGTCGGTCGTTGTTATTTTTAAACACTGTTCATTTGAGAGATTTCCGTTCAAGTTAACAATTTTCTTCGTTAAATAAACTGTTTTGAGTTAATTTCCACTGTCGAATTTATCTGTTGATATATTTCTAGTTTGACGAGTGACGGTTCTTTTCAATTGTTTTGCTTTACATGCAAATAAGTAGAATAAAAAGCTTTTTGGCAACACAGTCATAAAACATTTTGTCTCCCTTTTTTAACCGACTTCAAAAAGAAGGAGGTTCTCAAGTTCGTCGGTTTCTTTGTATTTTTTTTTTTTTTTAATGTATGCACATCGATAACTCCTAAACCATATGCCTGATTGCCATACTTTTTTTGAACAGATAGATATCAAAAGCATAGAGGTGTGCTCGTAAAAAAGTGGGCGGTATTCGAGAACTGGGCAATACTATATCGCGCAATAATAGATAATACTGTATCTCGAATAATATAGACACTAGGGTACTGCAATTTAGTGTAAGGATAGGCACAATTATTACAAATTACTGCGCTTCACTACCAGAAATCATTTTCAACAATATTAAATACACGAAAAAAAATATTTTATTTTTGCATGCATTAATGAAACTAAGCAACGCAGTTTCCACCGCTTGAAGTGACAAAGCGAACTGAGGTGATATTTTATATGCGTGAGCTTTATAGCCCGAACACAACACGCGCGACGAGCGGCAAGCGCCAATTGTCACTTTTCATTTACATGTATTTCTAATGGGACGAATTTTGGACATTGTTGCTTGCCGTTGCCGTCGGCTTCAATTTAATTTTAATTTGACAGGCAGCAAAAGCAAGCCATTGTTTACATTTGTTATTACTGGTCGCATTCAGCAAACTGTACTGTTGTAAAATTTCTTGTGAGTAAGGGATGTTTTGCTTGAACTTCACAATTTTAAGTACAACTGAATAACGCCATAAGAATCCATAATGAATGCAAAATTGATTTATAAATAAAATTTTGAATATCAGTATCTTTTTGTATGAACTGGTGCATAGTTGATTCACCAAAACTGCGCAACTGAGTTGCTTTACATAAATGCATTTAGGAACTTAGCCCTACTTTCGATAGGCAATAATTTCGATAAAATATCATTTTGCTTTAATTTTTTCATACAATTTTGTTGTTTTTTATAACATGCTGCCACATTGATAATTCGCTTTGATGTTCGCTTTAAAAGTGAAGTTATAACATGTCGCCACAGAAAAATGAATGAATTTTTTTTTTCATATGAATGCTATTCACAAAGAATGCAATTCAGAAAGAATTTCAGAATTTTCAATTATTCTTTTTTTATTCATTATTAATTTTTATTCAATATTTATTAATTAATTAATAATAAATAATTTAATAATTTATAATAAATGAATAATTAATAAAAAGTGAATAATGATTAAAAAATGAATAAAAAATTAATAATGAATAACAAGTTAATAATGAGAAAGAAATCAATAATGAATCATTTTTTTACTCAAATGAATGCTATTCACAAAGAATGCAATTCACAAAGACTTTCAGAATTTTCAAATATTCTTGTTTTTATCCATCTATCCATCTATATTATTATTACGCAAGCGCCTTTTTTATGATGACTATCAAATCTATACTATAGGCGCGATTTTCATAAATAGGGTGCAATTCAAAGGTCTTGCTTTGTAGATGTGCAATATGTGGTCTTATTTTTCTTAAATATTGTGTTTTTTTTCTAAAAAAAAAGCTGAAACAATTTTCTATGAAAACCAACCAAATTTCTTTGTGATGCCTAAAAGTATGTGATAGATTTTTATTATAATGCTTTAGTAAGGAATAATTGGGTTACTCAACAATTCAACAGAAACATAGAAAGTTTCTATGAAATCCTTGGTTCAAAGGTAAAAATAGTCCTCAATATAAAAACAAAGTTACCTGTCACTAGATATTTTTTATTTTGGCGTTTTAACGCCACACGGGATTACTAGATATTCATATTTTATTCACTATTCATTTCATATTAATTATTCATTTGTGATTCATAATTCATTGGTTATTCATTGTTCATTTGTTATTCTTTACTAATTTCTCATTCATTATTGATTTTTTTATTTACTAATTGATATAAATGAAACGAATTATTATTGAATTTTTGAAATTTAATGTGAATTAACATTTTTATTTATGAATGAGTCTTGCATTCATTGAATCGATTCTTATTTCGTCATTCGCCATTCACCTCTTTGAAAATAAAATTAAATTGTACAGTGCACGGCTTGCCTTCCGTTTTGATTGTATTTCAGTTTTTTATTTTATGGTTACATTTTAATTATTTTAATTAATTTAGGCGTTATTTATTAGTAATCAAAATTTATTGTTTTTTGAAAAAAGATTTTAAAAACAAATTAATTTAACAAATTTAAATTTTTAATTTCAAAATTTGCCGACGTTTCTCAGATTGTTTGTCTGCTTCGTCAGTGCGTCTTTTATTAACTATAAAACAACAAAAGACGCCTTGATTAAGCAAAAAATTTGCGAAACGTAGACAAATTTTTAAAATTAAATTAAAAAAAAAATAAAACTTAATTTTGTTAACTTTATTTGTTTCTTAAATTTTTTTTCAAAAAACAATAAATTTTGGTTACTAAATAGCGCCTTAATAAATTAAAATTAAATGTAATGTATTTCTTTTTTAGCTCAGTGTTGTTATTCAAAACGGCAACTGTTGAGTCGGCTGAATGCAGCCATTGTTTTTAATTTACTATTGTTTGGCTGTTGAAGTGCTCGTATTTTTGTTTACTTTCTAAAAGAAGTTTTTGAGTTAAAGTTTTGAAGGTAAGTTCATAAATTATAACATAAAGAATTTCATATGTATTATGTTTCTTCTATTGCAATATGGACTTCGATAAACAAATAGTTGAAGAGCAGCTGAAGTTTGCTGCTGTCGCGTTTATTATAATCAAGTCGCTCAACATTTCGACAACTCTACAACGACAGAGTGGAGACATGTTGCTTGCCGCTCGTCGCGCGTATTGTGTTTGGGCTACTATATACGTGTGAAAGCACAAAAGTTTTTGTTCACATTTGTGCGCCTTTGAGCAACAATATTTTAAGGCTCTCCTTTATACCAATTGCACAATATAGTTTTTATTCAAATGTTTTGTCATTAAAATAGGTAAAAATTAAAAATTCAATACATCTTTTCCCCATATAAAAGAAACAACAACAAAATATGTTGCAAAGCCAAACAGATTTGTTGAACAGCTTTGCTGTGGCAGAGTTATAAAGATTGCGAGAGTAAAATGTGAGAGTAAAAAAAGGCATTTCCTTTAACAGAGCTGTGTGGTTGTTGTTCATTTTTATTTCTCATCTTTTCAGACACACTTGATTCGCGTTGCTGAGATAAAACCATGGTAGAACAAGCGAAGGTAGATGCATTTCGGAAAGGCAGACTGCCGTAACTGTCAAAACGAATTCGACAGTTCATAGAAAATCTGAAAACGAGAAGAAAGCTTTAATTGGAAAAATGTAAACTAAAAAGTGATTTGTATTGATATTGACAATATTGGCTATGAGAAAGAGAGCGCAGTCCGAAATGCATCTACCTTCTTTTATTCTACCATGGATAAAACAAAGTAAAGGGTGTCGCAATGAAAGTGCATTTTTTTATTGCATTTTAAAGTAAACATCTTTACTTGGAAGCTTAATAATTTTTATTTAAATGTTTTGTCATTAAGTAGGTAAAATTGTGTTTTGCAGTCGGACCAGAGGTAATGCGGATTTTTATTAATTTTTTAAATTATTTTTTTATTATTTCACTAATATTCAAATTAAATTTTATTTTATTTTTCTTTAGTTTCTCCATGTTACATTTAGTCAAATAAATTATCCATTGATAATGAAATATAGTGTAAAGTGAAGAATTTAAGTGAATGAAATTACAAAAACTTACACATGTTTTACATTTTACAATTTATTTGGCTAAAAGTAGTATCGAAAGAAATTAATCAAAACTTTAGTGAAAATAGTATGAAAAAAATTAAAACAATCCATAAAAATCCGCATTGTCTTTGGTCCAACGGCAAAAATGGAAGATTTTTTGAGCATAACTTTTTCGTTACTATTATTTCTGACCGTTTGTTTTTTTTTTTAACTACCATACCAGCTAATATGTTTAGTCGAAATATTATGGGGATCTTCATAATATAAGCCATGAATTATTTTGAAGAACCGGACCGAACAACTTTTTTTTTCTATGGAGCGTGAGGCGACTTAATGTATATACGAATGTGGATATATATGTATATCACGTAACGACTCCGGAACCGCTGAGCCAATTTTTATACCAAAACCTTGAGAGGGTTCCTGTAAAGTCTGGTGCCGATCGTAAAAGGCACCTTAAATACACTTCAAAATTTCGATATCGAACAGTTTTGGAATTATAGGTCGCACAGTATTCGACCTCAATTTACACATGCCGTTCTTCCACTGGTAACATTTAATGGGCGTTGAACGAGGGGCGTGAAACTTTTTCAGCACACCAAATTTACACTATAGCTTTCGAAATAAGTCACACATCAATGAAACTCGGTACGAACTTTTACTATTAAAGCATGGCCTCACTCAAGCTACGCCCTCTTTAAGGGGATAAGCGCTAAGCGCAGCGAATCACGTCGGGTATAAGCTAGTAAAATATAAACGATCGAGCCTTGGGGTACTCAAATCATTTTACCATGTTACTTAAATTCAATTTCAATTCAAATCCAATTCAAACCAACTCGTGTTATTTTAGCGTAGCGCTTATGCAGTCTAAATTCAAACCATCAATTAATTTTAATTACAAAGTTGTAATTAATAAGAATTGGCAATAAAGTGGCGGCCGTTGCGTAGTGGGTAGAGTGTGTGACTCATACGCTAGAGAACCCAGGTTCGAATCCCCCATCTGACATAGAAAGTTTTTTCAATTGAATTAATTTTTCTGTTCGGCCGTCGCCTCTCTGCAGTCAAAGGCAAGCCTCAGAGAGTAAAAAACTGCCATGAAAAGCTTCTTGAGAACATAAGCCGTTCGGAGTCGGCATAATACATGTAGGACCAGTTCTCGACCATTTGTAGTACTTTTGTAGTAGTACTTTATTTTATTAAATTTAATGCAAATAGGCCAAGCTATAAATTGTTAATTTTTCCGCATGATTTATATCCGTTTTTGCTTTATCTCAGCCGATAAATCTCTCCGTGTACCAATAAAAAACTTGTCGAAACTCTATCTGTCTAAAACATCCTGTTGTGCAGAGTTTCTTAAACTCTTATAAACGATATCATTGGGTACGTAAATGAAGCAAACATGCAGCACCTTCAAGCAAAGAAAATATATACATATATTTATAAGTATTAATATCACACCAAAAATCTATATGATCAGCGGGAACAGTAGCTGTGATAGCCATAACTCCACGAAGCATGAAAATTTAAAACTAATAAAATAAGCCAAAAAATAACCAAAGTAAGACCAACTCGTGCCCAATTCATGGCCGCAAACTGGCTTAAATCCAAGAGAGAAAAAGGAAGAAAAAATAAGCAGCAAAGACTACGTTTTAACAAGTTTTGTTCATATCAGATTATTTAGTGTGGTTTTCATCGATTATTAATTACTACCTGTTATTAATGAACATCTTGATAACTTGATCTCGCGATAACTCGTTTTCAAACTCGGCCATTGACAATTTTATGGAAATATTATCTAGTTATTATCTACGGCTAGGAAACTAATAAGAGGTCAATGTCTGATAAAGAATGCTAATTGCACAATTTCAAGCTTATCAGTAATAATAACAACAATATTTGCAATTAATAGCAATTAAATTTATTGATGGAATTGTTAAACATGATGATGAAAATGCTTATAAGGAGTCTACTTTCATCCTTAAACAAAACAACTGAGAGCGAAAAAAAAAAATCAAATTCGATTGATGTTACCGCTCATCGTTGCTGCCAAGTGACACATAACACTGACTACTCCGCACCAACGCACTTCTTACCAAAAAAAAAAAAAAAAAACAAAAAAATTGTCGCTGCTGCACTTCAGTCAAACCCAAAATCTTAACCACATTGAAATTGATAGAACGTATTAGATCAGGCCGATGATGATGCGATTGAAAGGAACCGCTTTCAAAGTGGAGCAGAGAGCAAAAGATTTTCATTAAGTATCCAGCATAAGTTTTGATCTTTGATTATCGCCAACAACAAGAAATGACAATCTATATGTTGCTGTTGGGTCTGCTAAGCGCCTGCTTAATAATCACTTTGAGCTCTACTGATGCACTTTGAGAACCTTTGTGGAGGTAGCTCTTCATTTTTTTTTTTTTTTTTTCATCCTAATGCAGGAATGGGATTTTTAAAAAATGATGGGATTTATGCGCACTCCGACTTGAGTGGCTTCGGTATATTGTGTATTTAGCATAAGGTTTGATAAATTTTTTTGTGATTTTTTTTATTTTGGAGCCAAATCAATTATCGTTTCGTCTGCGTTGTTATGATCAAGTCAAGATGTTGTTTATACTTATCGATGAAGCTCGCGGTGGTTGGCTGGTTGCTGTCATTGGTTACAACATGGCGTTTATGTGTAATATTGTCAACGATTATTACGGGATCTTTTTATGTGCTCATTATATACTTGATTTTATTGAATTAAATAGAGGAGTCGTCTTTTATTTTGTATCTACTATAACAGAATTAGATTTATTTTGTATCTACTATCACAGAATTAAGTTTTCATCCTTTAAAAAAAAAAAAAAAAAAAACGAAATTCAGGCCATTTCAGCCCTTGAAAGGACTTTGACCGAGCTTCTTATGATCAATTGTGTTGTGTGTGATGAGAAATGTTTGCACACAAATGATCGAGAACTGGACCTACATGTTTTACGCCGACTCCGAACGGCTTATGTTCTCAAGAAGCTTTTCATGGCAGTTTTTACTCTCTGAGGTTTACCATTGTCTGCAGAGAGGTGACGGCCGAACAGAAAAATTAATTCAATTGAATAAACTTTCTGTGTCGGATGGAGGATTCGAACCAGTGTTCTCTGGCGTAAGAGTCTCACACTCTACCCACTACGCCACGGCCGCCACTTTCATCCTTTACAAACAAGTATTTTAAGGTTACAAACTAATCCTTATTATATTACGAACTAATCCTTATTGTTATATGACTTTCAGTAGCGCGTTTTATTCTTAATATTAATACTTATTCTTAATACTTAATTTTAATTTTTCTTAATACTTTCGACGTTCCATATTCTTGATTTGACGTTTCTCACCTGAGGGCGGATTCTGAAAAACGCTAAAGCTAAATCTCCTTCGCTAAAGCTATTTTCTTGCTTATTTTCATGCTAAAAAGTTAGAGACTTTAAGAACTTTTAACGTAGAACAAAATCTAAGCTGTCATGGCTAAATTTTTAGCGATTGATACGATTCCGAACTTTTTTTTAGCGATTTTCTGAAACTCTTATTTTATTTTTAGTTATGATTTTGGAGTTCAATGTTTTGTTGTCGCTTAATTAAAATGAAAAGGTTTTTGAATGAAAATCGTAATTTTTGATTTATTTATTAAGGGGGAGGTATGGTTTGACAACTTTTTTTTCCATATTTTTTTTCTTTTGTTTCTGAAAGTACAAAATCTAAAGAATATTGTATTAAATTTTTAGGTCATTCAGAGCAAAGCTAACGAAGTTACAGTACGTTGAATGACCGTACCTCTTACTTAGTCTTACGCGCCTTTTAGCTACCTGGACTGAGCGGCGAGCGGCAACTGTTTCGGTCTCTATTGTATTACTTTTATCCCCTCTTTTCGTCTTAAGGGAGTATTCCTGGTTGGAAAAACTTCTCATTTGAAAACGCAAAGAGTTGTTTAAATTCTGGTTTTTTTTTATTGTATTAAGAATATATTTAGGGTATTCACAAGGTGTGCTATCATGTCATATTATCATAATATCCTAAGATTTTACACTAGTTTAAAAATGTTGTTGTTGCCTTCCCTATAAAAAAGTACTAAAACTTTACAACCGTGAAAGCTATGTTATTGTTGAGTCGTATTGAATCAGCTGTTTTAGTTAACAAGCTGGCACGCGCAAAAGTTCGAAACATGCGAATAAGCTATAACAGAGCCAAAGCTTGGGAAGGATCAACTGGTGCTGGCAGTATGGATGGGGGGATACTATTAAAAGTAAAATTTCAATACATCAATCTTTCTTCTTGACTTTTGGCACTTGTACTTTAGCCACCTTACTTAAAATGTGTAGTTTTTTTACGAACTGTAAGATATTTTTGGAAGCAGACTAGTGGATACTGCTGTTATTGAAGAAAGTTTGGACACCCTTCCCTATATTGAGATTTTGGACTCTACGGAGATTGAAGAACTTGATGAAACCACGATGTCATCAACAAATTTTACAGAAAACGAAAATGCAGCTTCTAGTAGCCGTAAAGGTATCTACTCTCGAACCGGACTTTCCGACATAATACATATGCAGTCAGAAATGCTAAAAATAAAAAAACAAATAGTTGATCAAGACCTACAAATACAACAGCAAGAATTATATTTAAAAGAGAAGGAACTAGCTTTAAAAAAAAAGGGAATTACAATTAAAAGAAAAAGAGGCTCAGAGCAATGAAAGGCTAAAATTTATGGAGCTCGAAATGAAGGAGATTCTGGCAATGGAGGAGCTGAAACGTAAATATAATTGACTAATGCTGATTTACTTACTTTATATTTACCTTTATATAACTTATCTTATACTTACCTTATACTTACCTTAATATAGCTTACCTATATTATACTTGCCTTAATTATCTTTATATTGACATATCGCACTCCATCTTCAAAACAGAGATAACTCAAAATTTCAAAATTTTCGGGATAAGCAAAAAACCAGTTTGTTTCTCAAAGGAATCTATACAAAACAAGGAGACAAAACGATGTTTTTTTTAATTAAAGAGAAAAAAGATCAGTGGAAAATTTTGATAGTTGATGAATGTTATCACTACGAATAGTTACATTAAAAATTGGTAAATATTGAGTTGTGCCTGTTTTGAAGATGGAGTACGATATGTATAAGTTAATGCAAAAATGCTGTGAATTTTTTCTTGTTTTACTTTTTTTCGAGTTTTCATTTTTTTTATTTATTAGATTGGTTTTTGTTTTTAATAAATACTGTGAAGTACAAATATACATATATAAAGGCTTTAAATATTTCTATGGTTCTGTATGAAATGAAGTAAACCAGCCCTAGTGTTGCTTTCTGGAGGTAAGTTTACTACTGGTATTACAATTTCAGTGTTGTTTACGTTGTGGTAACTTATCAAAACGTTATGTAAAATGCAGCACACCATTACCCAGTCGTTGCACTTCTTCTTATTCTTATCAGTCATCATTCCAAATTTAACTTCCTTTAAGCTGCCGAATTTTTCTTTTAACATACCAAAGCAATTCTTAATCCGAACGCGGTATTTAGAAAAGTTTTTGTTAAAAATATCTCTATTCTCTTGAGTATGGTCAGAGCTATTTTGCCGAAATGGTGTCATCAAAAAGGGTTTAAGTGGATAAGCGCTGTCTCCAGCTATCCACTGATGTGGAGACAAGAAGCGTTCAGGATGTTTTGCTAGTGGAGAATTTAACAAAATTTTTGCATCATGGACACTGCCTGGATAACCTATTGTTTTTTGCCTTATCTGCAATTTGTAGTCGCATACAGCTTGTATTTTAATGGCATATTGACGTTTCCGGGAAAAAAAAACAGCTCATGTTTCTTGGCGGGTGCTTCAGCTAGTTTTATTTCGGACCCATCAATGTACCCTATGCATCCAGGCGTTTCTTCTTTTGTTGCGGAAACTATTTGCAATCTTTCCCTTGCACTTGACCAAAATAAAAATTTTTCTTTTAAATTCAACACAGCTTTGAAAACACGTTTTGTCACATTTTGAATGGTGCCTCCATCACCCACACCGAAAAGAGAAGCTACCTTCCGAATTGAAAGAGGATCCTAATCGGTAAAGCACAATTTTGAGCTGCAAGTCTATCACAGACAGACAGACAGACAAAAATTTTAAAAATGCAATTTTCGGACTTCTCGTCATTCAAAATGTCCAACGCAAAATAGAATTTCAAAAAAATATTTCATGTACAGATTTTTTTTTTTACAATTTTATATATAAAGATATAGAATTGGAAATGGCCCCACAGTCTGCAGAATGAATCCACCAATTAAAAGAAATGGAGAACCTCTACGACAAAACGAAGTATAAGGTCGTGTTCCGGGAGTGCTCCTCTACTAGAAACAAGCAGTGGTTTCTCTGATACAAAATTAAAATTCGAAATTGTTGCACTGTGTAATTAACTGCAAAAATGGAGTTTTCATTTATTAGAATGAATAATTTTTTTGAGGTAAAATATTGTTTTGCATTATTTTCTTTCATTGGAGTCTCTCCAATAGACGCATATATTTTTTTCCTTCAACAATAACGTTAATTATGTTTATCTAAAAATTATACAGATTGTTTTGTTTTTACTATTCATATAATGAAGCAATTATGTGCCAACTACTAATTTCACTTGTGTGCAATTAAAAGTCAAGTGTTGACTTTAATCCTTAAGTATTCGAAACACTATACAAAAAACCAATCTAATTGCGCTATTGAATAACCCGCTGTAACCTTAGATCCTTTGTTATATTATTATTATATACACTGATAAAGGCATTTCAATGGGTCTATCTATGATTTTGTTGAAGTGGCGTCTAAAGGTTGAACCTCTAGTGTTGTTTGTTTGGAACAACCTACTTTCGTGCCTTGATCAACGGCGCATTCCTTGTATTTTCTTTTTTTTTTTTTTTTTTTCGTTCTGCTTTGCTACTATCTGTCAGCAAGAAAGTAACTTGAACAATTTTTAATTTTACTTCTTACTCACTCATATAGGCTTTTTCAGTGTCACTCTCTTTTACTCTTTAAACTCTCTGATAGTGTTAACCTGTTTATTGTTAACTTCCTTGTCTCTTTCAATATCAGTTTTGAGTCATTTCTTTGTGTCGACTGCGTTACATTAATTTTATGTAACTCACCTACGCCAGGAGTTACCTGCCTGCAATTATATAGTTCTTGTTGTTGTTGTTGTTGTTGTAGCTGTGCACTCTGTTGTCTGTCTCTGTCTTTTGCGTCGTTCCGGTGACACACACACCCTATCCGGAGTTCAGGCTCAGCTCAGGGCCATTCATTGATGAAATTGATTTCTTATGTTGACTTCTTGATATTGAAGTTCGCTTAGTTCGTCTTTATTTCGTTTCTTTTTTATTTTTTTAATTTTTATCTGACTCTTTGTTTGTTTTGGGACACAATTCTTATTTACTTTGTTGGATTTTCAGTTTATTTGTTTGCTTCAAGGAAGTTGGTTCGCGGTTCGTTCGTTATTTGTCGTATCTACGATCGCGGTTGATTAAAAATATTTTTCAACTGTTAATCCTTTATTTTAATCAAAAGTTTTGTTTGAAAATCTTATTGTTAGAAATGAATGCAGAGCTTTGCACAAAAATTACAAAATATTTTATAAAAATTTACTTAGAACAAAAATCGTTGTAAAGTGGTTTTTTTTTTTAATACTACTTAACTGAACCCAGGATTCATAAGCATTATGGGAATTTTACTTAGTGACGGAGATGTAAGTAAAAATATGAGTCATGAATGATAAACGAATATATACATAAAACTAACTGGATATGCAAAATTTAACTTAAAAAAACCGTTTAAGCTGAAATAATAAACAAACTCGTAAATATTTTCAAAATATTTTCTGTTTTGCTTAGAAACAAATATGCAGTTTAACCAATTTAAATTATATTAAAGTAAGTTCGGGTATTAAGGCATAGGTGGGTAATGTGGTATAGTGTCATAGCTCATGGCCATTTCATTCATCGGCGACATTGTATTTTTTAAATGTTGTGTAATTAGAAAAAAAAGCTTAACTTATTTTTACATAATAAATTTCTTGATTTCAGTAAAATTCAAAATACCATAATTTGGCTTTTCATGATGGGTTAATCAATTTGATTTGATTTTTTTTTTTTTGAAGTAAAAACCGTGAATACTGCAAAACTCAATATTAAAATTCGATTCAATATGCACTATTAGTAGGTAGTAAAGTAGGTTTCTTTAAATAGCTTGATTACACAGTACAACACATGATTTTGGGACTCAATTCTGAGAACTGCACGTGAAAGTCGCCCCGAAAAGAAGAAGTTCTGCATCATTCGTTTGTCCAGTTACATGCCATATCAATTTAATATCGATTTCAAGTTAGTAAGTATCGTTTTGGGGGAATTTGTCACGATACGATTGTCACGATTGTCACGAAATTTCGAACCATCGGAATTATTCTGAAAATTTAAACAAATCTCCTCACTTTGTGTCGTGGTTACGTTCCGAAAAAAGACGACGCAAATTGAAACGACGCAAAGTGAATTATGATTTTCTATAGCAAACTGTGTAAAGATCGAATATAGGTTCCAGGGTTACGAAAATACTACTTTTTAAAAAGAAAATTGAACAAAGTAAACATTTAAAAAACAAAAATAACATTACATTGTATTACATACATACAAAAAACAAAAAAAAAAAAAAAACAAATTCAATTAAAACAAAATAAAAAATTCAATTAATTTATAAAAAACAAAATGAAAATGAATCACTGTCTGATAAATCCATAGTGGCTATTGTAGTAAGTCGGCTTTCTTTCACAAAAAATTGGTCCAATGTTTGCTGAACAGCTTTTTTTTCAACGTATTGCGTTGGCAACTAAGTAATGGCGCATTTCACTCATAGATGGCTTTAGTTGAATTTTTAGGTTTGCTGACGTAATCGTAAATGTCAAACACATTTTGTTATTAGTAAAGTAAGGACTCCATTTTGATCATCAAAGGACTCCTTGTACGGGTCACCGTTTTAGCATCTAATGATGTTGCAGATTTTGCAGCCTCTCTTATTTTATCCCCATATCGTTGTCTAATAGTTCCGACAGTTGTTGCAGCCAGACCAACAGCCTTTGCTATCTCCACAGCCTTCACTCCCTTATCAAATCGACGCAGAATATTTAATTTTGTCTCCAAGCTGATAGTTTTTTTTTATTTTTGGTAATTCTACCAGCAGCGCTCTTTCCACTCATTTGGCTAAAAAAATTACAAGTGTATGTAAAAAAAATATAATATAACTCTGCCAAATAATAAATTGGAAAAATATTTACTTTTTTAGTAACCAGAAACAACCCGTAAAAATTTAATATTCTCTTTAACTGTTATTATTACTGTTATTACTGCTATTAACTGTATTAAAATTGCGTTGATTTTCAGTTAGAAAGGGAATCCCCGAGTTTTGATGGCACGGCGCGATTAGAAACAAAATTTTAAAAAAAAAAAAAATAAAGAATCGAACCCAAAACAACGCAACTTCGAAAATCTAACGACGCACAGTGAAAATTGGTAAAAATTTCCAAACACCTACAAAGCTTCTTTTCAATTCTCTCTATGCGAAAATATTTTCAGGAAAATGGATTTCAATATACATTAGAGTGGATCGAAAAAAAATTTCGAAAAAACCATTATATTTTAAGGACTACAAGCTATGAGATTTTCTATGAGTATTTCAAAAACAAAAATACAACCATAAAATAGCCATAACGTTGAAAATGACTTAACGAGCACTAAATTTTCTCTTCAAAATATTTGTACTTCCGAAGTAATATTCTACTAGTAAGCCCCGTTAGCCCGACTTACGCATACTTAATTTTTTTTAATTTTTTTTCATAAAATTAAAGACGCTTGAATTTATTTTTTACTTTTTGTCAAAAAAAAAAATTATAAAGTTTAAAAAATAGAGAAGTAATAATAATTCAAATATTTGGTATAATGCTTTTTTCATTGTAAAGATCTCAAAACAAACCAATCTTACATTTTTGAAATAAATTTTGAAGAAATTGAATAATAAAATTAAAAAAAAAAATATTTCATAACTATTTAGGTATAAAAACGAAACAATTTAGGTATAAGAACTTTATCGAAAAGAAATTTCCCATGAAACGTGACAATATATTCAAGCTTTCCAAAAAGATTTTAAACTAAATATATATAGTAAACCAAAATTTTAAAAAATTTTTCATAAACTGTGGCAGCACACAAACATTCCGATGGTGGTAAAGACTTGTTTATTTAAGGCGGGACATGACATTCGCGACAGAGAAAACAGATCTTGTTTTAAAAAATCATAACTCAGTCAAAAACAAACATTTTTCCAAAATTGTTTTTTATTATTGTACAGAATTGAACAAATTACAAGAAAAAAAAAAAAATTCAGAAAAATTTATTTTTCACTCCAACATGGTTATATAGAGCTCCAAACTGACGGCAGAGAAAAAACGGGGCCTCGTGGTTGCAGCGCTGGGAGTTACAAAAATTGTCCCATCTGGAAAAAAAATTACTTTTTTAAATCTTAACAAAATTGGTTATCGTATGACACGAGCTTTTTTTTAAATTTTTTTTCAATTTTTGGTGATGTTGCAAATTCGAAAGTGTGTTTTTTCGAAAAAAATATTGACTTTAAAAATGCATAAAAAATCGAAAAAAATTAAAAAAAAACCCTCGTGTCATACGATAGAGAATCAAATTTAAAAAAATCCAAAAAAAAAATTCGTCAAAAAATTAACCCGCTAGTGCCGCAACCAGTACGTAAAACATGGTTTCAAGATAAACGCGTTCAAAGTTTGTGAACAAAGAAAAAAAAGGTTACCTTCAATCTTCGTACTTGCCTGCTTCGTACTGTATGCCTTCGTTATCTTGTGTTGTGCTGTTTCTTATAATTTTTTGCAATCGTTTAGCAATTCGGTCTTCCCCCTTCACCCTTCAGGTAGGTACGAAATAACAACCACCAAAAGTCAGGTATCAAGTAAAACAAGTATACATATACCAGCTGCCGTACGTAGGTAGCGCAAAAATTAAAAATGCGCTCTCACTAATCTCACTAATTCTCTCACTAAAGAATTTTTCCATGAAATTTTTTTCTTAGAATCTTAGGAATATTTACTAAAATACAAAATTATTAGATTTCAAAAAACTGCCAATGTCATGTAACCCCTTAAAAAAAAAACACAAAAATGCGGCAACTCCATGTGTTGCGATATATTTTTTTTAAGATCGGACATGTTATGCTTAAGTTATGGAAAAAAGACCATATCGAATGTTTTTCCGATGGTCCAAAAAAATTTTTTTTAGCCTCTCGAGCCTAGCTTTGAAATAGAGAGTGGTTTTTTCAGAATTTTTTTTTTTTAATAAAGAGCGACCCACTCTAATATACATACATAGATACTAGGGAGTCCAATCCCGGAAGCTATTTTCGATCACGGGACTATCGGGATTGAAAATCTTAATCCAGGGATTATTTCGGAATCGAAAAAATTTAAAAAAGTAAATAATTGAAAATATTTTGAATAAAATTTTTTATTTTCTATTAATTGAAATTATGAAATGTATTTATAAAGCAATCATAAACTAACATATTGGTATAAAATTCATTAATTAATCATAAAACTATTGACTAACGAAGTTTTATTAATTGAAAAATCATATTAATTACAGAACAGTTTAAGGTTCTTCTACAAAAATTATCAACATTTTTATATTTGGAACACCGTTTTAATATCTCTTCGTGTTCAGAGATAATAAAA
Source organism: Coremacera marginata (assembly GCA_914767935.1). Classification (NCBI taxonomy): domain Eukaryota; kingdom Metazoa; phylum Arthropoda; class Insecta; order Diptera; family Sciomyzidae; genus Coremacera; species Coremacera marginata. Next base: position 10,857,674 of record OU612043.1, on the reverse strand, counting down.
ATTAAAAAATACTTTTTGAAAAGAAATCTTATATTTTTAATTAATCTGACGAAAACAACCAACAACAACAACAATACCCTGAATAGAGTAGTAATCACACAGCGTACTAGACAGACTGTTTCGTTGGCCGCTACACCAAATCATCACTAGTCTTGCGTGATTCTCTCTGTGATCCACTAAGCTGTTTTTGTTCTATTTGTTTCGTCAATGTAACGAGTAAATTACTCTTCGAAATACATGCACATATTACAAATGATATGAAGCAGCTTAAAGTTCTTCTAAATTTTGATGCATTCTTATTTGGTGAAAAGTATGCTCTTTTTTCGAAGATAGATCAAAGCTTTTAACTACTCAAGGGTATGTTGTGCTAGTTGTTGTGCTTCTATTTTTTTCACAGTAATCTTAATAATTAAAAAATTATTAGAGTTACAAAAAAACACAAAACATAAAAACTCTTAATTATTTTTAAAGTAATACCTTTAGCTGATCAATGGTCTAATGTTTCATCAGAAAGGTTTGTTCGCATTTTATCTATACCCTGTAGCAAAATCAACTAATTTAAAAGTAGTTGATAAAGTAGTTTTTTGTCAACCACAACTAGTTGAAATTCTGACTTTTTCCATAGAACGAACTAACATATTTTGTATGGTGATGTCCGCTAAATAAGTCAATTGACTTTCATCTGCATATATTTTCAACTACTTGTTAAACTAGTTAAATTTAAATTATTTTTTTAATTACTTTAAAATAACCAATTGAAAACTGTTACTAATGGCCTTAAGTTAATAATATTTGATGAAATAACATGGTTAAATATATATAAACTTGTAATCTAATAAAAATTTGCAATTAAAACATGTCAAAATCAGAGTAGTTGCCGCCTTAATATAATTCAAAGTAAATTATCAATCACTTGTTTTTAAGTAGTATTTCAATTACTTATATATAATGCAATAAAACTTTTTAGAATTGAAGTGGATGACGGCTTAATATAATTCAAAGTAGTTCATATACTGATTTATTTTACACTAGTTTTTTAATTAGTTGTTTTTAAAAACAAGTTAGTTTGTTCCTATAGGGTATATATAAAAATGAATGTATGTATGTGGGTATGTGGGTATGTGGATATGCGTGTATATCACGTATAGACTCCAAAACCACCGAACCAAACTTTATGAAATTTTTAGGGATACTGAAACAACATTCTGGAAGGGTTCCTGTGAAGTTTGGTATTGGTTGGACAAGAGGGCGGGGTACCTCCCATACAACCCAAATTGGCTATATCGCCCACAAACCAAAAAAAATGCTATATATCAGACGGTTTTAATCATATAAAACTAAAATTTGGTAATTTTGTTCAGATGGTTACTCCGGTGGCTGTACAAAAAATGGGTGTAGCCAGACTATATTTACGCCCACTTTTCAGCAATCGTTTTAATTCCTGAGATGTTCAAGTTTTGATAGTGAATCTTGGAATGCAGGTGCAATGGATACAAGTGGCAGTCACTATGTTAATATAAACGTTGTCACGCCTACTTTTACCACCCACAAATCAGTAAAAATGCTTTATATCAGACGGCTTTTGCCGCAGAAAACTAAGATTTGGTAATTTAGTGCGAGTATGGTTACTGTCGGCCAATGTACAAAAAATGGGCATGGCCGCACTGTATCTACGCCCACTTTATCGAAATCATGCTTATTTCTGAGTTGTACACGTTTTGATAGTGAATCTTGGTATGCAGGTTCTATAGGTCAAAGTGGCAGTCACTATGTAAATATAAATGTTGTCACGCCCACTTTTACCGCCCAGAAATCAGTAAAAATGCTTTATATCAGACGGCTTTTGTCGTAGAAGACTAAGATTTGGTAATTTAGTGCGAGTATGGTTACTGTCGGCCAATGTACAAAAAATGGGCATGGCCGCACTGTATCTACGCCCACTTTATCGAAATCATGCTTATTTCTGAGTTGTACACGTTTTGATAGTGAATCTTGGTATGCAGGTTCTATAGGTCAAAGTGGCAGTCACTATGTAAATATAAATGTTGTCACGCCCACTTTTACCGCCCAGAAATCAGTAAAAATGCTTTATATCAGACGGCTTTTGTCGTAGAAGACTAAGATTTGGTAATTTAGTTCATATGGTCAACTAAACTTAATGCATATACGTATGTGGGTATATGTGTATATCACGTGAAGACTGCGAAACCGCTAAGCCAATTTTTATACCAAAGCGTTGAGAGGGTTCCTGTGAAGTCTGGTGCCGATCGTAAAAGGCACCTTAAATACACCTAAAATTTTCGATTTCGAACAGTTTTGGAATTATAGGTCGCACAGCCTCGGAGTTCAGTATTCGACCTCAATTTACACATGCCGTTCCACAGGTAACATTTTATGGGTGTTGGGCGAGGGGCGTGGTACTTTTTGCGCACTTTTGTCACACATCAATGAAACTCGGTAAGAACTTACTATAAAAGCATGGCTTCACCAAAGCTACGCCCTCTTTTAGGGGATAAGCGCTGAGCGCAGCGAAGCGCGCCGAGTATAAGCTAGTTACAAATATAACCCGCTGATGAGAAGCACCGTTGGGGAAGTAGTTGTTACAAAATCGTAAGCAATCTGTAAGGTTCGGCAACGACTGCCTCCACTCCAGAATATCTGACAATTTTCAAGTACTGCTCTCGCAGGTTTTTCTAAAACTTTCAAACACTCATCGTCTTTACAATCTTTAGATACTTCTTAGCCAGGAAAAAGCCTCTTCACTATTAAGCCTTTATATAGGTACTTCTTATTATATTTTAAATGTGGTTATTTTGCAGCTGTACGGTTTATCAAATCCGGCTAACTTCGATTCCGAAAAGCGGGATCCCAGGATTGACTTCCCTAATACATACATATCATTTCAGAAAGCGCTCATTTCAAAAAGTAAACATTTTTTTGGACCATTAAAAATATGCGTGAAAAAAAACAGATCGTGACCAACTATTTTGCCGACGGTAGTTCCATTTCAGATAGTTTCACTTGCGTTTTTATTTTTTTTTTTTTTGTAAAAAAAATATTCTCGCAGAAACTAATAGCGTTTTATTGCAATAAAATCATTTCATCGCAGCTCAAAGTACAGGAAGTGCTTCCTCACACAGAGGCCCACTCTGGGCTTTAATGCTTTTACCCCAAACCTTTTTTTTGCCTCCAACCTCATCGCCGTTTGTTGTTGGTGTCTGCTGATCCTGCTTTCATAAATATACAAAATAAACGAGCGGCAGACAAATTGAACCACTCGAAAATGCATTAAAAATGCTTTCAATGCGCAGCTCCACAGCGTGTTTGGAACATTGGCGGCGCGATCATTATACTTAATGGCAAATGGATATAATATGTACATATATACAAATATATATGTGAATATATATTTTTTTTATTTACATTTTACTATCTTTTTTATCGCTATGTGGAGCTGCGTTGTTAAGAAATATTGCAGCTTCTAAAGTGATCATCATCGCTTAATATCTTGTTGATGATCATTATAATTCTTTTTGTACTCTTGCAGCGCTCACGTTTAGCGCCAAGTCTTGCTGAATAGCAAAGCCGGAGTTTGTTTGTTTTTTTAATTTTTGTGTGTGTGTGTATATTTTTTAAGCCAAGTGATGCTCAAGTTGTGATCCTGAGCTGCATCCTTTTTTTTTATTTCTTTCACTTGTTGCTTCCTCACTTCCTTTAGTTTCAACACAATTTGCCGTGCCTGGGAAACCACTTTAAATAAAAAAAAACTCAGTTGTTATTGTTGCTTTCTTTCAAGTGCTTGTTGTCTTTTATGTGCCCTCCTTCTACTTCTCAGGCCCGCCATCAGAGCCATCAGTCTGTGGTGCTATTAGCTCGGTGACAAATTATTAACGATCTTCTTGTGGTACCCTGTTTTTTATTGAAATTTTATTGCTGTTTGTTTAATATCCACACGGCTTTGATTTTGTTACTTTTTTTTTTTTTTTGTTGCCCCTTCTACTTCTTCGTCTTTTTCTTCTTTAACTCAAAGTGTTTGTGTTGGAAATACTGATTTTTATCCACTGTTACTTTGTGCGCTCTTACCTTTACATATGGATCATGTATTTTTTATTATTTGAAGTGGCCGCGCTGAGACGATCTGCTACTCTGATCAAGATCAAGTTGATCTTGTGACTCTCTTCTAAGCTGGCGTCAGTTTCTGGTGCGCAAGCGTGGTCAATTTTTTTCTGGTTGTCTCCCTCGGATCTTAAGTGTTGTTTTGATAGAGCTGTTTACGGCGTGCACACACTATGATTGCCAAATATTATTGAAGTAGCTAAGTGAAGTATCCAATTTCAAGGAAAATATTTATTTTCTTGTAATTAATATGTTTGTGCAGTGATTATTAGTTAAATTTCAGGGTCAGGGAAGGAACTGAAATATCTCTTGAAGAGTCTAGCATTAGATTAGTCAGAACTTTTTCTTGGAAAATTGTTTCAAAACCTTTAACAAAAATAAATAAACAGTTATCTTAAATAGATATAGAAAATGTAGTTTGGATCTAAATCGAAATAATACATAAAATTTCGAGTTTTTTGTTATTGCACACCACTAAATATACTCAGTGAGAATTTTAAGAAAAGCATACTATAAATATTTGGTGTATATTTAACATAATGGTGCAGTAAAAAAAAATAAATAAAAATTTATGTTTTTTTTTCTTTTGTAAGAAAAAATTAGCACAAAATTTATGTTTTTTTTTTTACACTGAACTCATTTTTAGAGTATTAAAAACTACAAAAATTTCTGGGCAAAAAAGAAACTCTGTTTTTAATATTTAATACACATTCAATTTTTTAAAACTAGAAGATACAATGAAATTTTTTTAATTAAAAAACACTATACAATTTAAGTGTTAAAAAAGATATCGTTTGATGTATTTTTCTATAGACATCAAATTTTTAAAATTTTTGGCTCAAAACAATAATTTTATTTAGTGTATTTAATACACTTTTCTTTACAACGAAGCATTTTCTTTACTTTATACAATAAGGCGTTTTATTTTCAAAAGAGGGTAAAGCAAACAATTAGCGGATGAATTTTTACTCGCATGCGTTTCGCATGAAGCATGTGCAAAAATATACAAATTCTTATTTTACTTAGATTTTCTATAAAAAAAAATTTTTTTTTATTTTGTATTTATAAAAAAGGTTTTTTATTTTCTTTTTTTATTCAGAAACAAAAAAAATAAAATTCAAATTATAAATAAAATTCAAGAAAAATAACATAATATTAAATCCTTTTTTTTTTATTCAGAAACAAGAAAAATATATATGTAAAACATTTTTTTTTTCACTTTATGCACGCGAAATGTATTTTGAGAGCTTGAATGAGAGTATTCCATATACCAAAAAAAAAATTAGAGGTATATTTTTTACACTTAAGAGGAGTGTTTTTTATATACCAACAAACTTTTTTATAGAAAAGAAATGGCCATTTCCGCCCTTGAAAGGACTTTGACCCAGCTTCTTATTAGCAATTGTGTTGTGCGTGTTTTGAAATGTTTGAATACAAATTATCGTGAAGCGACATAGGCGAAATTATCGGAGCCTATGTTCTCAAGAAGCTTTTCGTGACAATTTTTACTCTCTGAGGTTTTAAAAATCAATTCATTTGAAAAAACTTTCTGTGTCAGATGGGGGATTCGAACCTGGATTCTCTGGCGTATCAGCCACACACTCTCCCCATTGCGCCATCGTTGCAAACTTTAAAAGTATTTATAAAATTTTCAAAAACAACAATTTTTATATTACTTACCACCTTGTTCAAAAAGAAAGGTTCATTCACACTGTGAGCCGGACTTACCTATCCGATTCGAAATTTTTTTAGTAGATTGCCACATGTGTCTATGACAAGACTGTCAAATATCAGCGTCTCTCGTTGACATTTAGTAAAGTGACAATGTTTTGTTTACAACAACTTTTATCGTGTCTTCGATTTTTACGATGGAAAAAAAATTGATCCTGATTCACTCGCCTGATGCCTGGCTTGCGTGTCATACTCGTATACCCATGTCTCATTTTGAATCAAAATTTTCGAATCGGACAGTTAAGTCCGGTTTACAGTGTGAATGAACCTTTCTTTTTGAACAAGGTGGTATATTTTTTGTAAATTTTTTTTTCCCATTTATTATAAAATCAAAAGCATGTCTGAATGAAACAAAAACAAAAAATTTGTTGTCATGAGTCTCGTTTTTCAAACATTCTTTTATCTATTTTTTTGTTTTTTATTTTTTAATAAGTAAAAATATTAAGGTATAGGTATATCTATATCTATATCTATATCTATATCTATATCTATATCTATATCTATATCTATATCTATATCTATATCTATATCTATATCTATATCTATATCTATATCTATATCTATATCTATATCTATATCTATATCTATATCTATATCTATATCTATATCTATATCTATATCTTTATCTATATCTATATCTATATCTATATCTATATCTATATCTATATCTATATCTATATCTATATCTATATCTATATCTATATCTATATCTATATCTATATCTATATCTATATCTATATCTATATCTATATCTATATCTATATCTATATCTATATCTATATCTATATCTATATCTATATCTATATCTATATCTATATCTATATCTATATCTATATCTATATCTATATCTATATCTATATCTATATCTATATCAATATCTATATCGATATCTATATCTATATCTATATCTATATCTATATCTATATCTATATCTATATCTATATCTATATCTATATCTATATCTATATCTATATCTATATCTATATCTATATCTATATCTATATCTATATCTATATCTATATCTATATCTATATCTATATCTATATCTATATCTATATCTATATCTATATCTATATCTATATCTATATCTATATCTATATCTATATCTATATCTATATCTATATCTATATCTATATCTATATCTATATCTATATCTATATCTATATCTATATCTATATCTATATCTATATCTATATCTATATCTATATCTATATCTATATCTATATCTATATCTATATCTATATCTATATCTATATCTATATCTATATCTATATCTATATCTATATCTATATCTATATCTATATCTATATCTATATCTATATCTATATCTATATCTATATCTATATCTATATCTATATCTATATCTATATCTATATCTATATCTATATCTATATCTATATCTATATCTATATCTATATCTATATCTATAACTATATCTATATCTATATATATATACTATTTATATAAAATTGAAAAAAAAGTGCAAATTTTTGTTTCCAGATAAACTCCAAAAGTACTGGATCGATTTTTATGAAACAGGCCTTAAAATGTCACAATTTTGCTACAGCACAGTAGAAGGCTTTTTAATAATACTAGAATTTTAGAATTTTTAGAATTTTAATAATAAGTATGTTTAATTAAAGTGTCAAGTTTTTTAAAAAATCATCCCCGTTGCCACGAATTGCTTGATCGTTTTCTTTCACGCGTTTGTGTTGCGAGAGCGTCAATAAACACCATGTTGCTCTCTACTCTTCTCTTTTTCTGCTCAGCTAGCACAGCAGAACATAAAAAACAGATAAGCTTTGCGCAAAGTGAAAAGTGAGATATGTGCATATCAGAGATCTGCAACGAGTCACGTTTTTGCGACTTATAGTGATTCATGCAAAACCGAGTTGTAGTGCGTGCACTTCAAACAAAAACCACCACTACTACTCGAAGCACTCTTGCTACAGAAAGAAAATCATAGTTCAATGTTTGATTCGTCAATCGAACGTCAAAGTCTACCAAATACTCTGCAACATCAAAGAACTTGTTATAAATCATACCGAAAACCCATAGCTCAAACAAAGTACTCATAGCTCAAGCTAAAGTCCCATAGTTCATTAGGAATGCGTGCGAATTTTTCCAGTCAAACGCAGTGGCTGTTTTTGAACTTACGCTCGCTGTTAGAAGAGAAGCAGGGTTACCATAGAATTTTTTATAACGAAATACTAAATGTATTTCTAAATGTATTGGATTTTAAGATGCAGTAAACACTTTTTTATAGAATTTCGCTGTGCGTTTCACGAAATGGTGTAAAAGTAAAATAACACACCTTGTATATAAAGGGAGCTTCTCCAAAAGAAATAATAAAAATAAATTTCAATTTAATAAAGTTTGTTTATTTAAATTCAGCAAAATAATTATATAAGTAACTTCACGTATATTCACATCAAAAAAAGAAAATACATTATTTAAATATATATAGTCAATAGCATTAGAACAATTCAATAATAGAATTTATCAAACTAAAATTCTTAATTTATACCAGAGCTGGTAACCCTGAAAAACACATCATTCCTTTGAAGTGCTTGTGCATGTTGTTCACAACATGTTGTACTTATTGAAATGAAGTTAGAATCATACCGACTACGTTCGACTGTGAGTCAGATGAAAAACACATCATTCCTTTGAAGTGCTTGTGCATGTTGTTCACAACATGTTGTACTTATTGAAATGAAGTTAGAATCATACCGACTACGTTCGACTGTGAGTCAGAGTATGACTCTTGAAGCATTGGATTTAAGTTGCGTGTTATGAATGTTTCAACATTTTTGATAAGTCTGAATATGAAGTAGAAGCCAAATTAATGCGTATATACTCGAGTCAACTATGTTTATAATGACTTGCTGCAGATCTCTGGTGCATATAAATGCAGTGCTGATCTACAAAGCAAAACAAAACAAAGAAAAAAAATGTTTTTAATTTCGCTTGACATTCATTGCCTAAAGGGCTGAAGCTACACGGCGATCGTTTGAACGGCGTTCAAAAGTTTTTGTTATAGCTTTTAATTTAAACGTAAAAAACAGCGAGTGTGAGACATTGTAGAGCGATACATAATTTGTATATTTTTGAACACAAGACGATTGACTGATCACTTTTGGCGTGTTTATGATTTTTTATATGAAGTTTTTTTTATAATAAAATAAAAACTTCCGTGGTGAAGACGCGGACCACTGCGACCTGCTAGTATACTATTTCGTAAAAAAGCTTAAGTTTCGCACAAAAATACAAAATTACAAACATAATATCGCTGGAACAAAATAAAGAGCAAAATGTTATGTGGAATAATGACAGTTTTTCCTTAGGAATTAAATTGCATGTTCAAAGCTCCGCTCAAAAATATCAGATGCATATTTTAAAAAGCTAAAAAACTTAAAAAAGCAAGTTTTGTGGAACAACTGCCTCATTTGGGTGTCCTGAAGGTTTAGCATCATTTGTGTTTGTACCATCAAGTTTAAACTCAGCATACCATCGACAAATGGTTGGTGCTTTTGATGGAGCAGAGTCCGAATAACACTTTCGAAGCCATTGCTCTGCTTGAACGGTATTTTTTCCCATCAAAAAACAGTGATAAATCAATACACGGAATTGCTTTGAATCCATTATTTTGAAAATATCAAAAGTAGCTTCGCTTAAATCACTGTAACTTCTGAGCTAAACGGTAGATTGTCATGAAATTTCACACGTGTTGTTTGAAGGTTGGAACTATTGAAATATTATATCTATATTTCGTTAGAGGTGCCACCTAGTAATCAGTCTCGGGACTTTCTGGACTATGTGTTATATTTGAATTTTCTCCATTAATTTTTTCACAATAGTTACGATTACTTATGTAAGATTTTAGAAATATGAAATGGGGGCAGGAAGAAGTTTTTCTGTTTTATATAAAAGTCCTCCTGGATGCCAGACTCTGTCAAAAGCTATTCTGTTGCATTGTTCGGGATTACCGTGTTCACTTCTGAACCCATACTGATGTTCAGATATAATAGTATATTCCTCCAGGACTGATAAGATTCTTCGCAAGTATATTTTTTCAAATATCTTCGAGAAGACTACCACTTAACTAATCGGACAGTAGGATGAAATCATGTTTTCAGGCTTGTTTGGTTTTTGGTTCATGTTAACCACGGCACATTTCCACTGGATTGGAAAGTAATTAAGCCTTAAAATTGAACTATATATAAGGGTGAAGAACACAATACCCTTTCGTGGTAAGCAACGGAGTACATTAGCATCAATACAGTCATAACCTGGGGCCTTTATGTGATCTAATTGCATAATTTCATTATGAATTTCAGTTGAGGATATATGTCGGATAGGTAAACACAGTTGACAGGGCGAATCAAGAAATTTAAATATATGATCATCATTTAACACATCAGCAGTCGGATGGGGTTGAAATAAAGAAGATAAGTGATCTGCAAAAGCTTTAGTTTTTGATTTATTGGATCTTAACCAGTCATCATTTTCAGATTGGATAGGGACATTTCGTGAAGTTGAACGTTTTAAATAATTTATCTCCAAAGGCTGTAAACGTTGTTTTTTGACGATGAATCAAGATTCTGAAGAAATTGAGCAGTTGCCGCTTGTTTCAAATCAAATAAGCACTGTTTAGATCTATTGCTGACTCTTTGTCTTATATGCCCAGCCTTTCTCAATCTTAGTTTCTCTCTTATAAGTGACCTTATTTCAGCAGATATTACAAACTTAATTTTTCTGATTTCCCTTGAAGGTGGTGTAGATAAAAATGCGTCTTCGTGTTTTAAGGTTGTAAGCGATTCCACAGCTTCAACAATGTCTTGATCAGACTTCAGTGATATTTTTAATCTAATATTATTTCCAATCCAGTTTTTGTATAAAATTAAGTCAGTTTTTGGTGAGAATATTCGACAGTTACTTTGCATGTTATGGATTGGTACACTATACGTTACTAAAATAGGCGATCAACTTTTTATTTTCACAATTATTGTTGCTTTTTTTATTTCTACTCAATATTAACAATATGTTCTATTATGTTATTATTAACAGTATGTTCTATTTCATGATTTTTTTTTCATTTTTCAATACTCAGTACTTCACAGATTGTTCAGTACCTTAACAGATATTTACTGAGCACAACATTCCTTTGTCCCACTGTGCAAATCATTGGTAATATGGTGAATAACACATTCCGTGTGGTTTTGTGTCTTCTTCTTCTTCATCTTTTTCTCCTCTGGCAAGCTTTGATTTGATTATTCATTTTTCTTTACTTTAAGACGGCCTGTTTGAACTGACAACATTAAGACCATAAAACAAAAGTCAACAAAAATGCTCCGACAGACGATCAGAAATGCAAAACGTATCGCAGAAAAACTTCATAGAGTTAAATATGCACTCATGTAATAGTAGAATCCGATTGAAAGTGTTTTGGCACCATGGAAATTCTGTCTGTTTTCCCACGAACTCCTTTTCAACTCATTCTTATTATGCGCTATTATAAAGATACGAGTAATTCGGTGTAGTTGGTGTTGAACTTTAAGATAACTTAAACTTCATAACAGCTGTTCGGTACGAATTGGCCTCCAACTTGTAAAGTTGACATTTATACTCTGTTAAATTCTATTAATTAATTCTACCATAGAATATAAATGTCAATCTTATAAGTTGGCGGCTAATTTTATTATTTATCATTTGGAAAAATATTTTATTTTAAAAGCACTTACTTGCCTTCAACAGCGCTCTATTAACCACCTTGCAGTTGTTGTACGACTTTAAAACAAAGTTTTTATACATTTATGGCAGTTTTTCCAGTATTTAAGCCATTAGTTATGATGACAAAGTTGTATCAAGACTTAGCCGGCTCTTACCTACCTGCTGTAGCGAGTCCCGATAAATTTTATAGCATGTGAAAAATTGTCACCTTACCGAGCAAGGGATCCTCTATTTGTTTCTTCGATCGGCGAAAGTTCAAAGAAACCAAAAATTAATTATAACACTTGGTTGACGATGGCAGCAAGAACACAAAAAATAAAACAAAAACAAACAATCAAACATGTTGATGCATAACGAGTGCCGCATTAAGCCGGTTTTAAGCAAGTCAACGCTTTAAGACATCAACACAGAACACGTAAAAGCCGTCGGAATTTTTCTGGCATGAGGTTAAAATTTACCACAAAGCACCCACAATAGTAAGATGCTGCCACTTAAGCATTTAATTTAATGTCACTAATTCAAATTAGAATCTAAGACGAGTAAGATACTTTAAAAAATTATCCTGAGCCTAACTCCAAATTTCGTAAAGTTTCAGAAAATCTTACTTTTTGCCAGTTTTATCTATTTTCTTTATTATCTTATATCGAGTTTTTATTGATTTCCACAGATGTGTTTTTTTTTTTTATAATCGATTAGATATACGCACATTTTCAATAACGCATTAATTGAGTTCGATGGGAATTAAAGATAAGCAGCGCACACAAATAAATTTCAACGCAAATTGTTAAAGTTCAGTTTTAAGAGCATTAAACAATAAATATTTTTTTTTTTTGTGTTCATATGTTATACAGAAAATGTTCAAGTGTAGAAGAAATAAAAATTTTTGAAGACAAACAAAAAAAATATTTGTATTAAATATTTTGTTATATGTGTGTTTTGATGGTTTTTTGTATTTTTTCGACACTCATATTCTGAGTTCTGGATTCAAGATGATCTTAAATCCAAAAGAATATCGAAATCGGTTTGACCGTCTGCCAGCGGTTGTACATATTTATTGCAAGTTTTACCATTTTTTAAAAGTATATCTGTTAAACACTGTTGTTAATAAAGAAGGATTTTGCTTTTTAGGGAGGATGTTTCTGTTATCAACACTCTTTCAAGAAGTGGCGATAATTAACTAAAATAATTGCTGGTAACAGATTTCCCACAATTATTGTAGTAAAATGTGTGAAATATGGTGACGAAGAAAAATAATTCACGCCCTGACGAAGAAAGATTATTGCCGCCTAGGAAGTATGGAAAAATAATACAAAAGAGAGAATTAAAATCAAAACGTAATATTTTACTTTTAAAGAAGAATTGAGATAAGTATGTTAATTTATTCGAAAAAGCCAAAGTTTTATTTTCAATACAAATTTCAACAAATTCGCTCAAGCAATGAAAAATTGTTTTGGAAAAGTTTTACTTTCTTACAAAATTCACAATCATTTTATTTGAATAATCTATAAGAAGTTTGTATAGTAAAAAAAAATTTTCAACTATGACTTTCAAGAAAAAAAAAGCCAGACGTCAGAAATAAATGTATATAATTAAAATAAAATATAATTTCTATAAATGAGAAATTGAAAATAATCGTTTGCTTTTTTTTTTAAATTATAATTAAAAAGATTATCTCCATATATAATCCATAAATAATATGGAATAAAAAAGTATTCCATATGTAAGCTATATTAATTATAATTATAGAATTATAATATGTAATATTATATTAAAATATTTATTTACTCTAAATTCAAAATAATTTGAGGTATTTCAAGTGATGCGGACAGCTTAAATTTTGCTTATTCGATGTTGTTACTTTTGGTCCTGTATGAAGTCTAGTTTCCGTATTACGGGCTTCGTAAAATTAGCTTAAATCAAAATAGGACATTTTTCGGGAAACACTTCTATTTTCAATTAAAAAAAAATTTTAAAAAATTTTATTCAGTGATTTCTATGCGAAATTAGTTATAAGATCATGATATTAAAAAAAGTAAAAAATTTTGAAGTTCAATAAATTTAGATTTTAATTTTTTTTTTTTATAGTTTTTATAACAATTTCAAGTTTGAGTCCACGACTGAACAAATTAGCAAGTTTTCCCTAAACATAGTTACTGTTAAATTGTTTTAATAAAAATTTATACAACACTTGAGAAATCGTTTTCAAAAAATCACATGTTGGTTTTACGCGTGTGTATTTCTATAATTCTCAAACTTGTGTATAAAATATTGGTCCTGTTTGAAGACTACACCGAGAAAAGAAGCAATAGTTAAATCATCTAAGGTGGAATTGTATGGGAATTATAAACTTATGCTTATTCACCCAAGCAATTTATTGTTTTAAACATTGCTTTGAAAGCAATATATATATAAATATACACCGAGAAAATTGAACGCCTTAAAATCAAAGAAAAAAAGTTCTTGTAAAACTGTAACCAAAATATCTTTACCACAATGAAAAGCTCGTTGCAATAATGATTTATCTTTTAACTATGCAAGTGCTGCATCATCGAAACAAAAGACTGAAGTTCCTTGGAGGTAAATCAATGAAACAATCTTTGCCTTGAAGATAACCCCCCCCCCCCCCCAAACCTTAATTTTTTAACCTAAATTGTCGTATCTACTCAAAATTTAAGTATCATTCCAGGATAAAACGCAGTATCTACATAAACAGAGTAAAAAATGCCGTATCTACATGTAGATGCCGCACTTTTTGTTCGATTTTTATTTATTTTATATACACAATTTTTTAACAGTCATAAAAAATAGAATTTGAGTCATATGAATTTTTTCATTACGTGTTGTATATATTTACTATATCTTCGCTTTAACCCTTATAATATAGATCATATATATCGGTAAGATGGTTTTGATGATATTTTAAATTAAAATAAGCAAATTATTTTCCTTATAGGTGCGAAAAATGATGCCGATACGGCTTTTCTTAATGTTTTTATTGAATAAAATCAGGGAAGAAACAGGAAAAAAAGCGGCAAGTACAGTGTTTAATGCCACAGATTTTGAATTATTAGTTAATTCTTTGAAATAATCTTATAGTTTCTATTTTCCTGGGCTTCTCTTTTCTAAAGAATACAATTTTTAAAATTATTTCATCCCTTTTTCATAAAATATTGCCTTTTTATTGTGAGTCGTTTTGCTTCGATTTTTTAAAATTTTAGATGCCGCACTCTTCTTTATGACGGCAGTATAGCTTTCAGTATGATTTGAAAACTCATGAGGGGAGGATGTCGATGCGCATTCCCTTCAAACGTAATAAAAAACACGCAAGCTGCTAGAGCATTCAGATGCGCATTTTCGCTTATTGTTTTCATGCAAACATTATTATAAATAATAAACATTACCATTCATTAAAAAAAACTAAATATTTTACAAGTGTATCAAAGCAACTTTAAAAACTTTATTCTGCGCAACCACCTTTTTTTAAAATCTTTACTCTGCGCATTTACCTTTTTTAGAAGCTTTACTCCGCGCAACCATCTTATCTTTTGACAGCACAAAGCTTTTCAATGCACAAATACATAGACATAAGAGCCGAGTTTGCGATTGTGTAGGAATGACTAGCTCTGCTTTAAAGAATGCTTTCTTCAGAATCATATTTGTATACGAAGAATAAGAAAATCGTGTGCGAGTGACAACATTGAATTGTTTTTGTAAAAAAAAACACACTTTAATATTCACACCAGTAAATTTTATTACATTTCATCAAAAAAAAAAAAAAAAACTAGGAGAAAAAAATTTCCTTGTCCGCCGTGCGAAATTGAACTTGGAAATTTTGGTGCCAGTCCATCGCTCTACCCACTAATCCAAACAGCCTTGCTACAGTTTGCTGACATAACTGCAGCTATGTTAGCAGATGCTGTATTAACAAATCAACACAGCATTTTGTTGATAGCTATACAACAAAAATCTATTAATAGATTATTGTGTTATGCTGCATCATAGCTGCAGTTGTAATTAATATTGAATCAATCACTCTGCGTAACGAAGGAGCTTGGCTCGATGCATATTGTAGTGACTTCTTAATCGGTGGTATCGGTGGGTATGGGTACAAATCTCCACGACAGGAGAAGATAACAGTTTTATATATGACATTTAACTTAATTTAATGGTATTGTTTATAATAAACGCAAGCAGCGAAGAGGAGCCGGAGAGGCCATGAATTTATAAGAAAAACGGTGTTGATAAAAGAAAAAATTTGTGTAGTTGCCGATTTCAGTCAAGCAAAGCAAATCACAGAACGAGAGGCGGCTTAAAAAAAAATGGAAAAAAAAACCAAAACCCGGAAAAAGGTATATTTTTAAAATTCAATTTTTAATTTACTTGGTTAATTTAGCACCCAACTAAAAACTGGCCAATTAACATGTAAAACAGTTAACAGCTTTTTCATGCTTATATGCTTCAGCTATCAACAGAATACTGCGACATACTGCATCTGTTAATACAGCATCTGTTAACATCTGTCAAATCAAAATCAAATAACAAAATTTTTTTTTTGTCAAGGTATCGAAGTATGTGCTTTCAAAGCAATGTATTAAACAATAAATTGCTTAGTTGGATAAGCATAAGTTTAAAATTTCCATACAATTCTCTTTACCCAAGCCGGCTTAGGTGATTTACCTATTGTTTTTTTTTTCTCGGTGTAGATTTTGCTGTACCGCTCGAAATAGATAAGAAGATCATTAAAAAATCATGTCTTAAAATGTCTACTTTACTTCTAGTTTATTTTATTCACATTCTTTTAAAAGTATTGAAGTTTAAAAAATTTAATTTTATTTTTCTTTTTTTAAATGTTTGTATGAATTATTTTCACATTCGTTTATTTAATCTAACTCATAAACATGTACTTGATATACGAGCACAAGTACGCGAGGAAATTTCATTTCGAAAATACTGCGGTTTTGAGTACATCACTTGATGTTTTACTTTTGTTTTGTGGTGCACTCGCTCGTAGTTGGTTGTTGGCAATGTTAGAGTGTAAGTATACGTGTTTCAAGCAAATTTTTTGAAGAGGCATTCGAATGTATTCGTTCAGATGTCTTCTGCCTACGCCCATGCATGGTCACATAAATTTTTTTCGCCAAATACACATCATCTCAAAATAGTTTTTTCTAGATTTTGATTTTGGAACACATATGGATAAAATTTTTTTTATTGTAATATTTTATTACTGGGTCATTTAAAAACTAAGGTGTTCCAGAATTATAAAAGTAAACTTCAAGCCCATATATATATATACGTTTCGCGTTCACAATATATATATTTTTTTACTTTATTTAACTTTTTCTACCCTACAGTTATAAAAGATTGCAAAAAAATAAAATTGAAGTCTACCATAAATTGAAATTTTTTCGGGCTTTAACTCTAGAGTACTTACTTACTTACTTACTTAGTTGGTCGTAACAACCCGTGTCCGGGTTTCAACCGACCTCATCAGCTCTCGCCAGGCGCCTCTGCTTTGCGCGCGCCTTCTCCAATCGGATACACCAAGTGCGGTTAGGGCTTCCTCAGCCTGGTCCATCCATCGGAGGCATGGTCTCCCTCGTCGTCGTTGACCAGCGACCCTCGCCTCGAGCACCTTTTTCGCTGGAGCTTCGTCGTCCATACGATGGACATGACCCAGCCAGCGTAGTCGCTGCACAGTTATACGCCGATCTACGTCAATGTCATCGTAGAGCTCATACAGCTCGTGGTTCATTCGGATGCGATAGTCATCGCCGACTCGAACAGGACCGAAGATTTTGCGAAGAACTTTTCTCTCGAACACCCCCAGAGCGGCTGCGTCAGTTTGCGAAACTACCCATGCCTCAGCGCCATAAAGCAGCACAGGTAGAACGAGCGTCTTGTAGAGTGTTAGTTTTGTCGATCGAGAGAGGGCTCTGGAACTTAGTTGCTTACTGAGCCCGTAGTAGCACCTATTAGCAATTATTGTTCTTCGCTTTATCTCCAGGCTGATTTCGTTGTTAGTATTAATGGCGGTGCCAAGGTATACAAACTCCTTGACTACTTCAAAGTTATAGCTGCCGGATGAAACGTGGGAGTCTAAACGCCGAGCTCCCTTGTTTGTAGACAGCATATATTTTGTTTTGCCCTCATTTATCGTCAAACCCACTTTGGCTGATTCCTTTTCGATAGCGGCGAAAGCAGCGGTAACATCTCTCTTGGTTCTGCCGACAATATCAATATCATCAGCGTACGCAAGGAGCTGGACGCCTTTGTAGAAAATGGTGCCATTACGATGCACACCGGCCTTTCGTACGATCCCCTCCATGATGATGTTAAAGAAATCGCAAGACAGTGGATCGCCTTGCCTGAAACCTCTTTCAGTATTGAAGGTTTCGGAGAGGTCATTTCCTACCTTGACGGAGCTGCGTGTGTTGCTCAACGTCATTCTGCAAAATCTGATCAACTTTGCAGGTATACCGAACTCAGACATTGTTGTGTATAGGCAATCCCTTCTCGGGCTATCGAACGCAGCTTTAAAATCGACAAAGAGATGGTGTGTGTCAATTTGATTTTCGTGGGTTTTCTCCAGGATTTGTCGTAGCGTGAAAATCTGGTCTATGGTGGACTTACCAGGTCGAAAGCCACACTGATAAGGTCCAATCAGTGTTTTTGTAATCGGCTTTAATCTTTCACGTAGTACGCTTGAGAGAACCTTATATGCGATGGAAATAAGACTGATACCTCTATAACTTGCGCAGATTGTTGGGTCTCCTTTCTTAAGTATAGGGCACAGTACGCTGAGGTTCCAATCGTCGGGCATGCTTTCTTCTAGCCATATTTTGCTGATGAGCTGATGCATGCGCCTTATCAATTCATCGCCGCCGGTTTTAAACAATTCAGCTGACAGGCCGTCAGCACCCACTGCTTTGTTGTTTTTGAGTCGTTGGATAGCAACTCGAACCTCATCATGGCTAGGTGGTGGTACTTCCACTCCGTCATTGTTGATTGGTAGCTCTGGACTGCGCTCTCCATGGGCGGCATTGGTGAAATCATCGCCAGTAAGTAAATTGGAGAAGTGCCGTCTCCACAATCTCAGCACACACTGCGTATCCGTATTCAGATCTCCATTTTTGTCTCTACAAGTGGATGCTCCGGGCTTGAAACCTTGGGTTAGACGCTTAACCTGTTGATAGAATTTTCGTGCATCCTTCTTGCCCTGGTATACCTCTAGTTCCTCACGCTCACGCTTTTCCTGCTCTCTTTTCTTGCGTCTGAAAAGGCGCCTCTCTTCCTTCCTCTTTTCGCGGTAGTTTTCTCGCACGGCTCGCGTTGCAGCTGACTGCAGCGTTTTTCTATATGCGGCGTTTTTTACTGCAGTCGCAATGCGACACTCCTGATCATACCATTGGTTCCGAGGTTGCGGGCGCCGGAAACCAATGACTTCTTCAGCGGCAGCGCGCATGGAGTGGGATATATGCGCCCAAAGTCCGCCGGCGTCGTCGGGTCCAGAGGTTGGTTGGTTGAGCTTAACCGAGAGTTGAGCGGAGTAGGCTCAAGAGTACTAACCTACGTAAAATATACTCACTCCTTACGAGTAATAAACGTATAGTGAACGGAAGGTGTTAGTATTCTAGTTAGTAGGCTCTAGAGTACTAACCTACGTAAAATGTACTCACTCCTTACGAGTAATAAACGTATAGTGAACGGAAGGTGTTAGTATTCTAGGGTTAATGTCACTATATATATATATTTAAACCTTTTGAGCTTACTTTTTCAACCTTATATATGTAGTACTTAAATGATTGTGTGTCTTAATGATTTTAATAAATAAAATGTAAGTCTAAATAATAAACTAGTTGGGGTCTGTTCTCATTAAACATGCATTTATTAAACTTTAAACCAACTGTTAGACCAAAAGTTGTTTTTTCAAACGAACATTTATGAACAAAACTCATTTATGAACAAAAAATGGTTCGTTTATAAGAAATTGTTTCCTACTGATATGATAAAAAAATTATTTTTTTTTATCTCATTTCAGAATGCTAAAAAGAAACAAAAATGATTCATTTCCGAACTCATTTATGAACAAAATATGGTTCATTTACAAGGAAGTCTTACCTACCGAAATGATACAAAAATTATTAATTTTCGACTCAAAACAAGTTTTTAATGAATTGGGAAAAGCTTTCACGAATTTAATCTTTTATAGCAAGCATTTTTAAGCGACAAAACATAAAAGAAAATAATTAAAAAAAAAAAATTCTAACCAAAAACGTTCGCAAAATTCTCACCTTACTCAAAACCTTCGCTTTTGGTTCAGTGGGTTTCCTTAAAAACTATTTGGTATAAAATTAAAAAAAAGTATGATGCCCAGTTGTAAGTCAATTAAGCTCATCGAACTTGAGTTTTTAAATTTTATTTTGCAAATTTATTTACGTTTTGCTTTCTTTCGTTTGTAAACGTGAATGCCAGAATCAAAAGAAAGAAACCATTTTAAGTTACAAATGTCTTTTGTGGTTATTTTTTCAAGCATTTCGTTATACTTAATCAAAGAAAATATTCCAATGGCGTGCCATGGTGCAGAAAGAATTACAACTTGTCGACAAGCTGCAGCAGATGTACGGTCAGAAGTTTTTTTTTATATATGTACATATCTTTATACATATCATCAAATTGCATTGCCAAGGCGATTTGGTCGTTGTCGATAATAAACAAGAAAGAAAACTAAAAAGAGAGTGAACAAAATAATCACAAAAATATACAAAATAAACCAAAAAGACTCAATAAGTGATACAACTGTTCGCTGGGCTATGTTTGTGCGCTTGTGTGCAGGAAGAGCATGGCAAGCAGAGGAGTGACAAGGCAGCAATCAGGTCTGATTGTCCCTAGCATATCTCCTGCAGCACATTCAGAAAACTGGTAAAGCTGAGAAGACAGAATAATATTAAGAACAAAAAAAAAAAAGTAGAAATCTAAAAAGAAGGCATTTAAAGGAATAACGTGAGTTTGAAAAAATAAAAATGGCTGCTTTACAGGGAGTTTCCTGCGACAACACTGCCAGCCAATCAGATGCGTTGAACGTTTTTTGTACCACTCGATGGGCAAGAAAAAAACTGATTGCTTCTCTAGAACAGTGATGACCAAACGCACACAACTTAAGCTGCTTGCCAAGTATGTGTAACGTTTAAAGCTTCTCACTGAAAGAAATAGAACGTTAAAGCATTTAGAAAACTTTCTGAAAGCCTGATGTACAAAAATAATAAGAAATAGATGCGAATAGATAAAGGATGAAATCACATTAGAATAGATTATTTTTTTATTATATGTTATTATTGCGTATATTATTATATATATTATTATTTATATTAAGAATACATATTGAACAGAGTGTCACACATGAGACCGCGTATAACTAAAAACAAAACAAATATAAAATAAACTATTTTAAACTTGAAAACTATGAAAACAATGAGTGCTCACATGCATAAAAAGCGCTGCGTTTCTAGAGTATTAAATGTAAACAAATATAACAGAACTACGCATCGCTTCTTAATTTGATTCCTTTCGGTGTACAAACACAACAAATTTGAATATAAATCAAGTGAATAAAGCGACGTGAACATGCCTGCTTCGAGTCTGCCTACAGACTGAAAGCTTTTTTGCAGCGGAAGAATTTATATACGTATACATTTTTAAAAAAGTTCTTAGCTCGCGAGCTGATTTTGTTCATAGCTGCTTTAGACCAGTGATGACCAAACGCACACAACTAATGCTGCTTGCCGTGTATGTGTAAAGTTTAAAGCTTCCCTATAGGAACAAACTAACTTGTTTTTAAAAACAACTAATTAAAAAACTAATTTAAAATAAACCAGTATATGAACTACTTTTAATTATATTAAGGCGGCAACTACTCTGATGTTGGCATGTTTTAATTGCAAATTTTTATTAGATTACAAGTTTATATATATTTAACCATGTTATTTCATCAAATATTATTAACTTTAGGCCATTAGTAACAGTTTTCAATTGGTTATTTTAAAGTAATTAAAAAAATAATTTAAATTTAACTAGTTTAACAAGTAGTTCAAAATATATGCAGACGAAAGTCAATTGACTTATTTAGCGGACATCACCATACAAAATAAGTTAGTTCGTTCTATGGAAAAAAGTCAGAATTTCAACTAGTTGTGGTTGACAAAAAACTACTTTATCAACTACTTTTAAATTTGTTGATTTTCCTACAGGGTTCTCACTGGAAGAAATAGACCATTAAAGCATTTTTAAAGCTTTCTGAAAGCTTTATATACAAAAATAATAGCAAATAGATGCGAATAGAAAAATTTTGAAATCACATTGAAATTTTTTTTTTATTATATCTTTTATATATTATGATTATTATATGTTTATTATATATAATTATATTATTATTGCGAATATTATTAAATTTATTATTATTATCTATATTATGTACACATATAAAACAGACTGAAATTACATTAATAAATTACTAAATTGCAAAGTGAATTAATATCACTACTAAATCTATATTTCCTATGCCATATATATTTTAGAAAAACTTATATGCCTTTTAGCATTCATAAGGGATATATATGTCAAGAAAAGTCAAAAAAAGGCGACCTTCATCTTCGTATTATAAAGACATACATACATCTAGATGAATATCTACCTTTGCGATCTTCTTCGGCATGCAAACGTTTTCATTTAAAACATAAATTTAGAAAGAGAACATAATATTATTTCTTACATTTTTGAACTGCACTTGCCTTATTTCTGCTCCTTATTTTTTCATTTGACATCAACAAAATTTAAATTAAATACTTAATATATATACCTAGTTACATTTGTTCGGCATTTTTAATAAAGACTTGTTTAGAGAAAATTTACCATAAAAGAAAATAAATATAAAATTAACTATTTTAAACCTGCAAACTATGGAAACAATGCCGGCTTACATGAATAAAAAACACTGCGTTTCTTAAGTAACAAATGTTAACATATATAACAGAACTACGCATCGCTTCCTTATTTTATTCTTTTCGGTGTACAAATACAACGTAATTATTTTGTAGCCCAGCGAACAAAGTGATGTCACCCTATTTGCTTCGAGTCTGCCTGCAAACTGGAAGCTTTTTTCCAGCGGAAGAATTTATATCAGCTACGAACAAAATCAGCTCGCAAGCTAAGAGCTTTTTCAAAAATGAATACGTATATGTATAAAATATGTATAAATTCTTACGCTGCAAGAAGCTTTCAGTCTGCATTTTGACCAAAGATAACAAGTTAGGAAACTTCTGTGGGGAATCCTTGTTCACCTAAAGTAAAACACACGTACACGAAAAATTCGTTCACCACGATTTTCTTAACACTCATCTGACTTTGTTTTTGCTCAACTGTCAATTTGCAAAAATAGTGAGGTGAATATGTCAGTTGCTAATTATGCTACTTAAGAGTTATCTGTAAAGTGCATTAATTATTATCAAACAGTTTAAGCATATTTATTGTTGTACTGTAGCTTCATGTTAAATAAACTTTTATACATAAAAGCACATTATTTTCTTCCAAAAAGTAAACAATTTTTTCAAGGAAGATTCGGGTTAAAAATATCAGCTGTTCAAATTTATGAATGAAATAAATTTTTTTTCCATTTCATTGTCAGTAGTAGAGTTGCCAATTTCACTTTTTTTTTTAGGATAACTGCATAACTGCAGCTATGTTAACAAATTCTGTATTAACAGATGCAGTACGTCACAGTATTCTGTTGATAGCCATACAACAAAAACCTATTAATAGATTATTGTGTTATGCTGCAGCATAGCTTCAATTGTAATTAAAATTGAATCAATCATTCTGCGTAACGAATCGGTGGGTGTGGGTTCAAATCTCCACGGCAGGCGAAGGTAAAATTTTTATATTTGATATTTAATTTAATTTAATGGTATTGCTATAATAAACGCAAGCAGCGAAGAGACGCCAAGAATTTCAAGAAGAAAGAAAAACAACGGTGTTGATTAAAGAAAAATTTGTGTGGTTGCTGATTTCAGTCAAGCAAAGCAAATCACAGAACGAGAGGCGCCTTCAAAAAAAGGAAAAGAAACAAAAACCAAAACCCGGAAAAAAGTTATAATATTGAAATTAAATTCTTTTTTAATAATGTATAAATTACCAAATACTTGGTTAATTTATAACCCAAATAAAAATTGGCAAGTTAACATGTAAAACTTAGGCGTTTTGATGAAGTACTTGATAGGCTGAAATCTGCCAAAGCCATCTTAAAAATTATTCTAGATTTTTTTTCAATTTAACATAAGCATTTTTCTCGGTATGGGGGTCCAAGTACAGCAGCAGTTTCAAGTCCATTAGAGTGGCCCTTAGCTGTATGAAACAAATATTTTGTTAAAAAATTCAAAATTCTGCATGGGCCTCGATTGTTCCTTACATGCAACAATCAAGTAAATTGTGAAATTTTCAGGAAAAAGTATTGATATTTAAACGTGCCTCAAGCCACCTCTATATTAAAAATCTCATTTTTATGGGAATATAGTGCTGTTTTTCCGAAAAAGTCGCAATTATATTTTTATAAGCACAAATTTTCAAAAAACTGATATGTGCGCACTTCATTTTTTATTTAATTTTTTCTTCACAATGAGTTATAAAATATAAAAGTTCGACTTAAAATAGCAGAGTTTTGATGTCATGGAAATATTTTCTAAAACTATACCTAGTAAAAAAAAAAACGAAATGGCCATTTCAGCCCTTGAAAGCACTTTGACCGAGCTTCTTATGATCATTTGTGTTGTGTGTGTTGTGAAATGTTTGAACACAAATGATCGAGAACTGGACCTACCAGCTTTTCATGGCAGTTTTTACTCTCTGAGCTGTGCCATTGTCTGCAGAGAGGTGACGGCGCGAGCAGAAAAATTAACCTTAAAATACAAATTTTAAAAAATCTAACAATTTAACACAAATTGATTTATTTTTTTCCCGGGCGCCAGTTTTGATCGCTACGCCACTGCACTGAAAAACATGTTTTGATAAAAAGTTTTCTATTGAAAACACTTGAATATTAGATTAAGATAACAATTAGATGAAGCTTAAATTTTATTAAATTATAGTTATTTTTTATAATTATTATTATTCTAATTATTTTATTAAACGGTTTTTTTAGGGCTTTTTTATTTCGGCACTCTAGGTGTCCACCACTTACACAAAAATTGGTTTTTATTTTTATATATTTTTTATCCTTTCAGTCCACCTCCGATCAGCAGTCGCCACCTGATCTGCCCCATCATCTGCTCGAGCAGCAGCTGCTAGAACAAGAACAGCAACAACAGCAGCTACAGCAACATTTGCAATATAGTGCTGCAGCAGCTTTTCAGCAGCAGCATCAGCAGCAACATCACCACCAACAGCACCCACAACCGGCACACTCAAAAATGTATCACTCTAGCAGCGGTTATCCCGATCTAACGGGCGGTACAGGTGGCTCTGGAATCTCGTCCTATCACCAGCAGGCAGCTGCTGCAGTTAACGCACCCGTTTATGTACCCTCGAATCGAGCGCTGACTAGCAGTCAATATAATCACGTTGCCGCACATTTTGGCACTGCGGCGGCACAAAACGCTTGGACAACGGACAGTTTTGGCACGGCGCATGCGCAGCTGCCGGCGCAGTTTTACACCCAGAATGTAATGATGGGCTCGTGGCGTGCCGCCTACGATCCAACCGGCTTTCAGCGCACCTCACCCTACGACAGTGCCATGGATTTTCAGTTTGGCGAAGGACGTGAATGCGTTAATTGCGGTGCGATAAGCACGCCGCTGTGGCGACGTGACGGTACCGGACATTACTTGTGTAACGCCTGCGGCCTATACCACAAGATGAACGGCATGAATCGTCCGCTAATCAAGCCAAGCAAGCGACTGGTGAGTGCAGTGAGTGCAGATCTTTTCCATTAATACGATATATATATATATATAAATCTGCGGCGACAAGGAATAACGACTAAACTCAAAATATCGTAAAAAAACTATATTTTAATAGCACTAACTACGGTCATTTCTCGGAAATATATGAACCGTTAATCCAACGAAATAGGTGCAGACATAAGTGGTTATCTATTTTGTGCAAAAAATGGATTTCTGAATCCTTCCAAGGATTGGCAAAAAAGGAAATGCCATATCGCTTTTTTACGATATTTTGTGTTTAGTCGTTATTCCTTGTCGCCACAGATATATATTTGTGGTCACAAGTCATAACAGCCTACCTCAAAATATCGTAGATACGGGATGTTTTAGTTTCCTTACACCCCTTTCACATTGGTCAAGAATTGAATTCAATTTTCAGAGTTTGTGGGCAACTCGCCGCAAATCGGAAGCGACGAAAGGGAGAAAAATTGACGGTACCAATGTCTCTCTACCGTCAACTTTTTCGTGTTCCCTTTTGTTCTCACTTTCATTGCTTTCAATTCTTGACTAATGTGAAAGGGGTCTTACATTGTCTGTTCGCCGAAAGTTAACGAAACAATCAAACATAGAACTTGTAGATACAGAAATAGTTAACGGAACAATCGAACATGGAAAGGCCTAACCAAAATAGACGAAACGATTGCAACTTGCCGAACGTCTGACGAGTTGGGACGCTAGCAGTTCGGTTCTTACGGAACAAAACGTATGGACAAGCTGTTTCGTTCAGCTTCGTTAAATTACGTTTGATCATTTTGGACAACAACATTGAATTGCATTAAAGCGAACATTTTCGTCTCTACTCGTTGCGGAGCAACACGTCTATTTTGGTTGGGCCTGAACTTGTAAATACATGAATACCCCTTCATTTTGCACAAATACCAGATCGTTTTTTTACGATATTTTGAGTTAGGCTGTTATGACTTGTGACCACAGATATCTTCGTTTTCACTTAACTAAATAAATTTTAATAAACTTTATTTATTTAATAGACGGCAACACGACGCTTAGGTCTCTGCTGCACCAACTGCGGCACGCGCACCACCACGTTGTGGCGGCGCAACAATGAGGGCGAGCCGGTGTGTAATGCGTGTGGCTTGTATTTCAAGCTGCACGGTGTAAACCGGCCGCTGGCGATGCGCAAAGATGGCATTCAGACGCGAAAACGTAAACCGAAAAAATCTGGTGGCAATGGCACGGATGGCGGCAAAGACGGCAAGGATGATGGTGAGTTAGAGAGGGGTTTAATTAGAGTATGAGTCATGGGCGTATCGAGAGGCGTAAGGCAGAGGCTTTCCCTCCCCCTTAATATCAGAAAAAAATTAAAACATTTAAAATAATATTGTGAAAAATTCATTTAACGATTTTATAACACATTTGTCTGGTAAAAAAATGGTGCTTAAAAACTATAACCATACTGCCGTCATAAGGAAGAGTGCGGCATCTAGCATTAAAATCAAAATTAATTTTATAATATTTTCCTTATTTGTCATCCAACCTCTTTAAGATTATAAAATAAAAATCACGAATTTTTGGCTCCAAGTTTGAAAATTTCAACCTTAATTATTGTATCTACACATAATTTAAGTATCATTCTAGGATACTTAGATTGCAGGAGGAACATAGTCGTCTACAGGGGGTAAACGGCAGGGGCAGTTGCCTCCCCTAGAGCTCAGCCAAAAAAATGTATATTAGTTACTAGTAGATTAGTTAGATATATATAAATATATATATATATATATTTCATAATCATAAAAATTTTTAGAATTTGGAATGAATTCAGTGAAAAAAAAAATAAAATTTTTTAATTTTACATGCAATATGTAACATAATTATAAAAGTCACTGACTTGTACTTTATTGGGATATATAAATGCATATTAGCTAAACTTATAAACCAGATTTTAAAAGGAAAGTATGAGCAAAAGTATACTAAATTCTCTGTGAAAATCATTAATAAATATAATAATATTTTAAAATAATAATTGTCTTATATATAATAATATTACAATCAAATAATAGATTTAACTTTAAGTGACATTTATAGGAAAAAAAAAAGAATAATCTTAAAAATTAATAATAAAAATTTAAAAAAAGAATAACTGAATAAATTCATTTGCTTAGTTCAAAAATTTGTATGAGTTAAATAAACACATACATTACATTACATACAAACATTTCAGTATCTTTTTTTTCTTTTTCTTTAAATTGTCCACCCTTTTCATTAATGATATAATATCGTAATTTTAAAGTTTGCATCACCGAGCAACTGTCTATACTAGACATTTCAATGATTTGAAATTTCAAGTCCCAATCAATGATTTGAAAAAATTACTGCATTCATTTTGAATATCTGTGGTCACAATCGATAACCGCCCAACTCGACTTAAGAAAGAATTGAGTTATATATGTAGCCATATTCTATTAACAAAATTTAATATTTACGTGAAATCCTCATTTCTCCAACAATGTTTCTTAAAAAGATATTAATGAAAACATATTGACTTAAGTCCTAATTAAGCCCCATTACATTTACAATCATCGCCTAAATATAGTTAAGAAAATATTTCCATAAAATGTCATCTTATTTAAATAGCCTATAATGACTTAAGCCGTTCTTGCAAATTTTTTTCCAAATTTAGTTATCGTAAAAAAGAGAGTTGCTTTAAGAACCAAAGTAAAGATCAGAGATTATTGCAAATTGAGAAAGTTTAAACACATGTTCTATCTCTACAAAGTCGATTAGTGCATTTTTAGTGGGACGGTTTTAGGAGAGCGATATCGACATAAACGATGAATGTAAATGACATGTGCTCTCAGTTTTTGTAAAAAGTGCAGCTAGGCTATTTTAATTAAAGCACTGTTTTAAAATGATTTCAGTTAAGCTAAATCGTCTGATAAGTTCAGTAAAGTATTAAGGGTACAGATGATAAAACATTTATATATCAACTTATATTGAATATTGCTTTTTAAATTTATTCATAAAATAAACAAATATAGTATAGATTCAATCGAAAACGAACAAAATGAAGAACATGTCTTTTTTAGAAAGCAGCGAGGCTGATTTAACTTCTAATTTTTCAACGCTCTACTACGTAGTGGGGTTGAAGAAGATAAGTCAACTCATCACGAAGTTCTACATTTTTACAGTCCAAGGCCAGTCCAAGATCCCAACTATGAATCTTCAATTGCTGATGAGACCGATAAAAGTAATGATTTGGAAGAAGTTAAACTGAACGAAGCGCCGACCACGTCTCAAAGAGCGTATTCGCGAAAAATCTCATTCACAAGACGAAACCAGGGGAAAACATACGTAAATGCGATGGGAAATGTTGTGCCAGAGAGAAAATTCAGACCTCTGGTGCTTGATTGAAAAATTACGAATTTGTTTCTTTAATAAACTATTAGAAATTTAAAATGACCTAATTCTATGGCATGGTAAATTTTAATATATAAAAGCCGCTGAACTCAATATATGTAAGGCAACAAATGGAACAGTCCTTAACAATAACAGCCTAACTCGACATAATCCATCCGACTTCGTATTTTACATTTGCCATAGGCATTTATGTTTCTTTTTATTAAATATCTCGTAAACAAATTAAGCTATAATTTTCGTTTTTGATCTCAACATTGCGTGAGTAACAATCTTACATTTTGCATTAAAATTTTTTAAATACACATTTTTAATTCTTTCAGAAACGCTTCTATATATAAAAACTGATTTTTCTCGAAAGCATGATTTTCGCCTTAGGCTATTAATGCTTGTAACCACAGATATAAATCACATGATTTAAAATCACAAATGATTGAATTGTTTTACAGCTCTGTGAATTGCACACAGGAGAAATCTCTCTTAGGTGTGATATAATTAATTTAAATTGTTTGTGTCAGGTCAGAAAGATTTTGAACCACTTTCATGATTTTCATAAGTGACGGCCGTTGCGCAGTGGGTAGAGTGAGTGGTCCATACGCCAGATAACCCTTGTTCGAATCCTTCATCTGACACAGAAAATTTTTTCAATTGACTTAATTTTTCTGTTCGGTCGTCACCTCTCTGCAGACAATGGCAAGCCACAGAGAGTAAAAACTGCCATGAAAAGCTTCTTGAGAACATAAGCCGTTCGGAGTCGGCATAAAACATGTAGGTTCAGCTTTCGATCATTTTGTTTTCAAAAATTTGACAACACACACAACACAATTAAAACTCGGTCAAAGTCCTTTCAAGGGCTGAAATTGCCATTTCGTGTATTTTTCCATGATTTTAAATGTTTGCTTCACTACTCGATGTATTGCACTAACAGCTATTTTTGACAACAGTAAGTTTCACTTCTCATGAGAATATAGCCCATTGTCAATGCTAACTGGTTAATTATACCATGCCTTGTCAGTATACCATGCACTCAAATAAAGTTCCATATAAACGTTGAAGATCTACACAAAGTGAAGAGAAGAAAAGCTTGCAACATAGACGCTTTCTCTATTTTCAGTTCGCCGCTCACATTGTGCTCTCTTCTGAGCCAGAGAACTGGTGGCGAAATTATTAGGAAAGTAAAAGTGATGCGAAGTTTTTATGGAAAACATGTTTGGTTGCATAAATTCGATTTGAATAATATGCATTGTGAAGTCAAATTCTTTTGGAAAATATATAATTACCAAAACCTAAAAATATTATTCAACATAACACTGTGCGACAGTCCAAAATACCTGGGAGATAATGCTATTTTCAAAATCCAGACTTACGTTTAAAAAACCGATTTTGCCCTCCTTTGCCCAATTTTACCGATTTTAAAAATGTAACGTGTAATGTGTAAATGTAATATATATACTGTTTGGCACAACTTGAGAAAGCTGTGTGTATTTACTCTGCAAATACAACTTTTTTCTCAAATTTTTCGACTTTTTTCAATTTTGACGATTTTTCTATATGTACACTAAATTATATAGAGATCACACTAGTTCTGTATGGATTCAAAAAAACATTTATAAGCAATTTTGATACAATTTTTAAAATTTTTTAAAATCCATCAGTAATTGACAAAATTATTAAACTTTTCATGAAAAGAGATTTTTTTTCGAAAAATACATTGCAAATTTGTAAATAACAAATTAGACTCTGGAAAGGAAAAAATTTGACGACCGCTGCTGTTAGAATTTTTTTTTTGGACTGTCAATTAAGTAGAAGCTGAACAAAAGAAAGAATGAAAAAAAACACACAAAAGCATTCTACTGGCATTTAAAAAAAAACAAAAAAAAAATCTTGTCATGAAAAGTTCAATAAGTTGAGTCAGTGGCTTTTTTACAAAAATCTATTTTTATCAAAAGTTAAATAACTTTGTCAATTACTAGCCTAAGGCTAAAGGCTAAATTGTGTTTTACTTATAATTTAATATATTTTATGAATCCATACAGTATAAGTGTGGTCTCTATATAATTTAGTGAATAGAAAAATCATCAAAGTTGAAAAAAGTCGAAAATATTGAAAAAAGTGGTATTTGCAGAGTAAATACACACAGTTTTCTTAAGTTATCCCAAACAACTTTTATACTGTTTGAAAGGTTCAGGTATTGGCTTTTAGGACCCGGCTGAATTTTTCGGTAAAATCGGTTGGCAAGCAGTTAAGTTATAGGCCAATAAGTGGGCAAAGGTAGGCAAAATCGGGTTTTTTCCCGATTTTTATGAAACCTCACCATGCATGCATGGCAATTAATTTTCTTAATATTAGGTACCGTCATGAAATAAATCTAGTCCTAAAACTAAAACCTTAAACACAAAACTAGTCCTTGATTTATCTCAATAACAATTAATTTCAATTTTATTCAATGATACTCAAAAGTATTTCTTAATTTAATGATTTTTAACTTTGCCAAACGATTTTCAATAAAAATAAAAAAAAAACAAAACTTGTTTTTATGTGGTCGAATAATTTACTCTAATTATAAATGCTAGAATAATCAATACAAAACTATTTTCTTTCCTCCTTTCAGATCTCAAGCCCTCGCTTTCGCTGGACCATCGTCTCAGCCTGCCCAACAATCTTGGCTCCTCTTCGCTTGCTGTCAAGCTTCAAGCTGATCTGGGACTCAAGAGCAGTCACGCCAACAGCAGCAGCAGCGGCGGCAACAGCAATAATCCACTACATAATCTCAGTCTCGGCGGTACTTCCCTTAGCCATCACATGCATCTGCCTGCCTCTTCTGTGCAACATAGTCGGCATTCAACTTCCAATCATTCCACCACATCCGCCACACCAAATTCTAGCAGCGCTGCTGGCGCCTCTTCGGCCCTAAACTCGCATCTCTACTCTCCGCCCACATCACATCATCATTCGGTACAATCACAGCAATCCTCGCAACAACTGACGCAGGGCTTTGTAGGCAGCAGTCATGCTTCCACGAAGTATGAACATCTGCTTCATGCCACTACTTCACCCAGCAGCAGCGGCGCCAGCGTAGGCAACAATAATTCCTCAGGGCTGCTGTCGAATGGCATTTCAGCCAGCACACAAAGTCCAAACTATCATCATTCTGCGGCGGCAGCCGCTATGCATCTGCATCATCATCATCATCACCATATGGCGCATCATGCACATCACTCGGCGGCCGCTGCTGCAGCTGCTGCCGCAGCACATCATTCAACGGCACTGAGTCAGCACACGGCCAGTGGTGGTGGCGGCAGTTACGGCGTCAAGTCCGAATCAAATGCCACAAACTACGACTATGTGAATAACTGTTATTTTGGCGGCTCATTCGGTGCATTGAGCGCCTCAACAGCCAGTGGCGGTGTGCATGGTACGGCCAGCGAACTAGCCGGCTATCATCATCAACACAATGTTATACAGGCAGCCAAACTGATGGCAACATCTTAAAAACGTTGAGAAAAAATTTAAGGAGAGATGTGTAAAGATGTGCCTTTGGAACAGGCTAAAATAGAAGACTTTCCTAAACTTACTTAGCCTATAATGAAAATATATAAAAAAAAGAATCCTTTAAATAAATTTAAGCCATTGTACAATTAATTTGGCATTTAAGCATCCAATATTCACAAGAAATGTCTTAAAGCGTTAGATTCATTACAATAGCCTAAAAGCTAAGATAAACATTATTATATGAGAAAAAATAATATTTAATAATTAACTAGAAAATAAATTGTATTTAAATAAATTAGTATTGTGACAAAAATAAATATTAGATAAACTTATTGATTGGTAGCAGCCTTAAAGCTACTAGGTATAATTTAAATACATAATTCTACTACTGTTGCACTGTATATTTAAGTTTAAAACTTTAAAAATTAAAAATCTTTTTAGAAAATCAAACAACGCTTTATAAAAAAAAACGTATGCGTTTGCGTGTTTCACTAAATTTTAAAGGGCTGTATAACTTTTTAACGGTAATGTATTTATAGAAAATAAATTTGAAAGAAAAATTGATCGTCAATAATGTTCAGTCTTTATTAATGGAGATAATTATTAAAATTATATTCACGTTCTTTGAGCTGATATAATAGCTGGCATGTTGTACATACTGTTATAAAAATTGCTCATATAAACTGCTAGTTATGTTATTGAAATTAATATATAGTTAGGACACTAACCACTATTTAAAAGCTAAGACTTAAACCTTATAGAAAGCAGTCAAGTGGATTGTATTTTATAGCAAATGGAAGTCATTAAGTGAGAACAACAACCGATTAGAGTAACCAGAGCTAAAATTTTGAATCTATAATCGCAAGTGTTGAGCGACAATCATCTATATGATGAGTTCTGTTCTAGTAAGCAAAAGTTTTTAAGTTTTTGACAGTTGTTTTAATATATTTTACTAGAACGCTTTCTAGTGCTTAGATAAAAAATAGTAAAAGAGAGCGACAATGAGAGAGCAACGCATTTTCTCTCCACGACAAAAGCTATAATTTTTTGCTCGAGAAATTTTTGTCAAATAAGAAAAGGTAATAATAGGATGATAAGAATCAAAAATCAAAACGTTATAAATTGCAATTCTTACTTGTTTTTGCATTATAACTTAATAATTATGAATATGGAAAATGTTTGAATGCACTACAACATTAATAGGTCTGTTCGCATACTCTTTCAGTAAAAACTTGCCAATACCAACTTTTTGAGAGTAAGAAAAAAATTCTCTCGCAAGAATTTTGGTAGATTTTAAGACGATTGCTTTTCGTCTCTCTATCAGGGATGATATTTGGGGGCTTTTGGGGCTTTTTTGAGACCTTTTTGATTTCGCAAGCCCCAAAGACCTTTCGATTCATTTTAGGCCCTTTTTCTGAAATTCTACTAAAAAAATATCAAGTATTATGTAATCAAAGTACAAATTTTAATGCTGAATTTCTTCCAAACCGTATATTTCTTAAAATTTATGACTCGAAAACACTATTATATTACCGATTTTTTTAGACCTAAATTTTTTTGGTGGAAAAAATCGCTTGTTTATGCAAATAATTGTTTATTACTTCTTAAGCATTTATTTAAGATACATTTTGATGCCATAATCTGAAAGAGCTTAAAATACGTCGGAAATTATTTTTGGTGCAAATAAAATAAAAAAAAAAAATGGACAAAAATTCTTTGGAAATTGACGCTATAGAATTACTTTGGGATACTAATAAAAGTAAAATCGGTTCAAAAATGTAGACATTCTTTTGGAGAGTGTGCAGGAATTTTCATACTTCCTCCATTATAGTAGATACCAAATGTTTGTAAGGAGTCTTCGTGTAGATGACAATCAATAATACAAAAATGGATTATTCTTCATAATGCTAACATGGTGGCTTTATATAAAATATAAGAACGTCAGTTTTTTAAAAATGTGCGTAGGCATATATAGCTAAAATATAGTTTAAAAAAGCAGAATTGGGAAGAATTGTTAAAGTTTTTTTATTTTTTTAAAGCTATAATTTCAAAACATTCAACAGAACTTATTTTATTGAGAACGATTTTATTACAAATTTAAAATTTCTGAAAATTCTTGAACTTCAAAAAAATTAAGACGGCGGAAACTGCGATGGAATATTTTTTGTCACCTTAATCAACGTGATTTAACTAATTTTGTTGTTCAAGGCTCTATATTCCAAAATTTTATAACATTTATGAAATTATTCTTTATTCAATTTAGTCGTTCCTGAATATATTTTTTTGGTAGAACTGATTTTGTTTTGGTATCATGCCAATTTCGTCCCGCATCATTGATTTGTCTATTTACAAGTCTTAACGCATATCTTTCCTCATATATTTCTGACATTATTATGTATATTACAAAGGACTCAAAAATACTCCTAATAAAATACTCCAATTTGCGGTTTTCTGTGGAAATGCTTTTCTATTTTTATTTGTATTATTAACTTATTAAATAAATGGCTTTGTTAAAATATTTTTGGAGAATTTAACTGATATGGATTATTTTTTTAGCATATTCTTGACTTTTGCAATCTATGCACATTGCACAATGCACCTTCTTGCTAAGGTAAAAAAAACAATTATTCTACATATCTTTGATCCACAATTTTTGATTCTGAGAGCTGATCGTTTTACCTAAAGTGTACTATTTTTGTGACAAACCAAAAACTTCCCCGCTTAGGTTAAAACAGTGAAAGCAAAAAAAAAACACGAAAACATGATAACTGAACTTCAAATTACCTACCTAACCTATTTTTTTATTTTTTTTAGTTTTTATTTTTTTTTTTTTTTTTATCTTTATTTTTTTATTTTAATTTTATCTTATTTGATTTATAATCACTGTCAATAGCACCGTTGAGAACGTCAAATGTAAAACATGAGGTGAGTAATTTTCTTCTGGTTGATAGAGGCAT
Organism: Coremacera marginata; assembly: GCA_914767935.1. Classification (NCBI taxonomy): domain Eukaryota; kingdom Metazoa; phylum Arthropoda; class Insecta; order Diptera; family Sciomyzidae; genus Coremacera; species Coremacera marginata. The sequence continues at coordinate 10,822,285 of OU612043.1, read as the reverse complement.
CAATTTTGTTATAAAAACGAAAACAAATTCCCATAAGAAGTACATTGAGTTTTTTGACAGCGAAGAGGCAGCGGAATTTTTTTTTCGCTAGGTAGTACGCTGTTGAAGGAAAAAATTTGTTTAGTAAAGCCTTGTTCACAACCATGTGTGCACTGGCGTGGAAACTTCACATTCAACAATAAAAAAATAAGCAATATGTTGTGTGTATATACAGTGCCGGACAAAACAATAAGCACAACTAGTTGTGACATAAACATCATAAAACAAAACTTTGTTAAAGAAATGAAAAAAATCGATGTCTTTTAACTTTTATTTATTTCTTCAATTAGTTAAATTTATTCTTAAAATAAAGACAAAAACAATTAAATATAAGGGAGAAAAAGAAGAAAAATATACATACGGTACCTTTTCGAAAGGACAAAAAAATGAGAACACTCCAAAAAGTAATTGAAAAAAAATAAAGTTGTTATCTTAAATTATATTTTAATGCTAATATTTTGTGGAATAGCCTTTGTTCTCCAAAACTGCTTTGCACCTTTTGGGCACAGAGTCCACTAGAGATGCACAAGTAGCCTGGGGTATAGAATACCAGGCTTGTTGGATATTTTCCCATAAATTATCTTTGCTTGTGGATCTGACACTCCCAATCTTCTCCTTAACTATACTCCACAAGTTCTCAATTGGATTGAGGTCGGGAGATTGGGAAGGCCAGACCATAACATCAATTTGCTTCTTCGTAAGCCAGTTCCTTGCAAGGATTGAGGTGTGTTTCGGGTCGTTATCCTGTTGCAGTTTCCATTTTATAGGCATCTCCCAGTCTGCAAAAGGAAGCATTGCCTCCTCAAGGATATGGACGTAGAGAAACCTGTCCATTGTTTCTTTTATCCAATACAGAGGCCCCACACCATACCACGAGAAGCTTTCCCATACCATAATACTTCCACCTCCATGTTTAATGGTTTTTAGCGTGTATTTCGGGTACAACTCTGCACTTTTCGGGCGCCTAACCCAACGTTTGCCATCACTTCCAATAAGGTTTACCTTCGATTCGTCTGTCCATAACACGTTACGCCATTTTTTTATATTTGTTGGACCATCCCACTCTATGTGTGCTTTAGCAAACTCGATGCGACACTTTCGATGTCTTTGTGTCAACAATGGTACTTTCCGTGCTGATCTTCCATAAAGCTTCCTTTCGACTAAACGTCTCCTTATTGTCCGAGTACAAATTTGGACACCTGTCTCTTCTCTAATTGCAGCAGCTGCCTTAAATGGGCTACGTGCCGCCAAAATTTTAATGCGATCATCGTCTGTATATGTGGTTTTGCGGGGCCTTCCTATTTTGCATCCAATTTTTTTAGGTAATAAGGCTTGATGGACAAGTGTCGAAGATCTGCCGATAGTTTTAGCTATTTTTCTTATACTTTGTCACTCATTTCGCAGACTTTTGACCAAATCGCGCTCCTCTTTACTGCAGTGCTTTGCTCGTCCCATTCTGCTGCTAAATTTCAGATCAATTGGGTTGAAATCTTTCGAATTACTCTAAATATTAATTTTTTAATACTTATCAGTGCAAACTATACAAAAATATTTTAAAAAAAAAGTTTTATTTTGCTGTTCTTATTTTATTGTCCACCTTTGCGCTCTTTGGTAATGTCTCATAAAGCTGTGGTATTGCCACCTAGTTTTTTTTAAAGTATGTATCATATTGGTCATTTCTCTAAAAGAAATTCCCGAAATAAATAGTTTCCTTTAAAAAAAGCATAAAAATATTTTTTGGTGTAGGGTGTTCTTATTGTTTTGTCCGACACTGTATGTAATTAATTTTATGTTATTTTAAATTTTTGAATTTAAAAATTAATTTATTAAAAAGAAAAAATTATTAAGCTATCAAATCTATGTAACTGCGAAAAAGCTTCGCTTCTCTCGTGTGTCCAACGACGCACCTGTGTTTTTTATTTTTTTCTATCCACTCTATTGTGCATGTTCGTGTGGATATGGGTCTCAGATAACATTGATTTAAGCATAAGATCAAGCTTGTCACTTAAATGTGAGTTTTTAAAAAACAACTCAACTTTTGACTTATGAAGTTAATAACAAAAAAAAAAAAAAAAAAACATGCAACGCACAACGTGGATATCTTGCACACAGAATCCTTCCAGCTCCTACTATGAATAAAGTTATAAATTGCTGCTCATTAAAATATATAGAATTTTTTACTAGGGTAAAAACTGCTTATAAGCTGTGCTCATAATCATCGCGCCCAGAGTAATGAGAGATAAGCCGAGGTGCTCTAAAAATAACCAAAACGAGTTGCACTCAAAGAAAAAACGAAAATAAAATTAAAAAAAAAACAAACTAGCAAAAAGTGCAACTATGTAGCAAGTGGTAACAACAACAATCAACGTAAACATCACATTATAAGCTGAACTCAATTTACTACAGCTACGTCTACGGCTACGCTTTTTCATACAACACCTGTGCCCTCTAGCGGACAGCATCTTAAGTTCACAGTTGCAGCTAACTTAATAAGCTTTTGTGTTAGTGTTGCGAAGGTGTTAAAATTATATTTAAAGAAGCAAAAAAAAAAACGAAGAATAATATCAGGAGTAGAAGAATGCACCGGAAGAACAACAAAATAAAAACAATAGCAACAATGTAGCTGTTGTTGTTGTTGTTGTTAATGCTTAATGCGCTTGACCTGGTAGTGAAAAATAATTTAAAAGAATTGCAAAAATAAAATAACAAACAAGGATTTTCACTTAAAGCTCAAAACTTGTTTATTTGCCGCATTATCTTTCAGCTCGACAGAGAGAGAGAGAGAGAGAGAGAGAGAGAAAAACAAAATGCATTGCATACTTTAAGGCCAGCTACAGCTTATACACTGTGCAGTGGCTCAAAATTTGTTTTGTTTTTAGCAGATTTACTTAAATTAAATTCAAACAGAAGAAATACTTCAAATTGGCACTGCTGCTGTGAAGCGGCGAGAAAAAAAAACTGGTAGCTACGAGTATTTATTAAGTTTTTCTTATTAACAAGAGCTGATTGATTTGTGATAGAGAATTTCTTTCTCTAAGCAATTTAAAGCTATGCGGGTGTAAGCAAGAATTTTCTAAGCCGTTGAAGAAATAAAAGCATTGTAAGGAAACTTAACGGAGTTCTGCTTCAAACAAGTTACTTGTGTTGACTGTAATAGATTGATTTTCAAAATATTAAAGAAAATAACAGCTTATTTGAAAACATTTACGTTGACTGTGTAACTTGTAACAGAACAGTTGATTGCTTAAATTCTGATGGAAATGCTATTAAAATAGCAGAAATTTCGTGTCTCTTAACATAGCAAAAATGATGTCGAATGCCGAAGTTTGACTAATTTTTCAAGTGAAAACTTCTTTAGTCGCGTTGAGCACTTTTTGGTAGAGAGCAAAACTAAATAGATTTGCTATATCATCACGCTGTTAGCGATGTCATCACGCTGTTAGCGATATCATTACGCTTTTAGCTATTCATTTCTGTTGCATTGTACAGCAAACATGTTTGATGAGGTTTTCATTTTTCGGTTACCGATTAGCAATCGACTACCGAACCATTTACCGATTACCGAAGCGATTACCAACCGATTATCGAACCATTTACCGATTACCCAAGCGATTACCAACCCATTACGGATTACCGAAGCGATTACCAATCGACTATCAATTACCAAAGGTATTATCAACCGATTACCGAAGCGATAACCAACCGATTACTGAGCCAATTACCGACTACCCAACCAAAGTAATTGTGTTATAAATTTATAATTGTGTATAAAATATAACGCATAAATTGATAAAAAGAGTTAAAAAAGTAGAACGCGTTTGATTTGCCGACTCTAGACACTTCGGAAATTCATAACAGCCCACAGCCTACTTTTTTTTTTTTGTTCTTATTTTCAAACATTCATTCATATTTGTTCAAAGGCCAATACAAAGTTTTTGATCTCACAGCATGCACTCTAAAACCGCCAATTAGTTTGGTGCAAGCTATATTAAGTGGTTTTCTTGAAGCGAGCGAAGCTCCTAAGAGGCAACTTGTTCGCAAAATGTTATCGGGATCAGATCTCAGCAATGGGTTGACCGATTTTAAAAATTTTTTCACTGAACAGCTCTGCGCTTCTTAAACTTGGTCATATCCCAAGCACAAAGTTAACAAATATTACTATATTTTATTAACTCTATTTTGCCAAATTTAAATCCATCGGCCTAAATGCAAATATTTTATACAACAACTACAAAAATTGTATATGTGTTGTAATTCACCGAATTCAGTGTGCTCAATAATTTTAACTTGTGAACTGAAGCGAGCGTTGTAAGTTTTTCGTTGAATTTGCAGAATATGAAAAGGATCAGATATCAGCAGATATCAGCAGTTAGGTTAGGTAGAGGCGGCAGACGGTGTAAATGAAATACATACATCTAAGTGAGCTGGTACTTAGACCAGATAGGTCCATTGTGATACCGCTGCACACAGGCTTTTATTAATAATAGAACCAACTTGAGCTCCTGATGAACCCTTTTAGACGCCTGACATCAGTCGTTGACAGGTCGTCAAGCTCATGAAAGAACAAAGAGAGCCTAAATATGTGTGCCTTCTTCTGTCTAGCGCAGGACAGGAGCACAGAAAATGGGAGATGGGTTCTTCCTCTTCCTCGTCCCTGCAGCTTCTACAGAAGTCATTTGAGATAACTCCTAACCTGTGGGCATGTCTGCCTATCAAGCAGTGCCCTGTGATGACAACCACTATTGTAGCTAGTTCTGGTCTTGCCAGCGAGAGGAGGGCTCTCGATCGGCCGATATCTAGTGTCGGCCAGATAAGCCTTGATACTCTGCATGTCAAGAGCTCAGCCCACCTAGTGTTGGCTTTCGATATGACATTGTTATTGATTAGCAGCTTGAGAGTCGCTTACGGGATACCCGGTGGGTTCACTATGAATAGTGGCGCTTGTGTCCCATTTCTAGCGAGCTCATCTGCCTTTTCATTACCTTTTATGCCTTTATGCCCTGGTACCAATATTAGGTTGATGCTGAAATAGTTCGACATTTCCCCTAATGAAGCACGGCATTCTTTGGCTACTTTAGAGTTTGTGGCTACTTGTTCCAACGATTTTTTCGCAGCCTGACTATCAGAGAAGATATAAATTTCCCGTTTAGAGACGTTTTTTGAAAGCCATGATGCAACCTCCCCTATTGCTATCAATTCGGCTTGAAACACACTACAGTGGTCAGGAAGCCTACGAGCCAGAGATACCCCAAGCTCTTTTGAGTAGACCCATACCCGCCCTTGTCGTTTAATTTTGATCCATATTTATAGAAATATAGACACCCTCGTTTCCATGGTGCACCATTGACCCAGTATGTTCTAGGCGGAATAAGCGTACCATACCTTCCTTCGAAGGAAAACGAGGTCTTCCAGTAATCAGATCTTGATGAAATGAAGTTGAAGTTGTTAAGTATGGATCAGTGTCCCGTTGTCATACTTATTTTCCTTACTCCCAGTTCTCTAAGTCTTATCGCCGAAAAGGCTGCTGTCTGTTTGGCAACCAGATCCAGTGGTAGAAGATGAAGTATGGTCTCTAGGGCTGCAGTCGGTGTTGTTCTCAGAGCACCGCTGATGCATATAGATGCCATTCTCTGCACTTTTTGGAGTTGTTTTATATATGTGACCTTGTCTATGGACGGCCACCATATTACTACTCCATATAGAAGAATAGGTCTTATGACCCCAGTATACAGCCAGTGATCGATACGAGCCGAAAACCCCCATCTTGTTCCTATGGCTTTTTTACAAGTATAAAGTGCCACTGTGGTTTTTTTAGTGCGCTCTGCTATGTTTAACTTCCAGCTGAGCTTTCTATCTAGTATGAGTCCCAGGTACTTTGCGTTATTCGCAAGGGACAGAACAGACCCATTTAGTATGATTGGTGTTGAGGATGGAATTTTATATTTCCTCGTGAATACGACTAGCTCTGTTTTAGCCGGATTAACTCCAAGACCACAGGGCTTGGCCCATTGTTCAAGTCTGCAATGGGCTCTTTGCATAATGTCGCATAGAGTAGTAGGAAACTTGCCTCTAACTGCGATTGCTAGGTCATCGGCGTAGCCTGCCACTACAAGTCCATCTCTCTCCAGAGATAGCAGTACGTCATTTACTACCAAATTTCAGAGGAGTGGAGAGAGAATACCTCCTTGAGGCGTACTGCACAGTTCTATCCTTCAAAAATTAGGTCACAACAAAGCCTAATTGTAATTAACTCAAAAATTGAACTAAAATCAAGTAGACTTAAACGCAAATTATTGAACTACTTCAATAATTTTATGTTTGTTGTAATTTCTTACTTACTTACTTACTTGAGTTGTCATAACAACCCGTGTTCGGGTTTCGAACGAATTCATCAGCGCTCGCCAGGCGTCTCTGCTTTGGGCGAGCTTTGTCCAATCGGATACGTCCAGACGATGGACATAACCCAGCCAGCGTAGTCGCTGAATAGTTATACGCCGAACTACGTCAATGTCTTCAAAGAGCTCATACAGCTCGGGGTTCATTCGGATGCGATAGTCATCGCCGACTCGAACAGGACCGAAGATTTTGCGAAGAAGTTTTCTCTCGAACACCCCCAGAGCAGCTGCGTCAGTTTGCGAAACTACCCATGCCTCAGCGTCAAAAATAGGCACAGGTAGAGCGACCGTCTTGTAGAGTGTTAGTTTTGTCGCTCGAGCGAGGGCTCTGGAACTCAGTTGCTTACTGCCCCCGTTGAAGCACCTATTAGCAATTATTGTTCTTTGCTTTATCTAGAGGCTGACTTCGTTGTTGTTATTAATGGTGGTGCCAAGGTATACGAACTCCTTGACTACTTCAAAGTAATAGCTGCCGGATAAAACATGGGAGTCTAGACGCCGTGCTTCCTTGTTTGTAGACAGCATATTCTTTATTTAACCCTCATTTATCGTCAAAGCCACTTTGGCTTATTCCTTTTCAATAGCCGTGAAAGCAGCGGTAACATCTCTCTTGGTTCTGCCGACAATATCAGTATCATTAGCGTACACAAGGAGCTGGACACCTTTGTAGAACATGGTGTCATTACGATGCACACCGGCCTATCGTACGATCCCCTACATGATGATGTTGAAGAGATCGCAAGACAGTGGATCGCCTTGTCTGAAACCACTTTCGGTATTGAAGGTTTCGCAGAGGTTATTTCCTACCTTGACAGAGCTGCGTGTGTTGCTCAACGTCATTCTGCAAAGTCTAATCAACTTTGCAGGTAAACCGAACTCTGACATTGTTGCGTATAGGCAATCCCTTCTCGGGCTATCGAACGCAGCTTTATAATCGACAACTAGATGATGTGTGTCAATTTGGTTTCCATGGGTTTTTTCCAGAATTTGCCGTAGCGTGGATTTTCCAGGTCGAAAGCCACACTGATAAGGTCCAATCAGTGTTTTTGTAATCGGCTTTAATCTTTCACACAGTACGCTTGAGAGAACCTTATATGCGATGCAAATAAGACTGATACCTCGATAGCTGGCGCAGATTAAGGAGGCTCCTTTCTTTTGTATAGGACAAAGTACGCTGAAATTCCAATTTAAATCTGATGCATGCGCCTTATCAATTCATCACCACCGGTTTTAAACAAACGCTGCTCTATTGTTTTTGAGTCGTTGAATAGCAACTTGAACCTCTTCATAACTAGGTGGTGGTACTTCCACTCCGTCATCGTTGATTGGTGGTGCTGAACCGCGCTCTCCATGAGCGGTATTGGTGGAATCGTCGCCAGTAAGTAGATTGGACAAATGTTGTCTTCATAATTTTAGCGCACACTGTGTTTCTGTAACCAGATTTTCATTTCTACAAGTGGATCGGTTAGACGCTTAACCTGTTGATAGAATTTTCGTTTTTGTTTGTTGTTATTAGTCGAATTTAATGTCTTTAATAATGTGAACTTGTGCGCTAACGCGAGCATTGCCTTTTTATTTGTTTTTTTCTTGTTGGCAGTTTTTTATTGCGCCATTTATTTAAGGATTTTTTTGATTCAACTTATTTGCAGAATGTTATCGGTATCAGATCTTAGCAATTGGTTGGCCGATTTTTGAAATTGTTTTACTAAACAATTCTTTGCTTCTAAAGTTAGGTCGTGACGAGGCCTGAATTTGGACATTTTAGTTAAAAAGGTAAAAAAAAAACCCAACAAAACAAGGCAATAGAGTGTTACAATATTTTGCAAAAATATTTATCTTAAAATTTTATGATAGGTCTGTGAATACAACCATAAAACTTCTTAAAAAATGTCAAAGGCATGTGGCTTAAAAGCATCAAGGTGCAGAATTGGCTTTGCTAGCAACTTAATGTCTTAAATCTTGACTTAATTTTGAAAAGAAAATTATTAAAATACTACAACTAACCTTTTTGGTGTGTCCATCAAACAATATAATTTATTAATAAATTAAATTTTAAATTCAATCAATATACATGCATAGAAAGTCATTTCGGAAACGCGTCCTAATAAACGATCTTAAACAACAAGTCCGAAACATATTTGAAAAATTTAAGGTATTCAAAATCTGTCATTACTTAATATACCGTATTTTTAATACAAAATCTAGTTTTGAAAAGAATACTAAAAGATTATTTATTTCTAATTAAAAAAATGCAAAAATAGTTCGTAAAATAGCGCACAAGTCATTTCAGTGAACGTATTGATAATCGAACAAAAATAATTTTAATTGAACGTACCCATTCGGTGTCAAACGTCAGTTGAGGAAGAAAACAATAACAAAGCCGGCTGTCAGTGTATTTATCGTCAAATAAATTATATCTAAGTTGTAAGTACCTGTCAATTCATTATTCGTAGAGCGTACATCAACAGTCCGTCAATTCGTGAACGTATTTATTACATATAATTATTGATAAAATTCTTTTTTGTGACACGAAATAACAAAGTGAACTCAAATATTTTTCTATTGACAAAGTCAGGTCGCATTTTAGATGGCCTCCGTATTATCAAAGCGCGCGCTTATTTGAAATCGTTCATTTCGGTAACGTTCCCAGACATGATGACACGTTCCCGAAATGACTGTTCTCGGAATGATAACACTGGTCAACAATTTCGCAACTTTTTCGTGCCACACGAACTTTGATAGCTCATACTGTTTAAGCTTTCTTCCCTTGTTATGAAATTGGATTGGTTTTTTTAGTTGGCCTCAGATTTTTTGTGATTTCGGTCATATGAAGCATTTAGCACTCTTAGTATTCCGCACTAAAGCTTCAAGCTGAATGCTTCATATGACTCGTTTATTTGAACTTGTTTTAATATTTTTCTCTCGGAGAATGATTTTGGTACAGGACTTAACACAAATTTAAGCTTTTCTGACGGTAACAAGAACACCAACGTTATACATTATCATTTCGATATGCGACAGTTGTGAAAATTGTGGAAATTGTTTGTTTTATTTTTTTTATTGCTCTTTGATGTTCACTTTAAATGTAAAGTTATAACAGCTTTTTTCGACGACTGCTTTAGAGTACGAATTCACACTTCATTTTAAGAAAAAAACAACTGCTTTTTGAAGCTGCTACAGTTGTTAAAGGTGTTTCAAAAGCCTTTTATACCTTTGCTTAATTTAAACATAGTTTAAGCTGTTTTTTTCGGTTTGTGATCCGTTAGTTCTATAAGGTTCGTATTTTTATTGCAAAAAAATAAAATCAATACTTACAAAAAAATTAAATTTTAATAAAATTTAAAATTTTGGAAACTAAATTTAAAAAATTTTTTGTGACGAAACTCACGACCTACTCCCCTTCTCCCCCCCATGTCCCACTTCGTCATCAATGTTCAACCCTCCTCCCCCTAAAACTGTGACGTAATTTATGAACAGCCCCATCATCAATATCAATATCATCATTTCGGTAACATTTTTGTCATTCCGGGAACGGTTGATCATTTCCGGAAACATTCAAATCTATATATATATATAAAATTAAAAAAAAAAAAAATCTGTACATGAAATATTTTTTTGAAATTCTTTTTGCGATGGACATTTTGAACGACGCTGAGTCCAAAAATCGCATTTTTAAAATTTTTGTCTGTCTGTCTGTTAGAGCATCACGCGAAAACCACTGGATGGATTTAAATGAAACTTGACATCTAGGTTCCTTACCGGTAGAAGGCGCTGCGATAGGGTTCCAGGCATTCTTTTTTTTAGCTTATCTCCGAAACCGTTCATCCGATTTGCATGAAAATTTGTATATAAAGGTTTTCGGATACGGTGAGTTTTTATGACTTATCTACTCTGTTCTATCTTGAACACCAGAGGGCGCTGTAGCACAAATATTTTAAAAAACGTCGAAAAAGTCCAAAACCGTTCATCCAATTTCCATGAAAATTTGTATCTAGAGGTTCTCGGACACGCTGAGTTTTTTTGACTTATCTACTCTGTTCTATCTCGAACACTAGAGGGCGCTGTAGTGCAAATATTTTGAAAAACCTCGAAAAACTCCTAAACAGTGCATCCGGTTTGCATTAAAATTGATAAATAGGGGTTTTCTGATACGGTGAGTATTTTGGACTTATCTTTTTTGTACTATCTTGAAAACCAGAGGGCGTTGTAGTACAAATCTCTTAAGAAATCGTGAAAAAATAGAAAGCCGCTCTTTCAATTTGGATGAAAAATTTTATTAAAGGATTTTCGTGTAGGGCAACTATTTTGGCGTTATCTCTTTTGCTCTGTTTCGAAAACTACAGGGCGCTGTTCTACAATTTGTACGTGTGTATGTTATTAAGCTGTTCCTAAACGGCTGCACCGATTTTGATGAACTTTTTTGTGTGTGTTTAAGTTCAGATTCCTGGATGGTTCAGATTCGCAATTGGACCCGGTAGGTGGCGTTGTGATCGGGCTCCACGTTATTATAGTTTATCTCCGAAACTATTCATCCGATTTACATGAATATTTGTGTTTAGGGGTTTTCGGGTAGGGTAATTTTTATGACTTATCTATTTTGTTCTATGATATACTGAACATTAGGGAGCACTGCAGTACAAATGTTTTAAAAATCTCGAAAAACTCCTAGCTGTACATCCGATGTGCGAGAAAATTTTTACATAGGAGTTTTCGGATACGGTGGGTATCTTGGACTTAATATAGATACATAATTTTCTCATGTTATGAAACAAAACTTAAATTATGTGCTTTGTTTTTTTTTTTTTTTATTTTATCAAACTGAGAAAACGTTCCCGAATTGATGGTTTTCTGTAAAATATTTACTAAAAGCAATATTACTAAAAAATTATAGAATTCTGTGCGCTGCCCCGTCAAAGTTTATTAATATACAAATTTTGCAACAGTATAAACTAAGAGTCATCATTATCAGCAATCAGCAATTTTTTTTGTCACAAACCCTATTTTGAAATTTGCATCCTTGGTGATTTTGAGCCGTATATATTTTACAAACAGTGACTTTTTTTATATTTATTAACAAAATGTTTTGGTGAATTTATTCAACCAGTCATTTTGACTGGTTACACTCATCTAGTGTAACGTAAAATTTACTCGGAGTTCTGTTGAACAGTTAATTTCGTAAGTATGAATTTACTATATAACAAATCTTAATAAAATTCACTTCAAGCTCAATAGAAAATCCGCTGTACATTTGTTATTAGACAGGCTGCTCCAGCTTAAACCTTCACTTTCTGTTACCTTATTTCTGTTACACGCATACAATAGTTTAAGTCAGGGGAAGCTTTGGGATAATGTCAAAAGAATAACTGCTAAAAAAGTGTTATTTTTAAATGATAAACTATTTTCAGAAGTTTACAGCTGTTATCAGCCTCAACATTGGAAAAAGCTTCAAATATTTGAGAGTTTACTGTTATAGTAGCTCAGAAGTCGTGTATAAGAGAAAAACAAATGCAAACTGTATACATGGGATAAAAAGCTTTCGAGCAGCGAAAGAGATTCGAGCAGCTACAAAGATTTAACATATTGTTTATACTAACATTTAATCTATATCGGGTTGCGTTGGGAGGAGAATAAGTAAAAGGAAATTTTCCTGCTACTGCTCAGGCATTAACAGCAGCCACAATATTTTCACCAGCTTATTAGAATGAGCAATCAGTTCTCCTACACAACTGCGCGAAATGTTAAGTTTTGCTACAGCAAATGTACAGTAAGGCGCCTCACGAAAAAAAAAATAATAATGATTGGTTTATATTATAATGATTTCCCAAATATTTCGACTCTAGCGATAGCTATCCGTGAGTTGAAATAGTTTGAAATAACCTCGAAAAATTAAGTTTTTTATGAAAATATTGCTTGGTTTAGTAGTTTAAAAAAAACTGTCAGATATAATAGTAGTATAACAATAGTTATTCCAATCAGCATCATTAAATTTAAAATTTTTACAGTCGGAACAAAGAAAATGCGGATTTTCATTCATTTTTTAACATCTTTTTATATTATTCTCACTAAAATTCAAATTTCCTTTTTTTTTGCCCTGTTACTTTTAGTCAAAAAATTGTTTATTGATGATAAACTAAAGTGTAATGACCGTATGATACTTAATTTTTTTGTCCAATTTTTAAATCTGAAAACAAGTGGCGCGTGGGCAGGACAGACATATTTTGTAAGAAAAGGATAAACGTTGTTACTTTTTTATATCTGGTGTTTTTAAGAGCAGCTGCATTAAATAAATTAATATTAGCTACACACATCACTTCCAATTCAGCATACATTTATATTAAATAGTTTTGTTTACTCTAAAAATCTCAAATACATTATTTACAGTACAGTAAATATTTGATCGAAACTTAACGAAGAATGAATTGAAAGAAACGGCAAAAAAAAAATTCAAAGAAAATACAGTCCGTTCTACAAATTTTTCTCCAATTCGTACCATATGCATTCATGCTATTTGAACTGCTCTAGTTATAATTTTCAATGATCAATTTAATAAAATATCATACAGGCTTAAGTAGAAGAAGTATATCGAATTAAATAGCAAAGTAAAATTTACACTATATGTGACAATTTAACAGTACGTTCAAAAAGTCCATAGGATGGCACATAGATGGCGTTACTAGATTTTTTGCATATGATTTTTATTTAGTACCAACCTTCAAGCGATACGTATAAAAATTTGTCAACAATCTAGCAATTGATTCGTGAGTTATAGCATTTTGTGTGCAAAGTGGGTGCCGCGTGAGCTCACAGTCGACCAAAAACAACAACGACTTGATGCTTCAGAGGAGAGTTTGTCGCTGTTAAATCGCAATAAAATCGAATTCTATCGTCGTATGTGACAATGGATAAAATATGGATTCACTATTACACACCAGAATCCAAAAGACAGTCAGCTGAGTGGACAGCAGTCGACGAACCGAATCCAAAGCGAGCAAAGACCCATCAGTCGGCTTGTAAGGTGATGGCGTCTGCATTTTGGGATGCGAAAGGAATAATATTCATCGACTATCTCCAAAAAGGAACCACTATCAGCAGCGACTATTACTGTGCACTTTTGGATCGATTGAAGGCTGAAATCGCCAAGAAACGGCCCCATTTGCAAAAGAAAAAAAGTGTTGTTTCACCAAGGCAATGCACAGTGTCACAAATTGATGAAAACGATGGCAAAATTGAATGCATTGGGTTTCGAATTGCTTACCCACCCACCGTATTCTCCAGATTTAGCCCCCAGCGAAATCCTTGCTGGAAAGAAATTCAAGTCCAATGATAAAGTTATCGCTGAAACTGAAGCCTATTTTGACGAGAAAGAGAAATCGTACTGTAAAAGTGGTATCGAAAAGTTGGGAAATCGCTATACTCGTTGTATCGCTCTCGAAGGCAACTATGTTGAATAATATAATCGAGTTTTATTAAAATTTTGTTTTTTTTCTTACTTATCCTACGGACTTATTGAATAACCTGTTGTGTTGCAAAATTATGTGTAAACGTGTCTATTTTTGACTATTTTTTAAAGAATCAGCATTTGCTTGTGATGAGTTTTGATTGAGAAGTCTTGTGAAGAATTGTTGTTGGCTTTCTAATTATTGTTGGGCCCAGCTTTGTTGTTGAAATATTTGCTCCATAGTTGATTAGCTTTTTATCCTTCTCTTATTGGTTTTTGTTTTATATCCTTTGCTTGCTTGTTGGTTAGCTTTGATTTTATCCTTTTCTTTTATACTCGTCTCCAAATTATTATATTTAAATAATTATTTTTATTATTTAAAATCACACAATGATAAAATTATTCTAAACAAAAATTGAATAGAGAATTTGCAGAGACTTTGAATTGAGAGATATCGAAATCATAAATTATAATAAAGTATTTTAGCCACAAGTAAACATATCAGATCTCAAAACTGGATTCACTTTTTTCAGTCTGAAATTCACTCTTTTCAAAATATACGTACAGTAATTTCTGGATATAAGCCCCCCGGTTAATGGATTTCCCTTGTTATAAGTTAACAAAATTAGGTAAAGAAAAATCTCCAGAAACAATACATAGGAAAATTCCCGTTTAAAGTATTTCCCGCTTAAAAAATCGCCACGCTTATAACGCTGCAAATTTGTGAACCATTTCAAAAAACTGATACAAACATCCACGCATAAAATAAAATATAAAGTTGGCAGCGTTGTGATGATTTCTTTTTATTTATATAAATGTGAATTAACATTTCTTTTTTTTTTCAACATAAATACATATTAATTTAAAAAGTTATTACAACATTATTTCTTTAATAAATAAGAGTAGGGTGTGTATGCAGTTTCCTATAAGAGCGGTTGTTTCTTAGGGCGAATTTTTTATATAAGCCAAAAATGGTTCATTAAACGGGTTTTTCGTATAAGCTCCAAAACTGTTTTTAACCGGGATTTTCATAAAAGACTTTCCCGGATAAAGACTTTGAATTTTGAGCATTTTGCTAAGTTCTTATATCCGGAAATTACTGTACAAATTGTGAAATAGAACTGTAAACAGTAAAAGCAAAAGTTATTTATTTACTTCAGCAGTTAGCCATTAATTGCATTTTAAATGTGAAATAATGTAAAATATTAAGAGATAAATTAGTAAATAAAAACTGCTTTTACCATTTAAAATCGAAGTGTTTTCACAAGAGAGGAAGTGTGGAAGTGTTCGATACAAAAGTGAAGTAAATAACATCGGTCGAAGTGAAAACGGCAACACTGATTGTGTATGTGCAGAAAATCAAGTATAGGCCCATGGTAGAATTATAAGGTAAGGCCGACTCGGAGAGGAATGGAGTGGCAAGCAGAATAAAGCGAGATAGATGTCAAAATCAACTGTTCATCGCGAATTTCTTTATACTCACGTTTCGCAGTTGTTTTTAGGTTAAAACTGTTACAGGTTTTTTTTTGCAATTTTAAGACTTCTTTCACATTTTATAGTTTTTATTACACTTTTTTTATAATATTTTCACTCAAATTAGCACAAATTTAACTCCCGCGACCGCACTGCTTGCAACTTGGAAACATAAAATATTTTCTTCATTTGCAATTTCTACGAAATTCGTTGTTTTGACCATGGCAGAATTATAAGGTAAGCTCATCACGGAGAGGAATGGAGTAGAAAGCAGAATAAAGGTAGATTGATGTCAAAATCAGCTGTTCATCGCAAATTTCTTTATACTCACGTTCGCAGTTTGTAGGTTAGAATTTAAATGCAATTTTAAGAGTTTCACATTTTATAGTTTTTATTACACTGTTATAATATTTTCACTCAAATTATCACAAATTTAACACACGCGACCGCACTTTATGGATGTTTATGTTTGCAACTTTATGGGAGGAAATTAAATTGGTGCTACATCGCATGGCCAAGCCATCAACTGACAAGCATCTTCCTTCTCATTATCCGCTCTTCGTTGACGCGTGAGAGCATTTAGTATCATGGGCCTACCTTATCATTGTATCATGGTTTTGACATATATGTTGCTTCTCATTATCCACTCTTCGTTGACGCGTGAGAGCACTCAGCGCAGCGGCCCTACCTTATCATTGTATCATGGGCCCAACCAAAATAGACGAACTGCACCCTAACGAGTAGAGACGAAAATGTTCGCTTTAATGCAATTCAATGTTGTTGCCCAAAATGAACAAACGTAATTTAACAAAGCTGAACGAAACAGCTTGTCCATACGTTTTGTTCCGTAAGAACCGAACTGCTACCGTCTCAACCAGGGATGATATTGGCTTTACTGTAAAAGGGCCAAAATTCATATAAAAATAGGGCCAATTTGACATTAATAGGGCTTTAAGATTTAAAAATTGTAACTCAATATCAGAGGCCGTTCCAATTATGCATTTTATAATAAAAAGAAAAAAATAATAATTATATTTTGACTTTTAAAATTTTGAGCAAAAAGTAATAATTATTTCTAGTTTTTATTTGTTAGGGCAAAAATAAAAAGCATAATCTAACCGATAATTTTTTGAGCACTAAATAACTGGTAAGTTTAGATTTTTATTTTTTAAGACAAAAATAAAAAGCAAAATGTGGATCTAAGGTTATGGTTGAACCAAAGTTTTACTAATTTTAACGCAGGAAATGCACGCTTCACGCATGATGACGATGATGATGATGACTCATTTAGAACTGTAATTTAAATGATTAAATGAAATCACTTCCATCTTAAATCAAAAATTTTGGGTGACAGTGATATAGTTTCAGGTTATTCTTTCAAAATATTTTGTTTCACGCTTTGTTTGTAAAAGTTAAAAAGACGCCAAAATTTATCTTTAGATAAAGTGTTTCAAAAAGAAAATTTTTAACAAAAACATTTTTCTGATAAGTCAATCCTAAATTTGATAAATAAAAATAAAAATTGTAAAGCTTTTCCACAAAAACCACACACCAGATATTTCCATCTTGAAATAGTCGTAGAATGTCAGAAATGAATAAGCAATTTAATGAAGACTCTCCGTCAAGTTTTGCAAGAAGTCTAATTAATGAAGCGGGACTTGGGTTCACTCTTTTCATCTAAACTCAACTTGGGAAATAAACTAAGCTTGTTGAAATTACTAAAAAGTATGCTCTTAATGGGACAATGACTGTCAATGACCAAAACTTGTTTTACTGAGAACAATTTTAAAGGCGTAGGAAATCTCGCCTTTACATAAAATACAAACAATAAAAAATAACATATGAAATGAAATGAAAAATCATCCAACATTTTTCATACGAAATTGGGGTGAATGAAATAAAAAATGAATGGGAAATTCAAAGGAAAAATCACCGAAAATATTGGACAATTTTTCACATTTTTTAACGAAATTTCGCTTTTTGCTGAGGGTTTTTTTTTATACAAAAATCACCTACTTTTTTGGATGCAGTTTCGCTTTCTGTTTTTAACTGATAGTTCACATTGACTACTGGTGAAATGGTAGTCTGTAGTCTGAATGGAACTCTTTTTTATTTTTATCACTTGATCCTTATGTTTTTTAAAAATTTTAAATAATTGACTTGAATCGGTCGAGGGCTATCCGTCACCTCTTTCTCCCCTGCGGTTGTCTGACCTTTACATGATCACAAAAATATAACTTTTTTCTTTCTCCAGATATTTCTATTTAGGACATAAATCAAAGATAGCTTACAATTGGCTTCCAGAAATTACGAACGAAAAAAATTACAAAAAACCCAAAATTTTCCACAAAAACTCGGGGTTAATTCGTCGAAAATCTATTAACGAAATTTTTACCGATTATGTAATTTTTTCGGGTGTTTGTACCAATAAAATTAGGATCTTTTTTGCAAATACTTGAAAAGGAAGAAAGGCCCGAAAAATAAGCTTGTAATTTAGGGCCGAAAAATAATCGGGCATTTTCGCCAAATTAAAAATAAAAAACACCCGAATTTTTGTTTACCGAAAAGTTAAGAAATTTCAAATTCATTACGATAAAATGGTTCGCCCTTTTACGGAAGGTAAAAGAATATTGTTCCGTAGAAGAGCAAATCATTTTATAATAAAAAAAACACCATCTGAACCTTATCCTTACATAACGTCCATGGAGACCACTTGTTCATGAATTACATCAAAAAACCAATAAAATAAATGAGATCTTTGCAGATATTTTTACAAGGGAATATTAATTTACTACTCAAATCTGTTCTTTTATACTTTGATAATCTTATTTGGAAATAAAGACCGAAAAACTGCTGAAAACTTCGGTCGTAATTTCCATTTTCTTTCGAGTCTTATTTCCAAACCATTCGAGCATTATTTCTTTCTTTCGGGCTCAATTGCCATTTCAAATTTGGGCGTTTTTTCCGAAATTTAATGCTTCAAAAATTTCGGGCTTTTTTGCCATTTTTTTCGGGCGTAAATTCTAGAAGCCTTATAATACTTGTTCGTCGTCGTCTATACAAGCAACAATATTTTCAATTTAGAAGCAAAACCCTTTGTGACGGCGGATATTGGTTGTGTCATTTTATTTTTGTCAAGAACTACAACGCCACTGAATTGCATTTTAGAACATATTTCCAAAAAATTTTTAACATTTTTTCGTTTTTATAGCGTAAAAATTTTTTATTCTTTTCGTTTGGGGGATTTTTCATTTTATTTTTTCTGCGATTTTTCTTTGGCATATTGAAATCATATACATTAACCAGTAAACTTTTCTTTTAAAAAATTCCAATTTTTTTTCGGTAGAATTTTCCAAAAGGGCCTAAAATGAATAAGAAGGGCCTCGGGGCTTTTGAAATGAAAAAGGGCCCAAAAAAGCCCTAAAAGCCCCCAAATATCATCCCTGGTCTCAACTCGTCAGACGTTCGGCAAGTTGCAATCGTCTCGTTTCGTCTATTTTAGGCCTTATAAATCTCACGTACAGAAAGATCCCAGCTTCAGTCTTTAAGCGAACGTCAAGTAGGTAAGATCTTCGCCAGCGTGTTGCTTGAATAACATATAACACGGAAGAAACTTAAAAAAAAAAACCAACTACAAAGTAACCAATAATTTTAAAATAACTTTTAATTTCTTGGTCATATTTGATAATTTATTTAAACGTGTTATTACTTATATTATTTAAAACTTATTATTACATTTTTTTTCTAATATGTTTTATTATCATAAATATATTAATTTTTTTACGAATTTTTAGAACGGCGCTAATATAATCAGAAGCGCAAACTTCAAAGCTTTTGTATCCATAAAAAAATTAATATATTTATGATAATAAAACAAATTAAAAATAAATAAAATTTTTAAATAAATTACCAAATATGACCAAGAAATTAAAAGGAAAAGTTATTTTAAAATTGTTTTTTACTTCCTTCCTTTTTAGAGAATATGATAAATTTTCAATACAATTGTGCTTAAAAAATTTGTTCTATTAAGGGGGTCTTCTCATTGAGCAACTTTTTTTTCAACTTTTTTTGCATTTATTTATAGCTTGGGTAGTTGTGAATATGCCCCTAAAAGGATTTTTAGAAATTCGAAATACTTTAGAAGATACAGCCTTTTTTGTGAAGCAAGGTCTGATGGACAAGAAGGTGATGGAGGTAATAAAACCAGCTTACGAAGCGCTGTCGGCAGATAATTTGCTTGAAAGATGCCTTGGATCTGAAACTCATAATTCCAATGAGTCCTACAATTCTGTTCTTTGGTCACTTTCGCCCAAACACATCAACTTAGGCGCACGCACCATCGAAGTAGCCAATTTCATTGCAACGTGCCTCTTCAACGACGGTTTTATACCCATACTTAAAATTATGGGTTTGATGGGTATTGCGATTGGCAAAAACGCATACGAATACGCACTATCTCGCAATGAAGACAGATTGAACCGATCAGAGACTCGAGCTGCGGCATCATCAAAAGCTGGCAGAACGGCTCGCAGAGCAGAGAGGGCAGCAGAAAGCAGTTTCTACGAAAAAGAGGAAGGTGGCCTGTATGGAGCTGGCATCGCCGACTAATATTTGTAAGTAAAAATTGTCAGCTCTTTAAAACTGCATTTAAGCATTTTTGATTTTTTTTTTTTCCCCAAAAAAATTACTTCAAACTTTAAACGCGTTTATCTCGAACCCACGTTTTTCGAACTGGCGGCCATGATATCTCCAGTTCAACTGAACCGATTTTCATGAAACAAAATGGAATCGACGCAGAATTGTCACCATTCTCGGGTGAACCTCGACCATAATTTTAAAAAATTTTTTACTATTTTTTTTTTACACTAAACTACAAAAAAAAAAACCTGAAATTGAAATTTTTTTTTGAATGGCCGCCATTTTGTCAAAAAAAATCACAAAATTAAGCTTGAGATTCACCCGAGAATTACATCTATACTGATTATAACCCCGTTTTTTTTTCATTTCAGACGCTCCGAAGACCCGGAATCGTGGCCGCCGTGACGACACCTTTTTTTTCACCACCAACTTTGAAGTCTCATTACTTTTTGAACAGCCCACGTATCGAGGCAAAAAAAAATTTTTTTATTTACTTTGAACCTTTCGTAATACACTAAATAAAAAAAGTTTTCAATTATTCTTTGCGTTTTCAAATAAGAATTTTTTTAAAAAGGGTCCAAAAAACGGGTTTTGAATGAGAAGACCGCCTTAAATTCTGAAAGTTTGTTGGTTATTTCAAATATCTGTTTCTTAAATTTAAATTAGATGTCACGTGTTTTGAAAGAATTATACCCATTCTTGTAACGAGTTTTATTACCCTAGTGTAAATATTATTCGAGATACAGTGTTTTTCTAGTATTGCAACGCCCCTTTCTCGAATATCGCCCACTTCGAGAAATATCGCCACTATCTTTACACCAAAAAATCATGATAATCAGGCATATGGTTTAGGAGTTATCGATGTACATACATTCAAAAAAAAAAAACAGAGAAATCGACGAACTTGAGAACCTCCTCCTTTTTTGAAGTCCGTTAAAAACAGATTTTAACGATTCCAATTTTGTTTTTTTTTAATTTTGTCCGTCTATAGTACTTTAAGAAAAAAAAATGTTTGCCTGTTTTTTTTTTACTTTTCTTTTTTCAATTATATACTTTGGAAAATTAAAAAAAAAAAAAAAATCAAAAATTGTCTTTTGGACATGCAGTAAAAAACTATATCTTCTAAACCGTTAATCCTAAAAAAAAATTTTTAAAACATACTTTGAAGACCCTGAATTGATCTTCTTGCGGTGTAAATATTTACCAACACTTTCATGAACAATTTTAATTATTTTGTTCACTAAAACAATATTTCACATTTTTCAAGGTCAGCTAGTTCTTTTTGGTGTTTCGAAAACATTATCATATTGAGGCATCTATTTTAAATGCATTCCCCAAATTTCCTGTTGAAGAATCATTATAATTATTTTTTTTTTTTTTTTTTTAATTCTAATCTCTTCTTTTTACTTCCTCTTACCCAACGTATGCAGCAAATCGGCAATACGTTATTTAATGACAAGTTATGAACAAAAAAGCACTTATGTGGCAACCTGCAAGTCTTTCCTCTACAATTCTAAAAATTTATTGAATAATTTTCAAACAAAAGTCAATCCACGCCACCAGATTTTTTAAAAAGAAATAAAACAGTTTCCAACAAAAAGTTACCTGCATAAAATTAGATATCAATGACAATAAAAACGACACATAAACAGAGCAACTAAACAACACAACAACAATAACAACAATTTAACGGTAACACCCTCGACTGGAATATAAAAAGCTTTCTATGCAGTCAAACAATCAACAAACACAGTGAAGTGGGGCAAAATAACAACAAAAAAAAAAATAGAAACAAAACTTTGTAAAATTATTCCAAAAACTTGTATGGATGTCAGGTGCCGGAACCAAAGTACCCAAATATGTCCAATGCGCATATATATATATATATATATATATATTCGCTTAACTGCAGCTGTTACTACTACTGCTGCTGCGGCTGCTGCAACTGCTACTTCTGATGCTGGTGGTTGCTTGCAGATCACGGCCATGCGACATGTTTGGGGCCAAAATAGTTTTGGTCATGTTAATAAAACAATTGAACAGTTTGTAAAGGTGTGAGTTTAGTATAGTTTTATTTTTTGTTGCAGTCTCAAAATTGCTGTACAGTGTAAAGTGCCAGCCAAGGCTGCAGCACAGAGGTTGAGAACATTTTAACGTTCTCAAATAGCGAAAAGTTTTTATGCACTAAAAACAATTTACAATTTTGTAGTGCAGCGTAGTAGTAGCTTGGGAGAGGGGGCAGAGAAAAAAGTATTTGAAGTGTACACTCAACGCAAGCTGTAAAAGCATAGAATAGTTTGTTTTCTCATATATGCACTTTTATGTTTGTTTTTAAGTTAAAAAATATTTAAAAGTTATTAATAGAGGTAGTCTATTATTCGCTCAAAATCAGCTGTGGAGAAACTGTCACTATGGGCATCTAGTGTTAAAATGTAGCGAGTACGTGCAAACAATGTTGCTTCTTGTATTATTTGAAATTATAAATCGGCAAACAATAGGGGCATTCACGATGTAATGTATTTTTAATAAATTTTTACAATATATACAATATTTACACGTTATTGTGAACGAACCTTCAATAAATTCTTGTATTTTTTTAATTAGCTAATTTTTGTGTCAGTGGCGGCCGTGGCGTAGTGGGTAGAGTGTGTGACTCTTAATCCAGAGAACCCAGGTTCGAATCCTCCATCCGACACAGAAAGTTTTTTCAATTGAATTAATTTTTCTGTTCGGCCGTCACCTCTCTGCAGACAATGGCAAACCTCAGAGAGTAAAAAACACAGGTGCGTCGTTGCACACACGAGAGAAGCGAAGCTTTTTCGCAGTTACATAGATTTGATAGCTTAATAATTTTTTCTTTTTAATAAATTAACTTTTAAATTCAAAAGTTTAAAATAACATAAAATAAATAACATATATACAGAAAACATATTTACTGCTTATTTTTTTATTGTTGAATGTCAAAATTCCACGCCAATTACATATACGGGCAGATAATGCCAGCGACTCTCCATTTTAACTCTCCACACATGGTTGTGAACTTGGCTGCACTGGACAAATGTTTTCCTTCAACAGCGTACTGCCTAGCGAAAAAAAGCTCTCTAAAATTTTTCAGATTTCACTCCAAGCAAATCACAGAACGAGGTGTAAAAAGTTTCGCTCCAAAAATATATACTAAAGAACGCACACTAAACAAAATTTAACAAACATTTTAGATACCTTGCCGATGTCTTGCGTGCGTTTGTTATTTCCATATTTATTGATATCATCTATTTTTTTGACACTTAAAAACTCACTTGTGGGAATTGATAATTTTCTTCGTACCAACAACATCACAAACGCATTCACAATACAAACACACCGATGCTGGAGACACCTAGTGGCAAATAAAAGCAAATTGTGTAGCATTGCAAATACACAATCCTCTATCTACTGATAGACGGTTCCGATCTACTGCAGCATAGCTTCTGTTATAATTAATATTGAATTATCTACAATTTCCAACAAGCCTTTGTGGCCTGGTGGATAGTGTATTTGAATCTAATTTAAGAGGACGTGGGTTCGATCCCCACGGGCGGGCCAAGAAATATTTTTAGTATTTATATTAAAGATTAAATTTTGTTGTTGTAATAAGCAACAATTAGCAACATTAGCAACAAAGAAACCATCAAATTTCCAAGAAAAAATCTGTCGAAAATTTTTCTGATTTCACTCTAAGTAAATCACAGAACGAGGAGTAAAAAGCTTCGCTTCAAAAACTGCCTTGAAAAGCTTCTTGAGAACATAAGCCTTTCGGAGTCGGCGTAAAACATGTAGGTCCAGTCATGATACAATGATAAGGTAGGCCCATGATACTAAGTGCTCTCACGCGTCAACGAAGAGTGGATAATGAGAAGCAACATTAATGTCAAAACGGCGAATTTCGTAGAAATTGCAAATGAAGAAAATATTTTATGTTTCCAAGTTGCAAACAGTGCGATCGCGGGTATTAAATTTGTGCTAATTTGAGTAAAAATATAAAAAAAATATAAAAAGTGTAATAAAAACTATAAAATGTGAAAGAAGTCTTTAAATTTCTTTAAAGAAATTCGCGATGAACAGCTGATTTTACACATGCAATAACAATAGAGTTCAGCTACTACAGCTATATCGCACTTCCTCAGCATTAACCCATCTAAAGCCACTACCCAGTAATCATTGAAAATATCAATGTTATGGATACCCGTGACCACAAACAAGTTAATGTGGGAAAAATTTACCCACCAATAAATGGGTTGGGCTCAGGGACAACACAAGACGTAACAACTAACCATGCGTATACATAGATCTATTTACACAACTAATTTTAATCTACTTTTGAGTTGACCTTTTGACAAATTAACATCAAAAACGCTACAATTGTTAACAAAGGAACTCATGCGACTTAAAGGAGCAGTAGCCATATAATTTGTTCTACTAAATGGCAAATAAATTAAGTTGTTAGCGTTTCTACTGCTTCTACGGTTAGTGTTAAAATTTATGTGAGAAAGAAGTTCTGGAGAATCGAATACACCTGTTATGAGCTGGTGTAAATATACGATATCTGCCGATTTCCTTCGATCACCTAAAGACTGCATTTTTAATAGTTTTAAACGATCCGCATAAGGAGGAAGGTCTAATATGTCAGTTCCACTTAAGCCCCTTAGAGCAAACTGAACAAAACGTTTTTGGATTCTTTCTATTCGATCAACATGCACATTGTAACTTGGGGACCACACTTGACTTGCATACTCTAAGTGAGGACGCACGATTGCATAATACAACGTTGAAGTTGTAATAATGCTATGAAATTCTTTGGCCCAGCGTGTTATAAAACCAAGCATTGAAGATGCCTTTTTATAAATATTATCAATATGAATGTTAAAGGACAGCTTAGAATCCATGCATATACCTAGGTCTTTGACGGTTTCTACACGACTCAAGGCAGTATCTTTAATCTTATAATCAAAAATAAAATTATTCCTTTTTCGCGAAAAGGTCATAGTTTGGCATTTATCTGGATTTAAAAACATATTATTTTTAGAACACCAAACTTCAAAGGATTTTAGATCAGACTGGAGTAGATCTGAATTATCTCTAGAATTAATCGTTCTGTATATTTTCATATCATCGGCATAAATAAGCAGATGAGAGTGTTCAATGACGTGAGTTACATCATTGATAGCTAAAATAAACAGAAGAGGACCAAGGTGACTACCCTGAGGAACACCTGATCCAGCAATAAATTCAGAAGACAATGCGCCTCGGAAACGTATTTGATAAGATCGCTCCACCAAATACGATTTAATCCAGTTCACAAAATATTGTGGAAATCCCATTAACTCAAGTTTAAATAAGATTAGATTGTGTGGTAGCTTATCAAATGCCTTACTAAAGTCAGTGTAAACACAATCGACCTGGTTATCAGAATCAATAGAATTTAAGCAGAATGTTGTAAAATCGATAAGATTAGACACAGTGGATCTGCCATTCACAAAACCATGCTGACGAGTTGTTATGACTTTGCCACAGTGAATTTTCACCCGATCGTACACCATCCGCTCAAAAAGTTTTGGAATCGATGAGAGCTTAGCGATAGGCCTATAGTTACTGACATCGTTCCTGCAACCCTTTTTAAAAATAGGACTTATAAATGATTTTTTCCAAAAAAGTGGAAAATAACTTTCGTTAATAGATTTATTGAATAATAAAGACAGTGGTTGACTCAAAACGGAACCGCATTGTGTTAACACTGCGGCAGGAACACCGTCAGGTCCAGCACCAAACTCCTCATCGATCGATCTAATATACATTAAAATATCCTCTGGAGTGAAGGATATATGTTCCAAAGATACTCTGGGTTCGGAATTCATATATTCAAAGTACTCTCCATCAGGATTAAAAGAATCTGAACAGAATGATTCTTTAAAAAGATTGGCGAAAAGGCCACAAATTTTGACGGGATTGTCAGTAAATCCCTCAGGAGTTCTAAATGAAGAAGGAAATCCATCAGATTTCTTCTTTGTGTTTACGAATCCCCAAAATTTCTTTGGATCTGTCAATATTCTCAGCTTAACATTATCTAAATATTCGTGATATAATGTAGCTGAGCGATTTTCAAATTCCAGAAACAAACGTTTGTAAGTTTCTAGGTCGTTTGAGCCTAAGCTACAGATGTATTTCTTCCATGCCCTATTCCTGTTGTTGCGAAGAGTCTTTAAATCCTTTGTGTACCAAGGGTACGTAGAATTCCTCGCAAATTTGAGACTATAAGGTACGGATTGAGAAAACACAGCAAAGAGTTCCATATAAAAAAAGTGTATGGAGTCATCAAGGCAATTTCCATTTATATATTCTAAAATTGCATTAAGTTTGCCATTAAGCAACTGATTCAACTTCAAAAAGTCAGCTTTTTTAAAATTGAATTCATAAAGCTTATCTGCTGAATTAGAATTTACTATATTTGCTCTGTCGGATTCGTACCAAATACTCAATGGTGGATGATATTCATCAACAGTAGTTAGAGCATGAAAGGCCCTCTTAACAACAACATTGTTACTGTCTGTAGTTAAGACCAGGTCAAGAAGTCTTTCAAGACTATTATAAATACAACTCACTTGTTGTAAGTCTGAACATATATTATCAACAAATATATGTTCTTGGCGGGTCTTCGAATTAGATGCACAATAGTACGTATCATCGTCAGAAGAATGCCATTTTAAATCAGGTAGATTAAAATCGCCCAATAATAAAATGTCGTCATTAACGTCAAGTAAATCAATTATGTAATCTATGCACTCCGCAAGGCTTGCATAGACCTCTACACTACTCTTAGGAGGAACATACGCATTAATAACATATACATTAGAGTTACAATGTATAACTTTAACGCAAATTAGTTCAATATTAGAAGAGCAGGGAATGTCAACAATAAAACTGACAAAGCAGTTCCTTACAGCCAAAAGGACACCACCACCGACAGAAGAAATATTGTCAGTGTATCTGTCTTTTCTAAAAACTTGAAAACTATTGTCAAACAATTCCAAATCAGTAATGCTTCCGTTCAGCCACGTTTCTGTTAACGCGATAATATCCTCAGAGCAATTTTGAGTTGATAGAAATAAGCTCTGAGTCTTAGAACGTAGTCCCCTTACATTTTGATAGTAAAGGGACAGCCTATTTAGTTTTTTTGAGACTCGCGGGCGGCTTGAGTCACCCTTTTAGGCTTATTTTTTGGCTTGAACTCAGTAACAAGAATATTATCGGCCCACAAATTAGAGTTAAGAACAGTTGTAAAATCATCGGCTGCAACTGTTAAAATGAAAGAAGCATGGGAAGGCTTATTACCAATTTTTTTGCATGAACAGAATGCATTTGAGTTCACTAACTTGGATTGCCTGACAAACGTCAATATATTTTCTATTGATGTGTCGGGCTGAAGACGTGAAATGAAAACATTTCTGGTCCTCGAAACTGCTCTTAAAGTCAAATGACTGTTAGGCGTAGTTGAAATCGTATTTGGACTACTAGTCAATGGAGGAATAGAAGATGGTGTATAAGAAATCACCGTATTATTATTTTCTGATGGCATTGCTGAGGGCTGCTTTGCCTTGGAAGGTCTGGAGGACGCCTTCTGACGCTTATTTTTGTTTTTGTTTTTCCTCTTTCTTTTAGAGCTTTTAGGGTCTTTTTCTGATGAAACTGACAAAATTCCGGAAGAAGCAGTCATGGACGAAGGAACCGAAATGTTATCCTGAACAGTAATTTTATCAGAAACGCTGGTAGTGGGTGCGGCACTAACTTCGCTAAAAAATGAAACAATTTCTCTGACGTTATTATTTAATAAGTTAAGGCTTTCCCCAAAAAGCTTAATTTTAGAATAGAGTTCATCCGGGGAAAGGGCCCTGCACGAAGCACAATACCAGCGAAGACCAGATCGGACTGAAATTAAATGGTCAAGGCACGATTTAGAAATACCAGCACAAGAAGCGTGGAACATTCGCTCACATGGGCCAGAACAGCTGAACATAGGGTACAGAATATTCTGGCTTTTGCATTGCTCGTTCAGAGAACAAGCAGCAATATTATCAATGGAAAAATAATCCATTGAAAAAAATTTCAATTACTTTCTGAGCGTTTTTAAATGTAAAATGTGCTTTCAGGGTTGGCACAGTAAAATGCAGCGTACACAAAGTGTTAAGCACAATAACAACACTAGAGACTCTCACTGCACAACAGATAAACAAACACCGCACAAAGAGGAATAGAAAAAATTAGGCATACAAACACTAGATTGTGTGAAGTACAACAAAAACTGTTCTATATTAATAACATAAATTATGTAAGCACTATAACTAAACAATGTTTGTAATTACTACTAAACAAAATTAATTTCTTTCTTTTAAAAACACATAAATACAGTTCATAATAGTTTTTGATACAAACGATTTAAAAAATTTTAGATTTTTCACTATAATAATTACTATAACAACACACACTAAAAAAACAACACCGATACCGACAAGTAGACGAGATCAACTGAAACTGATCAACTGATTTTTTGATCAACTGATTTTGACATCAATGTAGCTTTATTCTGCTTTCTACTCCATTCCTCTCCATGATGACCTTACCTTATAATTCTGCCATGGGTTCTGCCAGTTTTCGATCATTTGTGTGCAAACATTTCACATCACACACAACACAATTGATCATAAGAAGCTCGGTCAAAGTCCTTTCAAGGGCTGAAATGGCCACTTGGTTTTTTTTTTTTTTTTTAATTTTTGTGTGTATTTTTGTTTGAAAATATAAATTCAAATCATCATTTAACTGTAGTGGTTAAATATAAGTAGCACAAGTCTTATTCGCTTAGAATGAATAAAGTCCATTGTGAGGTTCCATTGTGTGGTTCCATTGTGAGTCCAAATGTTTCTCACAAATCCTGGAATGGTCGCCTCAGACTACGCCGCGACTTTTTATCCATACCTGACTTTTTTTTTAGATTTTGAGGTGATCTAAAAACCAGAACTTGGGAATACCTCTTAAGAAATATTTTTTATAAGTTAATTCTGACTGTTAACTTTTTCATTTAAGGGTACCTTTATGTAATATAAGCAATTCTAAATGCGTTTTTTGAAAAAATAATTCAAATAAATGGTCAAAGATATTGATAAAAAGTTTTTTTTATTAATTTCAATAAACAAGTAAATAAAAAAATTTTAATATCGTCGTCTGAATAAAATATTATCGTATGTTGCATTATAGTGTATACAACATACGGCATTAATTTATCCAGGCGACGATATATATTTTACGAAGTAAACACTTACGCCAAGGTAATGACTTCGAGTTTTTAAAAATTTTTGTTTGTAAGAAAATAACGCATCTTTAAAGTTGATTACTTAAAAAATTTGTGCAAATTTGAGTGGACGAAGAGCTGTAATTTTATTTTCAGGCTCATTTTTAAAATAGGGCGAAGTCACTACCTTGGCATAAGTGTTTATTTTACATATACAGGGTGAGTCTGTTAGAGAGGTCAATCCGAAAACTGGAGGTTCCTTGGGTCAATACAAGAAAAAAATTGTATGGGAGGGGGGGTTCTATTTTCACCCCCCTCCGAGATAGGAGTAAAATAATGTAAAAATGTCGAATTTTAAGCTAATATCACTTTTAGCGCAATAACTTTGAAAGTATGATAGCTTCGTAAGATTTAAGTGTAGTTTTGGAAACACAATTTAACACGTCTAATAAAAAAATAAACAAATTCAAATTAACTCGTTTGGTAAAAACAATATAAGCTGACCAAACTCAAAAAATAATTTTTTTCACGAAAAAAATTAGTACGAATGCGATTTTCTCTAAAGTTTATCTAAAAAAAAAATTCAGTTTATTACGTATTTATGTTCTCTTAAGTGTTCTCTAAAACTTCCGAATACAAAGTTTTTACCTCAGGTCAACAGGTCATCTGTTTTTTGAGTTTTAATTTGTGCTTAAAATACCTATGTAAATTACAAAAGCTTACATTGATATGTAAACAATAGAAAAAACAAAAATTTACTTTGCAGTGTAATGAGTGTAAACTCCAGCCCATAAATTGATGCTAAACCTCCTATGAAATGACTTTTTGTAAGCTCAGTTTTGAAGAAAAATTTTCTCTTTCTTACCTTTGGAAAGAAGTTTTTCGCGTAACTCGTGGATTTTCCCGTGACCAAAAGTGCTGGTTATGAAAATTTGTCACGCCATCCCTAGTGAATTGGGCCTCATCTGTCCACAATATTTTTTTAAAAAATTCCGGATCAAATTCCCTTTTCCGAAGCAACCAACGACAGAACACCATGCGTTGATGTGCATCCCCAGGAATAAGATCTTGCACAGGAGTCATGTGGTACGGGTGAAATCTTTCCTGTTGAAGTACTCTCTGCACTGTTCTCTGCGATGTTTGCAGTTGTCTTGCTACTCTGCGCGTGCTTATAGAAGGATTGGCTGTAACCACCCGCAACACCTCTTCTTCGTTATACGCAGAATCTCCTCCGCTAGCATGGTTCCCTTGTGACGAAGGCAATGCAGACCCTGTGTTGAGCAACCTTAAGAACGCATTTGAAAATGCACGTCTGCAAGGTGTTTGTCGATTTGGAAACCTTCGTCGGTACTCCAACTCCGCCATGGATGAGTTCCCATTGCAGTATCCATACACAAAAATTATGTCTGCGTATTCCCGAATTGTGAAGCTCATCTTGTTATTTCACTGAATGTGATTTTTTTTAAATAAAAGTATTAACAAATTTGAATTGTGTCTTACCTTGATAATGCACTGGAAAGAAGTGACAAATCAAACGAAAAGAAAATACAAATTTACTATTTAAAACGGTAATTATAATATCGGCATTCAACTCTCTTTTATTGTTGTTTACTATAATAGTAGCGTTAGTTTTAAAATCAACAGAAAATTTTACAACAAAAACATTACACTGCAAAAAAATTTTTGTTTTTTCTATTGTTTACATATCAATGTAAGCTTTTGTAATTTACATAGGTATTTTAAGCACAAATTAAAACTCAAAAAACAGATGACCTGTTGACCTGAGGTAAAAACTTTGTATTCGGAAATTTTAGAGAACACTTAAGAGAACATAAATACGTAATAAACTGAATTTTTTTTTTAGATAAACTTTAGAGAAAATCGCATTCGTACTAATTTTTTTCGTGAAAAATTTTTCGCCAAATGTTTCTACTCTTCTCGCATCGCTTCGTGACCACGTCTCGTACATGCGAGTAATTGTTGAAATCAATAAAAATAATTTTTATCTTATTCTTAATTAAAAATGTTAAAATTTACTTTTAATTTATATGCAAAAAACTATACGTTAACTGTTAACATTTACTTGTAAGAATAAAAGTTATTCCTCATTTTTTGACTATTATACAAAAAAGTTAAAACATAAGTCTTCTGAGACTTTTGTTCTTTAAAAAATGATATAAAAGTCTTTAAAGACTTTTTGTTCAAAAGAATTTATTTTAAAAAATCAGTAATCAGAGTAATTTGAGAATTTTATATTTAAAAGTCTCGATAAAAATATAAAAAAAACTGTAAAAAATTTAAATAAAATTTAAAAAATTCAAGATGAATGAAGACTTTTAAAATATAAAAGTCTCAAAACACTCTTATGACTGACTTTTTTAAATAAAGTCTTCTTCAAAGGCCTTTATTAAATATTTTTAAATATAAAAGTCTTTGTAAACTCTTCGACTTCGATCGACTTTTATTCATAAAGTTTAAAAAATAACTATTATTAAAAAGAGTTAACCAATAAGAGTTAAAATTAAAAGTTAATAATAACTCTTATTTAATAACTCTTATTTGTAATCATAAATAGTAATTTTTTCATAATAAAAGTATTTCTATAATAAAAGTATTTTAAAGATTTTTTGTGAAAAATTCACAAAAGTCCCAACCTCTGCTAAAAACTTTCACTTTGCCTTCTTTTATATTAGGGCCACATATCGCGAACACGTGATAACATTTACTGATATTTTCCATAATAACATAAATTAGTTAATTAAAAAGTCAACTTATCAAAAATTATATCGAGGGCTTATATTCAATACCAGACATACGCCAATTTTTGGAAAATGACTTTTTGATGGCAAATTGTTCACTAATGACAGCTACATCTCTGACGAAAATTTCAGAAAGAAAAAATCAGTTTGAGTGGTCTTTTTTTGAAATTTGCGATATCGCTATTGTAAGCGATATGGCAACTCTGGAAGAACGTGCTCGAAAACAGGGAGTGAAACGTAGAAAAGCGAGCGTAAAACACGTGCGCGCGAACTGGACTGGAACAGTTTAAAATAACTAACTTTCTCTTATTACTTAAAACTATTAAACACATTACATGTTCAACTCGATAAACTTATTCATCTAATTAATATTATTCAAATATAAAAGTGCCCATTTTTCCTGAAAAATGTCGAGTTTTTACTATCAACTATTAGATTAATTTTTATATGCAATACCAGACAAAAGCCATAAAGAAAACAATACAACAACAATAGGCTTTTAACTGTTTTTATTATGCTTTTGATTTAAGTTGTGCCTATGTTGTTGTTGTGTTTTTTTGCTTTTGTGCTAAATAATGTCGGTTGCAGAAAATGCGTGATCATTTGCAGGTGAAACAAGGAAGTGCGAAAATTCAAAATCTATAAATTAATAAAAGTGTTCGAACAAAATTAAAAATATTTTATCAGGTGATTATTGTTTACCATAAAGTTCTTCTCGGTATGTAATATTAATCAAACGATTTATAACTCGATGTAATAAAAAAATTCAAAACAGGTTAAAATGTCTAATAATTCCTTACAACGTATTGCTATTGATTATGCATCGTCGAGTGGTGAAGATGCTCGAGAATATCCAATAACAGGTGAGTTGTCATATTAGCAAATGTTTCAACAACAATTCATGGGCAATACCATGGTAACTCGCGTTACAATAAGAGAAACTGTTTAGGGGTTTAACTTAAATTTTATTACGAATTCAAGACATAAAGCTACAAAAAAGGTTTATATTTGAAGAATTATTTATACTTAACTAAATCCATTTAAAATTGTTTATCGAAATGAAATACGTTTTCAAAATATACTTAAAAAGAAATGGTAACTCTCGTTACATTTTATGGACAAGGAGTTTTGAGTACTTTTTATGTTTATAAAATTCTGCGAAATTAAGGGGGTCCTCTGGTAATCCGAAAAATGATTTTTAAATTTTTTTTTTTCATATTTCTATTGCTCAGATACTCAAAAACATTTTCCCAAAAGGATTTTTCAAAATTCGAAATAGTTTAGGAGATACAGGCATTTTTGTGTAGGTATGTTTTCGTCAAAATAACGCATCAGCAAAGTTGTTTATTTGCCTGCAGTCATTAGTCGAAAATTCTGTGGAATTCTTCCAAAATATGTATTGATATTACAAAATATACACACACAGTATGTATACATGCAGTATGTATACATGCATGTTTTGATTTAGGGGTTGAAATGATTTTGAGCCCAGGTGTTCACATGAAAGAAGCAAACGAACGATATTCAGTTTATTTTCGAGTATTTTAAAAATAATGTCAACAATGGGTATTGTCATCGGCCCACAAGCCGAGATGTATGCTGAATCTCGCGACGGAAAACGACTTCAACGCTCAGAGCTAAAAACGTACGCATCATCGAAAGAGGGTCGCACAGCCCGCAGAGCCCAAAAAGCCATGGAAAACTCGTTTTATGAGATGGAGGAAGGCACACTTTATGGGGCTGGAATTGCCGATTAATATTCGTAAGTATTGTATTAAAAAAATATGTGTTAATGTCATTTGTGTGCCTCAAAATTGAAGTCAAAACTTTAAACGCGTTTTTCTCGAAACCATGTTTTTCAAAACTTTGCGCACGATAACTCAAACAGTTTTTGACCGATTTTGATATATGAGGCATGAAACGACGCAGAATTTACGCCGCTATAGCCCCTACCTCAAACTTGCCGAAAAAATAATGTTTACTATTTTTTTTCTACACTAGACTACAAAAAAAAGGTCGAAATTCGATTTTTCATTTTCAAAGTGGCGGCTCCCCCCCTAAAAAAATTTCGATTTTTGTTTCCGAGGTAGGGGCTATAGGGACATTCATTCTAAGTAACTGAATATTTTTTTTTTTTTTCAGACGATGTTTACACTTGGAATCGTGCGCAATTTGGACCCACCTTTTTTCCGGAGAACCTCGTTACCAGGCCGAGAACTTTCTGAACGGTCCATAAATTCACTTTTTCAAAATTTTGTATTTTTTTCAATAAAATAAGCTACCCAAATCAAAAAACGGAACTAAAATATCTTTACTCGTTCTCTTTCCACAATATTTTGAAAAAAGGCTAAAATTTGGCATAGATTACCAGAGGACCCCCTTAAGGACATCAATTCATTTTTAATATTTTATAATGCTTTGTGATTAATACAAGGGTGATATAAAAACAAAAGTACAAAAATAATAATTTTAAAATATCAGATATTCAATATAATGTATGGTAACTCGCGTTACATAAAATTGGTAACTCGCGTTACTTCTGAGTCATGTAATAATAAATCGTAATAAAATGAAAATTAATACTTTAAACGAGGGATTTATTTAAATATTGTGCCAAAGGAATGTCATCATCATTGTCGCTACCGGAGCAACATATTTCTTGATGAAAAATGTTCGTTATCATCCGGCTTCCATTCAGATCTGCAGATGTTTCAGCCAGTTCAGCGTTGAATACTAAGGCTTCTCTTTTTAAAACTCGAATCCGAACAAAACGTTTTAAGGCTCTGCCTATTCCATCTACAGGACCTTTGCCGTGAGATGTGGCGAAATAGTTCCATATTAAATGCTTCTTATTTCTTTCCTCAAGCAGCTTCATACTTTCGGCTATAAAACGATTCTTGAACTGCGATACCGGCCCATCAGACCATATTCGAACAAGTTTTACACTTGCTGGCAGACTTTCCAATATTTTACTGATATAAACAACAGCAGTTGTTTTGTTGTGTTGACGGTCATCGGAAACTAAAACGATGGGTTGCTGTACTCCAGAGTGCCATAATGAGGCAGTAAACAAGGTTATCTGCGGCTGCACGCCGCAAGTGCAGATGCAAGTGTAGTTCTCGGCAAAGTCTACTTGTAACAGCGCAATAGATGGATCACAAGTTGCTGACGATACAACAAGCTTATCTTTCTGATAAGAATCGCCTTGACACCTTTTTATGTACGAGTGCTTAAAAAAAGTCGGTGTCATGTCAAGGATATGAGTAATTAATTCCATAATCGTTCCAGTTTTCGATAGCTTACTGATTTTGCCATTGGACTCTTTCCACTCGTACCAAGTTACTTTAGGAGGAGCGTTGTCAGACGCATGTGCGTATTGAAACAACTTTCTTCTTAATATGTTTTTGCAACTTTCACAAGTATGCAGCCAGCAATTTTTTTGGGGTTTTGCTCAGAGTACGGAGCTGATAAAATTGTGACTATATAGTGGGCTGTTTGTTACTTTATTCAATGCGCTTAACGATAAAATAAAGTTCTCGTGGTATTTACAAAGGCAAACATTGCGGGGAATCTTGTTAGATAGATATACTTGTTTCGGTCGCAAACTGGCAAACTTGCTTTTTCCTACTACATCACCGTGTTCTTTGACGAACATAGCGTGTGTTTCAGAAATTGAAGTGTACAAATGCCTTATTTGGAGTTTTTGTTTAAATTTTTGTTGACTTCGAATTATAACAAAGTCTTTAAGGCCTGGAGCTTGTCTGCTAATATCATCGCGCACGTAAAAATCTTGTATTTTTTGTTCGACTTCAGTACTCAAAATCAACCCATGTCTGCTGGGAAGCTGCGAACTAGGAATCTGATGAAAGTTATTACATTCTGCAAGAAGCTTTTCAAGAACTTCTCGTTTCCTTAATGGACATTTGGGTAGTGTTCTGCGAGTACGCGAAGCTGCCTTTCCCAGTGACTGAACATTAGTAAATGATAAATTTGCTGAGTCTTCTGAAACACTGGTTTGAGTTTTTTTTTTTTGTAACCTAAACTTTTCAACGCGTTTTTTAACTTTTGTTCTTTCTGTGCTTAGAATATTTTTCTGTTTAGATTTAGGTAGATGTTCAATTAAGCCTTTCTTTTTAGCTCTACTTTTTCGACATGCTTCTTTTTGTTTCTTCTTATAATCATCATATTTACCTTCTTCTTTCAATTTCTCTCTTCTCCGCCTCATCTTTTCAGCTCCTGAAAGTGGCGTTGCGACTGAAATCTTAAAAATTGTCAAAATATAAGTAAAAGTAAAAAATTGTAAATTTTCTTTTGTGGTTTTTAGATGTAACGCAAGTTACCGGTAACTCGCGTTACAGAAAAGAATTTGTTTAAAATTTAATGAAAAATATTCAGTAACAAATTAATTCCATTTCATTATTGTACTTACTTATTGAGAAGAGAATTTCCGCTTCTGATCAATTTGTGTAACAAATAGAGATGTTGTATAAAAAAATACAGTTTTGGTAACTCGCGTTACTAAAGAAAAGCGAATGAATTTATTGAGTTTTTTATAAATTAGGATAAATGAAGTATTTAGTATAAATTCACAAAATTTACTATAAAAGTGTAAAACAGAAATAACACAAGTGAGCTTGTCATTTGGTTGCGATGAGCGAAAAAGCCGTTACTTTAAAGCAGTTATGCAATATGTGTTTTTTGGTTCTTGCACTCACACTTCTTTTGATCCATGTCAATTATGTCGATGATGACAAGTGCTCTAATTTAACATTTTTTTTTAAATGATGCCATATATTTTCAAAAAATTTTCTCAACCAAAAATGTTAAATGATTAAACAAAAAATTCTCGAATCATGTCACAATTCTGTGGAATTGCCCTCATGTAGTTTATAAATTGTATTGGCCAGATTCTGACGACGAACATTATAGGCGTAGTAAGATCGTCCATCGTAGATCTAAAAGGGCACATAATCCTAAATCATCAAACCGAGTTGAGAATGCAACAAAGCGAATGAAGGGGCAGGAATATATGGGATGTTCAATAGCTGATGGATCATATAAACAAAACTTACCAAAACCATCAAAAGATATTGGGCATACATGTTCATCGGCGTTTTGTATGAATTCCAATTCAAGACACTGCCAAGAATTTGATGAAGAAACTAGAAAAAAAATATTTAATATGTTTTGGAACCTATGTTGGGAATCTAAACAAGTGTTTGTGAAGAACCACGTATCACAGATTCCTATAAAAAGAAAACGTATTGAAAATTCGAAAAAAACGCACAGCTTTTTGTATAAGCTACCACACAACTATGGATCATTACAAGTTTGCCGGTCTATGTTTTTGTCAACTCTTTCGATCAAAAAGGACATGGTTGGAAATTGGTTAAAATCTAATGATAAACCTAACGACATTGAAACACCTGCACAAAATCAGTTTACATTTGTTTCTAAAAGAACTGATCGTAAGTTGCACTTAGAACAATATTTCCAGAAATTGGACTTTTTTTCATATTTCTATTGCTCAGATACTCAAAAACATTTTCCCAAAAGGATTTTTCAAAATTCGAAATAGTTTAGGAGATACAGGCATTTTTGTGTAGGTATGTTTTCGTCAAAATAACGCATCAGCAAAGTTGTTTATTTGCCTGCAGTCATTAGTCGAAAATTCTGTGGAATTCTTCCAAAATATGTATTGATATTACAAAATATACACACACAGTATGTATACATGCAGTATGTATACATGCATGTTTTGATTTAGGGGTTGAAATGATTTTGAGCCCAGGTGTTCACATGAAAGAAGCAAACGAACGATATTCAGTTTATTTTCGAGTATTTTAAAAATAATGTCAACAATGGGTATTGTCATCGGCCCACAAGCCGAGATGTATGCTGAATCTCGCGACGGAAAACGACTTCAACGCTCAGAGCTAAAAACGTACGCATCATCGAAAGAGGGTCGCACAGCCCGCAGAGCCCAAAAAGCCATGGAAAACTCGTTTTATGAGATGGAGGAAGGCACACTTTATGGGGCTGGAATTGCCGATTAATATTCGTAAGTATTGTATTAAAAAAATATGTGTTAATGTCATTTGTGTGCCTCAAAATTGAAGTCAAAACTTTAAACGCGTTTTTCTCGAAACCATGTTTTTCAAAACTTTGCGCACGATAACTCAAACAGTTTTTGACCGATTTTGATATATGAGGCATGAAACGACGCAGAATTTACGCCGCTATAGCCCCTACCTCAAACTTGCCGAAAAAATAATGTTTACTATTTTTTTTCTACACTAGACTACAAAAAAAAGGTCGAAATTCGATTTTTCATTTTCAAAGTGGCGGCTCCCCCCCTAAAAAAATTTCGATTTTTGTTTCCGAGGTAGGGGCTATAGGGACATTCATTCTAAGTAACTGAATATTTTTTTTTTTTTTCAGACGATGTTTACACTTGGAATCGTGCGCAATTTGGACCCACCTTTTTTCCGGAGAACCTCGTTACCAGGCCGAGAACTTTCTGAACGGTCCATAAATTCACTTTTTCAAAATTTTGTATTTTTTTCAATAAAATAAGCTACCCAAATCAAAAAACGGAACTAAAATATCTTTACTCGTTCTCTTTCCACAATATTTTGAAAAAAGGCTAAAATTTGGCATAGATTACCAGAGGACCCCCTTAAGGACATCAATTCATTTTTAATATTTTATAATGCTTTGTGATTAATACAAGGGTGATATAAAAACAAAAGTACAAAAATAATAATTTTAAAATATCAGATATTCAATATAATGTATGGTAACTCGCGTTACATAAAATTGGTAACTCGCGTTACTTCTGAGTCATGTAATAATAAATCGTAATAAAATGAAAATTAATACTTTAAACGAGGGATTTATTTAAATATTGTGCCAAAGGAATGTCATCATCATTGTCGCTACCGGAGCAACATATTTCTTGATGAAAAATGTTCGTTATCATCCGGCTTCCATTCAGATCTGCAGATGTTTCAGCCAGTTCAGCGTTGAATACTAAGGCTTCTCTTTTTAAAACTCGAATCCGAACAAAACGTTTTAAGGCTCTGCCTATTCCATCTACAGGACCTTTGCCGTGAGATGTGGCGAAATAGTTCCATATTAAATGCTTCTTATTTCTTTCCTCAAGCAGCTTCATACTTTCGGCTATAAAACGATTCTTGAACTGCGATACCGGCCCATC
Source organism: Coremacera marginata (assembly GCA_914767935.1). Classification (NCBI taxonomy): domain Eukaryota; kingdom Metazoa; phylum Arthropoda; class Insecta; order Diptera; family Sciomyzidae; genus Coremacera; species Coremacera marginata. The sequence goes on along the minus strand of OU612043.1, from coordinate 10,783,008 downwards.
AGACCATATTCGAACAAGTTTTACACTTGCTGGCAGACTTTCCAATATTTTACTGATATAAACAACAGCAGTTGTTTTGTTGTGTTGACGGTCATCGGAAACTAAAACGATGGGTTGCTGTACTCCAGAGTGCCATAATGAGGCAGTAAACAAGGTTATCTGCGGCTGCACGCCGCAAGTGCAGATGCAAGTGTAGTTCTCGGCAAAGTCTACTTGTAACAGCGCAATAGATGGATCACAAGTTGCTGACGATACAACAAGCTTATCTTTCTGATAAGAATCGCCTTGACACCTTTTTATGTACGAGTGCTTAAAAAAAGTCGGTGTCATGTCAAGGATATGAGTAATTAATTCCATAATCGTTCCAGTTTTCGATAGCTTACTGATTTTGCCATTGGACTCTTTCCACTCGTACCAAGTTACTTTAGGAGGAGCGTTGTCAGACGCATGTGCGTATTGAAACAACTTTCTTCTTAATATGTTTTTGCAACTTTCACAAGTATGCAGCCAGCAATTTTTTTGGGGTTTTGCTCAGAGTACGGAGCTGATAAAATTGTGACTATATAGTGGGCTGTTTGTTACTTTATTCAATGCGCTTAACGATAAAATAAAGTTCTCGTGGTATTTACAAAGGCAAACATTGCGGGGAATCTTGTTAGATAGATATACTTGTTTCGGTCGCAAACTGGCAAACTTGCTTTTTCCTACTACATCACCGTGTTCTTTGACGAACATAGCGTGTGTTTCAGAAATTGAAGTGTACAAATGCCTTATTTGGAGTTTTTGTTTAAATTTTTGTTGACTTCGAATTATAACAAAGTCTTTAAGGCCTGGAGCTTGTCTGCTAATATCATCGCGCACGTAAAAATCTTGTATTTTTTGTTCGACTTCAGTACTCAAAATCAACCCATGTCTGCTGGGAAGCTGCGAACTAGGAATCTGATGAAAGTTATTACATTCTGCAAGAAGCTTTTCAAGAACTTCTCGTTTCCTTAATGGACATTTGGGTAGTGTTCTGCGAGTACGCGAAGCTGCCTTTCCCAGTGACTGAACATTAGTAAATGATAAATTTGCTGAGTCTTCTGAAACACTGGTTTGAGTTTTTTTTTTTTGTAACCTAAACTTTTCAACGCGTTTTTTAACTTTTGTTCTTTCTGTGCTTAGAATATTTTTCTGTTTAGATTTAGGTAGATGTTCAATTAAGCCTTTCTTTTTAGCTCTACTTTTTCGACATGCTTCTTTTTGTTTCTTCTTATAATCATCATATTTACCTTCTTCTTTCAATTTCTCTCTTCTCCGCCTCATCTTTTCAGCTCCTGAAAGTGGCGTTGCGACTGAAATCTTAAAAATTGTCAAAATATAAGTAAAAGTAAAAAATTGTAAATTTTCTTTTGTGGTTTTTAGATGTAACGCAAGTTACCGGTAACTCGCGTTACAGAAAAGAATTTGTTTAAAATTTAATGAAAAATATTCAGTAACAAATTAATTCCATTTCATTATTGTACTTACTTATTGAGAAGAGAATTTCCGCTTCTGATCAATTTGTGTAACAAATAGAGATGTTGTATAAAAAAATACAGTTTTGGTAACTCGCGTTACTAAAGAAAAGCGAATGAATTTATTGAGTTTTTTATAAATTAGGATAAATGAAGTATTTAGTATAAATTCACAAAATTTACTATAAAAGTGTAAAACAGAAATAACACAAGTGAGCTTGTCATTTGGTTGCGATGAGCGAAAAAGCCGTTACTTTAAAGCAGTTATGCAATATGTGTTTTTTGGTTCTTGCACTCACACTTCTTTTGATCCATGTCAATTATGTCGATGATGACAAGTGCTCTAATTTAACATTTTTTTTTAAATGATGCCATATATTTTCAAAAAATTTTCTCAACCAAAAATGTTAAATGATTAAACAAAAAATTCTCGAATCATGTCACAATTCTGTGGAATTGCCCTCATGTAGTTTATAAATTGTATTGGCCAGATTCTGACGACGAACATTATAGGCGTAGTAAGATCGTCCATCGTAGATCTAAAAGGGCACATAATCCTAAATCATCAAACCGAGTTGAGAATGCAACAAAGCGAATGAAGGGGCAGGAATATATGGGATGTTCAATAGCTGATGGATCATATAAACAAAACTTACCAAAACCATCAAAAGATATTGGGCATACATGTTCATCGGCGTTTTGTATGAATTCCAATTCAAGACACTGCCAAGAATTTGATGAAGAAACTAGAAAAAAAATATTTAATATGTTTTGGAACCTATGTTGGGAATCTAAACAAGTGTTTGTGAAGAACCACGTATCACAGATTCCTATAAAAAGAAAACGTATTGAAAATTCGAAAAAAACGCACAGCTTTTTGTATAAGCTACCACACAACTATGGATCATTACAAGTTTGCCGGTCTATGTTTTTGTCAACTCTTTCGATCAAAAAGGACATGGTTGGAAATTGGTTAAAATCTAATGATAAACCTAACGACATTGAAACACCTGCACAAAATCAGTTTACATTTGTTTCTAAAAGAACTGATCGTAAGTTGCACTTAGAACAATATTTCCAGAAATTGGACAAAATGGAAAGCCATTACTGTCGTAAAGATACTAATTAAATCTATATTGCTGCTACATTTAATACAAAAGTAGATATTTACAGAAACTATCTTACATACTGTTCTGAAAAGCAAGTTCTGTCTGTTTCAATTTTTACATTTCTGAAATTTTTTGAAGAGAAAAATTATGGCCTTTTTATGCCCCGAAAGGATCTATGCGATATGTGTGTATCTCTTAATGCCAAACAAATTACTTCTGAACAATACAAGGATCATGTTTTAAAAAAAAATCGTGCTCAAGAGGAAAAGCATCTTGACAAACTTGCGGCGCAGGAAGGAAAATGTCACGTCTTTACTATGGATGCGCAAGCAGTAAAGCTCTGCCCAAATATTAATGCTTCAGCCATTTACTTCAAATAGCGTCTACAAGTTCATAACTTCACTGTTTACAACCTTGCGACACACCAATGCACTAATTATTGGTGGAATGAGACTCAAGGCGATTTGTCCGCTTCAACATTTGTTTCCATCATAATATACCACTTGAAAACACATTGCTCATCAGATAATTTACCAATAAAAATTTATTCGGACGGTTGCGGTTACCAAAACCGTAACCAGTTTTTATCAAATGCTTTATCTAATTTTGCTGTTGAAAATAATAAGATCATAGAGCAAAAGTATTTGGAGAAAGGTCACACTCAAATGGAATGCGACAGTGCACACGCTAAAATTGAAACCAAACTTAGATTACATAAGAATAACATTAGTATCTCGAAAGACAGTAAAAATTAATGATACCGTAATCAGAAAACCATTTGAGGCGATGTATTTAAATTACGACTTTTTTAAAAACTACAATGATGCCAAACTTATGCGCCTTTCGAGCATTAGACCTGCTCGTACAAAAAACGATCCAACAGTTTCACAATTAAGATCACTAAAGTATTCACCAAGTGGTGATGTTGAATTTAAAGTGAATTTCGATGAAGAGTACAAAAACTTGCCCATTAGAATTAAAAAATATACAGGATATACTGAACCAAAACCTTTACATACAGGACAACTTCCAATCTAGCCCAGTAAATGCAAGCATCTACAAGATTTGAAGCCGGTTATACCACAAGAATATCATTACTTTTATGATAATTTGGATCAGATGAAGTCAAAGTAATTACAAGAAATGTAGCAATGTCCAATTCGAATTATATTGTTTTTTAAATTTTTGTTTATTTTTTTTATAGTTTTGTTATTGAATTGTTATACTCGTATGTTGAAAAAAGTCAAAGAAAACATTGAATTAATAAAATTGCACTTTGTATCACAAAAAAATGTTTTTATTAGTGTGCAATACCCGCCATACGCCATGAAAATATTTGGATATTTAAATTTCAATACCAGACATCAACCATATCACCACGAATAGAGTAAAATAGTATATTTTTTTATATGGTGGATTCAGTAGTCATATTTAAAACACATTGTGGAAGAAAGTTATATTCATACTTTAAGAATTTGAGAATTAAACAGTTTTTTCCCTTTCCTGAAAAATTGCATTTTGGCGTATGTCGGGTATTGAATATAAGCCCTCGATATGTAGGCTATGGCATAAAACTCAACAGAAATAACTTTTAGCAGAAACATCCCCGACTTCATATGCAAATGTAGACATCAAGGCAAAAGTACAAACAAAAATCCACTTTTACTTCTTGTTGTAATTGCAATACTGCTATTTGACACCATTTTGACACTATATGCCCAAAGTAACGAGTAAAAGTAGCGATTAATACTACCTGGTCATTAAATCATGAATAGAACTATCATCTCTTATATACTCAATTGAATAAAAAGAGACTATAGATAGATATAGATATAGAAATAAAAAGATAAAAATAAACTCTTGCTTCTTCTCCTGTAGACCTTCTCTCTGGCAGTTATCATACAAGAGCAAGTCCACGCTCTTAAGAGGATTAGACCTATAGAAATAATGTCACAACCAAATCCGTAGGAAATTCCTGAAAAATATGTTATTGGTGAATAAACCACAAAAATTCCAGCTACACTAAGTAGCTGAAAAACCTTGAACCAATTAGAATGAAGAAAGATTCATAAAACATAGAGGAAAAATAAATGAAATAAATAAAATAAGCTTCATGCCAAATAATTCTGAAACACTGAAAATAATCATTTCCATGAGTACGTACAATTGAGACCAGAATAGATAATCCTAAGGCTCCGTCCGTCACATACTCTTAATGTTAAAATTATTACAACTTATATAATAAACTAAATACTAAATATCTTATCTCAAAATCTTATCTAATCTTATCTCAAATATCTTATCTCAAACAAAAAAAGAAATCTTAAATAATAAAATCGAATAATATAAATTCTCAATGTTCCATTCCCAAAAGTCGTCAAAATTTCAAAATTTCGCGTTTTGCCACTTTTGCAGTTACGCTGTGATTTGTTGAAATACGAAAACAATAAAAAATGTTTGTTAAGTCTACTAATAAAACTGTTATTGTTTTGTCATCATGGTGCTGTGCATTGAACTATAAAATTTCATTGTAATGCTACGCCGCAGTTTGAGCTCCGAACTATTTAAATAAATAGTCTGTACAAAAACCTTAACGAAAATACCGCTACATAACAATCAACAGTAAAAACCAGGTATGTGCAACTTAATTTGTAAAGTTTTGTTCATTTTTTTGTTGTATATTTTCAGTGAATTTTATTTTTTTTTTTTTTTATTTTTCCACCAATTTCTTTTGCTATTTTATTTTGTGGGTCCTTTTCACAGGGGGTTTTTGAAGCCGTTTTGAGAAAATCACAGAGGAAATTTAATTTAAATATTTCAAATTTCTCTGGAGAGTGAAACGGGTTCAGCATTTCATGTGTGTGGTTGTGAGTTTTTATACGTATGCAAGTTTGTGGATGCTGTGGGTGTTGTGGATGCACACACACACACACACACACACACACACACACACACACACTCGTTTAAAATTTCAAGTAAAATAAATGTAGCTCGTAGTCTAGTATGGTCGAGAATAGTCCAGGATAGTCGAGGATATGAAGAAGAAAGCGTATTTTTTTACTTGCCTGTTGAGAGTGTTGTGGCAGTGTGTGCAAAAACAAGGTAAACACTAGCTTGAAATAACACTAACTTCAGTGTGGAATGTTGCATGAGGCTGTACTTCATTTTAACTTGAGTCGAGTGTATAGCGAAATGTAACATTTGAAAAATTTAACAAAAACAATTTGAAAATTTACACTTTTTGTTGCAACATATTTAAGTTGTATATTTAAGCTCAAGTTAGTGGAAGTATAAGTTTGAAGGTATTATGTTGATCTAATAACAGTTTTGATGTCATCAAAACTCTTGTCTCTTTATATTACATAAAATTTTTTTAAAAGTACCTATTCTTGATACAAGCAAAAAATGATGTCGCTTAACGTAATAGGATCAGAAAAAGCTTCTGTTTTTAAAACTTTCTTCTAACTATCTATCTAAAATAGATTTAATTCAGTCATATTTCAAAAGTTACCTATGAATCTTTTGGAAAATTGTTCTGGAAGAGCAGAGCTGGGTCGAAAAGCATAAAAGTATTCATTACTTTTCAATTCCAATTCCTTGGAATTAGCAATTAGGAATTGGTAATTGGTCAGCTCAATTCCCCAAGATTGAAATTGGAAAAAATTCGTCCCTTCCATTCCAGGAATTGTAATTGGTCATTGAACCTTTCATTTCCTCAGGAATTGGTAATTTTAATTTTCAATTCCATTACAGCAATTGTAGTTGGAGGTTACTGTAATCCCATTACAATTATAATTGAGGTTACTGTAATCCAATTACAATTGTTATTGAGATTAATGTGATTCAATTACAATTGTAATTGACATAACTGTAATCCAATTACATTTACAGTAACTTCCAATTACAACTCCTGTAATGGAATTGAAAATTTCAGTTCCTGAGGAATTGATGTGTTCAATATACAATTCATGAGGAATTGAAACGTTCAATTACCAATTACAATTCCTGTAATGGAATTGACCATTTTTTCAATTCCATTTCTGAGGAATTGAAACGTTCAATTACCAATTACAATTTCTGTAATAGAATTGACCATTTCTTTCCAATTCCATTCCTGCGGAATTGAGATAACCAATTACCAATTCCTAATTCCAAGGAATGGCAATAAGCACTGAAAATTGAAATTGAAATGCCAAAACTACGCCAACGTGCGACGCAACTGTCTTGCGCATAATATTCGGCATCATCTGTCCTGATATGCGAAAAAAAAGTTGAATATAAATACATACAAAGACCAAAAAACATTATTTATCACCCTTCGCGCTTTGCCTACGCCTTAGTGCATTTTGTAGTACAGCGCCCTCTGGTGTTCATGATATAGCAAAATACATGGCGCCAAAAGACTCACCACACCCTAAAATCACTTATAAAAAATCATACATATCGGATGAGTTGTTTTAAGTTTTTTGCTGTATTTGTACAACTGCGCCCTCTGGTTTTCGAGATTGAACAATAAAATAGCGCCAAGGCCCTTTCCATACTCGAAAATCCCTACACACAATTTTTCATCTAAATAAGTTGAGTGGCTTTGGAGTTTTTCACAATTTCTTAAGAGATTTGTACCACAGCGCCCTCTGGTGTTCAATATAAAACAGAGTAGATAAGTCAAATAAACTCAGCGTATCCGAGAACTTCTACATACAAAATTTCATGCAAATCGGATGAACGGTTTCGGAGGTAAACTATAAAAACAAAATACCTGGAACACGATCGCAGCGCCACCTACCGGGTCAAATTGTGTAACTGAACCATTCAGGGATCCACTCAATCCACACAAAAAATTTCATCAAGATCGGTGCAGCCGTGTAGGAACAGTTTCACTTTGAACTAATCTTTTTTTTTCCTATCTTGAACACCAGACGGCGTTGTAGTACAAATATTTTAAAAGTCGTCGAAAAACTCCTACGCCGTTTATTCGAATACATGTATATATTATACATATATACATATATAAACATATATATACATGGGCATAGCGAGGGTAGGGCAATTTTCCCCCCGATATGTATATGTAAATGCATGTATATAATAGACATAACAACATATATAAACATATATACATATACATGGGCGTAACGAAGGTAGGACAGGGGAGGGAACTTACCCCCTCCCCCTGATATGCATATACATGTATATATTATACATATATAAACATATATACCTATACATGGTCGTAGCGAGGGTAGGGCATACAAGGGCATACAAGGGCGTAGCGACGGTAGGGCAGTTGCCCCATGATATGTATATGTGTATATACTATACGTATATATGCATATAGATATACTTGTAGATGGAGCTAAGAAAGTTTTCTGTAGTCGTGTGGTCTAAAGCACACACTTATTTTTTTATGTCCTTCCTTGAGCACCAGAAGGATCTGTAGTACAAATCTCTTAAGAAATGGTCTTAAGAGATCTTAAGAGTGGTCTTAAGAGTGTTCTCTTAAGAACACTCCAAAATCGCTCATCTGATTAGAATGAACATTTATATAGTTTCGAGTATGGAAGGGCTTCGGCGACCTTTTTTTTTTTTTTTTGTTCGAATACTGCAGAAAAAGCTCTAATCCCTCATCCGATAAGTATGATTTTTATAAGAGGTTTTCGGGTGCGGTGAGTTTTTTTGCTATATTTTGTATTTAGTGTATGTAAATATTTAGTACATATTTACTTCAGTACATTATTACGAGTATTTTCAAAATTTCTTAAGTATATTTAATTTAAAAAATTTACCGTTAATCACTCATAGCATTCATTTCAAAAGAATAGAAATACTAAGTTAAATGAATTTTTGAACTTATCAATAACTTATCAACTGTAAGAAAAAATGATCAGAAATTTAAAGTTTTGACTTTCGATGCAAGTTGCTCTGCTGTTTTTGACATTCAACTCAATACTTTTTAGTCTGAAACGTCAATAAAAGTACTTCATAATAATAACAATTTCAGTAAGTTAGGTATTTATATTTTTTTTTAATTTTTGTTCTAGAAAGGTCAATAATATTTAATGTTTTCTTTAAAAATGGCGCAAAAGTTTATTTTGCAAAAATAATTTAATTTCAAAGTTGCATTTTTGACTTATTTTCATTGACAGATTAAACAAGGTCAAAGAGAGCATTTATGTATGAGAAAATTTACATAAATGATTGCCAAAAATTCGTTTCTGCTCTGATGTTTTCAAAAATGTTCAATCTATCGAATAAAATGTAAAATTTCAAAATATACTTTTGCAAGTGATCACGATTACACACATCACTATTTTACTAACTTTTTCTCATAATTTTTAGGTGTTGAATCCATGATACAATAATTTACAAGGTAGCCTTGACAACTACCTTTTTTCTCACGAGCGGCGATCGGTAGTTGTCAAATCCATACAATGTTTAACTTTTCATCTGTTTTGCTGCTTCTTCGTTTTCTCTTTTTCAATGTGTTTTTGACAACTTATAATCGCCAACAGAACTGTCACTCCTACCTTGTAGATCATTATACCATGGTTGAATCTACATCTTGCTTATTTTGCCGAAGTTACCGGTTTGAAAGATACACACAAAATTCCTTCAATAGTTTGTGAAAAGTTTTTTCAAATCGACGAATGAATACAAAAATTATTTATATCAAGTCCGGAGTAAAGCCGGGTATCCAGCTAGTGCTCTTATAAAACACAGTTAAATTATTCGCAAAAATGAATAATAAATGTTGTAGTCCCCTTAATAATAGATGTTGTAAATTTGGTGGTCCTGAGATCTTCCTCGTAAAAGACACGAATCCGCACTATAGTTCATAGATATTCGATCGATATATATTTTTTTATAAACATATATTTATTTTTTCGGATATCAAATTCCTTTTACACATTGAAAGTCATAGTTAGAAATGGTACTATAACCTATAAACCAGGGTGCGGAAAAATACGATCGCAAACGATTACTTATACAATACTTTTCATTTTTAAAAATATTTCGATTGAAATTTATTTTTAAAATACTTCTCAAGAGAAACTGAAAGCAATGATTTTTCAAAAACAACAACAATGTCAACGAACGTTCGGCAATAATAGTTTGGAAAAAAAATCAATTTGAACATTGTTAAAAGTGAGCGAACGAAATATTCACACAGAACGAATCATGAAAACAATTGTATTTTAATCGATCTCAAGCGTTCACTCAACATTTTTTTGGACACTAGTAGGTCAATAAAAATGTTGTTTTTCGCTTTAGACATATGCTGGGGGTCGCTGTTTTAAGATCAAATGTTAGAATTAAAAAAAAATTTGTGTGACTTTAGGGTGGACCCAAAAATTTTTTTTTTTTAAAACACTTTTTGTACATGTGCTTGAAGTTTAAGGGGTCGCTGATTTGAAATTTAATGTCAGAATTCAAACAATTTAGTTTAACAATAGGGTGGATCCTAAAAAGGTATGTACACTTTCAACATGTGCTTGCAGCATCGGAAGTCGCTGATTTCGATTCTAATGGCAGAGATACTTGCATTTTATTTGACACTAGGGTGAACCCTACAAATGTGCTTTTTGTATGGGGTCGCTGATTTTGAATCTGTATCAGAGTTCAATATAGTATAAATGCAATCCCGTTAACATGCCTAGTTCCAAATGAAAACATTTTTATACTGGTCAGTGAGACTGATACGTTTATTGGCTCCTTGTGTAAAAAAAATGCTTTGTCAAGAAACGTACAAATATTACAGCTGCATAGTGTTTTGCATACTGACTGGTTTGATGAAGCAAGAATTAAATTGGCTGAAAACTGCAATCGATTCGTATTGAAGTTTCGTTTAATGAAGTGATATAATTAAAATTGTTAAAGTAATTCTATTTTATCTGTTTAAGAATATTTCGATGAAAAATTAATACGTATTTTTTGTAATTCCAAAATTAATTTTTTAAAAATAGGGGTTCGCCTCTATGATAAAAAATTTTCTAAGTTCTGATATCAGATTAAAATCACTAATACTCCCATTACACGTCTAAATTTAAAAAAAAAATTATAGTGGTCCACCGCAGTGTCAAATGAATTTGTTTAATTCTGACATCAGACTTAAATCCAGTAATCCACTAATACTGCCAGCACACAAGTGTAAAATTTTAAAAACAAAAAACATTTTTAGGGGTCCACCCTAGTGTCAAAAAGAATTTTTTTAAGCTGACATCAGGTTTAAATTCAGCAACCTCCACACAAAAAAAAAATTTAGAGGTTCACACTGGCGTCAAAAAAAGTGCTGGCCAAATCCTTCTGGAAGCCTTATATCAAACTTGCCTTCATTTGTGCACTAGAAACCAACACAACTCTTAAAAAAACCCATAAGTTACGATCCATAACACACTCAGAATATGAGTCCAAGATACGATCGCAATCGATTAAAATATAATTTCCGTATTGTATTTTATGCCGAATAATATTTCAGCTGCTGCTGCGCAATACTTCTCACTCGTGAAAAACTCACTTTTTATGATTGTTTGCTAGTGATCGATTGAGCTCTACTGGCTGCGCTTTATTTATCGTTCGTGAGAAGTATTGTAAATAAGTTTTTTTGTAGGGAACGATTAATGAGAAGTATTTTATTTTAATCGTTCTCCGCACTCTGATACAAACTTCTTATAGTTAATTCAAATATAATACTTGTGACCTTTATAAGCTGAGTTCAACTTTCCTTTGGCCAAACAATTTTTCATTACTCGAAGCGAATTTTTTTTTTAAATTTGTATTGAAAATAATAACTTAACTTTTGGTTCTTCAAGTAAATTTACATCGTTATTTAATTCCATTTAAATGGATAAAGGTCATCTTTTTATTTTAAAAGTTTTATTTGTATTATTTTTCCATGCTTATAGGACCTTAGGGGGGGGATTTGAACATTGAACACCGCAGGCATGCTCTCCCTCCGATGGTAGTGACTATGGTAATGTTGGGCATTGTATGGTAGATATGTTATGGTGAGTATCGTATAATGAGTATTCTTTAATATCATGTGATGGTTGTTAATTTTGTTTTCTACTTTTCGGGTATAATTTTAATTTCTACCATGCATGGCAGCTTGTTACTATAATTTTAGCAAATTTCAGTAGTGTGTATAGTTTTTGTAGTAAAAGTTGAAAATTTTGTAAAAAAAACCATGTATTTGATACTCCACAATTGACATATTTGCCTGTGCCAATGTTCGTGACAAGTTTTTGACAAATGTAAGTGAAGTTGAAGACATTAAAAACAAAGACCAACAATTATCAATTGCTATTCAAAACCTAACAATTATGCGAGGCAAAATGATTTGCAGAATTTTAATGACAGTCATGGTCTCAATAAGAGCCAAAAATAAAAACATTAACTATTACAAGGTCAAAAAAAGTTGGCACAGCAATAATTCGTACATTTCGCATTAAAGTGTGGGAAAATTTGTTACGATAAATGTGTTGTCAAGAAAAATGTGGAATATCTGTTGCAATATTATGGCAATATTATGGAGAGGAATTTGAAAAATTTGTTAATATAACAACTAGCAATAAATTTTTTGTTTTAAGGCTTCCCATACACAACAGAAATTATTTAATTTCCTTTTAAAATGAAAAGCTTTCATTTTGCGGAAACATTTAATATAGTAAACGATCTACAAACTGCAGGTAAGTGTACAATAATAAAAATAGCATGCTGCAGATAGAGTTGGACGAAAAAATATCGTTACATCGAAAAACCAGTCAAACATGCTGTAATGATTGGAATTTAAAAATCAAAATAAAAAAACATAACAAATTTAATTGCATAATCTACGATTCGCCACCACTGTTTTGGTGAAAGAAAGTGTGTAAAGTAGGTGCAGGCAGCAAGTTGGAAGTTGCATGTTTTTGATAATAAGAAAAACACTCTTTATTTGTACACTCAACGAAATATATATTCGAGTAAACCTTCAAAAAGCATTGTTTTTTTTTTTGTGTTATTGACTACATATAACTTAAATTAAAAAAAAAAAGAAAATCTCGAACATTTGATATAAATTTTGTTTTTTGTAAAGTTTTATTTTTTGCTAAATTAATTATATTATTTTTATATGGCTAAAATTAACTATCGACAACGACAGCGAGTGAAGAAAAACACATCAATTAAACGAAAATATCAACACATTTGCTCAAGTTTTAATTACTTTCACTACCTGGGCAAAGGTGGAAATTCCTTCAAAAATACTAAGCACACAAACACAGACACACATTCACTCTTATACATACTACACCAAGCACACAACTATTGCACCATCATCAGTAGCAACAAAATGTGTGCCACAAGAACTACTTGCTACTTGCTACTCCACGGTCCGCATCATTTAATGGTTGACTGCACGCTTCCACCAACAGAATGGTTAAAAGTTCAACTCTATTAAAGTTGTGTGTGGGCATCATTGGACTCCACGCGTTGTATGCGCGTTGTTATTCGTTGCAGATGAAGGATGTGTGGTGTTCCACTGCTGCAAGTTGGTAAACATGTCCGCCATACTTTCAAACTTTAATTGCAATTCAATGATTTGCAAAATTTGCAATTACTAAATATATAAAATCAAATCAGGCTTTATTTGGAAAGAATTAAGTCATAGTTTATTTTGGACAAAAATTACAGATTTTTGAGGAATCGTACAAGAAAAAAAAAAAAAAAATCCTAAAAAAAGACTCAGTTTCGATAATAGCGTAAGTGTTGACATAGAATTTTTGTTTGATATATTTGATGATGAATTTTATGATCCTGTTCATTTTTTAACCGACTTCAAAAAGGTGGAGGTTCTCAAGTTCGTCGGTTTCTCTGTTTTTTTTTTTAATTCTTTTTTTTTTTTTTAAATGTATGTACATCGATAACTCCTAAGCCATAGCCTGATTGCCATAATTTTTGGTGAACAGACAGATATCATAAGCATGGAGGTGCCCGTAAAAAAGTGGGCGGTATTCGAGAACTTGGCGTGGTAATACTAGATACTACTGTATTTCGAATAATATTGGCACTAGGGTACTGCACTTTAGTGTAGGGGTAGGCACAATTATTGCAAATTACGGCCAAGCCAATGGGCGTTATTCGACAAATGGGCGTGGCAATATTAGAAAAACTGTGTATCTTGAATAATATTGATACTATGGTACCGCAATTTGGTATAGTGGGAGGCATTATTATTACAAATTATGGTCAATAAAGTGGGAGTTATTCGAAAAATGGGCGTGGCAATATTAGAAAAACACTGTATCTCAAATAATATTGACACTAGTGTACAGGAATTTTATGTAGGGGTAGACACAGTTAATACAAATTACGTTCAGTAAAATGGGCGTTATTTGATGAATGGGCGTGGCAATATTAGAAAAATATTGTATCTCGAATAATATTTATACTATGGTACTGCAGTTTGGTATAGGAGTAGGCATTATTAGAACAAACTACGGACAATAAAGTGGGCGAAATTCGACTGCTGGGCGTGGAAATATTAGAAAAACAGTGTATATCGAATAATATTGACACTAGGGTACTGAAATTTACTTAAGAGCAGGGGTAGGCAGAATTATTAAAATTATGGCCAATAGAGTAGGCGCAATTCGACAAATGGGCGTGGCAATACTAGATAAACACTATCTCAGTTAATAGTGATGCTGGGGTACTGAAATGAAGTAAAGGGGTAGTAGGTACAATTATTACAAATAACGCTACAAGAAAGTGGACGCTTATTTAACAATAGGGCGTGGCAATATTAGAAAAACACTATACGTGTTGACAAAAAACACGTGACATCTGATTAAAATTTAAGGGACAGATATTTGAAATAACCAACAAACTTTCGGAATGTAATGGAACAATTTTTTTAAGAACAATAGTATGTAGTTTATACACTTTTTTCGAAAATTTATCATATTCTCTAAAAAGGAAGAAATCACTACAAAGTAAAAAATAATTTTAAAATTTTCCTTTTAATTTCTTGGTCATATCTGACAATTTATATTATAAATATGACAAGCATATTATAACATTGGAACACTTATTATTAAAATTGTTTTCTAATTTGTTTTATCATAAAAATGTTTACTTCTTTATAAATACAAAAGCTTTAAAGTTGGCGCTTCTGATTAAAAGTCTGTTTATATTAGCGCCGACCTTAAAAGCTTTACTATTCATAAAGAATTTAATATATTTATGATAATAAAACAAATTAGATAAAAATTCAAATAATAAGTTTTCCAATGTTATAATATGCTTAAATAAATTGTCAAATATGACCAAGAAATTAAAATTTTAAAATTATTTTTTACTTTGTAGTGATTTTGTAGTCGGTTTCTATTTTTTTTTTTTTTTTGAAAAGTTTTTTTATGTTTGATAAAAATAAATAAATTTGAATGATCAGTATCTGAAAAACCTCTATATACCAATTTTTTTTCTTTATTTATTCAATTCAGTCTACGGATTATTATATCTTACAGACTATATAAAAGTGTCTTAAATATCTTAACTTATTCACAATTAATTAAATAACGCAAAAAGAATTAATTTAAGGCGGTGTTCAACTAAATTGAAATCAGAGACGTTCGCATAATTGTTACAATGTTAAATGCATCTATTAATAGACTCATTTGCTGCGTAATTTGTTCTATGAGTTCTAGCTTCAAAAAGTCTATTTGTCCTCAAAGATCTTGGAGGTTCATAAAAAACGAAACGATCTGGTAAGCCACTTCAATTTATTTTGCCAGTAAGAAAGTGTATACGAATAACAGAGCATACGAGGTTCTTCTGTCATTTAAAGATTGCAAACCAAGGAGCTAGCGTCGAGAATTATAGGAAGGAAGAAATCGAATTATAGGAATCGTTCAATACGATTTGAATGCTCAACATAAAAAGAATTCCAAATGATGGAGCAGTATTCAATCACACTACGAACCAGTGCTACATAAAGTGATTTGATTGTCATTGGGTCTCTAAAGTCTTGCGTATTTCTCTTTAAAAATTCGACCATAGCGTAATATTTTGAGATAATATAATCAATGTGTCAGTTGAAGCTAAAATAAGAATGTAATATTACACCTACGTCTTTCATTTCTTGCTTGCGTAATAACTGGTGACCACAAATATCATAATTATAAAATATGTGATTTATGCTTTGCGAAAATGTCACAACAGAACATTTGGAAAAATGTATACTAAGGCTGTTTAGTAAGACACCAATCATGGAGTCGCGAAAGGTCACTCTGAGACTTAAGGCAATCAGACGATTTTTAGATTTTAAAGAAGAGTTTAACATCATCGGCGAACATTAAACATTCAGAGAAAATTTTTAAAGAGTAATGGTTCACATTGAGTGCCTTGACGAATTCCAGGCATGAGGCATCAATACGGACCTCAGAAGTTGTTTCATGTAGATCGGATAAACGGCTTAGAAGTTTTTCGACTTTTTTAAAAAATATTTGTACTACAGCGCCCTCTGGTGTTCAAGAAAGGTGTACAAAAAGGATAAGCCCAAAACACTCACCGTATCAGAAAACCCTTATATACCAATTTTAATGCAAATCGGATAAGCGGCTAAGGAGTTTATGTAGGTTTTTCAAAATATTTGTACTACAGCGCCCTCTGGTGTTCAAGATAGAACAGAGTAGATAAGTCATAAGAACTCACCTCTACATAGAAATTTTCATGCAAATCGAATGAACGGTTTCGGAGATAAGCTAAAAAAAAGAATGCCTTGAACCCGATCGCAGCGCCCGCTACCGGGTCCAACCTTTTTTAATGGATAAAAAGTTGCCTATATGATGACTAGGTATATAAGGAACCTAGATGTATAAGGAACACAGTGGAGCTCACGAATTTTTACAGAAGAGCAAATGCTTTTGAAAACAAAAATAAAAAAAAAACAAATCATTTGTGCGTTAACACACAAGCAACGGATAATTTGCATTCATTTTTTGTTTTTGTTTACGCGTTGAAAATAAGATGATCGTCAACAGCGGCTTGTGGTGCTTTTATTTGCATTTTGTTTTTTGTAGATTGTGTCGCTGTTTTTTATACGTGGTTTGGCTTTCGCATAAGCGCAGACAAAGCTCATGATAGAAAAAATTTGTATGGCGGGTAACGCGAGCAAGATGAGCTACTGGATGAGCATGTCTGCTTTAACAGACATACAGACAGACAGATAGACAGACAGACAGAAAATTTTAAAAATGCGATTTTTGGACTCAGCGTCATTCGATGTTGCGTTCGAGATTTCGGCACGAACTAAAGCAGTTGAACCCACGAAATTTTGCAAAAGAGCAAATGATTTTTAAAAAACAAAATCAAACACAAAATATTGCGCATCGTAACTTTTGGCAATGATAAAAAACCAAAAATTAAAAAAATGTAAATGAAATTAACTACACTTAACTGCGACTAGACTTAATTTCTACTGCGATGTATAAACAAAAACAAAAAAAAAAATCATGTGTGCGTTAACACGCAAGCAACGGGATGATTTGCATGCATTTGTTGTTGTTGCTTACGCGTTCAAAATAAGATGATCGTGAACAGCGGCTTGTGGTGCTGTTTTTTGCATTTTTGTTTTGTAGATTGTGTTGTTGTATTTTTATACGTGGTTTTGCATTCGCATAAGCGCAAATGACAAAGCTCACAATAGAAAACAAAATTTGTATGGCGGGTAACGCGAGCAAGATGAGCTACTGGATGAGCATGTCTGAACTAAAGCAAGAAGGATAGGAATTTAATTGACTCATTTAAAGCATAATTTGTTTTGTAGGTTTTTACATAAAACGGTTTTGAGTTACGTAAATGTCTTAACGGAATATTGAATGAGATAAGCTCTAATAAAGTATGACAGTCAATTGTTCCAGAAATTATGTCATGTATATATAAAAGGGACGATATCTTTCGTCTTGATTCCAAAGACTTAAGTCCTAAAAGCAAAAGGCGTGTACTATAAGGTGGCAACGGATCATGACAGTTGGTAGAACGCAGAGCATATCTTGAAAATTTTTTTTGTATTTTCTCAAGTCTAAAAGACGTTGAGGCATAAAAAGGGGACCAAATAATAGACGCATACTCAAGTCTCGACCTCACAAACGCACTAAACAACATATTTAGGGTATGTGGATCCGAAAACTCAAAACTATTTCTACGTATAAAGGGTAAATAAAAAGTAAGCTTTAGGAATAAGAAAATTGACATGATCACTAAATATAAATTTTTAATTGAAAATAACCCCCAAATCACGATATGTAAGAACCGATTGGATTTCTGAATCTGATAAGAAGTATGAATTGGATAATGTATTCAACGTGAGTTTAGAGAGTGTTAAATGAAAACAGGTCACGACGGGGACCTGGAGACCAGGACCAGGAAATTTTACGAAAAAGTTTGAGGTCATCCGCATAAAGTAAAAAGCGAGAGTTTAAAATACACTTCGATATATCATTAATAAAAAGAATGAAGAACAAGGTTCCTAGGATACTACCCTGAGGAACACCTGAGGAAGCTATAAATTCAAATGATTCTACATTATTTATACTAACAAAACACGTTCTATTATGCACATAAGACTGAATCCAATTAAAAAACGACGAATGAATACCAATTTTCGATAATTTCAAGAGTAAAAGTTTATGCGAAATTCTGTCGAATGTTTTGAGAAGTCTTTGTAGATCACATCAACTTGATGACCAAGTCAAAAAGAGGATACACAATACTCAGAGAAAATAGTTAAATTTGACACAGTTGACCGACCAGCAACAAATTCATGTTGTTCAGAGCAAATGTACCGTTTAATTAAGAAACTAAGTTTCTTTGTTTGTCAAGTATTATTTGACAATTATTGTTTCATCTAGCTTCCAATTTTTGTTGAGCACATTTGCTCATCCCCAAACAATCTGTCTAATTTTGGTACACTCCCAAAAGTTAAGTTAAGGGCATCGATAACAGGTCGGATAAGATACAAAGCCTGTCACGAGAAGGATCACTTTGAGCAGCCTGTTTAGCTTTATCGTTAAAATGGAGTATCTCCCGAATTTTTTCGAATCGGCTCATGGTCATTTGATTTTTTATAAAATTTACGCAACGGTGACTATTTTCGGTCCAATAGTCTCTCGAGTTTGAAAGTTTATGATATGCCATATAGAAGAGAATTTCGATAACTTTACGTAGGTCGAATACATTCAAGCTGAACGCTTTGTCTATTCCGGCATATTTTAGAGTCTCTTTAACAATATCTTCCTCCAAAGACCGTGGAAACAAATAGCACCAAACTAGGCATGGAGTTTCCAAAATCTTTCTATTATCTAGAAGCGTAGTATCACCTTCAAATCGAACTTATTGGTCCGTAAATTGCAGATTACTACCCTTTTTCCATAAAACTCTTTCAAATTCAAAATATTTTGGATTTATATTTACCCCCTAAAACTCGGAAGCAAATGACTTCCAAATCGTTATAGGACTGACCGCTTTACAGATTTGCGACCAACTGACCGCAATCTACCTATGTCGGCAATTCCTGATCATTATTGTCATTAATCATTTCGAGAAATGAAATCTCATTATCGGTCGCTTCGTCGGTATAATTTTCTTTGATAATCAAAGCTATGCTACCTGCTATTTGTAAATTTTCTATTATTTTGTATTTTTTTTTTTTTTTCTAATCGATTAGTTACCTGGAACTCATCAATATCTTCGCTATTGCACAATTATTCTTGTATGATCTGACATCAGGCCTGTAGACAAGGGCGGGATTTTAGGTGTTCCAACTCCCCCCTTAGGGTCCAGAAAGTATAAAGAAGTAACACAAATGAGACTATTAAATTCAAAATGTGATTTTTTTTTTTTAGATAAACTGCGAAAATGATGTTAATTTCTTGAAAACTTCACCTAATTTTTGTAAAATTTTATTGGCCAAGTGAAAGATTACCTTTGCTTATAAAAGTCAAAATCATTATATTGGACTTCATCTCCAAGGAGTTTGTACATTAAAAAATCAGTTTCAATGCTCAAAAAGTCCCTGAGGATATCCAGTATATACAGGGTGTCCCGCAATTGAGTGCAACTATTTACGGAGCTGGAAGGTTATATCGAGCTGAGCAAAAAATCGTATGGGAGGGGGAGGGGGGCGGGTCTATATTCACATTCTTAGGAGCTACAGGGTTAATTAATATTTCACGACTTTGGTTTACATTATTGTTTCTAGCAGAAAAACTAACTAACATAAAACTTATTTTGAAGGCTCATTTTAAAGGCAATGAAATCACCTTTCCAACGGTATATCAACAAACCCAACCAACTTAACCGTAACCGAGCTGTGGTCGTGTGCAGATGAAATCAATCGGTTGAAACTACCAAATTTCAACTTTGAGTGCAAATTTCTCCGAATTTTGCGTAATTTTGCGAATGTGAAAATAGACCCCTCCCCCCCCCTCCCCCCCTCCCCCTCCCATACGATTTTTTGCTCAGCCTGACATAACCTTCCAGCTCCGTAAATAGTTGCACTCAATTGCGGGTCATCCTGTATATATGAAATTATACCTAAAACGAATATCATTTTGTAAATTGAAGAAAATTAGCTTGACATTTTTTATGTCATATCTACCCAGCAAACCATAGTTGACGACTATGTCGAAATTCTGACTAAATCGTAACTATTTCGAGCTGTCTTAAAGAAATCGTTACAATTTCGTTACGCAAATATCGGAATATTCTTAACGAAATTGTAACAAACATTTCGCCATTTTTCTAATTTTAGAATCCGATATCGTTACGAAATCATCAAGAATATCGTATGAAGCGGTTGACACGACTTCATAACAAAATGTCGTAACGATTTCGTAACGAGTCTTAAAGAAAATGTTACGAAAAAGTTACGATTTCGTTCATACAGTTCAAAAGAAAGGAAATTTTAATCTGTTTGCATTTCAATGTGTTTTACAAATAGTCGCATAACGAAATTCTATATAAATTCGTATAAAAAGTGAAACTGTTCCGATATTTGCAGACAGCTTGATATAGTTATGAATTCGTCGGAATTTCGTCAAAGTCGTCAACTATGATTTGCTGGGTAAACTTATTAGACCCAAAACTCTTGAAAAAGCATTCATTTGAATGGGTTTTTTTTTCATTTTTAAAAGTGTAAAAAATACAAGAACCATGAAATTTAACACATTATGGGGTGTTCCAAGTAAAGCGAATGACTAAAAAGTTTGACTATTTAATTTTTTTGTTTTCTAGGTATATAAGATATCTAAAAATTCTAAATTGGCACACAAATTTAGCCCTGTGCGCAGTCTTTTCCAAATAACAGGCTTCGGAAAATCACCTTAAATCTAAATATGAAAAAAATTTTTGTAAAACATTTTATACAGTCCAATTCTATAGTAATTTGATGATTTTTTAATCATGTTACCAAATTTTCATAAAAAAAACATTTACAATTACAGTTTTTTAAGCTTTAGCATTTTTCAAATTATTTTTATTATATTAAAAAATTAAAAAACAATTTGGAAGTTTAAAAAAATTTTGTTTTCAGTTTTTTTTAATTTGCAAATAAATTAAATATAAATCCACGACCGTTTAAATTCTTAAATATCTAAAAAGTTACTGTTTCATTCTTTTTATAAAAATTTATCTAGCTGAGTAATTATTTTAATATTAACATGAACTTATTTTCATGTGATATCTTATATAATAAATTGGGTATAAGAAACTGGTGCTGTGCAAAAACCAGTTTTCGAGTTACGGTTATTGAAAAATAGTCTGAAATTTAAATATGACTTTTATCAAAGTCGATTCCTGTGCGATTAAAAAAATAAAATATATACGCAATTGAGTCCATATATATACCATATATATATACGCCCGCGTCCATATATATACGTCCGCAGATGAGTGCAACTATATATGGAGCTGAAAGGTTATGTCAAGTTGAGCAAAAAATCGTATGGGAGGGGGGGGGGGGGGGGGGTCTATTTTCACATTCTTAGGAGCTACAGGGTTAATTACAATTTCACGACTTTGATTCACGTTATTGTTTCTAGCCAAAAAACTAACTAACACAAAACTTTTGTTGATAGCTCATTTCAAAAGGTAATGAAATCACCTTTCCAACGGTATATCAACAAACCCCACCAACTAAACCATAATCGAGCTATGATCGTGTGAAGCAGAAATCAATCGGTTGAAATTACAAAATTTCAAATTTTAGTGCAAATTTCTCAGAATTTTGCGTAATAAATGGAATTTGTTTTTATGATCCATTTTGCAATTTATTCAATTCTTTTTTCAATGACATCAAAAACAAAAACATACCTCTAAAAATAAAAAAGTTGTCTGTACTGAACAAATTATAATTATTAGAAAATAATGATAAATAATGACAGTACAATTAGTTATGGGGTAGATAATATCATTGTTTTCTTATAAGTATAATTTTTTTAGTATCAAAATAACTTTTATGTTAGTTTTTCTGCTAAAAACAATAAAGTGAATCAAAGTCGTGAATATTAATTAACCCTGTAGCTCCTAAGAATGTGAAAATAACCCCTCCCCCCTCCCCCTACCATACAATTTTTTGCTCAGCTCGACATAACCTTTCAGCTCTCAATTGCGGGATAGTTGCACTCAATGCGGGATAGTTGCACTCAATTGCGGAACACCCTGTATATAGTAATTGTTATTGGAATTGAATCATGAGAAACTAAAACTGTAAAATTTTTAAAGATCTTAAAGTATTTTCTATTGAATATTATTTAAATTGTCGAAATCGTTTCCCAGAAGAGTAATATTTTAGTCTTTAACGATAACTCGTACTAGGGTTCACACAGTTCCAAATACTTATACACAAGATGGGAATCAAAAAAAGCGTAAGAAGGCCAAAAAGAAACCAAATCTAAAGATTAAAATATTTTGTTCTCCCGTTTATGTGAACCTTCAACAGGTGAACTTAATAAAAAAAGTTGCAGTTTTTCATAGCTAATTTTAATTTTGATTTTAAGAAACTGCAAGAAATGTTACCTATTTTTACTTATGGTCAAGCTTATGTTATGGTTATTTATTTTATCATATCCTTGCTTTTAGTTTTTTACTGGTATCTACTTAAAGATTTTTTTTTTATCAAAAGTACCCCCTCCTTCCCCCCCCCCCCCCCCCTAAGGTAAATCCTGGCTACAGGCCTGCCTGACATGACTCTTTTAAACATGAAGTTTTTAAAAATTTGTTAAAATATTATGCAGAAATATTTCTAATGTATTAAGCAAAGCTCAGTATTTTCTCAAAAACAGTGAAACTTCTTCTATTTAAAAACTATTTATAACTATAAGAAACTATTTACTATTTGTATATCTTAGAAGCTATAAAGAACACACTGAGCAAACAAAAGAAAAAACATTTCTTTTTAAAAGCTTACACATATATTATAACTTAATTGCATCGCCCTTGCCACAGGTCCCAATATTTCTTCAAGTATAGCAATTGTTAAAAATTAATTATACTCTATCAATATTTTTCCTTGACCATATTCGACCGACCATGATGCGGCATTTGAACAAATTGTTGCAATGAATGTTACATGCGATTTGGTGTTATTTTAGTCATTGTGTTGCATGATCTTGATCATCATTGAATAACATTTTTATACTTGTACATAAGTGAAAAAAAAAAATATATTTTTTAAAAAAAATAATTTTATGTTTATTCACTGCAGCCAACAGGTTAAATAATCATTAATTGTTATTTGTTATAAAAACGACAATAAACAGTTGCTGCATTTCTTCATCGACACACTAAATGATTTTTTGATGTTTTGGTTTTTTATTTTGTTTTCCTTCATTTTTTTTTTTACAAAGTGGTCCAAACGTAAAACCAGAAGTAAGCAAATATATACATGGTGTTCCGCAATTGAGTGCAAGTACTTATGGATCTGAAAGGCTATGTCAAGCTGAGCAAAAAATCGTGTGGGATGGGGGTTTATTTTCACATTCTTAGGAGCTACAGGGTTAATTAACATTTCACGACGTTGATTCACGTTATTGTTTCTAGCGGGAAAACTAACTTACATGAAACATATTTTCATGTTGTTAACCTTTCCAACGGTATATCAACAAACCCCACCAACTTAATCGTTACAGCTGTGCTCGTGTGAACATGAAATCAATCGATTGAAAATACCAAATTTCAATTTTGAGTGCAAATTTCTCAGAATTTCGCGTAATAAATGAAATTGTTTTTAGGTTAAATTTTGTAATTTATTCAATTTTCTTTTCAATGACACCAAAAACATAAACATATCTTAAAAAATAAAAAAGTTGGCTGTACTAAAAAAATTATACTTATTAGAAAACAACGATATTATCTACTGCATGACTAATTGTAATGTCATTATTTATCATTATTTTCTAATAAGCATACTTTTTTTAGTACAGCCATATTTTTTATTTTTAAAGATATGTTTATGTTTTTGGTGTCATTTAAAAGAAAATTGAATAAATTACAAAGTTGATTACAGACAAAAATTTCATTTATTACGCGAAATTCAGTGAAATTTGCACTCAAAGTTGATATTTGGTAGTTAAAACCGATTGAATTTATCTTCCCACGAGCAGAGCTTGGTAACGGTTAAGTCTTTAGGGTTTGTTGATATACCGTTGGAAAGGTGCTTTTATTGCCTTTAAAAACTATCACAATAAGTTTTATGTAAGTTAGTTTTTCTGCTATAAACAATAACGTGAATCAAAGTCGTGATATATTAATTAACCCTGTAGCTTCTAAGAATATCAAAATAGACCCCCCCTTCCATACGATTTTTTGCTCAGCTTGACATAACCTTTCAGCTTCATAAATAGTTGCACTCAATTGCGGGACACCCTGTATATATATATATACATTTTTTTGTTGTTTCTTTTATTGACGTTAATTTCTTAATTTTTTTTTTTTTAAACATTTCTTTGCATTTATTATGAATTGTTGTGGTCCACAGAGCAAGGTGGACATGAGCATGACAAAACCAACGCAACAGGTTGAATACCGCACGACATGTAAACAAATTCATGAACTGTTACAACATCATCTTTAAAGTGGAACCGCTGCGGCTGAAGCACGAGCTGTCGACAGATACAACAAAACAACAACAACAGTAGCAAAAACAAAGAAGAAATGCAACAAAGCAAAATCGGCGGCTCAAAGCACGGCTTTGGCAGTAACAACAACAGTAACGGCAGCAGCAGTAGCGGTGGCTGGTTTTAGCCAACTTTAGACAACAGCAATAGACAAATATTTGAATGTTACGCATGCGCAGCTCGCAAGCTGCGTACAAAAAAGAAAAAACTTTTGTTAATGACATGATTGTAAAAATTGTTGTTGTCACTTTTAAAATGTTTATTTAAGTTGTTGTTTATATTTATAGTGTTGTTGTTGTTGTTGTTATTTTTATTGCTGTTCAGCTTCTGCACATCCTCGTAGCTTGACTTTTATGCCTTAACGTAAGCTAGTAAGCGCAGTGCAATATTTGCGTTTGCTTTTTAGTTTATATATTTTTTTTTTATTTAAAAATTAAAAAAAAACCCAACCAAAACTGTAATAACCACTCCAACATCATCATCATCATCATCATCATCATCATCAACTGTGGTCCAAGCCATGGCATCAACTTGTTAAACACTTGCTTGCAGACAGTTGACGGTTTAGGTTGTTGTTCAACGGTTTAAATAAAATACCATTTTTTATTTGTTTCTTTACACAAAGTTGGTGAAAATGTTTATATTCGAAGTTATACTTGTTGGCATTTTACAGTTTTTAATTGCTTTGCCAACAAATGACGCGGCGTTCACGCGAGATATTATAAATAATTTACCTCAGCTGCAGGAGAGACGTAAGGATAAGCTTTTTTTTTTTATCTTCAAAAAGTTTTTTTGTCAAAAAACGATTTCACATCTGATCGTTAATACTGTGGAATTGTGTGCTTTTTGAGTCTTTCAAAATTTCGCATCAACGTAAATTATTACCAAGTACAAAGATATGCTTGCTGTTAACATGTATTGACTTATTTTATTGAACTGTGCGTTTTTTTTTTTAGTGACTGTTGTGCTACTTTTTTTCCGTGAGTTTAAAGTGCATATTATGCCTAGTAAATATTACCTTAATATATGATATTTATTCTATGAAATAAAAGAAAATATATCCCTGAAAAACTTATTCCACGCAAACCTCATGAGCATGGCTTGGATTTTTTTGACATGTTAACTTTTTTCTGCTCTAACAAAGACATTTTCTGATGATGTTAAAACACCCTTCATAATCTGCAGTTATCGAAGTTATCCAAAAACTTTCCGTTATTTATAAACATTTCTGCTTTTAAGACATTTTTCGAGTAATTTTTATAGATTTTTACGTATTTTTTTAATTTTTAAAAGTTTAAAGACAGTAAAATATTTCGTAAATACTCTTGAAAGCCTTCCAGTCAAAGCAGTTGAAGACGCTCAAGCATTGTTTTCCCAACATTTCAATAATGTCGAAAAAATTTTCGAAAAAAAGTTGTATATTTTCGAGCCATTGAAACTTGGCAATGTTGGTGAGAATGCATTTAGAAAGTTTAATTAAGTATTGAATAAAAATTTCGCGTATGAAGATGATATATTAAGTGGAAGCAGGCCCGTAGCCAGGATTTACCTTAGGGGGGGCCCTTTTGATAAAAAATCTATAAGTAGATACCAGTAATAACTGAAAGAAAGGGTATGAAAATTTTTAAGCAAATCCGTTTTCTTTTAAGACCATTTGTGAATGACCGTAAGATAGATGAGATTTTTTTTTACAAATCAATTTTGGGTACTAACTTTTTGGTTTTTGCCTATGGTTTGTTGAAAAAAGTATTATTCCGAAAATTAGCACAAAAAGTAAAAATATGTGTGACAAAATTTTACTAATTCAACAATATTAATGTGAACGGTTAAAATAGGTTAGATTTCTTGCAATTTATTAAAATCAAAATTAAAATCAGCTATGAAAAATGCAAACATTTTGAAATAAGTTCAGCTGGTGAAGCTGTATTCACAACTTTTATGGACATTTTATATAAATGGGAGAAATAAAAAAAAATTTAGTATTTTGATTTGATCCCCTTTTATTGATCCCCAGCTTGTGTAGAACTATTTGAACCTGTGTGAACCCTAGTTCGAGTTATCGTTAAGGGCTAAAATATTACTGTTCTCGAAAACGATTTCGACAATTTAAATAAATTAAAAAGAATATATTTTAAGATCTTTAAGAATTTAACAGTTTCATTTTCTCATGATTCTATTCCAATAACAATTACTATATATATTTTTTTTTTAATAAAATTTTTTGAGCAGAGGAATCGACTCCGATAAAGTCATATTTAAATTTCAGACTACTTTTCAACAACCGTAATTCGAAAACTGGTTTTTGCACAGCACCAGTATCTTATACCCAATATATTATATAATAAAGGGTCCACCAAATAACTTTTTTTTTTTTGAAAATGCAAAAAATAAAAACTACTGAATATTTTTTCAAACTTATTTTTTTATTTGAATGTACAATCCTTCCGGTTAATAATGGAAAATAATTTCATTCAAATGGCTGGATCGGCTGGCCATGCAGTAGCCTACACGATCGGTCAAATTTTTAAGCACATTATCGATTGTGTGCAGCTGTATTTCACCAATGGCTTCACGAATATTGTCCTTTAAAGCGTCAATTGTCTCTGGCTTGTCGGCGTAAAACTTATCTTTGAGGGCACCCCACAAATAATAGTCCAATGGTGTCAAATCGCAGCTCCGAGGTGGCCAAACGACATCAGCTTTGCGGCTGATAATGCGATCTTCAAAAACAGGGCGCAAAACATCGAGTGTAGCTTCGGCTGTGCGGCACGTAGCGCCATCCTGTTGAAACCAAATGTTGCCAATATCCTCCTCTTAAATTTTTGTGAACAAAAATCCGTTCAACATGGCCCGATAACGATGGCCATTGACTGTAACGACCACTCCTTGCTCATTTTCGAAGAAAAATGGCCCAATTATGCCTCTGGACCAAAATCCGCATCAAACAGTGACTCGTTTTGGGTGCATGGGCTTTTCAATGTATGCGTGCGGGTTTTCTGTGCCTCAAATGCGACAATTTTGCTTGTTTACATTCCCGCCAAGATCAAAATGAGCTTCATCTGAAAAGATAATTTTTTTGCCAAAATCGGCATCTTCTGTAAGTCGATCGCAGACCCACTCAGCGAAGCGAAAACGCATTGGATGGTCAGTTGGCTTCAACTCCTGAACCAGTTGGACTTTGTATGGCGTCATACCAAGGTCTTTATGCAAAATTCGTCTCAATGATGTCTCCGAAATGTTCAATTGTTGAGAACGACGGTGAATTGATGTTGATGCCGCTTCACGCACACTTTCTGCCACAGCAGCAATATTCTCGGGTGTACGCACTGTTTTTGGCTTTTCACGATTTGGTTTATCGATGAGGATGCCAGTTTCTTTCACTTTTTTCACAAGATACATACGAAGCTGACGGTGCTTCTGTTCTTCCAAAATCCGTACATCCATGATTTTCAAAGTAATGTCTCAATATTTCCTAGCGTTGTTCAAGCGTATACACAACCATATTCGTTCAGCGGAAGGATAAAACTAATTATCTGTCAAATCAGACATGTGCTAAGTGTTACCATTCACGAAATAAGCAATAGTTGAAAAAAAAAAGTTAGATGGCGGACCCTGTATATCACATGAAAATGAGTTCATGTTAATATTAAAATAATTACTCATCTACATAAATTTTTATAAAAAGAATGAAACAGCAACTTTTTTTGGATATTTAAGAATTTAATCGGTAGTGGATTTATATTTATATTATTTGCAAATTAAAAATCCTAAAAAAAAAATTTTTGAACTTCCAAATTGTTTTGTAATTTTTTAATATAATAAAAATAATTTTAAGAAATATATAATAAATAATTTTTCTTCGGAAAGCAACATTGACCTTGAGCTCGATAAAATATAACCTTTAATAATTGAAAAATTATTGGAGTTATATAAACACATAACTTAAAATTTTAAGAATACTTAAATTAAAAAAAAAAAACTTAAATAAAAAAGCTTCAAAAACTGTAATTGTTAATTTTTTTTATGAAAATTTGGTAACATGATTAAAAAATCATCAAATAGCTATAGAATTAAAAAAAAGCACTGTATAAAATGTTTTACAAAAATTTTTTCCATATTTAGATTTAACGTGATTTTTCGAAACCTGTTATTTGGAAAAGGCTTCGCACAGGGCTAAATGTTTGTGCCAAGTTGGAAATTTTATATGTCTTATATACCAAGAAAAATAGTCAAACTTTTAAGTCATTCGCTTTACGTGGCATACCCCATAATGTGTTAAATTTTGTGGTTCATGTCACTTTATACTTTTAAAAATGAAAACAAAACCCACTCAAATGAATGCTTTTTCAAAAATTTTGGGTCTAATAAGTTTACCCAGCAAACCATAGTTGACGACTTTGTTGAAATTCCGACGAATTCATAACTATATCAAGCTGTCTGCAAATATCGGAACAGTTTCACTTTTTATACGAATTTATAAAGAGTTTCGTTATGCGACTGTTTGTAAAACATATTGAAATGCAAACTTTCCTTTCTTTTGAACTGTCTGAACGAAATCGTAACTTCTTCGTAACGTTTTCGTTAAGACTCGTTACGAAATCGTTACGAAATTTCGTTACTAAGTCGGGTCAACCGCTTCATACGATATTCTTTACGATTTCGTAACGAAATCGGATTCCGAAATCGGAAATATTGCGAATTGTTTGTTACGATTTCGTTAAAAATATTTTTCGTTAAAAATATTGCAAAATCGTAACGAAAATCGTATGAAGGGATTGACACGACTTCGTAACGAAATATCGTAACGATTTCGTAACGAGTCCTAACGAAAATATTACGAAAAAGTTACGATTTCGTTCAGAATCGAATACTTACGAATTTGTCGGAATTTCAACATAGTCGTCAACTATGGTTTGCTGGGTAGATATGGCATAAAATATGTCAAGCTAATTTTCTTCAATTTACAAAATTATATTCGTTCTAGGCATAATTTCAAATATATATTTTATTGGATATCAGGGACTTTTTTAACATTGAAACTGATTTTTAATATACAATCTCCTTGGAGATGAATTCCAATATAATGATGATGACTCTTATAAGCAAAATTAATCATTTACTTGGCTAAAAAAAATTTTCAATAATTAAGCAAAGTTTTCAAGAAAGTTAACATCATTATCACAGTTAATCTAAAAAAAAATCACAAATTTGAATGTAATAGTCTCATTTGTGTTATTTCTTTATACTTTCTGGACCTTAAGGGGATGGGAGGGGTTTGAACACCTAAAGCTCCCCCCCTTGTCTACGGGCCTGAGTCGAAGTAATGAAGATATGCAACAAAAACTTTTATGAAAAAAAAACCGACTGCAAAATCACTACAAAGTAAAAAATAATTTTAAAATAACTTTGTCTTTTAATTTCTTGGTAATATTTGATAATTTATTTAAACATATTATTACGATGGAAATCTTATTATTTAAATTTTTTTCTAATATGTTTTATTATTTTAATGCTTCTAAGGTCGGCGCTTATATAATCAGACTTTTAATCAAAAGCGCCAACTTCAAAGCTTTTGTATTCATAAAAAAATTAATATATTTATGATAATAAAACAAATAAGAAAAAAATTAAGATAATAAGATTTCATATGTAATAATATGTTTAAATAAATTATCAAATATGTCCAAGAAATTAAAAGGAAACTTTTAAAAATTTAAAAATAATTATATTTTAAAATTTTTAAAATTATTTTTTACTTTGTAGTGATTTTGTAGTCGGTTGTTTTTTTATTAAAAATTTTTATTTCTTCCTTTTAAGAGAATATGATAAATATTCGAAAAAAGAGTATAAAAAACATTAGTACAATTGTTCCGAAAAAATTTGTTCTATTAAATTCTGAAAGTTTGTTGGTTATTTCAAATATCTGCCTCTTAAATTTAAATTAGATGTCACATGTTTTGAAATTATTTTCAAATTATTTCCATTCTTGTAACGAGTTTTATTACCCTAGTGTCAATATTATTCGAGATATAGTGTTTTTCTAATATTTCCACGCCCCTTTGTTATATAAGCGCCCACTTTCTTGAGCATTATTTCCAATAATTGTGCCTATCCCTGTACTTTATTTCAGTACCCCAGCGTTAATATTAACTGCGATAGTGTTTATCTAATATTGCCACGCCCAGTAGTCGAAAGCCGTCCACTTTCTTCACCGTAATTTTTACTAATAATGCCTACCCCTATACCAAATTGCAGTACCATAGTATCAATATTATTAGAGATATACTTTTTTTCTAATATTGCCACGCCCATTTGTCAAATAACGCCCATTCTTGACCGTAATTTGTATTAACTGTGTCTACCCCTACACTAAATTTCAGTACCTTAGTGTCCATATTATTCGAGATACAGTGTTTTTACAATATTGACACGCCCATTTGTCGAATAACGCCCACTTTATTGACCATAATTTGTTATATTAATGCCTACCCCTATACTAAATTGTAGTACTCTAGTCTCAAAATTATTCAAGATACACTGTTTTTCTAATATTGCCACGCCCATTTGTCGAATTACGCCCATTTTCTTGACCGTTATTTGTAATAATTGTGCCTACCCCTACACTAAATTGCAGTACCCTAGTGTCAATATTATTCGAGATACTGTAGTATTACTGTGGCGGCCGTGGCGTAGTGGGTAGAGTGTGTGACTCTCACGCCAGAGAACCCAGGTTCAAATCCTCCATCCGACACAGAAAGTTTTTACAATTGAATTAATTTTTCTGTACGGCCGTCACCTCTCTGCAGACAATGGCAAACCTCTGAGAGTAAAAACTGCCATGAAAAGCTTCTTGAGAACATAAGCCGTTCGGAGTCGGCGTAAAACATGTAGGTCCAGT
Organism: Coremacera marginata; assembly: GCA_914767935.1. Classification (NCBI taxonomy): domain Eukaryota; kingdom Metazoa; phylum Arthropoda; class Insecta; order Diptera; family Sciomyzidae; genus Coremacera; species Coremacera marginata. Next base: position 10,751,351 of record OU612043.1, on the reverse strand, counting down.
TCTCGATCATTTGTGTGCAAGCATTTCACTCCACACACAACACAATTGATCATTAGAAGCTCGGTCAAAGTCCTTTCAAGGGCTGAAATGGCCATTTGGTTTTTTTTTTTTACTGTAGTATTTAGTATTGCGAGATCTATTATTGCCAAGCCCAGTTATCGAATACCGCCCATTTTTTACGGGCACTTCCATGCTCATCATATCTATCTGTTCTCCAAAAATTATGGCAATCAGGCATATGGTTTAGGAGTTATCGATGTACATACATTTAAAAAAAAAAAAAAAAAAACAGAAACCGACGAACTTGAGAACCTCCCCCTTTTTGAAGTCGGTTAAAAATTAAGTACAAGTTCGAAAATGAGCTAAATTGGACGAAAGCCAATAGGGTAAGAAGAAGAGTTAAGAACTCTTTCATTTTCATATATTTTATTGTTTGTTTTTTATTCTTTCAGAATATATAATATCTCAACCAATTCTACCAATTCTTTCAGTTATCTTGTTTTAAAAAATGGTTTAAAATCATATTTTTCAAAAATTTCCAAAATGTTGTTAGGTCATTGATACCTCTAGGGTCTTAACGATTTCTACCATTTCAATTCACATCTATAACTCTATTTGACCAACCTTCTGACGAAGTTTTGTAAAGATCGGCCAACCTTAGTATGAACATCCACAAAATCAAGTAAAAAATTAATATACCGGGTTGCCCATATTCGAAGCGCCCATTTTATTTTTAAATAAATCAAAGAAACCACAATTTTTTGTCTGTTCGTCATCAACATCATTTAATTGGGTTCAAGTAAATTTGCTTACATCATTTCTTGAATATGATATCTCGTAAATGGTCGCCATTGGCCTCTACGACATATTGTGCCCGTTTTGCAGCATTTTCCATGGTTTTCTTCAACATTTCGATGGGAATGGCGGTTATTTCTTGACGGATGTTGGTTTTCAGCTCTTCTAGGGTCTTTGGCTTGTTGACGTAAACCTTTGATTTCAAATAACCCCACAAAAAGAAGTCTGGAGGCGTTAAATCTGGTGATCTTGGCGGCCAATCGAAATCACCATTTTTTGACATCAAACGGCCAGGGAACAATTGCTTCAAAAAATCGATTGTAGTGCGGCTTGTGTGTGGTGGCGCGCCGTCTTGTTGAAACCAGTAGTGCCTGATACGCTTTCGACGAACGATTGGCATGAAAAAATTGTTTATCATATCGCGATAACTCTCCTGATTGACAGTAGCTCTGTGGCCATTATCATCTTCGAAAAAGAACGGCCCAATGAGCATTTTAGCACAAACGCCGCACCAAACAGTGACTTTTGCATCGTGAAGAGGTACCTCTTGAATCTCTTGTGGATATTCAGTTTCATACAAACGATTAATTGTTTTCTTGGAAGGCGCACTTTTCACTTTATTTATTTTTTTGAAAGCACGTTGAGTTTTCACTATTGACTTGTTTTGTTGAATGTAAATTTCAACAATTTTAGAGCGTTCGCGTGGCGTGTACTGTACCATTGTAAACATTTGCTTGGAATGACGCTTCAAACGCGGTATGTCATTAGTCGATTTGGCATCACTGCAGAAAGTTACAGTGTTGCCAGATGGGCGCTTCGAATAAGGGTTACCCTGTAGGTCCAAGGCAGGTATCCCTAGGGTCCGACGGATTTCAACCATTTTCAGTACACATTAATTACTCTATTTAACTACCCTTCTGAAGAGTTTTTGTTAAGATCGGCATGGCTTTGTATGTATCTCCCATATAAAATCAAGTAAAAAATTAACATATAGGTCAAAGAGAGGTACCCCTAGGGTCTAGCGGATTTCAACCATTTTCAGTACACATCTATATATAACTCTATTTGATTACCTTTCTGACAAGTTTTTGTTAAGATCGGCTAACCTTTGTATGCACCACCAATACAAAATCACATACAAAATGAATATAGGTCCAAGGGAGGTACTCCTAGGGACTGACCGATTTCAAATTTTTGTGAAACTTTTTTTACTTGGCTTAAACTCACCAAGCATACAAAATTACATTATCATAGCAGCACTCCTTCTGACTCAAATCAATTTGTTTATACCTAAGTATGTTCAGGAGTATCAATAATTAAAATTTTTGTTTCATTCAACTATAGCTTCCTGGTTGCAAACATGTCCGCGTGCCAATCCCAATGAGAACAAATGCTTTCGCAAGCTATTCGAAGGCTGTTTTCCAGCGCTTGCAGCCGGAGTACCCGAAATAGGTGTCAAAAGCTTCGAACCGCTGCACATCGATCAAGTGTCGGTGGCGAAAGGCAGCGGAAATTTAGTGCTAATAGGTGGATTCCAAAATCTAGTCATACGTGGACCGTCCAATGCAACTGTGCGCAGAGCAAGGTATGTCGATTTAAGGAAAAACTTAAGAAAAACCTAACAGTATTTGCATTACTTTGTCTAGCCTTGATCTCGATAAAAACCTGCTTAACTTCGAGCTGGAAATACCGCTGTTGCGCATACGCGCCAGATACAATCTGAAAGGCAACATTTTGTTGCTACCACTCATAGGCAACGGTGATGTGACGATGGCGCTTAAAGAGGTTAAAACTGCGGTCTTTACCAAAATTCACCTGAGCAATGAACCGGAAGTAAGTATCACTGATAACGGAAGTACTAAAAAACAAATATTTTGCCATCTCATTGCTTTTTTTTTTTTTGTTTTTTAAAGGAAGTCATACACATCGATGAGATGAAAGTTACCTTCAATGTTGGTGGCATGCGAATTCATTTGTCCAACCTCTTCAATGGCAACGAAATACTTGCTGCCTCAATCAACACGTTTCTCAATCAGAATGGTCACGAAGTAATCGCCGAGTTGCGTCCCGATTTGGAACGTGGTTTGGCGGATATCTTTCATGGTTTGTGGAATAACGTGTTCTCGAAGCTACCAACGAAATTGTGGCTATTGTGATAGAGTTACAACTGTTGGCTGTAGATTTTTTTTAATAGTGTATAATTGTAACTAGCTATAGGCATTTATTTAGTTTTACATATAATAATACAATTTCTATTTTTGATATAAGATGTGAAGAAGTTTTTACTTAGTTTCGATTTTATGTGTTTAACTTAATATTAATTATGTTTAATTTAATGGTTCTTTTGTCAGAGAAGTTACTATTAAAAATATTTCTAGCTAAATATTAGTTAATTTTTGAAAAAATGCACTCAATGTTTAAACTCAAAATTTAAAAAAAATTTAAATTTTTTTTAAAAAATAATGAATTTCACTGTGTGCGTGGAATGTATTAGAATGCGTGCAAAAAAAAAATGTTCACATTGAACTCTGGATTAATGTTTCAATTCCAATTGTGGTCACCTTTATGCAGTTAACAACATCTACATATATATATAAAAAGAAGTTGCATTGTGTATGAAATTGATGTTCTCTGTATTGCGTGAACCGATTTTGTTTCTGGAAATTTCCCATGAAAGGTGACGCTCATACAAAAGTTTTTATGTATAAACGGTCTTTGTTTCCGTACTAATTCATGAGTTATTATAGCTGTATATGGGGCAATATTTGCAAATCCCTATATCTCGGTAAATATGGATACTACGGTATTGGAATTTGGTAAAGATATGGGTACATAACTGGGTGCATAACTATATCTCGGTAAACATGGGTACTAGGGTATTGGAATAAAATAGCAAGAAATACTCAAGAGATTCGAACGCAGAAACAGCAATCGATGCCATTTTATTAAAAAAAAAAAAGGTTTAAAAGCCACGCCGCCTATATTGAGAAAATAAAATAACTCGAGAACGGATCAGTCGATTTGAACGAAAAAGGTATCAAATTGTTTTGTATTAGATTTCGACGAGAAAAACGAATTTTTTCATGTCTACCGGCTAAGCCTACTAACATTGAAAAACAATATTAAAAATGAACTACAGAATCGATTTGAACATAATATGAATCAAACAATTCTGATTGCAATTACATGGCACTATTTAGAAACGCTCACAATATTGAAAAATATAACAAGAAAAGAACGGCTTTGTTGATTTGCAGTTTGCAGATTTGCACCCAGTGAACCAAAACTACCGTTTTTTAATTCATTTATAAACCTTTTCGGGTAGAAACATTCATTTTCGGCACTCATAAATTTACTCTTTTTGTATCATTCGTCGGACTAAAATGCCTCTCAAAAATTAACCTTTTTTTTTTGTTCAATCGCAATGTATCAATCGCAGGACTGAATTGCCTCTCGAAAATGAACTTTTTTTTGTTCGGAAATAAGTGATTATTTTCCAATTTGAAAAACTTTTTTGCATGGAATGTTGTCGTGGTTTTCATTCTATTTCCCCAAATTTTATTTTAGAAAGAAATGTTGAACTCTTATAACAGACTTGATGATAGATGAAAAGGAAAATAGTTTTGCATACGTGAAGCAGTACATACAGCTCCCTTCTTATGACGAGAATCAATTCGCACTGGTGAAAAAGTTCATACGACGTTTGTATGAAGTTTAACATTTTAATTCTATTATTATAAAAATATCAACAAAGGTTTGAAATTTTTCTTTTTTAACTCATTTTAGAATATAAAAAAGTAACATTTATGGTCATGAGTTTATTTCTGAACTCATTTATGAACAAAAAATGGTTCATTTACGAGAAATTTTTAACCTACTAAATTGATAAAAAATTATTCTTTTTCGATTTAAAATAAGTATTTTACGAATTTCGTAAAAGAAGCACGATTTGTATTTATGGGAAATGTTTTTACGAATTTAATCTTCTATAGCAAGCACTTTAAAGAAACAAAATAAAAAAACAAACATTTAAAAAAAAAAATTACCCTAAAACGTTCGCAAAACTCTCACCTCACGCAAAACGTTCGCTTATGGTTCAGTGGGCAGTTTAAAAAGTCTGCCTGCCCCGCTCACATAATTTCAAAAAAAACATAATAAGACTTGAACAGCTGAGCCAATTTCAGCAAAAATTAAATCAATTAATTCTGTGTGTCATTGCGATTAACGAAAAAAAAAAAAAAATAAATAAAAACGAAATGGCCATTTCAACCCTTGAAAGGACTTTGACCGAGCTTCTTATGATCAATTGTGTTGTGTGTGATGTGAAATGTTTGCACACAAATGATCGAGGACTGGACCTACATATTTTACGCCGACTCCGAACGGCTTATGTTTTCAAGAAGCTTTTCATGGCAGTTTTTACTCTCTGAGGTTTGCCATTGTCTGCAGAGAGGTGACGGCCGAACAGAAAAATTAATTCAATTGAAAAAACTTTCTGTGTCGGATGGAGGATTCGAACCTGGGTTCTCTGGCGTAAGAGTCACACACTCTACCCACTACGCCACGGCCGCCACACATTGCGATTAATATCCCAGCAAAAAAGTGCTTCCAAAATAAGGTAAAGTGGAAGGGAAAATATTGAATTCCATCCCCTTCCACTTTTATACCCAGAAGGCATTCTTTCAATATATGCATGAAATTGGGTCGTTCTCAAGAAGTGCTTCCAGAATGTTTTCAAAGGAAGATTTCTTTGAGGCATTCTATGAAAAGAGTGATCGTTGCCATTCACCAACCGAAGACTTTTGTTGATTATAATCTATCTATCTACATAAAAATTAATGTATTTATGTATGTGGGCGTGTATGTCAGATATAGACTTCGAAACGGCTAAGCAAATTTTTATGAAATTCTCAGGGAAACTGTAGCAAAGGCTCGAGAGTGTCTTGAGTTTGGTGCCAATCTTACCAGTGGGCAGGCATTAGACAAAAGCATGCCACCTCCCTTTGGAGTTATAGGTCGCACAGCCTCGGAATTCGGTGTTTGAATAAGGAAAAATCCGCCCTTTATTAATAAATTAATTTGAATTAAAACAAATTTTAATTTTTGGCCTCTTTGCAATATACGCGGTATTGCAAGTGGCTGCTACGCGGTATTACACGCCCAATCATTTCATTATTATCTTTAGCAGGTACCTTCCATTTTTAATAAAACAAAAACATTTACAAAAACTAAATTTGGAAAAAATTGCGGAGTGTGAAATTTTATCATCAAGGTAATTGAATTAATGTATAAATTGCTTAAATAAATAAAATTTATTTTCTACATAAAATCATAAGTTTTTAATAACTTTTCATTTTTCACCTGTGGTTCCATTTTCTGGATTTGCCAATATATAAGCCTGTTAAAAAATGCCTGGCGAAGCGGGCGGGGGTTCAGCTAGTTTATTACACTTATCGCCGTAACTCGGCATTGAAAGGCTGTCATCAACACAATTTCACTATTATTCACAATTTCACTTTCAACCACCTTTTAACTGATGTGAATCTTATCAAAGATTAAGCCCTAACCATAATTAATGTTCAGCACGTCCCTTCCCTTTACTTTTTAAAAGGTGGAACGTTGAGAAAATTATCATACTGGCTTGGAAAAAAATAACCTAGCTTACTTAAATTATCCGAAAGCTATATAATCCTCTTTTCTTAATTAAGGTATTATTAGAGTTTCGGATAGGGAAAAAGTAAGCAATTTTCTAAAGTTAATAATTTCGACCCTTTATTAGTTATTAACATGATTTCTTTTTATCAAAAGGTAAAATGAAAAAATAAAAAATTATTTTATAATTTGTATGAGTTAAAGATGGCATCAGGTTAGTGGAATCTAGGGTGATTCCTAGCCGGAAATTCCTTGAAAATCTGATTTTTAAAAAAGTGCGAAAAAACACGTTTTTTCAAATTGCTTTTGATAAAAATTTGATGAACACCATCAGAAAAGGCACATCTTAAACTATAAAAATATGTCCCACTCAAATTTTTCAGACGCAAATAGTATAGCCGCTAAAGAGCGGTGTACCGAGAGTGCCATTCTCATTCGGAACGGTTTGATTGTGTAGAGAAATTTTATTTTGGTAGTGTTTCTGATATAAAAAGTATATAATAAATGGAGTATTTCAAAACAGGTGGCAATTTTTATAGTTTAAACTTATTGAAAAAGGTGGTTAATTGAAATAAACAAATCACTTTAAATAAATCTATAATTTTTGCATAAAATTGAAGGCTTTATTTATAGAGACCATCTGAGAAGTTTTTTAGTACGAAATATTATCTTTCTAATGCTATCTAGCGTGGCCCAATCGCACTTATACAATGCGAGATACAGATTACTGTAGCCATCTATTAAAAAAATAATTCATATCTTTTAGTCCAGGAGCCTTCAATCCTGAAAGCTCTACTTTTTCTTCTTTTAAAAATATGCTGCTTATTACAAACAGCACATGTGATAATATAAAAAGACTACGAGAAACGCTAGGATTCTAGTGTTCTCTTGCATAATTGTTCTCAGAGATGATTGCGTATTTTGTGTTTATAATTGTATCTTGTGTTTTTATTGTATCTTGTGTTTATAATTGCGTCTTGTGTTTTTAATTGTATTTTTATATTTTGTCTTTCTTTTATTAAAATTATTTTACTTTTTTCCAATTTTTTCATTTTTAAATCTTATGTTTTTTTTCATAAACTTAAAATTTTGTCTTTTTCTTATATCAGTTACGTTAATTTCTTTTCCCATTTTTAATTTTTAACTCTTATAAAACAACATGTGTGTACATTAAGGATACTTAGACAGGAACATTATTGCAAATACATATCGTGAAAGTCATAAAAACATTTAAAACGAGACCAATTGTTATATTGGAGAGAACATAGTAGAGTTAAATATGTTATGTTATGTTATGTTATGTTATGTTATGTTATGTTATGTTATGTTATGTTATGTTATGTTATGTTATGTTATGTTATGTTATGTTATGTTATGTTATGTTATGTTATGTTATGTTATGTTATGTTATGTTATGTTATGTTATGTTATGTTATGTTATGTTATGTTATGTTATGTTATGTTATGTTATGTTATGTTATGTTATGTTATGTTATGTTATGTTATGTTATGTTATGTTATGTTATGTTATGTTATGTTATGTTATGTTATGTTATGTTATGTTATGTTATGTTATGTTATGTTATGCTATGTTATGTTATGTTAACCACACTTTTATATAATAATTTATCAAAAGCTAGAACGTTTTCTATTTTCCTTGAGCGGTGATTGAAAAGAAAAAAGATTGAAAAAGGACTTCCGCGTACCCTGCTGTACGATTATACCTAACTCAAACACTTATCCTCATTCTTTCACACTTATCAGATTATTTTTTTTTATCAAACTATTGTAAAACTTTTGGAACTCCGCCAGGTAAGCAACTGAATTGCGCCTGCCTGTCCAAAGCCAGGATAAAGGAGGATGGTTGGCAGTAGATGCTAGAGGCGTAACATTCGTGGATAAGTCTTGTGTACTGTTGTAAAAGACAAGAGTTCACCAGAGCTCGGTGTGGCGGCCAATCTAGTAGCAGGTCACTATGGTAAATCCTTATGAAAAAAGCCTGCAATGGAGTAGCAATGGTCCAGTAGAACTTGTTAGCACGGGGATAGTCAAACCCGTCGAATGAGGTGACATCCACGGCAAGGAAACATGGTCTATATGGCCAACACCGATTGGTTATTTTGTGTCTGTAAGACACAGAGGAAGGTGAGACCTTAGTGCAGTAAAGGCACGGGTATTTAAAAACTTAGGCACTCCGTTTAAGGTATGCTAATGGATCCATGCCTTAAATTGAAGTGTCAGTCAGAAACAAAAAAGTGCTTTGTGCACTGAAATTTTCTATATGAATTTTTTGGCTCATTTGCCGGGATGTTGTTGACCCCCATTCGGCGGGACTGAGTTGCCTAGGTGAATATCATGGGTTGGCCCTTCGGGGAGACTCATGCTGGCTGTGGTTTGTGTACATCGCTTGCACAGGTCTAGAATGACCGGCGGGGTCGGGCAGTAGTACGACCAGGCTGACATACCTGCTTAGTAGGCAAGAGATTGGATAGGTCTCGTCTTCACCAGTAGATGGCAATGAAGGTACGCTATCTACCGGTAGCCAAACTGGTACTATTAGGGGCAGTATGGAATTCTTATTGCATACACCTTTTACAGAATAGGGCACAGGATAATGCCTTTATGTTTATGAATGTGGCATCTAGTACGTGGTTGCTTTTCTGGGTGTCACTTGTAAAATACAGGTCTGTGAAGAGTATTTCACTTGCAGATCCTTTGGATGTGCATTTTTGAACACTATATGTTGGATTCATGAACTATAACTCCAACATCTATGGACCCAGAGGAATTAAGCCTTAACGGCAGGGGTCCTCTTTAAACACATAGCGGATATCTGTCAATCTTTTGGGACCACCCTCGTTGATATAACTAAAAATCTACAAAAGAAAGCAGGGTTAGAAAAAATATATTTTCTCCAAAGAAAATGTCTTAAACTAAGTACAATGTGTAAAAGTAGGATTCTTAATCACGTAATAAGAACTGGTATGCGAGATTCTTCCAACAGTTTCTAATCCCGCATACTAAGATATTTTCGAATCTGGCATCAAAATCCGTGAAAAAAAATTTCTGTGATAACAGAAAAGTTTTACTCCTCATCACACCATTTAAATAGATATGCCGGCTAAAAAATATCGGTCGACCCAATTTTTTCTATATCTGTATGGAATTTCGCAACTTAACATTGATCAAAATCCGCGATAACAGTAAAACATTACGAATATTTAATATTAAAGTTATTTCAACATATTTTCGGCTAATTAAATCCACGCCGACCAAACTTCATTTAATTCCTCTGAGTGTTAACATTGGTGGCTCCTCGCATATTTTTACTACACCCAGGCCCGCAGAGAGCCAAGTTCGGGCCCGGGGGGTTACAACATACGGGCCCCCTCAAAATCTTTTCAACACAAAAAAAAAATGCAATTATAAATGTATTTAACAATGCAAGCTATTGCAAGATACATGCGAAAATTATTGTTTAGTTCTTAGTTAATATTTATAGTGCGTTTGATATTTAAGTCACACACCATGACAAATTAAGTACATTTTATTGTTTGTTATCGGATTAATTGTCAAAACCTAACGACAACTTTTTTGTGCAAAATTCAAAATAAATAAAACCTACTGATGATTTGCATTATCACAATCTTTTCATTCTTTTTTTTTTTAGTTCTTTTTATTCATGTTAATTTATTTTCCTTGGCTTGGCAGAGGCAAAACAATTAATAATTAAATCAAAATTTAATTTTTTTGCCAACTCCGATTCTATGCATAAAATTGCGAGCACAGATACACGTTGTTGTGTAGAACATGATCTGTTGAAGTTTTTGATTCGCGATAGAACACTGAAGGAGCGTTCGGCACTAGCGACGCTGACAGGTAAAGTGCAAAATATTCTCAAGACAATACAAACGTTTGGAAGAGAGTGTGAAGATTTTTTGCGTAAATAGCATTCAGGAAATCAAATGGAGAAGGATTTCTACTGGGTATTTCTACTGATGAGTGAAACACTCATACTCGTATACTCAGCTATCACGACATACATATATTAAAAAGGAATAAATGCAAGTCAAAAATATATCCAGAAGTGTCCAACTTAAAAAAAGTATCAAAGTAATTTGAAAGTTCCCTCGCCACGAGCATAAGAAAGTTTTTTTGTTACTTTTTTACCCGCCTCTCCGGGCCCACTTAAAACTCCAGGCCCTGGGGAAACAAACCGTTCTCTTCCCCCCTCCCCCCCCCCTCACGGTGGGCCTGACTACACCTAATATTATTTTGTTAGCTTCTATGAAAGTTTTCAAATTTCACTGTTTTCGGTATTATTCCCCTTCCATTTTTTAAGTTTCAAAAACTATTGGAAAATATTGGAAATTTTATAAAAATTATAAAACCAAAAATTAAACAGTTTTCTTATTGCAGTATTTGAGATTCAGAAAAAAAGAGGTCGCTTTAAAACATTTGCGTAAATAGATAATCTTGCATACCGCTAACCTTGGAGTAAAGAAATCGAGGCAAAATCCAACCCTTGTTTCGTAGCAAAACTAATTTGGAATTTGCCAAGCAAACGCACAAAATCTTCTTCGACGACTAATTAAAGGCATGCTTGGCAGCACTTTGCCTTGAGTCCCCGGAGAGTCCAATGGAACAATTTCACAGTGTACTGACCACAATACTTCCGTTCAGCAATTAGCTCATGACATGCAGAATGTCGCATGCAATACTTGCTCTTCGATGTAAATGAAATGTTTGGCATTTCAATGACAGACGGAAAAGAAATAAAGTCAAGCGCACTGAAGCAGTTGTAAATGCAACATGAGACATTAGATTATTCTTTAGCTAAAAGACAACATTAAAAATAAATGTTTTAAAAAATTTTAAATTTTCAGAAATTTGCAAATTTTTTCATTTTTTTTTTATTTTTTAATTGGAACTTATTTGTCTAGACCATCTGCGCGTCTTTACTCTGGCAACAACTCATTATAGCTATAGGTTTTGAAAAGTTTATCTGTTGAGGAACGCATTATTTCGGCCAAAGCATTTTCCATCAACGGCCTTATTTCCTCTGATAGCTCCTCCCAGTTCTCGTTAAGGAATGTGTTCATGCGATCACCCAAAGCATTGTCACCGTTAAAGAGATTCTCCAGATGTAATTCTGTTTTGCCTAAAGTATACTTAGTCTTAATGTCCTTTACCTTCATATGAACACGACCACCTTGCTGCTTGTAACGCACTGCAGTAATTACAGTGTTCAACTCAACATCGGCTAAGGGAAGTTAGAAGAAAAAAACCGATTAATTTGAGATTTCCCACAAAAGTGTTATCCCAAGCTATCCCAACTCTATTACTTACTAAAATTAGCGGTGCAATCACCCTCGCCCATAAGCGGCATCATCATTATTTTGCCCTTCATCTTGTATTGTGCACTCATTGAGATGTTAGGGAAAGTCATGGTCATCGAGAATTTTAGACGCGTTTGATCGACTAGCATGTCGGTAAGTGTGAAATTTGACAGACCGCGTATATAAATGTCCTTGAAGGTGGAATGCATATAGATAGCGCCTGAATCTTGATCCATTCTTACTTCTGGCACCATCAACGGCTCCAGTGGTGGCACAAACAACTCCGGAATACCCATAGGTATACGCTCTTTGAGCGATTGTATAGACTCGCGCACGCAGGTGCTCAATTGTGGATCATTGCGATGACATACTTTGACGAAGGATGCTGCAGAAAAAATTATAAGTTATTTAAAGATCTTCAATATTGCATTCAAATTCAAATGAAAACTTACGCAGTTTAAGGCGTTCCTTTTTTAATGCTGGCGCAGTGGCACACAAAGTGCACAGAGCCAAGAATTGTATAAACAACAAAGAGCTGCTGAGTGACATCGACATGTTGTATGCTACTGTGCAAAGCGTCACACTGTGTTCCAAACTGTGCCAGAGTTTGACTTTTATGCAATAAACAAAATAATGCTTCAGAACTGTTGACGGTCATTCTTCAGAGTTTTATTCGAATTATGATTAGTTGGCATAAAACAAAAATGTTTTATTTACATTGTTCTTTACAACAAAAAAAAAAAAACTTACTATTGTGCTGATTAAGTTTCAATTTTCAATGTTGAGTTAACGTGGTGACAAGAGGAAGCAAGAATGGGTCAGCTGAAAATGTTTATTATTACAAATATTTTATTGAGCTAGGTTAGTTTACAGTAGACATTACAGATATCTCCAAATGTAGCCGTTTTGTGTGTCATTCAAATTAAGAATTGATTGACTTAAGAAAAAAAATTTTTTTTATTTCATTGTTCAGGAAAAATAAATTATCAGAACTATTTCATCTTTCTAAAAACGATAAGAAAATATCAAAACAAATTTCATTAAATCAAACCTGGACCTTCAGCTTATAAACAAATTTTCAATGTTATAGGAAATAAAAAAAAAAATCAGCTTGCACTGAGTTATCAATAAATGGTTCTGTAATTCATGAAGATTCTGATAAATTAGAAGAATTTCGACAACATTTCGAACAAGTTTATTTGGAAAATAACCCAATTCGAGCTGACATATCAGAAATTAAAAATTGTAATTGGACCTTTATGTCAAGACTGCCTTCTAATATATAAAAATTTAGCAATAGTTTTTCTTCTCTACAAAACGAGCACGATTTTCATTTCATCAGTTCTGATTCACTTGCTGGAATCCTGAAGATACTCGATAATAAAAAGTCAACGGGTTTAGATAGTATTTCTAATTATATTATCAAAAAGCTTCCAAAAGCTAGCGATTAATTTTTTAACGATTATTTTTAATAATTGTTTAAATAACGGCTATTTTCCTAACAATTGAAAAATAGCAAAAATAATACCTATCAAAAAGAAACCTAACAGTATAGATATAAACGATTTTAGGCCTATTTCAATGTTATCTAATTTTGGAAAAATTCTTGAACGAATGATTAGGCATAAAATGAATCTAAATTTAAGTGTTGAGCATATTTCGCCTTTTCAGTTTGGTTTTAAAAAAGAACATTCTACTGTTGATGCCTTATTAAAATTTCAAAATGATCTTTCGCTTAATCTTTAAAAAAAAAATTTACTGTTGCAGTTTCTTTAGATATTGAGAAGGCTTTCAATAGATCTTATCATGATGGTATTATTTTTAAATTAATTGAACTTGGTTTTGATATTTTTTTGAACAAAATTTTTTGTAGCTTCTTTTCAAATCGAAAATTTTGTATACAGTTCTGTAATTCAATATCTGAACTTGATCATGTTAAGAGCGGCGTTCCCCAATGTTCTGTCTTGGCTCCACATTTTTTTAATATTTTTCTTTACGATTTCCCGCATGAATTGTCCGGCTCAAAGGGTATTTTATATGCTGATGACTGTCTGATCTATGCTCATCATGATTCTCCTAGTCTCGCTCTTCGTTATGTTTCAAGGCATTGGAACGTTATTAATGAAATTTACATAAAATGGGGTATTCGTATTAATACCTCCAAATCTGAGGCAATCTGTTTAAGAAATGCATTAGGCAAATGTAATAGAATGGTTGTTCCTGAGAGCAAAAAATTTTAACTTGTTTTTAATGGCTCTGAAATTTGTTTTAAAAAAGATATTAAATATTTAAGTATTTTTTTTAATAATCTGTTGAAGTTCAATAAACTTGCAAGGTCAAATTTAAAAAAAGCGCTAAAACTAGTTGGCATGTTTTCGGGTCTTTTTAATAATAGATATTTAAGTCATAATACCAAAATCTTAATCTATAAAGCCAGTATTCGCTCAGTCTTGCTTTACGCATTTGCCATATGGTTCACGATTTCACCTACAGTTGCCAATGAAATAGAAATTCTGGAACGTAACGTCTTAAGGCGATGCATCAACAGAAACTTTGAATCTTTCTTAACCCTCCGATGGGTGAGTCATCCGTTGACCTTATATGCAGTACAAGGTCCCCAGGGACCTATTTGTATTTGTATGGAATTTTGTACGAAAATTTTTTTTTTTTTTGTTTTGTTATTATTTATTAATTATTAATTTTTAATGAATTCCAAAACTTTTTTTTTATATACTAACACCATGAATTTTTTTGAGTTTTATATGAAAAAATCTTAAATAACTATTGTTGAGTAGATTGTCCATCGTCCAAAATATTTTCTGTGCAGGTGTTGCATCGATGCATGAGCGTGGAATGCTCTGCACAAACTGAATTGTTGCAGGAATTGCAATAGGACCTAGTTTTCCGCAGCCGTCCGTACTCTGTTTCCTATAGGCGCAAATGGCGGTGCAGCTGCTGCTGCTTCTTTAGGTCTTGATAATATCTAAAATAAAAAAGAACAAAAATATGTAGTTTTTCTGCTTTTAAACATAAGAATTGATTTTTCTCTCCTTTACATCAAATGCTTCCATTGCGTTCCGTATCCTTGGATATGCGGTTATGTGGTTGTTGAGCGCTCGTGCCTCTATGTTTGGTACTGCCAATTGTTTTGTTAGCATCATCAGGAATGACCGTCGTCTGTCACTTCTTCGAATTGGCTGCATTTCATTATATAAAATAAATGCTGCTAATGCAGCAACGTCCTTACTTACTTACTTAGTTGGTCGTAACAACCCGTGTCCGGGTTTCAACCGATCTCATCAGCTCTCGCCAGGCGCCTCTGCTTTGCGCGCGCCTTCTCCAATCGGATACACCAAGTGCGGTTAGGGCTTCCTCAGCCTGGTCCATCCATCGGAGACATGGTCTCCCTCGTCGTCGTTGACCAGCGACCCTCGCCTCGAGCACCTTTTTCGCTGGAGCTTCGTCGTTCATACGATGGACATGACCCAGCCAGCGTAGTCGCTGCACAGTTATACGCCGGACTACGTCAATGTCATCGTAGAGCTCATACAGCTCGTGGTTCATTCGGATGCGATAGTCATCGCCGACTCGAACAGGACCGAAGATTTTGCGAAGATCTTTTCTCTCGAACACCCCCACAGCGGCTGCGTTAGTTTGCGAAACTACCCATGCCTCAGCGCCATAAAGCAGCACAGGTAGAACGAGCGTCTTGTAGAGTGTTAGTTTTGTCGATCGAGAGAGGGCTCTGGAACTTAGTTGCTTACTGAGCCCGTAGTAGCACCTATTAGCAATTATTGTTCTTCGCTTTATCTCCAGGCTGATTTCGTTTTTGGTATTAATGGCGGTGCCAAGGTAAACGAACTCCTTGACTACTTCAAAGTTATAGCTGCCAGATGAAACGTGGGAGTCTAAACGCCGAGCTCCCTTGTTTGTAGATAGCATATATTTTGTTTTGGCCTCATTTATCGTCAAACCCACTTTGGCTGATTCCTTTTCGATAGCGGCGAAAGCAGCGGTAACATCTCTCTTGGTTCTGCCGACAATATCAATATCATCAGCGTACGCAAGGAGCTGGACGCCTTTGTAGAAAATGGTGCCATTACGATGCACACCGGCCTTTCGTACGATCCCCTCCATGATGATGTTGAAAAGATCGCAAGACAGTGGATCGCCTTGCCTGAAACCTCTTTCGGTATTGAAGGTTTCGGAGAGGTCATTTCCTACCTTGACGGAGCTGCGTGTGTTGCTCAACGTCATTCTGCAAAGTCTAATCAACTTTGCAGGTATACCGAACTCAGACATTGTTGCGTATAGGCAATCCCTTCTCGGGCTATCGAACGCAGCTTTAAAATCGACAAAGAGATGGTGTGTGTCAATTTGATTTTCGTGGGTTTTCTCCAGGATTTGTCGTAGCGTGAAAATCTGGTCAATGGTGGACTTACCAGGTCGAAAGCCACACTTATAAGGTCCAATCAGTGTTTTTGTAATCGGCTTTAATCTTTCACACAGTACGCTTGAGAGAACTTTATATGCGATGGAAATAAGACTGATACCTCTATAACTTGCACAGATTGTTGGGTCTCCTTTCTTAAGTATAGGGCACAGTACGCTGAGGTTCCAATCGTCGGGCATGCTTTCTGCTAGCCATATTTTGCTGATGAGCTGATGCATGCGCCTTATCAATTCATCGCCGCCGGTTTTAAACAATTCAGCTGACAGGCCGTCAGCACCCGCTGCTTTGTTGTTTTTGAGTCGTTGGATAGCAACTCGAACCTCATCATGGCTAGGTGGTGGTACTTCCACTCCGTCATTGTTGATTGGTAGCTCTGAACTGCGCTCTCCATGGGCGGCATTGGTGGAATCGTCGCCAGTAAGTAAGTTGGAGAAGTGCCGTCTCCACAATCTCAGCACACACTGCGTATCCGTATTCAGATCTCCATTTTAGTCTCTACAAGTGGATGCTCCGGGCTTGAAACCTTGGGTTAGACGCTTAACCTGTTGATAGAATTTTCGTGCATCCTTCTTGCCCTGGCATACCTCTAGTTCCTCACGCTCACGCTTTTCCTGCTCTCTTTTCTTGCGTCTGAAAAGGCGCCTCTCTTCCTTCCTCTTTTCGCGGTAGTTTTCTCGCACGGCTCGCGTTGCAGCTGACTGCAGCGTTTTTCTATAAGCGGCGTTTTTTACTGCAGTCGCAATGCGACACTCCTGATCATACCATTGGTTCCGAGGTTGCGGGCGCCGGAAACCAATGACTTCTTCAGCGGCAGCGCGCATGGAGTGGGATATATGCGCCCAAAGTCCGCCGGCGTCGTCGGGTCCAGAGGTTGGTTGGTTGAGCTTAACCGAGAGTTGAGCGGAGTAGGCTTCGGCAGTCCGTTGTAATTGCAGCTTAGCGACATCAAGCTTTCGTTGCATTCCTGTGCGTATGTTCTTCGCATAGCATAATCGCATGCGGATCTTGGCTGCAACAAGATAATGGTCGGAGTCAATGTTGACCCCCCGAAATGTACGCACATCTAGAACACTAGAGGCATGCCTTCCGTCGATTACAACATGATCAATTTGGTTTCGCGTTTTTTGATCCGGGGACAGCCAGGTGGCCTTGTGGATGTCGAGGTGCTTAAATCTGGTGCTACTAACTACCATGTTTCGTGCCGCGGCGAAGTCAATCAGTCTTAGACCGTTGTTCGTGGAGGTCTCATGAAGACTGAACTGACCGACAGTGGGGCCAAAGATGCCTTCCCTTCCGACTTTCGCATTAAAATCGCCGAGGACTATTTTCACGTCATGGACCGGAAGGTGGTCGTATACGTCCTCAAGGCTAGCGTAGAAAGCGTCTTTGACGGCTTCGTCCTTTTCCTCCGTCGGGGCGTGCGCGCAAATAAGGCTGATGGAGAAAAATTTTGCCTTGATGCGGATCGTGGCCAATCTTTCGTTGACAGGTGTGAACCGGGAAACAAGGTGGCGTAGTTTCCGGCTAACAACGAATCCACATCCAAATTCGCGCCTCTCCGCATGGCAGCTGTAGTAGATATCACAGTGTGCTTGTTTAGAGCAGCCTTGCCCTTTCCATCGCATTTCCTGGATGTGAGGCCAGCGGTTTGTTGAGCGCTTGCATGTAGGTATACGTGCCAAGCATCTGGTCCATTGTATCAACGCCTGATTTGTTGGCGTTGTAGTACAAAATAGCAAACGGTTTCTGATTCTTAGATTGCATGTCCACACCGCAAGTATAATGTTGTGTGGACAGCAAAATGATCGCTTTTTCTTCTTGGGCACATATGAACACAGCGCTACAACGCCTCGTTGAAGGCCAAACAATGTGCTGTTGACAGGACGCATACGATTTTTTTGGAACTCCTGTGGCACAAATGTCTTATTCGAGCGCACTGTTCCATTAAATAGGTATAGTTTTCTTCCTGATCAAAATACGCACCAATTCCAAAGTGGAGAAGAAATTGTCAGCATAAGTTGTGCGGCCTGCATTCAAATAACTCTACGCAAGTTGAAGTACAAAATTCTGCCCTTGATTGACCTTTCGTGTTTGGTCAGGCAATTTACCAGAGTAAATTATTCCTTTGACAGGATAAAATGATTTCGAGTCGCACAACCACCATACTTGGCAGGCTTCGACGGAATGTATTGTGTGAAGCGGGTGCGGCCTCTGTATGGGAATAACTGCTCACCAACGGTCAGTGCATCATGCGGAGTGTAAGCTGCTGCCAAGTTAGACTGTAACATTTGCCAAACATCATCAATAGCCGCAGTTTTGCTTCTGGTTAGTCGCTGCTTTCGCGTATTACCATTGTCGAACCTAAGACATTTGGAGCATGCATCTGAAGCGATCATACGATAATGCAGCTTTGTATATTGGACTGCGCGTTGGGCCGCATAGCTCTGAAGCAGGTTCACTATTCGATTTGGTGAGTCCAGCATACAAAATAATAGACAAAAAGGCATCGAACACCTTCAAAGTGATTGTTTTCCATTCTTTTGTGTTCGTTGGATTTGCCAAATTCCATGCTGCTGTCACTTCACGGCCTTTTCGATTTGTTTCGCGTATTATGATGTATGCCATGTCTTCGGTGAATATCGAGCGGAAAATGGTAAAGGGATCATGTGTGGTTCGTACTGGTCCCGGTTTCCTCCTTGTGAAGTCGACCACGTTATAAGCACGAGTGCGAGTGGGAAGTCGGTGGTGCATGTTTACTCCATTTGGTTCCATCTTTGGAAATGAAATAATTGAGCATCAGTTTCTTTCTCTTCATCATCGTCGTCATCACTAATATCTTCATAGATCTCTACATCTGCTTCACTTTCGGCATCAGAATCATCAACATGAACATTTGGTTATGTCAAGTCATCTTTCGCACCTTCAAGATCAAATGCAGGAACATCAACTTCATCCTCCTCACTCATGAAGTCTGCAAATCTAACATCCACTGCATTCTATTTGCAGTGCAGCATTCTTGGCACCATTTCTTCGTCACATCATATCGTTTTCTAATTAGAACTGTTTAAAATCCATCTGTAATGGAATCTGTAATGGAAAATGTTAAAATAAGAAAAAAACGTTCAATTGCCACCAGTGTAGCCAATAGTAGATACACTGCTGTAGAAGAAGTCACTCACTCTTTCCCTTGTATTTATCGGTACAATTACAATCAGTACATCTAATACACGAAAGAGCGAATACCACTACTGTATTAGATTTTAGATTGTATTTTAGTTTAAGTTTAGGTTTAAGTGTATTTTTGTATTTGGAAGAGATTGCTGGGAGCAAGCATTTTATTCCATTAAACGAAGCAATGGTATGTATTAAAAATTTGTTGTATTATATAAGAAGCAAGCTGGTTTCACTTTTACTACTATTAGAGCAAAACAAATGTAGCTCTTAATAATTCCTATTTTTGTACGTATTCTTATGGAATGAATGAAATGTTAAATTAATGTTTAAAAAAAATAAAAAAAGACTCAATAAAATGCAGTTAAATTAAACGAAATTAACACAAAATAAAAATTTCGATTCAAGTTTATTAAAAAAAAAAAAAACTTATGGTTTCTATGATAAACTTGAAGTGCATTTTCGTCAATAGTAAATAACATTTTTCCCTTAGATTGACAGATTTAGCAAAATTAATATATATTAAAAAATTAAGAGAAAATTAGAACTGTAACCAACATTGCGAATTCAACCGAGGTGTTAAAATTTTTTCTTGTTAGTTTATCGCCAAGATTTAATCGGTTTCGCTTAAAATATATTTGAGTATAGAGAATGCTTGTCCAATTCCATGAACAACTTACGCCAAGTTGTACAGCACATTATGCGATTACTATCTGGTCTTCCAAAATTCCACTAGTTTTATTTTCGTATCGGTGGTTTCACAAAAAGCTTCAACATTTCGAAACTCTTTAGATAGATTTGAGAAATGTATTCTTTTAGTCGCACATAAACGCTTTTATGTTTACGCAATTACCGAGGTGGTAATTTTTCATATTATTATTATTTTATTATTATTTATTTGAATGCTAAGCACTTGAGGCTTTATAGCAATTAATATTATAGCAAAAATTAATGCAATTTATTTATGTATAAGTACATTTTTATAAAAATGTAGAACTGTCAGGCTTTCAAGTATATGCAGTTGTAATCCGGATAGCTGCTTAGTAGTAAATAAACAAAACGATTGATTAGAGCGGTGCTCACATATGCCAGGCTAGACGGGCGCACAATGGGACCAGGGCGCTCAAAAGTCGATTTTTAAAAAATGTTCCATTCCATAGTTATTTTTCAGCTTTCTAGAATGTTTCTGCTGGGAGATATGCAAGTCCAAAGTTGCCAATTTCTAATTTTTTTTTTATTTTTTCACAACTGAGAAATTCGGAAAATCGCAATTCAAGTTGTTCTGTAAATATACGGTGGTAGATTTCTTGATTATTTTTTTTTTTTTTGGTGAAGTACTTATTTTCGAAATATGTGTTTTGAAAAATTTATAGTTCTCAAAAAACTAAACTATCCTCATTTTTTTTTTTAATGTAATTTTCAAAACGATTTTTTTCAAAAAGGCGCAAAGGGATTTTGAATCTGGCAGTACTGGAATAAAATATGATCCTTCCTTATTGAGAATCCGAGTTCAAAACCAAAATCACTTTGCGCCTTTTTTCAAAAAATCATTTTGAAATGTTCTCTTTGATCATTATTTCTAGTAAAATGTAGAGAAATCATGATCGATTGTCTATGGATTGTATTACTCAAAAGAATTACTTTAGTTTTGAAGTGAAAATAAAAGTAGTGTTACTTGTATAATATTACATAAATCAAGCCATGGCTGAATATAACACACAACCTTCACGCAGTGAAACACAGTGTGGAGTTGGTAAGTACAATGAGAATTTAGTAATTGTAAACTTCTCTGGTTATTTGCAATGTAGTCAAGATTTTAATTTTTGTATTAATTTTTTGGCAAACAAGACTTCGGCAACAAAATTGCTGTTAAGAGAAGAGATATGTGCAATATAATATTTCAAAGCAAAAAAAAAAAACAACATGATGATAAATTTGAAGATTTGTATCAGTTTTTAATTACAAAAAATGCTGAAAATAAAACAAAATTGTGTCCTGCTTTTAAAAATTTTAAAATGCAATTTACCAAAAAATGGGAAGCAAGTAACAGGAAAATGAAAAGATTTTATGAATTGCAAAATACTTGGTTAAATAGCGAATGCTTGTTTGATACACCTAAAATAAATGTTGGTAGACCAACAACGAAGTTTAGTGAGAGTAGTCATCAATCAAAACGAAGGAAGACGTTTAGACGAAGAAAAGACAAAACTGCCAATTAGTTAAATTGATTAAAAATCATATTGAAATATTTTAAAACTTCCTCGGTGTAAGTTTTTTTGAAAAAAGGTTAATAATGGTATAATTCATAGTTATCAATGGATTAAACCAAGTTCGTGAATGGGTTAAGGCGGTCTTCTCATTCAAAACCCGTTTTTTGGACCCTTTTTAAAAAAATTCTTATTTGAAAACGCAAAGAATAATTGAAAACTTTTTTTATTTAGTGTATTACAAAAGGTTCAAAGTAAATAAAAAAATTGTTTTTGCCTCGATACGTGGGCTGTTCAAAAAGTAATGAGACTTCAAAGTTGGTGGTGAAAAAAAAGGTGTCGTCACGGCGGCCACGATTCCGGGTGTCCGGAGCGTCTGAAATGAAAAAAAAAAAACGGGGTTATAATCAGTATAGATGTAATTCTCGGGTGAACCTCAAGCTTAATTTTGTGATTTTTTTTGACAAAATGGCGGCCATTCAAAAAAAAAATTTCAATTTCGGGTTTTTTTTTTGTAGTTTAGTGTAAAAAAAAAATAGTAAACAATTTTTTAAAATTATGGTCGAAGTTCACCCGAGAATGGTGACAATTCTGCGTCGATTCCATTTTGTTTCATGAAAATCGGTTCAGTTGAACTGGAGATATCATGGCCGCCAGTTCGAAAAACGTGGGTTCGAGATAAACGCGTTTAAAGTTTGAAGTAATTTTTTTGGGAAAAAAAAAAAAAAATCAAAAATGCTTAAATGCAGTTTTAAAGAGCTGACAATTTTTACTTACAAATATTAGTCGGCGATGCCAGCTCCATACAGGCCACCTTCCTCTTTTTCGTAGAAACTGCTTTCTGCTGCCCTCTCTGCTCTGCGAGCTGTTCTGCCAGCTTTTGATGATGCCGCAGCTCGAGTCTCTGATCGGTTCAATCTGTCTTCATTGCGAGATAGTGCGTATTCGTATGCGTTTTTGCCAATCGCAATACCCATCAAACCCATAATTTTAAGTATGGGTATAAAACCGTCGTTGAAGAGGCACGTTGCAATGAAATTGGCCACTTCGATGGTGCGTGCGCCTGAGTTGATGTGTTTGGGCGAACGTGACCAACGAACAGAATTGTAGGACTCATTGGAATTCTGAGTTTCAGATCCAAGGCATCTTTCAAGCAAATTATCTGCCGACAGCGCTTCGTAAGCTGGTTTTATTACCTCCATCACCTTCTTGTCCATCAGACCTTGCTTCACAAAAAAGGCTGTATCTTCTAAAGTATTTCGAATTTCTAAAAATCCTTTTAGAGGCATATTCACAACTACCCAAGCTATAAATAAATGCAAAAAAAAAAAGTTGAAAAAAAAGTTGCTCAATGAGAAGACCCCCTTAAATCATTTATAATTTGTACAATAATATAATCAAATGAGCTTGCCGTATTTGGCGTTTAAAAAAAATATTGGTCACCAATGGGTTAAAAAAATGGTTAGCAACGGGTTAAAAAATTATTAACAATGGGTTAAGTTGACTAAATTTACAGCAAAAGAATAGATCAAGAGAGTTTGATGGGAAAAGAAAGGATTTTAGTATTTTGAGTGTGTGGGACGGGAACGAGCTCATACATGTGCTAGGCAAGACAAACGAGGTCTTGCTCTAAATTTATCTATAGCATGCATCTATCTATCTATCTTTTATATATAAAAATGGATGTATGTATGTGGATATGTGTGTATATCACGTATAGACTCCAAAGCCGTCGAACCAATCTTAATGAAATTTTTAGGTATACTGAAGCAACATTCTGAGAGTGTTCCCGTGAAGTTTGCTGTTGATTGGACAAGCGGGCGTGGTACCTCCCATACAACCCAAATTGACTCTATCGCCCACAATCCAAAAAAAAAATGCTATATACCAGACGGTTTTAATCGTATAAAACTAAAATTTGGTAATTTTGTTCAGAAGGTTACTTTCGGTGACTGTACAAAAAATGGGCGTGGTCACACTATATCTCCGCCCACTTTATCGAAATTATGCTGAGTCCTGAGTTGTACACGTTTTAATAGTGAATCTTAGTATGCAGGTGTTATGGAGCCAAGTGGCAGTCACTATGCATATATAAATGTTGTCACGCCCACTTTTACCGCCCACAAATCAGTAAAAATGCTTTATATCAGACGGCTTTTACCATAGCAGACTAATATTTAGTAATTTAGTTCACATGGTCACTGTCGGCAACTGTTAAAAAATGGGCGTGGTCGCACCATATATACGCCCAATTTTTCGAATTCATGCTTATTCCTGAGTTGTACACGTTTTGATAGTAACACTTGATATGCAAGTACTCTTAAGTGGCAGTCAATATATATACATATAAAATTTACCACGCCCACTTGTACCACCCGCAAATAAAACAAAAAAAAAAAAACAAAACGAAATGGCCAATTTCAGCCCTTGAAAGAACTTTGACCGAGCTTCTTATGATCAATTGTGTTGTGCGTGTTGTGGAATGTTTGAACACAAATGATCGAGAATTGGGGACCTACAAGTTTCATGCCGACTCCGAACGGCTATGTTCTCAAGAAGCTGTTCATGGCAGTTTTCACTCTCTGAGGTTTGCCTTTGTCTGCATAGAGATGACGGCTGAACAGAAAAATTAATTCAATAGAACAAGCTTTCTGTGTCAGATGGAATTTGAACCTGGCTTACAAGCCACGCACCTCAACCAGTATGCCACGGAATGGTTTAAATATGCTCTAAAAATCGAGTTTTTTGTAAAAATATTTACTGGTGTGTTAGTTAAAAATAACAAACGGTCAGAATAATAGTAATGAAAAAGTTCTTCCTATCTGCACCAATAAATTTTTAATTTTTACAGTTCGACCAGAGGTAATGCGGGTTTTCATTAATTTTTTAACTTTTTATATATTATTTTCACTAAAATTCAAATTAAAAAAAATTTTTTTTTTATCGTGCCATGTTACTTTTAGTCAAATAAATTATCTATTGATGATAAAATATAGTGTAAAGTGAAGAATTAAATTGAATGAAATTACAAAAAAATTAACACACTTTTTACATTTTACAATGTATTTGACTTAAAATAGTATGGGGAAAAAATCATTTGAATTTTAGTGAAAATAATATGAAAAAAGTTAAAACAATCCATAAAAATCCGCATTATCTTTGGTCCAACGGGAAAAATGTAAGATTTTTTGATGCAAAAGAACTTTATCATAACTCTTATTTCTGACCGTTTTTTTTTAACTACCATACCAGCCAATATTTCTACTCGAAATATTTCGGGGATCATCATAACATAGGCCATGGATTATTTTGAAGAACCGGACTGGGCAACTTTTTTTTTTCTTAAGAGCGTGAGGCGACTTAATGTATATACATACGTATGTGGGTATATGTGTATATCACGTAAAGACTCCAAAACCGCTAAGCCAATTTTTATACCAAAGCCTTGAGAGGGTTCCTGTGAAGTCTGGTTCCGATCGTTAAAGGCACCTTAAATACAAGGTCGCACAGCCTCGTAATTCAGTATTCGGCCTCAATTTACACCTCAATTGTTAACAAGATTCAATTTAGAGTTTATATGAAGTAAAACGTCTTCTTCGGATGTATCGAGAACAAAAAGAGACACAAATATAAATCTGGAAGTCTGGACAACCACAAGTTCTTTAGAAGTCGGCAGATTAATGCTTTTATTCAATATTTGTTTTGATATAGCACCAGTTGAAACTGAGCTCATAACGGATGTTGAAGGAACAGTATTGGTAGCAGCACAGGCTTTCGGCTTAATTATATTTCTTACCAGAATTACACGGAGAATCATCACTTACGACTATAGCATGATACAATTATAAAGTAGGCTCACATTTAAATGGTTGCTCAAACAACAAAGCTGTGAGAACGCTAAACGTCAAATGCTAAAGGCACAAACAACAACAATAACAAAACTAAAATTCGACCAGCCGATATTGACATAAAGCTTCCTTTATACTCCAACTTGAGCCTACCTTATAATTCTGCCATGGACTACGGTTGGTACCGCTTTAGAAGACTCCACCGGATATATTAAATTCAGATCAACTGATGCTGCCACATTTGTAGGGGCAATATGGTATATTCAGCATTTGGGACTTTATTCACAGACTCAATAAATTGCGCTTCGGAAGGTGAGTTCAAGACTGGTGAAAGTGAAATCAAATTATTATTATTATTAACAGACGGAGGTATGGATATAGCAGCAGGCTTAGCAGATTTAGCAGAACATCAAAGATTTATGGGTGGTCGTTTAGGTTTCTGGGAAACAGTAGGTTCATCCTTGATTTAAAATTTTTTAAATAATTCTTCAAAATCAGACATTCTAGCTTGAGCCGCCAACAAGTCCTTAGACACCTCTAAACAGCCTCTTTGAGATTGCCTTATAAGCTTTAAAATATCTACATCAGTAGATCTGCAGTCTGTACAAGACCAACGAAGTCCTTTCATTCAATGCTGCACACTTTACGTGAAAAAAAGCATTACAAGACCAGCAATTAACCAGCTGGTCTGATTCACCGTTAACAGTGCAGTTGCGAAAATTGCAGAACATTTATAATTAAAGTAGTAAAATTTACAAAAGTGAAATAAAAAGTACTATTAATACTATTAGCTATACTATTAGCAACTCTATCTTAGTGACAGTTTGAGAATTATTATTATTATTATGAATAATTAATTAAATTAGTATAATAAAAACAGGTTCTTTTACTATACAAAGAATATAATTTAGAAATAAATATTACAGATTATATATTATAAAAATTAAACAATTAACATGAATCATTTCGGATTTTGAGCATAAGTTATTTTAAATTATAATTTAAAGAATTCTACTATTATTATTATTATTATTAATATTATTTAATATAGTTTTTAAATATATGCACTGTAAAGGTTGAAGATAGACAGTATTATAAAGAAGACAGAAAAGAATTAGATGAAAGAGGACTGAGGGAAAGAGTGAAGTGAAGAAAGATAGCTCGTTACAATAACAAAAACTTCATAGTTAAGTTTACATTTTAAATAAAGCTTGCCTAAATCTTTCAATTCCATTAATGGATCTTAAATTGTTTGGTAAAGAATTCCACAATCGAATGGCGTTAATGAAAAATAATCTCGTTGAATTAAGGAATTTAAAATTAGGTACTATCAGCACATTACTTCGAACTGACTGGGAAAATTGTAATTTTTCAAATAGGTAAAGGGAAATTTTTGACCAAATCAGCTTATATAAAAAGTTACAAGTCCTGGCGTTACGGTAACTAGACAAGTCACAGCCAAGAATTGAATTCTTGTACTGTGAAATATGATCGAATTTCCGAATGCCATGGACATATCTCGTAGCGTGATTACATGCTACATGTAGTTTATGCTCAGAGTGTGAATCTAATTTGCTATATATAAGTTCAGAGTACGTTATAATAGGTAGTATCAACTGTACCACAAGCTTACGCCTGGTTTCTAAGGGCGTAAAGTCGGCAGACATTCTGAGGTTTCTAAGGCCACTGTATATTTTACGGATAATGTTGTTAACATGATCGGTGCACGTTAGTGTTGAGTTTATATGGAAACCTAGGCTTACAACATTGGTAACAAGTTTAAGTTTTTTATCACCTATAAACAAGTCAGGAATATTTTCAAAAAATATTTTAGATGCCGAGATTGGTAGAACGTAAGATTTAAGTGCATTAAGCTGCAAACCGTTTCTTATAGACCATTGGTTAATATCTTGGAGATCTTCATTAAGTCTACAACTCAAGTCCTCCAGGAGACCGGATCTACGGGAAAGATGTAATTGAACATCATCCGCATATGCATGCATAGATACATAGAGACTTACTGCATTGTCACAGAAGCCATAACAGCACTTAAGTTTTTGACACAGTAAGAACTGATTTACAGTGTCGAAAGCCTTAGAAAAGTCGAGCATGCAGAGTAGAGTCATCTGTCCCTCGTCATATGATTTTCGTATATCGTCCAAAACTTTCATAGTAGCAGTGGAACAGCTATGGCCGGCTCGAAAGCCAGATTGTACGGGAGATAGCATATTATTAGTGTTCAAAAAAATTTAAATTTGGTCTGCCATAATCGCTTCACACACCTTAGAGAGCGAGGACAAAATACTAATTGGCCTGAAGTCGTTGGCTTCCACCGCGGTTGATTTTTTTAGCAATAGGGACTACCTTTGCAATTTTCCAGGAATGAGGAAAAGAAGACGTGGTTAAACAGCGGTTAATGATGTGGGTTAACGGACTAAGAACGTAGGGTATAATTAGCTTAATAAATCTTATAGAGATGCCATCCTCTCCAATAGCATTTGATTTAACTTTCATAATGTACTTGCCCACATCATTCTCACTTACTGCAGAAAATTGGAAATGTGGTTCAACAATGACATCGACTATATTTATGTTTCCTTGAGAAGAATTGCTGGAGAGAAAGAAATTGTTAAGAACATCAGGATCAACTTTACAATCAGAGCTAGATTTTTTCCCAATGCCTAGGTTTTTTAGATTCCTCCACAGTACTTTGGATGGGAGCGAGGTGTTTTGCTTAGCAGAGCAGAAGTTACGCTTCGATTGCTTAGTAACCAAAACTGAAGCATTTCTGGCAATCCTGTAATTTTCCCAGTTTTCAGACGACGGGATTTTTTTCCAGCTACCATGCATTTTGTTTCGTTTTTTAATAGAATTTTTGACATTAGTATTAAACCAAGGACAAGAAGTATTTTTTATAACAGTAGTTCTAGTGGGAACATGATTTACAAAAAGATTGTTAAGGATATAAGAGAAGGCTTCTACTTTTTTATTAATATCAGAGAGTACCCATATATCGTTTCAGGGTACTATGCGTATGTCACGATGAAGGGCAGAGAAGTTTATAGACTTAAAGTCAGGGTAAAAGATAGTCCTAGAGGTAGTTGTATGAGATAAGTTAATGTCAAGAGAACAGAAGATTAGATCATGATCAGAAATAAAATAAATCTGGTCAAACAAAAGAACTGTCGATTGGTCAGAGACAATAAAATAGTCGAGAAGACTAGGGATATGATTATGCGAGAATCGCGTGGGCATAGTTTTATTTACAATTGACAGACCGACGGACGACAAATTTTCATACAAAGATTTACTAATGTTATCAAGACATAAAAGATTAACATTGAAATCCCCACACAAAACAAAAAAAATCAAAGTCGACCGCTAAATCAGAAAGTTGAGAAAAGTAGGAATTTAGACTCAGACATTTGTTAGGGTTATAGACACACGAAAGGAAAATGTTTGTATTGCTATCAGAAATACAAAGATTAAGAAACTCAACACTATTACTGTTTGATTTATTAATTACTGTAGCATTTAAGTTTTTTCTGCAGTAAGTAGCAATGCCCCCCATCCCCCCCCCCCCCCCGCTTATCAATTCTATCATTTCTGAATAAGTTAAAGTTTTTTAAATCAAAAACTGGATCCCTAACATCAGAACAAAACCATGTTTCTGAAACACAGATGACATCAACGGACGATTCCTCAAACACATACTTAAAATAATCAAACTTATATGAATTAAGGCTCCTAGCATTAAAAGGCACAACATTAAGGCCAGCATAACGTATACAAAGAACATTTATCAAGATTTTACAATTTTCATTAACACCATTACAATACTAGTTAGATGCAATCATAACATGAAGGAGAATACTCAGAAGCATTAAACAAGCTAAATAAAGTAAACAAAACTTTTAGATACATAAAAACTAAGAAATTAAAACAAGAGCCAAATAGTAACCAGAATACCTTACTAATGAAAATAGAGAGAAGAAATAAAGAAAAATATAAAAGAAATACTAATACTGTGCTTGTAATAAGTTAAAAATTCACAAATGTAATTAATATAAGTAGCATTATCCATTATATTGAGTCTCGATATCATTCAGCTCACCCGAAGCAATGACAGAAAGTTAGTAAAGTTGGAAAGAATCAAACAAATAGCGTCAATTTAATAAATCAGGGATTGAACGACTTTTCGTCCCCATTGGGCAAAGGATGCTACCGCTCGGAGCCCTCATACGTCAGCATGCTCCTTACATAAGCATCCTTTGTCTACTCAAGCATATCCTTGCAGGTCAGTTGACCAATCTCGTCTTCGCCAACAAATGGACCTCCCAGAATGGTCAATCTTATACTTGCCAACGCCGGACACTGGCACAGAATGTGTGCTGCTGTTTCCAGCTCCTCTAGGCATAACCTACACGCATCGTCCTTGGTCAGAGTCATCTTCCTGAGATGGTATATGTGGGGACTGTGACCAGTGCAGTAAGCCAGCTTAAAGTCCTTCGATTGTAACGGATAACTCTTGCTGCCTCAATACGAGACCACTACACGCTTCTTCCCACCTTGTACGGTGTTCCGAGTCCGACCATTGCTTAATAAGGCCTGCCACCAGGGATGATATTGGTTTAGTTGTAAAAGGGCCAAAATTCATACAAAAAAGGGCCATTTTGACATTAATAGGGCTTTTAGTTTTAAAAAGTGGAATTTAAAGAATATTGAAAACTTCCTATTTTTATATACGGCCATGGTCACATAAAATGCACACTTTTTATTAACCTCAACAAGTCCAGTTTATTTCACATTTTACTGAAAAATATCTGTTTTTTATGAAAAAAAAAATTAATTTTGAATAAAAAGTTTCAAAAAATCAAAAAAATTAAACTTTTTCTTGTGTTTTGTTTAGCTTGAGTTGTTTTAGTTGTTCTCCATCTAGAATAAAAAATTGTGGGTGAAGTGTTATAGTTTAAGGTGATTCTTTCAAGTAGATATTATTTCACTCATTGCCTGCAAAAATCAAACAGATGCCAAAAATAATCTATAAAGGTTCAATCCTAGATTGGATAAATAAAAATAAAATTTGCAAAGCATTTCCACAGAAACCAGCTAGATGGATACATATTTAAATAGTTGTAGAATGTCAGAAATTAATGAGCAATTTAATATAGACTCTCCGTTGGGACTTGTAAGTAGATAAATCAATGATGCGGGGCGAAGTGAACTTCTATCAAATAATATTTTGAGGCATGGGTGAATTTAACAAAAAAAAAAAAAACAAATTTCGTAAATAACCTACAATTTTAAAATATAGAATTTTAGAACAAGAAATTTAGTAAAACACATCGTCAACAATTTTTCATCACCTACAATGCCAAGAAATAAACTTTAAATATGACATCAAAATTGTCCATTAGGATGTAGACCGACTTTATTTTCCTACCGTGGAGTCCGACCATTGATCAGAATGGATGATAAAATTAATTAATATGTATATTAAGGCGTTGTCAGTACTACGATGGTGACTTCAGGATTCGTTCTTTTATAAACTAACATAAACGTGTGAAACAAACTAAACATGTTCAAATTACTAAATTGTATGCTTTTATGTCACATAAATGACTATATAAAACACAACTTATTTGACTGAGGAAAATATAAAAGGCGGTAGGAAATATCGCCATTAAATAATATACAACGAATAATCAAAAAAATAAAATGAAAGATCACCCAAGGTTTTCCATACAAAATTTGGTAAAATTTTATGTGAAAAATGCCCAAGACAAATTTTGCACATTTTTGGGCAAAATTTTGCTTTAAGGGTATTTGCTGTACAAAAATAACCAAATTTTTTTTGGGCGAAATTTTACTTATTGTTTTTGAGGGATAGTTCACATTGACTAGTAATGAAATGGTTATTATAACTATTTTTTATTCTTTATCACTCGATAATCATGTTCTTTTAAAAGGTTTCCAATTATTAACTAAAATCGCGCACGGAGCACCCCCCGCCCCGACATTGTCATACTTTTTCATAAAAACTAATAAATAATATTATTCTTTCCAAAGATATTTTTATTTATTTAATACATCAAAGAGAGCTTGCAATCATTTGTTTGTCATCGTCGTCACACAAACAGCAATATTTTCAATTTGGAAGCAATAATATTTCTGAAGACGAATTTTGATATAGCGCAGATTTACAAATTTCAATCAAAACCATATTTCCCTCCTTACAATACCATGGCTACTGTGCGATTGTTTTATCTCATTTTTGTCAAGCCCTTCGACGCCGCAGGATTGCATTTTGGCCCATTATTCGAAAATTTTCAGGCATTTTTTTGTGTGGCCATTTGCCCTTAATTTTTCTTTTAGGTGGTTTTTCATTTAGTTTTTTAGTCGAGTTTTCGGGCTATTGAGATGTAGATTTGGGCTTGTCATCACTTCAATAAAAATTTAAAACTTTTCTTTTCAAAAATTGCGATAATTTTTTTCTGACAAAACAAACAAAAAGGGCCCAAAACGAATAGGAAGGGCCTGGGGGCCTTTGAAATTGGAAAGGGCTCAAAAAAGCCCTAAAAGCCCTCAAATATCATCCGTGCCTGCCACCATGTTGTCGCCTATGGCGGTATGTGGCTCTGGTCCACAGAACTCTTCTGCTGATCCTTCTCTCGCTAAAGAATCAGCATTTTCATTCTGTTCTATTCCAGAATGTCCTCTCACCCACATAAGTGTGAGCTCATTTGTCTGAGCGCACCTATTCAGTTTGGTAAGACACTCTATGGCCAACCTGGAAGCGAACCACCGACTGATTGTCAAGGGCAATGACAATTTTCTTGCCATTGAGCCGGTCATCTATCAGGTGGTCCAGTGTATGCACCACACCAAGCATTTCCGCCTGGTATATGTGGTTCATGTTTAAGTCTTATTTTTTCTGGAGCATATTTTAAAAAAATATTTTTTTTTTTTGGGGTATTTTTTTTTAAGTTTTATTTGTTAAAATATTTAACTTTAGCGAAATCGCTTATATGTCAAAACAGTTTCTCACTCAAAAAAACATAATTTTAAAACATTTAATTTCATTTCACAATAAATTATCTTTCAAGCAATACAGAAACAACTTAAAAATATAAGGAAAACTATGGCCTTCAATTATGACATGCTTATTAAAAAAAAACAAAAAAAAAACCAGTACAAAAAAATTCAACTTAAAAACTAATGATTTATTCCATGTTGATTGTGGCTGGTAGCGCACTGGAGTTGTCATCGTATATCATTTCCAAGCTATAAAAGAAGGCTTTAGTATATCAAGGGAAAAAGAGTTTATAACAATTACTTACAGACTTATATGTTGCAAGCTATCATTCAACAGCTGCTGTGTCGGGGGTAAATCTAAAATTTCATCCAATGAAGCTACATCATTGTTGCTATTCAGCTGAGATTTCGCATTAGCATTCATTGTTAAATGGCTCATTTGTTGGCTTAGATTAAAGTCAGGCTTTGTATATGGCGCATAGTTTTCCAACATTTCCCGCTGGAACTCCGCCGTGGACGCAAGCAAATTAGTTTCGAAACTTAGCAAATAATCTTGGGCATCGGCGGTTATTTTTCTAATCATCACAAACTCTTCATGTATGGCTGTGATATCAATTCTTATTGCGGTCAGGAGTTGACTTGTTAAAAATTTATTACGTTGTTCAACGCAAGTATAGACTGCATCTCTACATAGCGTCAGCAGATTGTATAGCTCGGGATAATGTTGCCACTCTGTTATTTGTCTGCGAAAATCGTTGCTGCAAGTTAAGTAAATGCGAAAAAAAAAATTGTTATAAGTTGCGAAATAGAGGCTTAAAATGTAAAAAACACTTGCAAAAACTGAAGTGGAACGAAGTCAAAAACTTCTACTTTTTAGTTATAGAGTTAGTCCAAATCAACTGATCCAAAACTGGTTGCTCGACCATTTTTAAAAAAGTTGATATTTTTATTTAAATTTGTCCAATGAATTTGGATCTCAGAACTTGTTGTTGAAAAATTTTTGTTGTTCTACTTTTTGAAAATACCGGCCATATTTTCTTTGCTACCTAAAGCGATATAGACGGTTGTGGTAACTTATATTACTCAGCTCCTATTATACATAGAATGATGAATTAAAAATCATAATGTTAACTCACTTTGGCCTCTAATCTGACATTTGAAAAACGCTTATAAAATTATTTCTGTATATTAAAAAATTATTAAATTTTTTTGTTCAAAACGTGATAGTTTGCAATTTTAAGAATCATTTTTTATAGAATTTTTTTTTCTAGAGTACATTTTAAATAGTTGTTTAATAAACATACATTTTTTTAACATACTGACTCATCAAATTTTTTGTTTACCTCTTAAAAATTTGAATTTTGAGAAATTTGTTGAATTTTGCTGACTTTAGGTTCTTTGGTGGACACGAGTTAAAAAATCTGAAATTTATTCACAATAAAGTACATAATAGCGTTATATTGCAATTAAAATTTTAAGTTTGATATTTGCTTCGTTAAGAACAAAAATCTTTCCAAAGAAATTTTGCTCGAGATCTCATATGTTAATATTAAAATAACTATTACGAAAATGAATTTAACAAAATAAAAGGAAATACTAAAAAGAAGTGGAAATTAGTTAATAACATTTTAAGCAAAACCAATGAAAATTATGTAATTCAGGACATTGCTCAGTCTGCACTGATCCCATAGAAAATTTTTTGTCAAGTATAGGTAATGACGTCATTGAAGAATATGGCCTCGTTAAATCTACTTGTAACTGCTTAGACGTAGAAAATATAATTTCAAATAGTTTTTACTTTGAGCCAATATCTTCATTGGAAATTTATAAAATTATAATGGCTCTTAAAAATTCAAATTCGAGTACTGAGAATAGCTTTTCAAGTAACTTTGTAAAAAGGATAGTGTTTAATATTGCTGATGTGTTATGTCATCTTTTTAACAAAATCATTAATTGTGGCATTTTTCCAGAAGAGTTGAAAAAAGCTGAAGTTATTCCTCTTTTCCAGAAAGCAAACAAAAGCACGCTGAATAAATATAGACCGATTTCTCTACTTTCAACTTTTTCGAAATATTTGAAAAAGCGGTTAAGTTTAGATGGTTGATTTTTAAAAATAAATATAATTATTTTAGTGAAAGTCAATTCGGATTAAGAAAAGGCCTTTCAACTGTAGATGCGCTATTAAAATTCTTTACAAATATTTACAGTACTCTTAATGACGAATTTCTGCAGCCTTGTTCGTTGATATTACTAAGGTATTTGATACAATGGACCATACAATTCTTCTAAGCAAACTATTTAAATGCGGTTTTCGAGGCTCTGTCTACAATTGGTTTTCTTCATATTTATCTGAGAGAGTTCAAAGAGTTAAATTAGATAATTATTTCAGTAGTGTTGCTTATTTAAACATTGGAGTGCCCCAAGGCTCAGTATTAGGTCCCATATTGTTATTAATATTCATTAATTCCATTTTCAAGCAAAAACTCTTTAGCAAAACAATTGCATTTGCTGACGATATGGCATGCATTTTTTCCTGTCATTCAACGTTTGATGCTATTGTTGAAATAAACCATGACTTAGAAATCTTAAGACACTGGTTTACAACACATAAACTTGTCTTAAGCGACAAAACTAGAGTTATGTTTTTTAATGTGTCAGGGAAAGAAATGAAGCTGCCCGACTTTATTTTTCATTCAGCTAACTGTAAAAACTGTAATTCGTCTAAATGTATAAAACAAGTAGATAAAAATGTAAAATAGTTTTTCAACAACTAATTTATTTTACTTTCAAAACAAGAAAACAAAAAATATGACTCAATTCAGTATAGTTAAATATTTACGATAAACAGAAATTATTATGAAAATGTATGCACAAGCCAAACTCGGACAGTGAACAATTTTTTTAGAATAATGAAACATTTTCTTAAAACTAGTACTTCATGTGAAGGTCTTTATTTTTTATAACCATCTTCAATCGGTTAGGCATTGATTTGACCAATTTTTCACAAAAACTAGGTTGGTTTTTTTCCCATTCTTGTAGCAAGATTTGTTTTCAACTCGTTTTTGCTGGAAACGGGGTGCTCTCGAACTTTTGTGTAAGAATGGTCCCACAAATTTTCGATTGGATTGATGTCAGGACTTTGGGGTGGTGTTTCCATGACATGGCGACAATTATAAAGTAGTCAAGATAGCACTCTATAAGCTTTGTGTTTTGGATCATTGTCTTGATAAAAATGTCAATCATCAAGAAGATCAAGTTCAACAACACTTTTTGGTAATTTTTCTTTTAGAATATCAAGATAAAAATCCTGATTCATTATCCCTTCAATGAAATGCAAAGATTCTGGTCCAGCAGCTGAAAATGAACCCCAAACTATAACCGATTCGCCTCTATATTTGACAGCTGGTCTTAAATTCCGCAGTTTCAGTTCCTCATTCGACTTTCTCCAAACATAAGGTTTTCCATCGGACCCAAAAACAATAAATTTACTTTCGTCGGTAAACAAAACGTTTTTCCAGAGTGAAAAGTCCTTATGTTCATGCTCTTTTGCAAACTTTAACCGAATACTTTGATTTTTTTTTGCTGATCAGTGGTTTTTGACGAACTTTTCTACCATTGAGATCAGTCTCGTGGAGCATATTTCTTATAGTTGAGGCACTGGACTTCTTTCCCAACTCATTTCCAGCCATGATAGTTAGCTTCGATGCACTAAGAAAGGGATAAGCTTTAACTTTACGCAACAAATGCCGCTTATCCAATTCAGTAAAAATCTTATTGTGGGCAGTTTTAGGCTTGTTTCTACCCGCTTACTTATTTAAAAATGCGTAATTATATCATGCACAGTAGAATGACTTCTGCCCACAATTTTAGCTATCTCGCGCACAGATTTTGCATCGTTGGAGTGGTTTTAGACCAATTTTCTAAGCTCTATACTCGTTTGACCTCTTTGTCTAGGTATTTTTAATTTACAAGTTCTTTTTCAAATTTAATACAAAAAACTGTTGTAGAAAGCACCGATCGTTGCTAAACTTCCAGTTTACTTGACCAGTCCGACTTTGGCTTGGAGCCACTGTACGTATGCTGCTACTCATTCATGCTCCTTGAATTGTTTTTCTGTTGTTTGTGCAAAGAATTTTAAATATCTTGGTATATTGCTCGATTGGAAAATGAATTGGCTAGAGCATACTGCCGCTTTGAAAAAATACTTAATGGCAGCCATAAGATGCCATTAAGCCATAAGATAACTGTTTCATTTAAAAGCCTTTTGCTCACCGAAATTGCTTAAATGTATTTATTTTCGAATTTTCGAATTTTTCACTCTAAGTTGGAGTATGGATTATCTTGTTGGGGTGGTACACACAAAAATAAATTAAATCCTTTACTCACTGCCCAGAAACATGCGATTCGAATTTTATGTAAAAAATCAGTTAGAGCAAGTAGCTTTCCACTATTTAGGGACTTAAACATACTTCCATTAAAGCATTTATATTATTTTAAAGTTTGGAAATTGTTTGTTGTAAAATCTGGATATCTAGTTAATAGATGTCACCCAAGTTATGCCTTGAGAGTAAACAATTAAAATATGGCGTTAGTTCCATCACACACCCCGCAACACTTTCTTAGCTTTTATACTTTTGTGGGTCACAGACTGTTTAACTGTCTTCCAAATTATGTAAGATGTCTTAGAATTAAACCTGTGTTTCTTAGAGAAGTGAAATCTTGACTTTTAAATGTGTCTTACGAAAATTTAAATATGCTAATTGATGTTATTTATAATTATAAATCATAAATTTATTAGCTCATTTTTGTTTATTTTACTTGTGACCCCACATATTCCATGTATTTATTAAATTAACCCGCATTCGCCTCTAGTTTCTTATGAATTATAGAATGTGGAGTTGTTATTATTATTAATGAATTGATAAACTGATGCTTAATACACTATTGTTAATATGCTTGTATACACTTTAATAATAATAATAAGTAATTTACTACTACTAAAAAAAAAAAAAAAAAAAAACATACAGCCCTTCAAACTTCGTGAAAATTCGCCTCATAATATGTATATTAGGGTGGTCGCTATTTGACTTTTTTCAAGTTTTAATGATGGTTGGTTGTTGATTGGCTCCAAATGACAAAAAAACTACTCTGTATTTTTTTCAGATTTTAAAATTGAGCCCTAAATCTTCCATATGGACCATTTCTCCGCCTCCATACCTTCGCCTCCATGTATGTGGGATTTATGGCTAAGGTGTTAATTTCACTCGCTATTATAGTTATGTAAACTACTGAACTCGACACCGAATGCACTATTGTTGTAGGAGAAACGAGTTAATCCGTGCGGGGGTTTACTGGGTACTACTTAAGTCATCAAATTTAAATAATAAATTCTCTTTATAACCAACTGTGTCACGAAAGTAAAAAAAAAAACTGCGATCGAATTCTGTACGTGAATATTGAAGTTTTCTGTTACTGTCAATAAACAAAAGCGACAATTGATATTTCCCATGATATCTCCATGTTGAAAATACGAGTTGACTTTATGAAAAAAAAAGACATTTCTTGAACTAATACTGGTATGAAGGCAGACTGTTTGTTAACGATTTGGTTGCACTGAAGGAGGTTAATAAAATAAATTAGCAATCTTGCCAAAAATTCCATTTTTGGGTAAAACTTTCACTTTTACCGTTCGTGGCGCCCACACACATCTTTTTTTGTTAGAAAGCAGAGAGTTGCAGTCAAAAATTCCTAAAGTACATTTATACTTAAACATAAACATAAACATAAAAATTAAACATAAATTTTTTTGACTCATCAACTTTTTTGTTTACAGCCTATTAAAAATTTGTGTTTTGAAAAATTTGCTGAATTTTGCTGACTTTGGGGTCAAATATCTCTGGTGGGCACGGGTTGAAAAATTTTTAATTTATTTGCAATAAAGTACATAATAGCATAATATATATTGCAGTTAAAATTTTATGTTTAATTCAAACTTCATGAAAAATCACACCTTATGTGTGTTTATTTTGTGCTAAGAGCAATAATGTGAATTAAAATTCATGAAATACTAATTAACTTCTTAGCTTATAAAAAGGAGCAGATAGGATTTCAATTCCAACGTATTATTCATCGGAATAGTATTGTAAATAAAGCTTCATTTTCAGTTTTAGGATAGTTTTTCGATAGATATTTTCATGCAACCTATCGATCCTTTAGGAGCAGTGTGTAAAAATTTGCTCGGTTTAAGCATAATTTTAGCTGCATTTTTTCAGTTTGCGGTCCGTTAATTTTATTAGGTGATAAAAAATTAAAACAATATTACAATAAAATAAAATTTTGATAACGTACACCCAACCTCCGTCCCCTTTCGCCCCCGCCCCCCTCCCTCAAACCTGTGACGTAATTTATCAACAGCCCCTAGCTACAAACTATATGAATTTAATTTTAGTAACGTCTTCTATGTATCAGCCCACGACCTTTTTAATCCAACCTTTATGTCAGGGAACTAGAATTTTCTATAAAGACATTTGATGTAAACTTACAGCCCTATTCTACCAGCTTAACAAAGCTCACCACATTAACAAAATAGTTAATATTAACAAGGTGTTAATGTTCCGTATTCTGGTGAAAATTTAAAAGCTCTTTTCTTTACAATTTTGTTAATTGCACAAAGTATCTTAACAACGACAACATAATCTTAAAATTTATGTGTTTAACTAGAGAATTGTTGTGCAAATAATAAAAATAATATAAATTATAATATAATACTGAATTTAAATAAATAAGAGAGTAAAAAGATGAATTTTTACGTGTTTTATGTTTTGATAATGTAGAAGATCAAAGAAAGGAAAAAAATTTAACGACGGCGCTATTTAAAACGTCTTCAAAATCAAAATGATTCATTCAATCTATCTCTTTATCTATTTTTTTTATTATTTCTATCCAACTTTAAATACAATTAAATACCGAATTGAAAATTCCAAATATAATAATATACATATGCCAGGCAAAAGTGCTGCCGGCAAGAATTGTATATAAAATAGGAGCTGCTCCTGCGTGGTTCACTCAAACTTTGTTTGGCTATTCAAAAAAATGTAAATTTGTGTTTTAAATAAAAAAAAATCTTGAGATTGCTTAATTCTTTGCATTTCCCATTTTGCTTGCTAATATAATAAGCAAAAAAATTTCATCGAAAAAAAATTTTAACAGCTGGCGTTTGAATGCTGTGAATTTCACATTCTCACCACGCGTGGTGAACTTTTAAGCTTTTTAGAGCTTTAAAATTGTTAATGATTTTTTAGAATATGAACATTTACATTACATAACAATAATATTAACAAGAGCTCCTTAACAATTCCTTGTTAAGTTAACAAGCAGAATAGAGCTGTTAGTGTGTACAAGCTAGCACTCAAGTCTGTCTGTAAAGTTCAATACTAATCTTTATGACCACTTTTCCGAGTTTGTTCACATTTTACTTACAGTTGATAGATATCTTTGCTAGCGAACTCCTTAAAGAAAGCACAAACTGCTTGCTTTTGTATGCGTTTTAATGCTGAGTTGTAGCGTTTTCTAACATCCAACATTTGTATTTTGCGCATTTTTTCTTTTAAATTATTTAGTTTGGTGTCCCATGTGGAGAAGAATGAGGCGCCACTTGCAAACTGTAAACAAGAGTGTATATTTAACTGAAAAAAATCATTATTCAATTACATTTCAAACCTTTTGCTCACACACCAGTCTAGTTTGTTGCACCATCGTATTAAATTGATGCACGCTGCCACCGGCAAATATTATTTTGGCCGTCATATCCACAACAGTGGGTTCAAAGACAAAAATTTCATGTTCAATTGTGAGCGCATATTCATTGAGACCGCACAGACAAGCTTCCAACTGTTGCTGCTCATTGGCCAAAAGGAAATGCGTTTGCAACGCTATTTGCTGTTGCACCCAGACAGGTGGCGCATTGTTTGATATTGTGTTGGCCAGCTCAAGGCAATGTTGTATTAAGGGTGGTATCTGCGGTTGAGGTGAATTATATTCACCTTTATAGCTTAGCAGATAAAGCATTGCTGGAGGATTGCCGCTATCTGGACTCGTATCTAGCCATGCCGGGACATACAAATCCATCGGCTTTGTTTGCGCCGTCAGTTTAAGATGCGGATGACCAGTTGGTAGAATGACAAAATACGTTGTACGTGGTATATGCGTATCGCATTCCAATGCTTCCAATAGCTGTGGCATAGTCATATCTGAGCTGAGGTCGTAGGAATAAAATTTATAGGTATTTATACAGAAAACTGTTAAAATTGTACTTTCAAGAATCTCATCGAGCAACGTAAATATTTTAAGTTCACGTGAGGGTGGCTTGTTTGCAATATTACAACTTTCGCTGCCACGCATTCGAAAGTTTTTGTTTAAGGCTAACCGTAGCCACTTTTCCATTTTTATTTGAAACATGGTGCTCACATGATTCTGAGGGAAAACTTTTGTTTCAAATTTGAATTGAAGATTCTTCTCTTTGGGATTCTCTGTTATGGCTATGCAGTT
Source organism: Coremacera marginata (assembly GCA_914767935.1). Classification (NCBI taxonomy): domain Eukaryota; kingdom Metazoa; phylum Arthropoda; class Insecta; order Diptera; family Sciomyzidae; genus Coremacera; species Coremacera marginata. The sequence goes on along the minus strand of OU612043.1, from coordinate 10,710,304 downwards.
GTTGGGTTTTGCGCGAATGTTGGTGATTTTATTGTAGATGCTTTGATGTGGAATAAAGGGCAACACGCCGCACATCAGTTCGAAGGCAATGATGCCAAGCGACCAATAGTCGACTGTTTTGGTGTACTGCGAAGTGTCCAATATTTCGGGCGCAATATAATTACTAGTGCCAACAATGCTGGCCTGTGTGGTCTGCTCCAGCACCTTGCAGCTGAAGCCAAAGTCGGTAAGCTAGAAGAAATATGTTTACACAAAATTTCAAGTGATTGTATTCTATTTTAAGACACACACCCACCTTATATATTTTTTCGCGTCCCGTATAGTGTATAACAATGTTATCGGGCTTCAGATCACGATGCTCTATTTTGCATATTGTGTGCAAATATTCGACAGCATGTCGCAGCGCCATCATGATCTGCCGCACCTCAAACTCAGGCAGACCATTACAATTCGCGACTTTAAGCAACTGTTGGCGCACATCACCGCCATTGCAATATTCCATTATAATAACCGGAAGTGGCCGCCATGCACCATGCTGTTGATTTAAATATGCTACAAAATCAGCATCGAGCAAATCAATGCCGCGCACAATATAGTCTGTCTTGACATCGTGCATCCAGTGATACTCTTGCAGCCAACGTTCTTTTAATTTGGCCACTTCGTCATCGTGCATTCTATCGCGATCGCGCAAACAACGCTTTGTAGCTATGGATGGAGAAAATAGAAGTTATTTTTAAAAAAACAAGTTAAAGCAAAAACAAGTTGTAGCAAAAAGTAGAGCAAAATTTTAAAAATTTTCAAAAATCTCCGGTTCTATGATTTATTTTTTTGTCGGAATGATAAGAACTTTTAATGCTTTTTTGATAGTTATTGCCTGGTGGTCGCTAACAGAAACGTTACTTCTACCTTATTAGGGGTTTGGCCCATATTTGTCCCCACCTCCCATGACATGAGTCTACAGTCTTCAACCCCCTTCCTCACCCCATTCCCTCGAGATGTCATTGCACTCTAATTTTCTAGAACTTTTAAGATATTTTTGGCATTTTATTAAGGGGAGGGTAAGGTTTGTTTCGTTTAAAAAAGACCTTTTTTATGAATTTTTTTAGAAAAAATTATTACTGTAGATTTATTTTACATATTATTATATAAAAGTACAACATTTGAAGAATATTAAAAAAATTTTTTTGTACAAAAATAAAGAGAAATAACGGATTTATTGTAGATCTCCGCAGGCGCCTCGAAAAAAGTTTTTGTGCGGTGGCCAGCCTACAGCATCACTGGATCATCTGAAACCAAAAAATCATTATGCTTTCTTTAGTTTCTTACTTTATCTCTACAGTCTCGTCGAGTTTTTTTTAAATTTTTAATTTTTTAATTTTTTAAATTTTTCAATTTTTGGCATCAGTTTGAAGCCAAAATGATAATTTTTGACGAAAAACTTCAAAACGATCGGTTCAGTAGTTTTTTCTGTAGGCTGTTCACCGACTTTTAAAATTACATGTTTGAGAAAATCGATTTAAAGTTATGTAGACTGAAAAAAATGAAAATATCTTCAAAAAACTGGATTTTTTTTATAAAAAACGTACATGCCATCATCGATGCCGGGTCCATACAGTACATCACTATCATCCACATTATCTGAAGCATTTTTTTGCTCCTGTCTACGTAAAACTCTGCCTTCTTTGGTTTCGCAAGCAGCTTGCTCGTCCGCTGTGCTGATCCGCAAAGAGTCTTTCGCGCGCGCCCATTCATGCGCAATACTTGGTCCTGAAATGATGCCCACATCTTGCATGAAGGTCAGAAAAGCAGTAGAGCCTTTGTTAAAAAGTGATGCTGCTACATATGCTGCAATTTCAACGACAGTTGTGGTACCCCTCACTGATTTGGGACTAATTTTCCATATGAGTTGGTTGTAGCTTTCGTTGTTGTTCTGCGTGAAACCATCCAGACAACGTTCCAACCGCGTGTCTTTGCTTAAATCTTCATATATTGTCATATATTGTCTTTATTGCGTCTAAAACATCAGCTTGAATGATCGTAATATTTTTGCAGCTTCAGCCTTCTTCCACTCGCACCACGATTCATCGCATTTCTCATGCTGGGGATTTTGATCAGTTGAAGAATAATGATAAAAATTCGCCCATATAGCGTTCCTCATTTTTTCCACAGTATCGTGATTTCTTCGAATTGCTAGCCCATAATACACTGCTAATTTGTCGCTCATGTTGCCAGTTAGTTTGCCTTTACCGGAAAGAGTTTTCCTCTTCACTTTTTTGCCAGATTTCGTTTTTGCATCGACCACGTGCGATTTCACTAAGTCACGCAGACGTTTGCCCATCCTTTTTTGGACGTGTCCAATATACTCTTTCTTGCTTATTATGAAGTTATCACCATAAGGCTTCGCATTGACTACTCCGGCGTAGGTTTTGGAACCGCCATCACCAATATAATTTCGTTATTTTACTTTTAAAAACTCTATCGAACGTTGAAACATTTTCACGATAGCGCTCACTTCCATATTAAAGGATGGCACACTGTGATTTGATTCATATTTTCCTTTGTTCACGTGCTCCTCGTGCCTCTCTTCATATTCTGAAGGCCCTAGTTTTTGCTCCAGGTTTCACATAAGTTACAGTACGAACTGCTGACAAAAATATAAACAACTTTGACGGACCAAAGAGCGAATCAAATCCTCTTTTTTTCCACGTGCCGTCACCGGATACTGTAATTTCGTCTGTGTCTTTGCGATTATTTTGCTTACAAGTCTCTTCTTTTTCTTCTTTGATGGCAGAAGCAAAATATTTATTCGTAACAGTTTTTACGCTGGTGTTAATTTTTTTACTGAAAGTATTGTAGCACAGTTTTGAAATGAAACTACTTGCCATGTCCATCAATCTACAAAATTTCACACACCCGGCATGTTAGGACATGCCTAACTCTCGCATTACGAATGCAAATCTATTATTTATTTCGTAGGCATTATCATCAATTCTTTCACTCGACGGAACATAATTTGGAATTTTGTGCTTTTCACACGTAACTTTTATTTTGAAGCCAAGACCTTCTTTTTTACAAGATTCAAATGCCACTGAGCTATTGCACGTTTTACACTTCACTAAAATTGCTACAGTAGAAAAAACTAGAAGAAAGTCTATAATTCGATAATGTTTTTTAAGATCTTCCTCGACTTCAAGCAAAGCATTCAATTTGATTTTTCTCGCTGATGCACTAGACGCTCTTACTTTCGTTTTTCGATCCTGCGGCATTACTCTTTTTTTTTTGTCGGCTGACTCTTGGGTCACCCTGAGCACGTACTTCTCTGCCAGTTGGTTTCGGCGTTTTTTCGATGATAAATAGAAAATCACTAAGAAAACTAAGCAAAAACAAAACGGAGCACGAGTTAACGAAATCGGAGCAAAACTGAAATGACGCACATATCTGCTCTCCTAAGCGTTCAATTTTAGACTGAAATATGTATATATTCTACATCGAAGGATACAATGTACATTGCACATTTTATTTACCTGAAGATATCAAGACGAAAAGAGGGGATCAAAGTAGTACAATAGAGACCGCAAAATTTGCCGCTCGCCGCTCAGCGCAGGTAGCTAAAAGACGCGCAAAACTAAGTTAGAGGTACGCTCGTTCAACGTACTGTAACTTCGTTAGTTTTGATCCGAATAACCTAAAAATTGAATACAATATTCTTCAGATGTTGTACTTTCAGAAACAAAAATAAAAAAAAAATATAGAAAAAAGTTGTCAAACCTTACCTCCCCCTTAATTTGTTTTTTTTTTTATTTTAAAATGTGTTTTTCTATTTTTCTTTTGCATTTTATCAATTTGCTATTTAAAAGTGATAGTTCACTTTATATTAACTATAACAATATCACATGATCATTATTGAAAATTAGGTCCTACTATAGTTTTTTAGAATTTTTTTTAAATTTTTTACATTTTATCAGTTTGTTACAAAAAAATTATAGTTTACATTATATTTTTCCTCCCCCCCCCCCCCCCCCACCATTACGTTACGTTTTACGTGTTATGTTTTATATGAACGATCAACATCAAAAAATAATTCAGTTTAATTTTCAATTTTTTTTTTGCGATTTTTTTAATTTAATTTAATTTTTCAAAATTTTTTTTTTTTTAATATTTTTAATTTAATTTTTTTAAATTATTTTAGCTTTTTTAAATTATGTATTTGAATTCCTTTTTTTAAATATTTTAATTTTTTTGTCTGGTGTCTAGCTCAATGTCTAGTGTCGAGAATAGTATTGCCAGATTTCCCGTAATTTTTAATAAATTTAAAATGTCTCACCGCACAGCGGGCCAGCAACTCCGCACAGTGTAACCGTTTCACATAAGCTGCAGCCAAAACTATTTGCATTTGCCGCAGAGCAACGAAATTTGATGTGGACGACCTTTTTACATAGATTAAGAAATTTTCGAAATATTTGCCAAAACGGACAATGACCACGCCTACAAAGAGACATATATATATATAGACTATATAAGACAAAGTTAAAAATCGATGTATCTTTTGACTCCTTCAATATTTTTGCAAACAATTTCATATTTGGTCTAAAATCACTTCAAAATAAAAAAACTTCGTACCAAAAATGGCTATAATCAGACCATTATTCGGGGTACCCACCATATAATCCGAATTTTAAATATCTTGTTCTTTAAAAATAAATACTTTATTTTATTATAATCACACGCAAATATTTTCAGTATTATAGCAATGGTCTTTACTAAAAATGGGCTGGGTCAGACCAGTTTTTGGGGAAGAACCCGAGTACTTTTATCATAATCACTCCATTTGAACAAAATAACGTAGAGAACTTTATTTTATCCCAACTAAGTCTTTGCTTAAAATAGCCTGAATTGAAAAATTGTTTGGGATACTCCCCCCCCGCGCCCCCCCCACTAACCCACGTTTTTGAAACACTGTCACTTTAACATTTTATAAAAAAAAGGCGTTTTTCCAAATAAAGATTCCTCATAAAATATTTATTTAATAGAAGTAAAATTAAACATCAAATCTGATGCTAAATCATTCTGGAACTTTGTCAACACAAAACGCAAGATTGATTCCTATCCTTCTTTTATGAAATATAAAACTGTTTAAACGAATAGCCAGAATAGCATTTGTAATTTTTTCGCTGACTTTTTCAAAGCGACTTATTCATCTTCATCCTATGATAATCTAAGCTATCCATTTAGCGTTCAATCTGGGAATATTTGTCTCCCAATAATTGATACTAACACGGTTTTATCATACTTAAAAGCTCTTAAAATGTCATATAAAAATGGTCCCGACAATATACCGTCATGTATACTAAAATATTGCTGTGATGAATTAGTAACTCCAATCACTTTGCTTTTTTCTTCTTCTTTAAAATCTTGCTATTTTCCAGTTGCCTGGAAGTCGTCTTTTATTATACCATTGCACAAGTCTGGTAACAGGTCTTTAATCGAAAACTATCGTGGAATTGCAAAATTTCGAGCTTTCCGAGATTGCAAATTTTCGAGGCAATCATTACTTCACAATTATCACATAGTGTTAAATCTTTACTGTCTCCACGCGAACATGGATTCGTTTCTGGAAAACCAACGGTTACAAACCAACTTGAATTTACTTCCAAAACCATTGAGAATTCTGGAAAAGGTTTACAGACTGAAGTTATATACACAGATTTTAGCAAAGCTTTTGATGCTGTTAATCATAAACTCTTAGTCTTAAAGCTATCTCTTGCTGGATTTCCCACAACACTTGTAAGATGGATTGCGATGGATGTTTATGCAATAGAACACAATGTGTTTTTTAAACTTGTGAAATCTCATGAGTTTCCTGTCACTTCTGGTGTACCTCAAGGAAGCCACCTCGGGCCTCTTTTTTTTACTGTTTATATAAAAAGGCTATAATCAGACCATTATTCGGGGTACGCTCCATATAATCCGAATTTTAAATATCCCGTATCTTTAAAAATAAATACTTATATATAGCAATGGTCTTTACTAAAAATGGGCTGGGTGGACCAGTTTTTGGGGAACCCGAGTACTTTTATCATAATAACTTTATTTTATCCCAAATAAGTCGTTGCTGAATCAAAGATTTGCCATCTGTCATGAAGCATTCGAGTATTTTAATGTACGCAGACGACGTGAAACTATTTCCTTCTTTCAAAAATGCTAATAATGCCGTTCTCTTGCAAGCTGACATAGACCATCTTTATAGCTGGTGCAACGTGAATCGTATGAATCTTAACATGAAAAAATGCAAGCACATGGCTTTCACTCGAAAATCTTCTGTGACTTGTATTTATAAAATTTGTGACCATACATTAGAGTCTATAGATGTCTTTCATGATCTTGGAGTAACTATGGATACTAAACTTCGCTTTTATATTCATATTAATAAAATTTTAAATCGAGCAAATAGTACTTTAGTACGATGGGCAAAAGAGTTTAATGATCCCTATATAACAAAAACCTTGTTCACCTCTCTAGTGCGACCTATTTTAGAATATGCTTCAATTGTTTGGTGCCCTCGATATAGTTGTTACATTGACGACATAGAAGACACAGTTCAGAAAAAGTTTCTTTTGTTCTGTTTAAGCCATCTTTACTGCAATTTTAACTATCACCTACCACCTTATGAATATCGTCTACAACTTTTAAATCTTTCTACTTTAAATAATCGGAGAATTACGCTAAATGCTGTAAATGTAGTTTTATGTAGGTTAGTTTTTCTGCTAGAAACAATAACGTGAATCAAAGTCGTGAAATATTAATTACCCCTGTAGCTCCTAAGAATGTGAAAATAGACCCACCCCTCCCCCCTCCCATACGACTTTTTGCTCAACTCGACATAACCCTGTATATAGAATAAGCTTTTTTGGTGAAATTCATAACGAAATCAATCAAAATGACGATTGTCACACACAGTTCTACAGGCTGACATGACTAAATCTACTCGGCTGGTGATGCTGATCAAGAATAATGTGTTAGTGATCGACAAGCAAGTAGGCCGATATGTTTAGCTACTTTTAATCCATTGATTTCAAAGTTTTGGTCCAATTTTTTTATAGAAGTGCATAAATATATCCGAGAAAATTGCTTTGGCAGTCCATGGCGCAGTTTGAAGGAGACATATTAAGAGTGGAATAAACTTTTTATAATAGTTTTTACTCTGACTTGGCTTAATTGTACTCATTTCACAATTTCGTTAAGGGCTACTTTAAAAATTTAAAACATTTGTATGATATTTGAACTTTCGTTTCTGAGTGCCATTATATGAGCAGAACCGATTAAGAGATAGCGAAAAAACAACTTAAAGCTAAAAACCCAATTTTCCAATTGGATTTGGACAATCAAAATACAGTTTTTGTTCATACAAATCCCATTTTGATGTAAATGAAATCTGGCAAAACTAGTCAAGATACCAGTCAACAAGTTAGATTTTTGGTAAATTTATGAAATTTTCCAACTTATATGGATCGACAAGAATCCTTAATATTTCTCCATCGTATACATATGTACATATATAAATATTTAAATTGCTTATATTTGCAACTTCAATTTTGCACGACGCTGAATTTATGTATATATAAACAAATAAACAAATTGAAGCTTATCAAAAGTAACCGCAAGAATACTGAAATACATTCGACATGGGTGGAAAGAGCATTAAATTGCAATGTCATGCAAATTTTATAAAAATTATTTTGTATATACAATAAACATTTTCAAATGTAAACGAGGCTAAACAATTCGATTTGATTTCCCTCAACCAGCTTTATTTTCGAATCTCTACGAAAATAAAGCCACCTAAGTATAATTATAACAAAACAGCTGGCCAATGGATCACACTCAGCAGTAAACAAACAAACAAAAAGTTTTGGAATACAGCAGCAAAAAATTTAGCACCAACTCCGCCGGCCAAAACTATTTATAAAATGTGGCATGCTTCCAAGTGGGATTGCTTCGCAACTTGCGGACACACACACACACACACACGTGCATACTTTACGTTGTAAGATATTCTGAGTAAACTATGTAGCGTTAGTGATGATCGATTCATAATTATGATTATGCAAAAATACTCCAGCCACACAAGTTGAACATCTTCCTTGTTCTTTTTTCTGATTGTTTGTTTTAATTTTCTTGACGCCGTAAAAAAATGCAACTTAGCACAATAGTAGCTGCGATAAGAACGCTAATAAGTTCAATAGAACTTGGATTCCTGGAACTTAAAGACAAGCATCTCGTGACTCAATTATTGAAAAACGACAACGTAAATATTTTGAAAACATTATATTTTTGTGTGGTTATTATAGTGTTGTTGTTGTTGCTTACCAACTTCATCATTGGAGCGTCGATGTTTCCACAGCAGTACTTCACCAAATCCACCAGCACCCAGCCGTTTCTTTAGCTCCCAATCACCAAAAGAGCTCAATTCGTTATCCATATTTTCAAGATTTTTACATATACTCAATTTAATATTTGAACTATTTTAGGTTTTAAATCAAGTATTAAATAAGAAGAACAAAAAATGGTAACCGAAATAAACGAACAAAACAAAACTAGACACACATTTCCAACAAGAGCTCCAATTAGTATGATTGAAAACAAAGCGAAATATTAACGAGCTAACGAAGTTTATCAACTGTCAGTTGAACAGCTGATTTTATCTACAGCCTAGAGATGTGCAGCGCTGTATACAACTAGTGATGGTAGCAAATAGCTCTAGTACAATTTTAGTGAAAGTACGCAGAGCAACGTAGCTCGATGTCACTATTACCTTGTTTATCCGACGCTTTAAATCGTTTCGATTCAAGTCGTTTTGGTTAAAACCATTGCATAAATCGAATTTCAAACCTTTACGAAAATTTCAAGCCGTTTGAATAAAACCTCATTTCAATTCGATTCCTACTTTTCAAGACGCTTTAAAATAGCGTATAAACAGGCTGTTCTTTTAAAATGTTTGGGAAATTATATGCTTGTGCTTTGGTTAAGCAGATTATAGCCGTTTTATACGCAAAATTATTCTTGTTTTAAAAGAATTGATTAATAAACAAAGAAATAATTTGAAATTATTGTTATTTTTCATTGCTCTTTAAGCAAAAAAAATTAAAATTTTCACAACGCTTTGATTACCGTTTTCAGTGAAACCGCTTGCTGCTTACGTATAAACACACCACATAAAATCGTTCTGACTCAAAGCAATTGTGATCAAATCGACTTGAAGCGTCGGATAAACAAGGTATATGTAACGTTTTATAACTAAAATAAATACTATATCATTAGTTATAAAAGTATTTATTTGCATTGCGTGCGTTTAGTGATACTCTACACTTGTGGTTTTGAATTTGAGACATATGTAAAAATTCTGTAAAATTTTCGTCATTTTGGAAATGTTTTGTGGACATATCGCAGTGTCGAAGCTCCGTATAATCCGCAGAAAAAATAGAAGGACGTGCCATAGAATCAAACAATTTCGTGGAAATAAGTCTTACCACTAGAAATATTACAAACAAATTTTGTTGAAATGGGACAAATGAAAAGGCCACCTCCCATTTAACCTGAATCGGTAATCTAGTATATTTCCCCAAAAAATTAACCCAGATCAATAAAATTTGGTTCACATTATTATATTATACCAGAAAATAGTTGATGTAAAAATTAACCAAATCAATTGACTATCACGCTCACCTCCCATATAACCAAAATTGTTAATCTACTAAATTTCTACAAAAAACTATCCAACATCAATAAAAGTTGGTGTGCATAATTATTTAATAGCAAGAAATAGCTGATGAAAAATAAATCAAATTGGCCGACTAATACACCTACCTTCCATGTAACCGGATTCGGTAATCTGTTATATTCTCTAAAAAATTATCTCATCAATTAAATTTGATGCATATGATTATTTCATTCCAAGAAATATTTGATGAAAAAATAAGTCAAATAGACTTACTAATATGCCTACACCTCATTTATAACCAAATTCGGTATTTTGGTATATTTCCCCAAAAAATTATACCAGATCAATAAAAATGTATACCCATAATTATTTTATAGCAACAACTTGTTTCATACGCAAAAAAAAAATCATGACCCTCAGTTTGAGTGATTTGCAAAAAAGCCCTAATTTTTCACTATAAATTTCTTTTGCAATTTATCCAAAACATGCTTAGAATATTGGTGATAAAATCCTTATTTAAAATTTTTTCAAGCTCAACGTTTAGGAATGTGTTAAGAAGGAGTTCTTCTTATTGCGCTTAAAACTTTATGAAAAATTGCTTATTTTTCATATTGCTTATTTTTCATATAAATTTGCTCATTCCTGTCAAAACATGCTTTAGAAAAGTGGTGATAGAATTCTTAATTTAATTTTTCTTAAGCTTATCTTGTAGAAATGTGTTGAAAAACAGTTCCTCTAAGTCATACCTAAATATTAAAAAAAAAAACAAGAATGGGGTTTTTTATTTGTACGAGTATATTAAAGTTTTTCGTATTTTCGGGTTCCTAGAAACTTTTTTAACAAGAATCTTGTTTAAAATAGCAATAAAAAGCCAACTGCTGATTTTGTTACTGAATTGTTACATTTTCGAAACTATGTAATAATGATGAAAAATATATGTTTCCATTTCTAAGTGTCAATTTATCCAAATCAATATCAAAAACTGTTACACTGTAATTATATACTGTCAGAAATGTTTATATGTCAAAATCAAAATGTCACATATATTCTAAATATGAAAAATAAATTATCAGATTTACAAATTATCACAATTATCCAAATAGAAAAAATTAACTGTCAAAAAAAAATTAGAAGGATTTTTGTCACATCGTTTGTGGCATGAAAAAGAAAAGAAGACGTTTTTAAAGCTTATACTATTAACAAAATAAAATTCTACAGGCAAAAAGTCTATCTTGTTCTTAAATTTTTGGATTTTCCACAAATATCAGTATTTTGCAAATGTCTGCAAAATTAGAGTTCCTGCTTGCGCATTGCAAAAAAGCAAGAAATGCTTTATTGAAAAAAGATAATGCCCCAAGCCAGTATTGTCATGCAGACCAGTAAACTTTCCTCTAACTACACTAATTTATGTGTTTGTTTCGGGACGATCTTCTTCGATACAGCCTTACATAAATAAACTCAACGGTTGCCAACATAGAAACGAGTATGTTCTTTCCCATCTTTGTATCCAGTGAACACAGGCTTGACAAACAAGCAGCCCTTATCAGAGAGGTGTCCAGAGGGGACTCGATCCCCGGGCTGTGCATCTGAAGGGATCCCCCAAATTCAGAATATCATCTAAGAAAACAAGTCATCAGAAGAAAAAACTCCTATAGGGCTAATAAATGTAAGAATGCTGCCAATTAGCCTACACTTGGAGCCATCTAATCTGTAGTAAGAATACTACAAAATAAGAGAAAAATTCAAATTAAATCTATGTGATCGTGTGATCTGTGTGAGGAAATGTTGTTTTCCGAAGTTTGCTTAAATTTAATCATCTATTGAGTTGATGAAAAATAATCGTCGGAAATTTGCGAACAAAAGATGTGTGCGAATCTGTTTAATGAGTGCGAGTCATTGTGAATATGATAGTTTCGATAAGAAGAAGAACATTCTGTCAAATCTAGCCTAAAAACTAAATAAATGTCTGCAATCTAGAACGAGATTGTAATTCAATTAATTTCTTTTAATCGGTTTATAGTTTTTATGGCAGCTAATAAAAATTATTAAAGTGTAAAGTACATATATAGCATATGTACATTAGACCGTTTCATGTTTTCAACGTTTTTCAAAAAGATCCCGGGACATGCTGATTTCTGATTCTACTTCTAAAAACATGAATTTTTGTATACAACACTTCAATATTAACAAACGGTAAACGGTCGCGCAAAACGCTTAAAGGGTTTTTGGCTAAAAATTCACTATTTCGAAAAAACATGAAATTTCTTCTTAAGTATTTTGCATATAACTAAGAAACTGATAAAACGATTTTTACCAATATGCTTTTGCTTAAAGGATTATAATATTTACCATCTTTTGCTATAAGATACATTGCATTTTGATAGGTAAATTTTGTTTTACTACTCTCCAAATTGAAATTTTTAAGAAAATTCGATGACTTCAACTCTTATTTCCCCTTGTTAATGAGGAAGAATTTTTTAATTGTATGAATTTTGTATTTTGAGGAATTTCAAACCAACAATTTCGATGTATCTTTCAAAGATTTTGGAGAGGTACTTTTTCAAAAATCAACACAACTCTACTGTGAATTTTTCTTTATTTAATATACCTTTTGTTCAAAATTGCAAAATTCAAAGTTTTAGAAAACCTATGGAGAGTCTGCTATATCACTTACGCAGGCATTTGAGTGGTAAAAATTGTTTAAAGAGAATCGTACATCAGTTGGTATCTAGCCCCACACTTCTCATCTAGCAACATCAAGAAACGATGAAAATGTGTGGGCATGAAATATATAGCTGACAAGCTTTATATATCGACTGGATTGGCGAACAATATTTTACATGATATTTAAGACATGTGACGGGTTGCAGCGCAACTTGTGCCAAAATTTTTAAATTTCCTTAAAAAAGAGTTTCGCAAAACTGTCGCACACGGAGATGGTTTTAATGGCCGATACCGACATTCAGCGCATCATTTCTGGTGACGAGACTTGGGTGTACGAGTATGACGTCGAATCAGCTCAACAATCTGCAGAGTGGCGCTATCCAGATGAGCCGAAACCCAAAAAACCTCTACAAAGTCGTGCAAAAATTAAGTTGAAGTTGACTTTTTTCTTCGGTTCTCTATGTGTCGTGCACTTAGAACTCCTTCCGCAAGGTCAATCCGTCAACGCTCAATATTATTTAAGTATGTTAAAGCGTTTGCACCAACATAATGTACCAGCTAACACATCACGTATTATTGACGCGACTATTTGACTAAAAACAATGTCAATATCGTTCACCATATTCGCCAGATATGGCTCCTTGTGATTTTTCCTATTCCCCAAACTTAAACTGTCCCTTCGTGGAAAATATTTTGGGACGGTTGAAGTCATCAAAGAGAATTCGCAGAGGGAGTTGAAGGCAATTCTGATATCGTCCTACCAAAAATGCTTTCAAGAATGGAAACAACTTTGGCATATGTGTATCGCCTCCAATGGTGATTATTTTGAAGGGGATAAAATATATATTGAGGAATAAGTCACTGTTGTTGTTTTATTTGCACAGTACGTTTAATAAAACAAAATTGATATTTTCCAGAAAAATTCACTGTGGAGTTGCGTTGCTTTAAAAAAAAAAAATGCAGTGCCAAGAATCTTCGAATTATACACCAAACTTGTTGGTTTGAAATTCCTCAAAATACAAAATTCATATATTTACAAAATTCTTCCTCATGCTCTTTTAACAGGTGGGAAAAGGAGGTGAAGTCATCGAATTTTCGTAATAATTTTTTTAAAAATTTCACTTTGGAGAGAAGTAAACCAAAATTTACCTATCAAAATGCTATGTATCTTATAGAAAAAGATGGTAAATTTTATTGTCTTTTAAGCAAAAGCTAATTGGTAATAATCGTCTTATCAGTTTCTTAGTTATATGCAAAATACTAAAGAAGCAATTTCATGTTTTTTCAAAATAATGAATTTATAGCCAAAAACCCTTTATGCGTTTTGCGCGACCATTTACCATTTGGTAATATTGAAGTGTTGTTTACCAAAATTCATATTTTTAAAAGTAGAATTAGAAATCAGCAATTTGAAAAAATGAAACGGTCTAATGTACATGCGACAAGGAGACTCTTTGTCTGCTGACATGCTTTGCATGACGAAATGAAGTGATGGCGATTTTAAGTTTGACAGATGCATGTGAAAAAAACGAAACATCAAAAACGGTAGCTCACTTCAACTCGTCGGAAATTTGCGATTTCTAAAATTTCAGCAGTGAAGTGAATACCCTTAATATAAAAAAACAAATTATTTAATTTATTTTATTTATTTATTTATATATAAATATTTTTTAAAGAGGTGGGGGCCCTATAAATTTTTAATTACTTTTTGTTCAAGCATATTATACCTCAAGATGAAGAAACAATTTATTTCGCCATTTTTATAAAAACCAAAAAATAGAACAAAATTTATGTACTTATTTTATTTACATCTTATAGTTATGCATAAAAAAAATCTAATACAATATTACAACTTCGTTGCAGTAAAATTTAGTATTATTACTTCGGATAATCACAATAAAATTTAAAATTTGTTTTATTAATTATATAAAGCTAACGACAAGTTTAAAAAAAGTATAGCTTGAATTCTTAGGTTTTTTTTTTCTGTTTATCTACTTTAATGTAGATTTTTGAGTTATCACCAAGATTCATAAATCAAATTGCTTAAACTGGAAACAATTCATTATATGTGAAATTTTCTAAAATTTTCTTCGCTATGCTGGTGAACTTCTTTTCCAACGCGCGTTCGATGGGACCAATAAGCTCGTTGGTAAAAACTTCGAAATTCTGATTAATCGTGTCATTGATGACATCGCCCAAAGTCTTGTCACCATTAAAAAGATTTTCCAAACGTATGCTTCCCTTGCCAGTACGAATTTTAACATTAAGATATCTAATCGAAATATATTCGATGTCATTTACAGACTTTATATCGAATTGCACCTTAACGTAAGCGTAGAAGTTGGCTGTTGAGAAAAAAAAGAGAAATAAAATTAAAAAAACGATATTTTCGAAAAGATTTTCAACGATTGGAATAGGTTTAAAAAATGTTAACAGAACTTTTTTACTTTTAAAATTAAATAATACTTTTTCCATGCAGAGTTAACTCAATGTAAATCCGTGCTTAACACTGTATGGCAGCTAGAGTTTAGTTGAGTTTCTTTAAACTCAATAAAACTACGAAACTCGTTGGATTAAATTGGCTTATATCTGTCAAAGATAATATTATCAAGAACCTTTATTTATTTGGCAGGCTTACGAGTGTTCTTGATGAGCACCAAATTTATATAAAATTAATAGTAGAATCAATTTTTCATAAAAATTGTTCGGTTATATCGGTAATATCAAGTCGAATTGTGCAGCCTGATTCTACTCTAACCTAGGATTTGCATGAAAACAGTTTCGAGTTAGAAACGCTATTTTCTCAACTCGAAGAAGCTTACTCTGCATGAAATCGTAATCATATATGAAAGTAACCGATTATATTTTTAAGCAATTCTCAAAGGATTATAAGGGTCGGTTTCACGACCATTAGTTAACCAATTGGTTAACTAAACCAAAGGCTGTTAGTTAACTATGACTTTTCATGATTTGGATTTCACAATGCTTAAGTTAACTAAAGTTAATTTTGTTAAAAAGATATGGATCATTGTATAAAACATTTGTCAAAAAATGCGAGATGCTCGAATTTTTCTCAAAAAGAAATAGATTTTCTTTTGGAAAATAGGTTTTCTTTTGGAAATTGTCACTAAATACAAGGACATCATAGAAAATAAGCAATCGGATAAATATCACGCTTATATATCCGATAAGTATCAATAATATATATCACATATCATTTCTTTTTTATGTTGATTTTTTTCTCTATTACAAAAATCAGCTGTTAGTTAACAAATGGCTTAACCGGTGGCTTAAGCTCTAGTTAACTTTGATTGTGAAACTCAAATCTGTTAGTAAATCTCTCGTTAGTGGTTAACTAATGATCGTGAAACTGGCCCTAAAGGCGAATTTACACATTTCACTCAAAACGATGACAGTGAACGTTGAATGATGACAGTAAATCAATTTTTAATTTACATTACTCAAAGTGAAGATTATTTGATAGATTTGTATACAGAACGAATATTTAAGATTATTTTTTATTTTCAGTGGAAATTGGTTTCAAATTCCTTTTCCGGCTGACAGATCCTTTAACGTGAATTTTTAGAATACTAGTATATTAATAGTAGAATATTAGCCTTAACAAGTTATGCAAGCGAAAAACATATTAGTATTTTTTCTAATATTTATCATTGCAGAGCCCGTTTTGACTCAAACTCGTTTAAAAAATAATTCAAATAATGTTGTATTTTCTTGATGTTACTTACTGAAATTTCCAGTAAATGGTCCATTGCCTTTAAGTGACAATGCCAAGATTTGACCATCGATATCATAGTGTCCTTCACCCTCAAGGCGTGGCAAATTTAATTCAAAATCAAAATGTTTTCCGTTATCAGAATCTCTGTAAAGTTGAGAATTACATTTTTTTTTTTTAGAAACAAGCCAACTATTGTGTATAAAAAAGAGTAACTATTGAATTTAGACATACTTGATTTTCTTGATTTCAAAATTTGATGCTCCATAAATGTTTAATTTTTTCGCCTTTACATTAATACCACTTGGACCACCTTCCAGAATATTAAGATCGCCAATGTAGAGTGGCTCCATAGCTGGAACGTTGAGTTCCTTGATGCCTTCCCTCAGATAAGGTCGCATATTATAAACGCTATTTTTGACGCATTCACTAATATTCGGATCATTACGGGAACAAATTTTTATATATTCAGCTAAAATTTCAGAATTATAAGGATTTTTTTTTTAATTTTGAATTAAAAATTAATGAGTTAAAACTAATGCAATACTTACGCATAACAGCTGTAGAGGTATGGAAAGTTCCCAATATAACCAAGAACGCCGTCGTGAGTATGATGGATTTCATTTTGAAATAAATTTGCTGAAACAAGAAAAAAAAACTACATTTTATGAGATAAAAAGAATGTTTCACTTTAAAAAAAATTGATTTTGTACAAAACTCCACGGAATTCTAAAAGAAAAAAATTCATTATAATGATCTCTACAACTAAATTTTGTTTCAAATCAATTAAAACAGTTATTTCATCACAATTTTAATTCAATTACGAAGCAAAATTAAACATTCATGATTGTAACTGTTTCTGTCATTAGAACTTTTTTTGCCAAAAGTGCAAATTGATTGGGTAAACTGCAATCTGTAATTAGCAATCGAAACTTATTGCTTGCATATAAAAGCGCTATTATCTATATGATAATTTTGTAGTTTTTTGCTACCACAGAAATTAATGTTTATTGTAATACTTAACGGCTTTAGCTTAAATGGAAATTTCAATACTTAATGTGCATTCATGGATTTTCACAATTAATGGGATAAAATAATGATTTTTATAAATAGCTTTAAAAAATTTAATAACTACTACGCATCTTTTACATTGTTGATGTGACGAGTAATTATATTGTTTGTTCAGAGATCATTTTGTCATTTAGAAGAAGTTAAGATTTGATTATGTATAAGATTCTATTGGTGTGAATTATATATGAAAGATGTATTTGGGTAGTAATAGTTTTTTAAGCTCTTAGCTCTAAGGATCCCTTACTTCCCTTAATGTAACGAACACAACTGAGAGCTGAGATGAATCGCGTGTATCATAATGAAATTACACAATATGGCGAAACTCAGAAGTGATTAAAAAAAAAATGGAACAATTTGGAGCACGTAGACAGGCAGATTTGACCTTGGCAAAATTATAAGGTAGGGCCGATTCGCTATGGCTGAGATCAGACGATGATTCTTTGAATGGCGTTCGATATGTTTTGTTGTTGCTTTCAATGCAAAACTGTCAAAAAGCAGTGAGAGCGAAAGCGGATGAACACATTGTAGAGCAATCAAAATTTGTTCATTTTTGAACGCTGCACATGACAACAAATGCAGCGCAACTTCAGGACAGTGTTTCTACGTGGCAAAATAACGAATGTGCTGGCTTTTATTAGGTAAAAAATATTTTTTGAGAAAAAGTAGTACTTTTATACTACAACATAATAAAAAAGTGTTGTATAAAAATATTGTATATAAAATTGACTTCTTATTTTTGCTTACATTTTTCATGGATTGTCAAAAATCGTACAAAGTCGAAAATAAAAACAAGTAAAAAATAAAAAGTAATATATACAAGCAAATGACAACCTGAGGTCGCCGATTGTGTGAATATAATTGTATGATGCAACTAACAAGGTGGTAGTGACTGTTCTTTTGGTGATCATAAAATGTCAAAAATGGTACAGAGCAGAAAATGAAAAATAGTAAAAATCAGTAAGTTATATATACAACCAAATGACACTCTGTGGTCGCCGTTTGTGAGAATATAATTGCATGATGCAACTAACAAGGTGGTAGTGGCGGTTCTTTTGGCGATCATCAAATGTCAAAAATGGTGCAAAGCAGAAAATGAAAAAAAAGCAAAATTAAGTAAGTTACATATACAACCAAGTGACATCCTATGGTCGCCGTTTGAGTGAATATAATTGCATGACACAACTAACCATGGTGGAATAATTATAAGTTGTTCTCATCCCATGACATTTTTCAGTATTTTTTTTTGACATGCTGCCTTATTTTGACAAGTCTCATACATGGTTCGATGTTGGATTCTATGAAATATTTATTATATTTATTCCACCATGACAGCTAACAAGGTGGTAGTGACAGTTATTTTGGCAAGAATAGGTTGTCAAAAAGGGTACAAAGTAAAAAACGAAAAAATTTTAAAAAAATTGTAAAATGTACAGGCAAATGACAACATATGATAGGATAGCCATTATGTGAAGACAACTGTCACTACTACCATAGTTTAATTATTAGAAGGTGTTCGCATCCCATGAAATTATTCAATATGGGTAATACATAATATATGATTCAATGAAAATGTCAAAATTAGGTAGCCTATTTTTTCTGATTTTGCGAATCTTTCACGATATTATGCTCTCGTTGTCATCTCTCGTTGCAAGTTTTTCGAGGACGTGAACGCTTTACTAGTAAAAACCTGCAGCAATTTGTAATAATTTAATACAATTTTTTGTTAGTGAACAAACTTTCTATCTTATTTCTTCGTTAAATTTATTAACACATACTCAGCCTTATTCATATTTGCATTTTACAGGCTTCGTAACTTTAAACCATCTTTAAACAACACATCGTTATTCATAAAGATTTTTCCGGGTTGTTTAAGATCTGCGTAACTTAAAAGCCAAAATTTTGAGTTTAGGGCTGTGTAAATTTAACCTACAATTTCTTTATCGTCTTTTCGATTAAGGTTGATTGTTTATGATAATTTATCATAGACATGCTCCATATCCGGCCTTTGTAGTACTTTTTTCAGTAACAGATTGGCAAATGTACAAGAATTCTTAATTTTTGTAAAAGATTTTCGATTGTTTAGACACAAACTTTACAAAATTAAGCAAAGACTAAAAAAAATGTTTATGAATAACAATTTAAATAAGGTTGCGTAGAGGATGCGTAAAGCCTTAAACAGTGTGTAACTAAACAAGCATTGAACGATTGTTTAAGAAAATTTACTTCACATTTGCCATATTTATTTGCAAACAGTTTGTGTTTTTTCGATAGATATAAATAAAAAAAAATTTTAATTTTGTGAAATCATACAAAAGGAATGGAGTAAATGGTAGAAATATTAACAATTAAAAATTATTTTTAAACATCAATACACAACGATGGCAGTACGAAGAAGGAATATTTTTAAATCAAGAGTACGCAGGCGTTTATTGCATTCCATCGAAATGCTCATGGAAAGAATTAACAATAAAATTGCAAGCTATACTTTTCCCGTACATTATAGCTAATATTTTCTTTTCTTTAAATATTTCTATCAAAAGCAAGGTGTCGTGAGCACTCCAAAAAACTCTTCCAGCCACCATTTCTTTAGTAATAAATGCCATAATGCATTTTGACAGATAGAACTCAGCTAGATCCAGCAATTTTCGTGGAGCTTACTTGGATTTAACGTAACTCAACTCGAGCTTAACTCTCGTTTACATGCACTGAAAGTCTACACTGCGTTTATTTTGCACACATTGAATTTTTAAACATCTTATCTTGAAAAAATAAACAACGAAATGGCCATCTCAGCCCTTGGAAGGACTTTGACCGAGTTTCTTATGATCAATTGTGTTTTATGTGATGTGAAATGTTTGCACACAAATGATCCAGAACTGGACTTACATGTCTTACGCCGACTTCGAACGGCTTATATTCTCAAGAAGCTTTTCATGGCAGTTTTACTCTCTGAGGTTTGCCATCGTCTGCAGAGAGGTGACGGCCGAACAGAAAAATTAATTCAATTAAAAAAATTTTCTGTGTCAGATGAACGATTCGAACCAGGGTTCTCTGGCGTAAGAGTCACACACTATACTCTCTACGCCACGGCCGCAACTTATCTTGATCATCTTGAGTTAATAATAATAATAATAATAAAAAATTTTATAAAAAGTTTTCTCTGATGCTAAGAGAGATGATAGATAATTTTAAAGAAATACTTAAATAAATTCTTTAATTTTATTAATATTATTCAGACAATATTTTTTTCAAAAAGTCCAAAATCAGTGTTGAAAAAATTCCATTTTCAGTTAAACTTCGATTTTGAACATCGATTGAGTTTAAAGTTTAAGTTCAACTGATTTTGCAGTGTTAATTTTATTTTTTTATAAATAAAGGTTCCGCCATCTAACTTTTTTTTCAACTAGTGCTTATTTCGTGAATGGTAACACTTAGCACATGTCTGATTTGACAGA
Organism: Coremacera marginata; assembly: GCA_914767935.1. Lineage (NCBI taxonomy): Eukaryota > Metazoa > Arthropoda > Insecta > Diptera > Sciomyzidae > Coremacera > Coremacera marginata. Next base: position 10,689,663 of record OU612043.1, on the reverse strand, counting down.
TAATTAGTTTTATCCTTCCGCTGAACGAATATGGTTGTGTATACGCTTGAACAACGCTGAGAAATATTGCCTGCGATCGACTTACAGAAGATGCCGATTTTGCCAAAAAAATCATCTTTTCAGATGAAGCTCATTTTGATCTTGGCGTGTATGTAAACAAGCAAATTGAAACATTGAAAGCCGATGCACCCAAAACGAGTCACTGTTTGGTGCGGATTTTGGTTCAGAGGCATAATTGGGCCTTTTTTCTTCGAAAATGAGCACGGAGTGGCCGTTACAGTTAATGGCCATCGTTATCGTGCCATGTTGAACGAATTTTTGTTCACAAAAATTGAAAAGGAGGATATTGGCAACATTTGGTTTCAACAGGACGGCGCTACGTGCCACACAGCCGAAGTTACACTCGATGTTTTGCGCCCTGTTTTTGAAGATCGCATAATCAGCCGCAGAGCTGATGTCGTTTGGCCACCTCAGAGCTGCGATTTGACACCGTTGGACTATTATTTGTGGGGTGCCCTCAAAGATGAGTGTTACGCCGACAAGCCAGAGACAATTGACGCTTTAAAGGACAATATTCGTGAAGACATTGGTGAAATACAGCTGCACACAATCGATAATGTGCTTAAAAATTGGACCGATCGTGTAGGCTACTGCATGGCCAGCCGAGGCAGCCATTTGAATGAAATTATTTTCTATTATTAACCGGAAGGATTGTACATTCGAATAAAAAAATAAATTTGAGAAAATATTCAGTTTTTTTTTTGCATTTTTAAAAAAAAAAAGTTATTTGGCGGACCCTTTATTAGAAGTTGCTTTAGATATCTCTTCAACTGGCCAAGATTTTATTTTAGTTATTGTATTTATTTCTCACATAAAAGTAAACTCACTTTTTCAATAGGTTTTTTTTTTTTTTAAATAAAACAAATAAAACGTATCCTTTGATCTTAATTTATACAATAAGAACCAGGATTCTTTGGGCACACTTATCACTGTTCGCAACAAAATACAAGCCAAGTTCAAAAGTGAATAATTTAAAGTAAGAAAAATAAAATTCAAATAATCCTTGGTTTGCTTAGTATCCAAAAATCTTAACGACCGCGTTCTAAACTTCAACACGAACTGAATCTATTTCGGCGACTGTAGCGACATTTTATAGAATCTCATAAATAGTATAAAAAAAAACCTATTACAAACATGGCTAGTTAATGTCTTTGTATCTGCAGTTGTTGTAATATGTGCTGCATATTAACAAGAAAGCAAAAAAAAAAAACAAAAAACAAAATTATTGCAAAGCTCAGAATCTATCTAAAACTGCTGATTGCAAGTTATAAGCGATCTTAGAGATAAAACAAAACTATCGTTGCAGCATGTCGGCGAAATAATCACGCTCACCTGTGTGAGCGGCACTTACAGCAGCAACAACAACAATAACAATAATAATAGTGAGAAATTTAAATCGAATTACAGCGAAGAAGCTTCACGCATATGTCGGAACTTGCTCGGTTTTTAAGAAATCAAACTTGAATAGCTTGACTGGTAAAGCTCATGCTTAATCATTCTGGATGATCTTTTGATGAAGGGGTTGCTTCTAATGGTGTTGTTGTTATGCTAATCATGTTATTTCGAACCAACAAGACAGCGTGTCGCTGTAGTCAACCAAGTTTTATAGATAGTATAGTTTCTACATATGTATCTATGTTAGTATCTATGTCTATTTTACTTGTGCACTTCTCTGATGTCTTTAATGCCTACTAAACTGAGCTTATAATTTATCTTGTCTTGTCGTGTCTCATTAAAACGGACATGCTGAATGAGTGACTGACTGATAGTTAGTTGCTCGTGATGAAAAGTTGCTGACATATCCGCACGCAAACAATAATAATCACAGGTATGCGCATCACTGCAGTCATCACTGTTATTATATTATACAAAAAATTGTATTCAGTGTGAAAGTTATTAATGATTTTAAAAAAAGAACAAAAAAAAAAAAAAACTCAAATCACATCTCAAAATAACTTACATATGTGATGATCAGAGAAAACTTAGAAGATAATTTCTTAGATAATATTTTCATAATAAAAATATAGCTCATCAGCTTGATTATTGAGTAGACATTTTTATCACTCAATAATAGAGAAGCGATATAATTATAGTAATACTAAAAATCACAAGTTTCGGTAGATTATAGGGTAGTTCACGAGTCTATATAAATGTACACGTGTTTTGACACATTTTCAATACAGCCTGTCTTGCTTGGTGTTAAAGAAGTTGAATAGAACTTAAGGGGGAGGTTAGTCTTGACAACTTTTTTTTCCATATTGTTTTTCCATTTTGTTTGTTTCTGAAAGTACAACATCTGAAGAATATTGTATTCAATTTTTAGATCATTCGGAGCAAAACTAACGAAGTTACAGTACGTTGAACGACCGTACCTCTAACTTAGTTTTGCGCACCTTCTAGCTACCTGCGCTGAGCGGCGAGCGGCAACTGTTTCGGTCTCTATTGTATTACTTTTATCTCCTCTTTTCGTCTTAATAACTTCAGGTAAATAAAATGTGTAACGTACATTGTAACCTTCGATGTAGAATATATATTTCAGTCTAAAATTGAACGCTTTCATATCATTTCAGTTTTGCTCCGATTTCGTTAACTTGTGCTCCGTTTTGTTTTTGCTTAGTTTTCTTAGTGATTTTGTATTAATCATCGAAAAAATGCCAAAACCAACTGCCAGGGAATGACGTGCACAGGGTGGCCCAAGAGTAAGCCGACCAAGAAAAAGAGTAATGCCGCAGGATCAAAAACCAAAGTAAGAGCGTGAAGTGTAAAACGTGTGATAGCTCAATGGCATTTGAAACGTATAAAAAAGAAGGTCTTGGCTTCAAAATAAAAATTACGTGTGAAAAGTGCAAAATTCCAAATAATGTTCCGTCGAGTGAAAGAATTGATGGTAATGCCTACGAAATAAATAATAAATTTGCATTCGTAATGCGAGTTTTAGGCTTAGTACATGCCGGGTGTGTGAAATTTTGTGGATTGATGGACATGGCAAGTAGTTTTATTTCAAAACCGTGCTACAATACTTTCATTAAAAAAATTAACACCAGCGTAAAAACTGTTGCGAATAGTCAAACTGTCATCAAAGAAGAAAAAGAAGAGACTTGTAAACAGAATAATCACGAAGACACAGACGAAATTATAGTATCCGGTGGCGGCACGTGGAAAAAAGTGGATTTAATTCGCTCTTTGGTGTATCGTCATTGATCGGCTATTGGACCGGCAAAGTTGTTGATATTTTTGTCAGCAGTTCGTACTGTAACTTATGTGAAATCTGGAGCAAAAAACTAGGGCCTTCAGAATATGAAGAGAGGCACGAGGAGCACGTGAACAAAGGACAATGTGAATCAAATCACAGTGGGCCATCCGGTAATATGGAAGTGAGCGCTATCGTGAAAATGTTTCAACGTTCGATAGAGTTTTTAAAAGTAAAACAACGTAATTATATTGGTGATGGCGATTCCAAAACCTACACCGGAGTAGTCAATGCGAAACCTTATGGTGATAACTTCATAATAAACAAAAAAGAGTGTATTGGACACGTCTAAAAAAGGATGGGCAAACGTCTGCGTGCCTTAGTGAAATCGCAAGTGGTCGATGCAAAAACGAAATCTGATAAAAAAGTGAAGAGGAAAACTCTTTCCGGTAAAGGCAAACTAACTGGCAACATGAGCGACAAATTAACAGTGTATTATGGGCTAGCAGTTCGAAGAAATCACGATTCTGTGGACAAAATGAGGAACGCTATATGGGTGACTTTTTATCATTATTCTTCGACTGATCAAAATCCCCAGCATGAAAAATGCGATGAATCGTAGTGCGAGTGGAAGAAGGCTGAAGCTGCAAAAACATTACAATCCTTCAAGGTGATGTTTTGGGCGCAATAAAAACAATATATGAAGATTTAAGCAAAGACACGCTGTTCAAACTTTGTCTGGGTGGTTTCATCACGCAGAACAACAACGAAAGCTACAACCAACTCATATGGAAAACTAGTCCGAAATCAGTGATTGGTACCACAACTGAAGTTGAAATTTCAGCATATGTAGCAGCATCACTTTTTAACGAAGGCTCTACTGCTTTTCCGACCTTCATGATTCAAGATTCGGGCATCACTTCAGGACCAAGTGCGCGCGACAGACTATTTGCGGATCAGCAGAGCGGACTAGCAAGCTGCTCGCGAGACCGAAGAAGGCAGAGTTTTACGTAAACATTATCATAAAGATACCTTAGATAACGTGGATGATAGTGATGTACTGTATGGACCCGGCATCGATGATGACATGTACGTATTTTATAAGAAAATCCAGTTTTTTTCAAGATATTTTCATTTTTTCAGTCTACAAAACATTAAATCGATTTTCTCAAACATGTAATTTTTAAAGTCGGTGACCAGCCTACCGAAAAAACTACTTAACCGATTTTATTGAAGTTTTGTACACATATTCCAAATGCAAATAGCTCTCTAGTAACGTGGAGTTTTTTTAAAATTTTGTAATTACTAACAATATCACTATAACAAATAATTAAATTTTTTCGTCAAAAATCGTCATTTTGGCTTTCAAATGGTGCCAAAAATTGGAAAATTAAAAAAAAAAACTCGACAAAACTGAAGAGATAAAGTAAGAAACTAAAGAAATCATATTGATTGTTTGTTTTCAGATGATCCAGTGATGCTATAGACTGGTCACCGCGGAGATCTACAATAAATCCGCTATTTTTGAATAAAAATTGTTTTAAATATTCTTCAAATGTTGTACTTTTATATAATAATATGTGAAATAAACCTACAGTAATAATTTTTTCTATAAAAAAAAAATTCATAAAAAAAAGGTATTTTTTAGACGAAACAAACTTTACCCTCCCCTTAAGAAACAAAGGTGCAAAATATGTAGAACTTTTTTTATGTATTTTAAAGAAATGGCGTTCATTATAATTATAAATCTTTCAATTAAATTAATAGCATAGATCCACACATAAAATAATTACATATTTCTATGGATGGATTCCGTTAAAAGAAACAAAAATTGTTTACACATACATATATCGGCGTTTTACGAGTTTATGTCTGAGTAATTTTCTACTGTTCGATCGTATATTCAGTTATTATTATTCAGTTGTTATATGTAGCGTTTTGGAAACTGAGAAATTGCGGCCAACAGTCATCAAAAACTGCTTAAATCGTATTCGTATTTGAATTTAATTTCATTTAATTAAAAACATGTCATAGATCTACGTAATATTTTCTTGAAAAAAATGTTTAATCATATAACGGTATTAGCACTTACCTGACACAGCTAGATTAGTGTCCAACCGATTAACCGGCATCGGTTATTATTGGCATAAAATTCAAGAATCGGCATCGGTTTGCATAAAAAATTAATGAATCCGGTATTGGTTTGGTATCGATCGGGATAGGTTGAAATTTTAGAATCGGCATCAATTTTATCTTCTTCTAATATGTATGTATATAAAAATCTCGTGTCACGGTGTGTTTATGATCGCATTCCTCCGAAACGGCTCTTTTTTGTATATTTGGTAGGTCGTAAAGTATTTTCTAAACACACTTACCCCCTATCTGGCACCCTTCTGGTGGTCTTCATATAAAAAAAAACTGTCGATTATATTTCGAATCTCTCCCGAATTGATACCCGGAGAGGTAAAATATATGATGTGGTACTAATATTTTGTATCCTTTAATATTTATTCTTAACATACCTATATCTACCTCCTAATTGTCCTTCAAGTATTGCATGGGTTAAAATAAAATGTTGCCACACCCCCTTTTACCGCCCACAAATCAATAAAAATGCAAAATCTCGAAAACTACTAGGCTGATTCAGATGAAATTTTGGTAGTAAATATCGATCAAGTAGAAAATGGGGTTTAAGAAAAAAATGTGACCACACCCTCTTTTACCGCCCACAAATCAATAAAAATGATAAATCTCCAAAACTACTAGGCCAATTCAGCTGAAAATTTGGCAGCACACTTACATCAAGTAGAAGATAGGGGTTTAAATTTGGCCACACCTTCTATTCCCGCCCAGAAATCAATAAAAATGCTATACCATAATAAAGTATATAATGCAATAAATGCAAGTAAATGGTATAAATAATGTTAATATGTACTGTTAAGGTTAATGTTCTAAAAAATTAAAATGCTATACGTAAGGCTTTCAAAATAAATGATGTTCATAATAAACCTTTAAGGCTAAAAAGTAAAAAATAAAAACAAAAATATTAAAAAAAATTTTTCAAAAATAAGCTTTTATTTAAAACCAAAACGTGAACTAAAAAGAAAAAAAAATAAATTTCAGTGACATTTGTCATATATGTATATAGTAGGTATATTCTAGATTCAGAAGAACCTCTCTCTTGGTTACCCATCATCATAATAAAAGCGTACGTAAATAGGTAAGATCTAGGGACGTATATAAATTAAGAAATTTTCAAAATGTAAAATACATTTAAATTTTAAAAGCTTAAGGCACTGATATTGTGCAGTAAACCTGTATAATGGATCGCGGTTTATATGCAGGCAAGCCTACTAAAAAATTCAATTCCACTGATATTGTGTAGTAAACTTGTATACTTTTTTTTCAATTTTTGTCCACTTCTTTCAACTTTGACGATTTTACTATACACTTGATAATTACCATACGATTACCATGAACCTAATATTACAGTATTTAATAATGACGTTACTATTAATGAATTCATCAATTTACCTCATAATGAATTTATGTAATAAATATATTTTAAAATTTAAAAACTATACAATCCTTTTACTAGGATTGCCTAAGAGATGCCTTTATTCACCTCCTTTACTTTTAATATACATCTCAAATTCCAAGGAAATCGATCTAGAGGAGTAAACTCCAGTCGCGCGTCGGAGATGACACGCACATTTTTTTTTTTTTATAAAAATTACACAAAATATTTTTTTATATGAATTTTAACAAAACATTTAAATTATTAAAAAAACTTAAAAGTCAAAGCTTACTGTTTGATAATATACAATATGATTTTCTCTATAGAAATAAGAAGATTTCCCTATGGAAAATTCTTGTTATTTGGTACTATTAAGAAGAAAAACTCATAAAATATCTCAATAAGGGAATCTTCTTGATTTTAGCTGGTGGTTGCACTATTCTTAATAACGTGATCTTTCCATATAGACCTTTGCCTCCCCACCCTCCTCTCTCCCTACAGAAAATTCTACGGACGGTCCTGTATTCAATACATTTTGTTCGTAAAAAATTTAAAATAATTTTGCCAACACTCAAATTTTATACAAATAGGTACAATGTCCTGACATCATTTAGAAAGTTACAATTGTCTTTTGATTCACTTTATTCGCTTGAATCGCTGGGTATCATAGAATTAACGGTGGACCAATTACACTGTGGAACAAATTCAGGTTAGCAAAAGTTAAGTCGATTCTGAGAGTGAGGGGTGAAAATAGAGGCTAAATTAGAAGACCCGTATCGCGGCGTTTGTTTATGTTAGTTCGATTTTTTTTTTTTAATCGACCTTCGAACTTTGCTGTCAAATGCCGATTTTCAGCATATTGTTTATATGGTTTTTTGGCTATAACTCGTCGACTAATTGATATTTTTTCAATCCGTAAAAGCCAAATTATTGCTAGAGACCTGTGCAACAACTAAAATTTTTTAAAAAATTGATTTAAAAAATTTTTGTGTTGCTTATGAAGCAAAATATAGGAAAAATAATTTTTTTTTCATGCTTTTTGAAAATATTTTCCACAAAACTAAGTCTTTTTTGCTTTCTGTTTGATCTATAATATGCTTCTCAGTTTCTTCAATACATTTCATTTGATTAGAAAACGATCATAATACAAAACTTGCGTTTTCCAGCTTAATATTAATTTTCTTCTCACTTTTAATGTACCAATTTTGTTCAGTGTTGGTTTTGAAGAAACATTGGAAAAGAAATAATAAAAATATGAAAAAAAAAATATAATGTTAGTTATGAAAAGTTTTAAGTAAAAAAATTAAATAAATTAAATTAATGATTTGGCCAGTTGCCGTTTAGCAGGCGGCTGTGGATCAACATCACCGTTCTCTCTAATATCTTGGTCATCGTCATCATCATCAGAAAGGTGAATAATTTCGTTCAACAGATATTCTGGAATTTCATCTTTGTCTTCCCCTTCTTCCTCTTTCTCCTCGTCTTCCTCTTCTTCAAAAGTGTTTTTATACCACCAACAAATTTCAGCGAGTATTGCATCTGGAGATTTCTTTCCTCTGTACCTGAAACGAAAATAGTTTTCAATCGTTAACATGTTTAAATTGTGCACTCTGACAAAGATATAAGAAAAATCTAGGAATTCAAAATATGCACACTCTATAGTTACCTTATTTCAAATGGAAGCGCAGTTTGGTGATAACGTACGCCTTGCTCATCAGATTCAGTTGGCAACTGTTGAGTTAGTTGATCAAGATGCTGATGCAAGAGATGAATTTTGTACGACATACCTCATAGAAATAATTATACATATGTGCATAAATATTTGCTTGCATTTTTTCTCCACCTAGAATAGTACAGTATTTTTAGGTAGGTATGGAATTTGTTTTTGTTATTCGATGTTATTGCTTAACAAGTTTTAGTATGCAGTTCGTAATGCATTTAATGTACCGTCATATGAAAAATGTGACGGTGCATTGAATGATCAGTAGTAAAGAATTATATGTGCATAACGCATTTAGTTGGTGTTTGGTTGCTTTATTGATAGCTTTAAGTGCTCGCATTGGAAATAATTGTTACGAAATATAAGGTAAGCTTTTTTCAATTATAATCAATAAAGTTAATTTAATTATAATGTGTTATATATTGAAAATGCCTAGCGGAACGAGCATTTCTGAATATGACGAGCGAATAATACTGAGAATAAGCGAAAATGGAGCTAAAATGAAAGAAACAGACAAAAGGTTTGATCGCCACAGTAACACAATAACAAATTTTTTAAAATGTCCTAGTAGTTATGGCACAGTTAAGCCGAGTGGTCGGAAAACACACATCGACGCTCGGTGTAAACGTCGAAGGAATGAGCACCGGACAAATAAAAAGTCAAATGGGTCTTAACATAATAAGAAGTACTATAGTTTAAATATTACATGGAAATCCTAAAGTAGCACTTACTTCCAAGACGCGACAACCTAACCTTTTGCCTCGACATATTAACGCATATTTGGCCTTCGCTACCATGTTCCAATTTTTTGATGAGGAATGGCGTAACATTATCTTTAGTGACAAAAAAAGTTCAATTTAGATAGGCCTGATGGTTCGAAGAAGTATTGGCGGCATAGGGATCAATTTCGGCGCACTTGCCACTTGCGTGTCCATAGGGGAGGATTGGTGATGGTCTGGGCTGCATTTTGCTAGGAAGGAAAGACTCCAATGTGTTTTATATGAACAAAAATGAATGCTGAAATGTACGTTTATTTGTTGGACAATGAACTAATATAATTTTCCGGCCAAGTTTGTGGCGATAATTGGACTAATTAGCAGGATAATGCGCCAATACACTGTGCAAAGAGTACAAAGAGTACAAAGGAGTTTTTTACAGTCAGAAATATACCATTAGTGCAATGGCCAGCAATAAGTTCAGACTTAGACCCCATTGAGAATCTCTGGGGAATCCTCTATGGAAGAGTATATAAAGATGGAAGGCAATTTGAGGCAGCTAGGGAGTTTAAAATAGCAAAATAGCAAGAATGGCAAAGTATCAGCCCATCCCACCCAAAATCTTTGATTAATTCTGTGCCATTCCAGCTGAGCCAAGTTATTTAATAAAAGAAAGCATATAAATTACTAATATGAAATTTTATTTAATATATGTTATTATTAAGATCGAAAATAAGGCAAAAAACACATATAATTAAGTTGTGCACATATAATTACTTTCTATGATGAAGTTTTGTATGTTAATTTTTTTATTTAATTTAAAGGACAATTGAATAAAGTCTTTGTTATGTTATGTTACTGTTGTCATAAGTAATATAACTGCAAGAGCAGAATTTTGAAACATTTCTATTTTAGCGCAAAAAAAACGAAAATTAAAAGACATTAGCTTCGGCTGAGTTTCGAGTCTTAGCTGAATCTTTACTTTTGAAATTAGTTCGCTTGTACGAAATAAAAAAAAATCGCTACCTGGTTGAATCGCTACCTGTTTGAAAACAAAAAAGTTGTTTTACTATTTCCTAATTCTTGGAACTTCCCTTTTTAATTACTTCTACCTAAATCGCTATTTATTTAATGGTTTTGGGATTTTTAACGCAAATTATCGACTATGACCCTTTTCTTTTCAAATGAAATTTATTGAAGAAACTGAGAAGCATATTATAGATCAAGCAAAAAGCAAAAAAGACTTAGTTTTGTGGAAAATATTTTCAAAAAGCATGAAAAAAAAAATAATTTTTCCATTACATTTTGCTTCATAAGCACCACAAAAATTTTAGTTGTTGCACAGGTCTCTAGCAATAATTTGGCTTTTACAGATTGAAAAAAATATCAATTAGTCGACGAGTTATAGCCAAAAAACCATATAAACAATATGCTGAATATCGGCATTTGACTGCAAAGTTCGAAGGTCGATAAAAAAAAAAATTCGAATATAAACAAACGCCGCGATACGGGTCTTCTAATTTAGCCTCTATTTTCACCCCTCAGTCTCAGAATCGACCTAACTTTTGCTAACCTGAATTTGTTCCACAGTGTTATTTTATTCGTCGCCCAATCACTTATCTGTGTACTCAGGATTACATAAAAATATTCAAAAAACACTTGGAAGGGCAACGGCAAAAATACATCAATGATAAAAAAAAACAAAAAATCAATATCAATCGAAATTTATTCATTCATGCTTTGCGTTCAAAACTCGCGTGCTCCTAAATGTCATTTTTAATCACTTCATTTTCTCAGCAGATATAATCAATAGTTTCAACAACAACAACAACAACTACAATTATTTATGCACATTCTTAACAGCGCAGATTTAAGCCTGACATTAGAATTTAACTCCAACTCTTAGCTCAATTTAACTCATGGTTGTATTAAGCTACTCTTAATTATTAAGTATAATATTGCATTTCAATAAGAACAGCTAATTTTTTTCTTTTTAAATTCAAATTTCCAACAGATATTACAGAGAATATACTGTGAAAACCAGCATTTTCTAGCATGTGGGTGTTGAAGCTATTATTTCTAGTTCCACGAACTTTTGCTGCTAAAGTTAAAGGTTCGCACAAACTCTAAGAAATCCAATGAAAATGTAAAACTAGACTAGATTTTATATAACTGGAATTGCTATACGCTTCAATTGGGTTCTGCCCAATATAATGTTGTATAATATTACAAAATAAAACTATTCATAATTCAATAACTTTATCAATAATTAATTTCCCACGTTATTCTATTAGTTGGAAGTCCAAGAGTTGTTTGCCTTAAATACACGTGTGACTAGAAAAAGCAATAAATTCAAAGTATTCGCTAATAACAGGTTAGATTTCAATTGAGATGGGTTTTTTTTCAAATTTACTTGAAATCAAATAAAAATTGTATACCGGTTAAAATTACCATTCAAAAGATGTGTATATAGATAGACAAAGCCTAAATTAGAGTTTTTAATATATTTCATTAGTACCTGAAGAACTTCCAAGTAAACATATTACGTCTTAAATAAATATTTTTTATTTCACTATTTTTAAAACATTATTTGACTGTTAGCTTAAATACATTATTAGTTTTTTAGTTTGTTATAACAAAGAATAAATTATAGATCATTAAAATAATAATAGTTCAATAATTCTAGTTAATAAAATAAAATTTCTTAGCATTAAGTACTAATAGAGTAATATTCCTCAACTTATGTCTAATTAAGTTATACACAATAAACAACATAAGAATCTAATCCAAATTAATCCATTCATCCAATGGAATTTTGGTAAACAGACGATCCATAAAACTGCGTATAACCAGTGTTAGCTTAGTGCGCAGAGCAGGCTTCATTTCTTTGAGCAGTTCCTGAGCATTCGAATTGATGAAAAGATTCAAGGCGGCTTCTAAAGTGTAGGAAAAATAAGTAAAAATAAGTTAATTTTGTAATAAATATAAGACGTACGTATAACGGAATTTCCATTGGCAATATTGTCAACGCCCATTTGTATTTCCTTCACATTAAAATCCATCTTGACTTGATCGGTGCTCAAATAGGTGCGACCATCTTCACCTTCTTGAGCATTTGCTTTGAAGTAAATTTTGGCCTTGACACCCTCTGGGATGAAAAAATCAAAAAGCAGGCAATATTTGTAGTATAGATGGTATATTGTATGGAGTATATATTAATTTGCTTAGATAATCAGCTGTTTATCTTATTTTACTCACCATATTCACCCCAATAATCACCAGCTCCAGAGGCTTTTACTAAAATAAGCACACCTGTGGAACGGTATTGTGCCTTGACCTTGATGCGTGGTATTTCGCAAGTCATTTGGAATTGTAACGTTTCCAAATCCGAGCTGATAGAAAAATAAGAAAAGGATTGAGAGAAATATATTTCAAAAACTAGGAAAATATTTCTCAGTAGTGAACATTATTTATTTTAAAAAAGAATAACTGATTTTTTTTATAAACAGCCCGTTAAAGGTATAAATATTAGAGCCCTGCATGCGTATGCAATTCGCCACACTGGTTGTATAAAAACGAAAAATTTGCTATTTAATAATTTTGCATATTTTTGCTTTCACCGAGAATTGAACACACTACGCTTTGATCCATAGTCATAGTCATAGTCATGATCATAGTCAACTGTGCTACCGGACTACCTACTCTGCTTTTAAATAAATCAAACAAACTTGCCAATACCTCCCTTTGAGAGCGCAGTTCATTATCACCAATCAACGATAAGGGAGTGAAAGTACCACTACCTAGTCATGAAGAGGTTCGAGTTGCTATCCAACGACTCAAAAACAATAAAGCAGCGGGTGCTGACGGCCTGTCAGCTGAATTGTTTAAAACCGGCGGCGATGAATTGATAAGGCGCATGCATCAGCTCATCAGCAAAACGATTGCAATCTGAGCGTACTTTGCCCTATACATTGGGTCTCCAATATTATGCGCCAATTAACGAAATATCAGTCTTATTTCCATCGCATATAAGGTTCTCTCAAGCTTACTGGATGAAAGATTAAAGCTGATTTCAAAAACACTGATTGGACCTTATCAGTGTGGCTTTCGACCTGCAAAGTTCTTCATAGGCCAGATTTTGACGCTACGACAAATCCTGGAGAAAACCCACGAAAATCAAATTGACACACACCATCTCTTTGTCGATTTTAAAGCTGCGTTCGATAGCCCGAGAAGGGATTGCCTATAAGCTACAATGTCTGAGTACGGTATACCTGCAAAGGTGATGAGACTTTGCAGAATGACGTTGAGCAACACACGCAGCTCCGTCAAGATAGAAAATGACTACTCCGAAATCTTCAATACCGAAAGAGGTTCTTGCGATCTCTTCAACATCATCATGGAGGGGATCGTACGAAAGGCCGGTGTGCATTGTAATGGCACCATTTTCTACAAAGGTGTCCAGCTCCTTGCGTACGCTGATTATATTGATATTGTCGGTAGAACCAAGAGAGATGTTACCGCTGCTTTCACCGCTATCGAAAAGGAATCAGCCAAAGTGGGTTTGACGATAAATGAGGGTAAAACAAAGTATATGCTGTCTACAAGCAAGGAAGCACGGCGTCTAGACTCCTACGTTTCACCCGACAGCTATAACTTTGAAGTAGTCAAGGAGTTTGTATACCTTAGCACCGCCATTAATAACAACAATGAAGTCAGCCTGGAGATATAGTGAAGAACAATAATTGCTAATAGGTGCTACTACAGGCTCAGTAAGCAACTAAGTTCCAGAGCCCTTTCTCGATCGACAAAAGTAATACTCTACAAGACGCTCTTTCTACCTGTGCTGCGTTATGGCGCTGAGGCATGGGTAGTTTCGCAAACTGATGCAGCCACTCTGAGGGTGTTCGAGAGAAAAGTACTTCGCAAAATCTTCGGTCCTGTTCGAGTCGGCGATGATTATCGCGTCCGAATGAACCACGAGCTGTATGAGCTCTACGAAGACATTGACTAAGTTCGGCGTATAACTGTGCAGCGACTACGTTGGACGACGAAGCTCCAGGGAAAAAGGTACTCGAGGCGAGGGTCGTTGGTCAACGACGACGAGGGAGGCTATGACTCCGATGGATTGACCAGGCCGAGGAAGCCCTAACTGCACTTGGTGTGATTTATTCAACAACCTGGTACGTGCTGTACTTTCTGAAATAGAATGGTTAAAAGAAATAGAAAGGTACAGGTTGTATTTGATTAAAACTGGTACTATAAAGAGGGCAAATAGTAAGCCTCCTAGATCAGTCTTAACTTTTAAAAGATTTGAACCAAAAAAATGAGATGTTACAAAAAATGTTTATTGATTCAATGCTATTTATTGATAAGTAAATGAAATAGTACTAAAAAAATGTCACTGTTCTGTTTTTTTGAGAGGTATAGAATTTTACTTTCCATGCGCATGCGTAACCTTGATTAAATTTTGCGTCATCAAGAAGAGAAAAAAAAAAAGCTTGACAAGTTGGCTAGCTTCCACCAACTGAGGTCAATTATGATGTTCTAACAATTAATTTCACTTCAAATTACAAATGAAATAAAACTTACCTTGGAATAAAAACAACCTTGAAAACCGACAAAAAAATGCGCGCCTATGTATGCATGTAGATACAATAAACAGCAACAACTCAGAAAAAATCATTATAGTTTGAGTTGCTATAATGCAATTTGTACGATAGGCAACACGCGACAAAAGCTTAAGAACAGACTTTAAGAGCTGAATGCAACAACAAAAACATCATCATCATCATTATTATTATCAACATCAAGAAATCGTAATCATCTAAAATATTTTGAGACACGTATCGTCGTCACGTAAGCAGCACCACAACACCAAATCAAAGTCAAACCTGCAAAACTTGTCCACGATAAAGGCCAATACCATGCTATTGGCCTAAAGCATGCATCCAAATTTACCCGGTTGCATGCTGTGTTGGTGGCAAGAATTATTTGCCGGCTGGCAAGCGTTTAACGCATGTGACATACAGACATGCATAAATGACGTTAACCCAGTTCTTCGTTAGTCAAGCTACACCTGAGAACACATTTAAGTTGGTAGTACTAAAAGAGCAAAAAGGGGGAGGGGGAGAAATTAAAATTGGGCGGTCGCAAGGTAGCAGCAATGCCATATTTTTTTTGTGGAACTAGACTATATACAGCCAAAAAACTCGGGTATCCAAAATAATTAATTTTGTTAAGATCTTCTATATTCGGACCTACTTAAATTTTAAACTGAAATTTATATTCAAACTATCAGATTGTACGAAATGGGTTGCAAGCAGATTGAATTGATAAATAAGTGGAATCTATTTCTTAGAATCCCCAAATCAAACAACATCGAAACAAAGAATATTAATTAAAACTTTCTCGAAAAAATAAACTGCATGTGTTTTCTTTAAAGTCTTATAGCCAACAAATTACATTATTATTTTATGTTGACAACATTCAAATTTTTCAAATACTTTAGCAACAACCATCTTTTGAGTATTCTCGGCACATGCCTTAGAGTTTTAAAATTTCTATCACGAAGTTACACTTACCGCACGTTTGTCACTGTTATATTGCTCACTCCATAGGCTTGAATGTTGCGGAAGAGTGCACGATAGCCATCGGGACCACTGCCCAAAACTATGCCAATTTCATCGATGGTCACCGGTTCAATCTGACAAATGATTCGGATAAGTATTTCATATAGAGTTACCTTTAGTTACAGTTGCTTACCTCATAGATCTCCAGATCCGGAATGCCCTGACGCAGGTATTGTACTAATCTGTTTCCACTCTCGCGTAAACATTGATTAATCAGCTCCTCATCTCGCGGACATTGTTGCAGATAATAAGCTGCAAGTGTTAAAAATGTATTCAAATTTTGAAAAAAGAATTCTACAATATTTTCTAAAAAACAACAAAACTATAATAAAATAGTTTATATTGCTCCTTTTCAAGCAAAAATTAAAAGGAAAACTGTTAAAAATAATTCAAAATACTGCTTAAATCTAATTAATAATGTGAATTTTTAGTAAAATTTTTTGAAGTGAAAACTTCTTAAGGCGCATTGAGAACTTTTTTGTAGAGAGATATACAAAACAATAGATTCAAGATATCATTACGCTGTTAGCGATATCATCACGCTTTTAGCTGTTGCATTTCTGTTACATTGTACAGCATTGCTTATGCCGTGATTAGGCTACGCAAACATGTTTGAATAGCCTTTTTTTTTACTACCGAGGCGAATACTAACCGATTACCGAACCAATTAGCGAACACCGAAGCGATTACCGACCAATTGCCGATTGCCGAAACGATTACCAACAAATAACTGAACCAATTACCGATTACCGAAGCGATAACCAAGCGATTACCGAAGTGATTTTCAACTGATTACCGTTTACCGAAGTGATTACCAATCGATTACCGATTACCAAAGCGATAACCAACAGATTACCGAAGTGATTACCAACCCATTAATGATTACCAAAGCGATTAACAACCGATTACCTTACCAATTAGTGATAACCTTAGCGATAACCAACCGACTACCGAATCGATTACAAACCCATTACCGATTATTGAGGCGATTACCAACCCATGGTTAGAGTAAGATATCTCCATTCGCCATATAAAGTGTTATACAAATTAAGAGTTTCTCGTGCAAATTTTCCAAATTTGTCACCATCGATTAGGTGTCGGGACTTTATAGCATTTAAAATTTTCCTAAAGCGACTAAGTAGATCTCCATCAAGTTTCCTAATGTTTTTTGTTGTTTCCATATTTTAAAAATAACGCCGAGCAGTGTTGCCGTCATTGCTGTTTCCCGAGCCTTTTTTTCGAAAAATCCACTCGTAGCCCAATTACATCCCTGTATTCGTTTTGAATTCTTTGTTTTTCTGTTTTTTCTGAATTCTTCCGTTATTTTTGCTTGTTCCTTCTTGTTTTTTGATTTGAAATCAAATGTGGAATTTTTAAAATTCTCAAATTTTATGTCGTAAGCTATGTGCAGACAATGTTCCATGAACCTAATTCTAGCATGAAGACAATGTTATAGAATGTACAAACTTATGCTTAGTGCATAAGTAAATTATGAAAACACAATACATATCAGGAAACATCGTAATTTTTTCTTCAAATGACAAGTTTGTTCAACGTCCGGCAAAGACCGGCAGAATATCATATATGGATGTAAAGAGGATACTCCAAGGATTTATTTTATGCATGTCATTCACGAATCTTTTGGAATCTTTACTTTTTATCCTTACCTAAATCTCAAAAATCGTTAAAAATAAGGGTTAACTGATCATAGCTATTGTGGTCAAACAGTAAACGATTTGAAAATTTTAGTGATTTTTATCACTAGAGCTTACAATAATACCCTTGTTCAAGGAAAAAACAACAATCAAATATCTTGAATCGTTTATTTACCGGAACATTTCAAATTTGAAAAAAATTCTGAATGTGAAAAATTTACGCAAAGAACAAAAAAGTTAAAATTTTTGACCCATATATCTAAAGAAGTGTTAAAATTACGGACACACGAGAGAAGCGAAGCTTTTTCGCAGTTACATAGATTTGATAGCTTAATAATTTCTTTTTATGAATAACTTTTAAATTCATAAATTCAAAAATTTAAAATAGCATAAAATAAATTACATTTATACAGAAAACATATTTACTGCTTATTTTTTTATTGTTGAATTTCAAATTTCCACGCCAATTACATATACGGGCATATAATGCCAGCGACTCTCCATTTTAACTCTCCACACATGGTTGTGAACTTGGCTGCACTGAACAAATTTTTCCCTTCAACAGCGTACTATCTAGCGAAAAAATCTGTCGAAAATTGTTCAGATTTCACTCCAAGCAAATCACAGAACGAGTAGTAAAAAGCTTCGCTTCAAAAATATATATTAAAGAACGCACACGAAACAGAATTTAACAAACATTTTAGATACCTTGCCGATGTCATGCATGCGTTTGTTAATTCCATATTTATTGATATCATCTATTTTTTTGATACTTAAAAACGCACTTTTCAACGCACTTGTGGGCATTGCTAATTTTTCTCGTACCAACAACACCACAAACGCATTCACAATACAAACACACCGATGCTGGAGACACCTTGTGGCAAATAAAAGCAAATTTTTGTTAGTTGTAGCATAGCAAATACACAATCCTCTATCTATTGATAGATGGTGACGATATACTGCAGCATAGCTTCTGTTATAATAAACATTGAATTAACCACTGTTTGTAACAAGGTTTTGTGGCCTGGTGGATAGTGTATTGAACTCTCATTTAATAAGAGGACACGTGTTCGATCCCCACGGGCGGGCCAACAAATATGTTTAGTACTTAATATTAAAGTATTAAATTTTGCGCTAGCAACAAAGAAACCATGAAATTTCCAAGAAAAAAAATCTGTCGAAAATTTTTGCAGATTTCACTCTACGCAGAACGAGGAGTAAAAGTTTCGCTTCAAAAACGACCACGAATACTTTACAAATTCGTTCAAGTTTGACTTAGAATAAAAAAAAAAAGTTTAAAATTTTCAATTTTGTATTTTATAGTTTCGAGCGCTCAAACGGCAAATGGCGACACTGTGCGGCGATCGAAATATCAGATATTAAAATTAAAAATTAAAAATTAAAACCACAAAAGTTATTTTACAAATTATTTTATTTTTTCTTGAATTGCTGAAACTTTCAGTGTTGCCGTTGAACAAAAATGCCTTTTGCAAAAGGGTAATAATAATAGTATTTATTATTTTTTATTTATTATTCCCGAAAATCCCGGGATTAATCGACGAGAATCCCGGGATTTTCAGCACTTCAAATAGTCCGGGAGTCATCATTTGCCATCCCTAGTCACAATCCACTTAACAAAAACAGCAATTTCATTATTTTTTTGAGCTTCAAATTTTGTTTTGAAATTAAAACAATAAAATACAACAAAAATACGACAGTCGCATACCGAGGTGCTCACAGTTTCAAAAATTAACAAATGCTATAAATACGTTTTGTAAATATGCCTTTAAACTGTGAATAGCCGAAATGAAAATGTGTGTATGCCAGTGTTGAGAACTTAATTTTTTTGGTCACATCTGGTCACGCAAAAAAACAAAACAAGTATTCGCAAGTTAAGCTTTTTGTTGCCATAGAATTTTTTTATAGTTGAGACACTTAGAAATAAGTTCTACACCTGTATTGGTTTTCGACCGGTGTCAAAGTTCAACGAATGTTAAATTATTGTTAACTAATTGCTTTCTTCGCTGTTTATATTTGATTATATTATAGTTAAAATAGTAGTAAACAAAAAATTAATCATTAAGCTCCAACTTGTGATCATTAATTTGAAAGTTTTTTTTTTTTTGCCTTAAGTTGAAAAATTTAAAATAATTGTTTGCTAGAAATTAATTTCAATTTTATTTAAAGTTAGTTTTTAAATATTTGCATGGTGTAATTTTTTGAAGTTTTTTGTGCTTATTCTGTTTTTTTTTTTGCCTCAGCTGTCTTCGCAGAACTTTAACAATTAATTTATAGTAACAATTAATCTATGTATGTTCAAAAGCTGTTTGATGTTAAGTTGAGTAAACATCAAAGTTAATTGGTTGATTTGTTCTATGGTGTTTTTTTTTTGTTTTTTTTTAATTAAATTGTGGCTAATAATTAGCTGGAATACCCAGCGCCGCCCGGGGGTGTGTAAAATTTGTGGAACGTGATACAATCAACAATCCACAACCATCAACCAATCTCAACCATAAATTTTTTTTGTCAGTAATAAAATTTTGAATTTTATGACAAAAGCTTCAGCGTTTATAAAACAGAGGACTTTTAAGCCAAACATACTTAGATATCAATTTAACGGGCCAAATTGTCTACGATTTGAAGTTTATTAGATTAAATCTAAACATCTAGAATGTTTAAAGCATAATCGAAATAGGAACTTTCACCCTTATACAGGGTGTCCCGCAATTGAGTGCAACTATTTATGGAGCTGAAAGATTATGTCGAGTTGAGCAAAAAATCGTATGAGTGGGGGGGAGGGAGTCAATTTTAACGTTTTTAGGAGCTACAGAATTAATTAATATTTGACGACTTTGATCCACGTTATTATTTCTGGCAGAAAAACTAACCAAGATAAGACTTATGTTGATAGCTCATAGCAAAGGCAATAAAATCACCTTTCTAACAATATGTCAACAAAACCCAACGACTTAAACGTTACCGAGCTGTGATCGTGTGAAGATGAAATCAACCGGTTGAAACTACCAAAGTTCAACTTTGAGTGAAATTTATTCTTTACAAGAAAAACTTACAAGAAAGAAAGGATTTACAAATTATAACTCTTTTAGAATGCAACAGGGATTTACTAAATATAACTATTTTATTTGCGAGTGGAGGATTAGGGTTCTGCCTCCCCCTGTAACATGAAAACCTAGGGTGACCCGAAAATTCTGACTTCAGATTCGGATTCAACGGACCCAAAACCTTTAAAAACCGTTGAGAAACCCTTTGGGATTTTCAAAAACTTCAACATTGTTGAACAGTGTTATTATTACAAATTTCTTCGACTATCAAAAAAAAACCATAGTTTTTTCACGACTTTCGACACTATCGCTGGCAGAATTGACAGTCATACTATCGATACTTTTACAGACTTTTTATATTGTTATATATTATAACATATAAATATAATATTTCGGTTTCAAACAAGGTGGTTAAAAAAATGTAAAAAATTCGCTTTTTACTAGCTCTACATTTTCACCGTTTTGATCAATGCATTCTCCACCATTGCGTTTTAGAGTTAAAAAATCCCCGAAAAAAATACGGCGAAAATTTTGCCAGCTGGCAATTCTGCTAGGGATATTTTAATTTTTCGCGCTTGTCATCTTGTGACCATTATTTATTTAGTTTTTCATTGATTGGTATTGATAAATAACTTGAAGGTCAAGTTAAGTAAAAGTTTCTAAGTTGAGTATTAAAAAAGAAAACTTTTTCTATCTATAAAATTTACTTTTTTTTACGTAGATTAGCTACTTTAAATTTATTAATTTATATTACACATGCCTGTAGAAAACAATCTTATATTGGTAATAATGATGTTGCGTATTTTTTTATGAAATTCGACAGAAAATCGTTTTTAAAACTATCGAAGTCAAGAGACCTTAGAATTGAGACCAAAGCTGTAGATTTTATTCTATGAAAAATCATTTCGCTAATAATTAAAAAGATCTCCTTTTTTTCTCAACTCATAACTTACGATTTTGCGCCCATATGCAGCTTAATGTTGACAGCAATAGAACGAAACTGAATTTTAACACGTTAACGCTCATTTTTAAAAGTAAGAGTGTTTAATTTCTAGGGTTCTTTTTTTTACAACTCTTTTGCACACTACTTTTATTTTCTTAAATCTATTCGAATATAAGTTTATCTGCTATTATCACAATAAATTAACGCTTCTTTAAGCGGCTACGGGCGAAAGTAACGCAACGCAGTCTTTGAAATATTTCACACACAAATGGCAATGAATTCAAAATTTCACTTTAAACTGTCGTTCAGTTTATATGCAGGAACAAGATATATTAACGATTCGTTAAGTTATTTAATTGGGTCAACGAGCAGAACCTTCTGTGTACTTATTTTTTATATGACGTGAGCTCTTCACTTAATTTCTTTAACGAATTTCTTGCAACTTTCACGAGGTCTTGGTCACAAATGGCTACAAAATTCCGTTGACTGAAGTATTTTAACCCAATAGTTGCGGATGGATTTTGATGGTAGCCTTGCTGAGGAGTGAAGCAACAGCATGAACAGAAGTAGGAAAACTTTACTCTATGCTAAAGAGAGAAGAAAGAAAAAGTAGAGAAGAAAACAAAGAAAGATGCGTGACCACTTTGAAAGCATGTCGTCGTACCTATAAAATAATAATGAAGTCTTCATAAGAAAGCAACAATAAGAACAACAACAATGAGGGCTTTTGTGAAGTGAACTAACAAAGAATCAACATTTTCATGTTTGTCATCATCATCATCATCATCATCATCATCATCTTCATCATCATTATCATCACCGTTGCATACCTTGGAATCACCTGTTCGTCAGCGTAAAGTTGTTGTTTGAAGAACTGCCAGAGTAGTAACAAAGGAGATACCGTAAAGTTTAATCATTGGGTTTAATTGCGTTTGAAAAGAACTAAAAATGTTTTTTATATGGTGTCTTTTTTTGTGATAAGCACAAACTCTTCACGCATTAGAAAGTGAAAAAAGGAGTAAAAATTGAACCTTGAACTTTTGAAAATCATAAAAAAATATATGTATAAAATCATAGTGTTTCATTTTAACCCTCTTTGGTTAAGAACGACACTTTAAGTGTCACCAGATTTCTTTTCCAACAAAACGGAACAAAAGCAAAATTTTTATGGAAAAAAATGAGATTTTTAATAAGTTACCGGAACAATTGCACATGACTATAGATATTTAAAAAAAATGCTTTTATTTAAAAAATATTTGACAAGCTTTATCCTTATTTTAAATTCAAGTTAAGTATGTTCATCACCTTATATATTAAAGAAACTTATTGTGAAGTAAAAAACGTGCAGGTTCTTAACCCATTAAGACCGGCTCTCAAGCCCGTGGGCGCAAAAGGTTAGAACTTATTGTGTGGAGTTCTTGAGTCAATCATAGTGCGATCCTTTTTTATTAGACAAGCGAAGGGGCCTTTTTGGACCCTTAGGACGCAATGTGCTATATATTAGTACTGGAAATGTTGTGTTGTATAGAACAAAACATTCTGGAAAATAAATATGAAATTAATGTTACAAACAATACTAATTGGGTACTCACATAAGCCTAAAAGAGCGAAAAAACACCACGGTGCCCTGTGGCCTGGTAAGCTATGGTATGGTGCGAAAATTTTTATAGAATAAAGAAGACTACTATTGGGGGTTGGAATTAATTTTAAAGGTTTTTTTTCGGTTTTTGAGCATTTATTTAGAAACAACGGTACAATGTATATTATTCAAAGTATTGTCCATCGTTAGCTACAACATTTTCCCATCTTTCTGGCAGCATATGGATTCCGCGCCGGAAGAACGACTCGTCTTTTGAGGCAATCCACGAATCGACCCATTTTTTGGTATCCTCGTAAGAAGTGAAGCGCTGCTCAGCCAAGCCATGCGTCATCGATCTGAATAGGTGGTAGTCGGAAGGGGCTATGTCTGGGCTATAAGGCGGGTGGGGTAGCACATCCCAATTCAGCGCCTCCAACGTTTCCTTGACGGTTCTTGCAACATGTGGCCGTGCGTTGTCATGTTGAAAAACCACTTTGTCGTGTCTTTTGCCATATTCCGGCCGTTTAACCTTTAATGCTCGGCTCAATTGCATCAATTGTTGTTGGTAGCGTTCCCCAGTGATGGTTTCGTTAGGTTTTAGCAGCTCATAGTACACGACACCCTTCTGATCCCACCAAATACACAGCATAAGCTTGGCGCCATGAATATTCGGCTTGGCCGTCGATGTTGATGCATGGCCGGGTGGTCCCCACGATTTTTTTCGCTTAGGATTATCGTAATGGATCCACTTTTCATCGCCAGTGACAATACGATGCAAAAAACTCTTCCTTTTATGCCGTTGAAGCAGTTGTTCGCACATGCAAAATCGCCGTTCAACGTCTCTCGGCTTCAACTCGTACGGCACCCAATTTCCTTGCTTTTGAATCATTCCCATGGCCTTCAGGCGTTTGCCGACCGTTGATAAGTCGACTCCCAATGATTCTGACAATTCTTGAAGGGTTTGACACGGGTCTTCATCGAGCAAAGCCTCCAATTCCTCATCTTCAAACTTTTTCGGCTGGCCCGGACGCTCTTTGTCTTCCGTATCAAAATCACCTCTTTTAAACCGACGGAACCAGTACTCACAAGTAGAAATCGATGGAGCATAGTCCCCGTAAGCCTCAGTAAGCGTGCGTTGTGCTTCAACCGCTTTTTTCTTCAAATGGAAGCACAAAAGTAAACCTTCCCGCAAATTGCGTTTTGTTGGAACGAAAGTCGACATGTTCACAGAGAAAAAAATATATGTTGTTTACACTTCAGTGGAATGACACATACTGAAAAATTAAGCTTAGACAATGTGCTTTGAAATGAATATAGTCACAGGTGTGCCCGATGCGATCTATTGATAGTTACGCCATCTCTTAGAAAACCTTTAAAACTAATTCCAACCCCCAATATTAGTATCGATCCTCATCCCCATTTTTATACCCCAACGCGTACTGCGTAAGGGGTATATTAACTTTGCCAATCCGTTTGTAACACCAATAAGGAGGCGTGGCAGGTATAGAAAAGTATATATAGTTTTGATCAGCATTACCTCCTGAGTCAAATTCCGTCTATCTGTCCGTCTTTCGGCACGATTACAGCCGTAATTTTAAGGCTATCGTGATGAAATTCAAAATATATGCTTTTTTTAAAAAAAAACATGAAGATTAAGTTCGAAAATGAGCCAAATCGGATGAAGACCATGCCTACCTCCCATACAGAGTGACTTCATTTTTACTGTAAAATCTCTAAAAAATTCACAAAAATTAAAGAAATGCCTTGAAATTTGGCATGTAAGCTTTGCCAATCTTCAATCTTAATCCTGGTTATGAAATCGGATGAAAACCACGCCTACCTCCCATACAAAGTGGCTTTATATTAACCGTAAAATCTTAAAAAACTGCTCAAATTAAAGAAAGGTCTTGAAAGTTTCCACATAGGCTTTGATATTTCATGAAGACCATTACTATGATATTTGACAAAATCGGATGAAAACCACGCCCACTTCCCATACAAAGTTGCTTTATTTTAAACGTAAAATCTCTTAAAAAAACATAAGAAATGTCTTGAAATCTTGCACATTAACTTTGATATATAATATGAACCATCTTTATGATATATGACAAAATCGGATCAAAACCGCGCCATCCAAAGTGACGTCATCAAAATAGGAAAACTTTCGTTAGTATATAAAACTGAATGTCATCGTGTATGTCGTGGCTAAAGACTTCGAATATACTTCAATATGGCCGCGGGGGGGGTATTTTAGCTTCGGTACGCTGCCGAAGCTTCATCCTTACTAGTTTTTTTTTTTTTTTTTTTTATATACCATATGGTATATTTTAAAATATTAAAAAAAAAATTTTTTTTTTGTAAATTGGAAATTCACAATTTTTGACTTCGGAAAAGGATAGGTAGACGACATCTTATGACAAAACATATCAAGAGCTTAAAAAAATTTCATCCATCTGCTTCTCAATGCAATCCGAATCTAATGTAAGCTATGACTTTAAAAATATGTCTTTTCGTAGTGCGTTTTCGCACCTGTAGGGCTTAATAGCTTAAGTTAAATATGATTTGAAGGCATGAAATTCAATACAAGCTGAAATGAAATTATATATTAAAAATAGTTCTTTTTTATGTATCAAACCATTTCAGTTCAAGTCAGTGGAAATAGTTCAAAACTGCAAAAACTTGAGTTAAATAACTTTTTAAAAGGATTTAAGTTTAAATTCTTCTGGTGTTTTAACTCAAAACATGCAATTTTTGCTATTTTGAAAAAAAAAATTTACAAAATTGGGTTGCAGGATTATCTGCAATAACTGCAAAACTAGATGTTTCGGAATATTATTTTTTGATTTATATTGAAAGCTTACACTTGCAATTGCTCAAAACTACAGTTTTTGAGTTAAGCTTTTTTTAACTTATATTCACCAAATTGAAGAAAATTTTTTTAACATCTAAGAAAATTTTCTTTTAAATCTCCAGTGTCTAAAATAGTACTTTGACGAGTTATCCAAGGTTATTCAAGTTATCCAAAAGATTCTCTTATGCTAATCTTTAGCAAATGAAACGTCTATCTAGTAAGAGCTCTTTTAAAGAGAATTTTCTAACTTTTATATTAAAATTTACTTTAAAATTTTCTTGATGTTAGTGACCAATTAAATAAAAACTCTAGAAATATTATTTCAAAGAGGAAAGTGGAAACAATAAAACCTTAAACATATTCTATTTCGATTGTATTCTTTATATGCGCAATTCGGCCGAAAGAACCACAATGAACAAAAAATTTAAAGTTATAAAAAACGTATTATTTTATGTTATTATCTTCGAGTAAGATTTAAATTTTATAAATTTAAGCAATTTACACACAATATCAGTTTTCTTTTTAGTAAATGTTTAGTAAATCATTCCTGTAAACGTTTCCGTTTTAGTCAAAATGGAAGGTAATAATTAAATGATTGAGGCGAGGAGAGAACAATATATTTAATTTGTCTTTTAATTACTTATTTACAAAGTTACTTAATTACCCAATTACTTAATTACTCAATTAAATCATAATAGAAAAAAATGTCACGTTCAAAATGTCACATATTGACTTACTTAGACACTTCTTTTTGGAATTAATTAAGCCTCAATTCCAATTCCTTGGAATTAGAAATTGATAATTGGTCATCTTAATTCCTCAGGAATGGTATTGGAAAAAATGGCCAATTCCCTTACAGGAATTGTAAGTGGTAATTAAACATTTCAATTTCTCAGGAATGGAGTTGGAAAAAAATCGTCAAATCCATTACAGGAATTGTAATTGGTAATTGAACATCTCAATTTTTCAGGAATTAAAACTTCCAATTGTATTACAGAAATTATAATTGAAGGTTACTGAAATTGTAATTGGATTACAGTAATCTCCAACACAGTAACCTCAAATAACAATTGTAATTCCATTACAGGAATCCCATTATAGGAATTATAATTGGAGGTTACTATGTTTGTAATTGGATTACAGTAACCACCAATTATAATTCCTGTAATGGAATTGAACATTTCATTTCCTGAGAAATTGAGATGTTCAATTATTTTATCCAATTCCATTCCTGAGGAATTGCAAGGTTCAATTACCTACAACAATTCCAGTAATGGAATCGACAATTTTTTTCAATTCCATTCCTGAGGAATTGAAACGTTCAATTACCAACTACAATTCCTGTAATGAAACCGACCACTTTTTTCCAATTCCATTCCTGAGGAATCGAGATGACCAATTACCAATTTCTAATTCCAAGGAATTGGAATTGAATTGCAATCGAATTGTAATGAATACTTTTCGCCCCAGCTCTGACCTTAGATTATGATTAAAAAAAAAAGTACAGAAGATATTCGAATAAATCAAAATACATTATAAAGTAACATTATTAAAGTAACCTAATATGCATTATAAGATTCTAAAAATAATTGCACCAAAAAATGGTGACAGATTTCGCTGAATTCTGACTATCTATATATGAAAACGAAAACTTCCATTTTTGTTACATTCGAATTGCTTCCCTTTTTTTTTATCTTTTTTTTTTTAACGAGGATTATGACTGCTATAAACTGTGACACTATTTAAAGTGCTACCTAAGAGCTTTAATGTAAACTAAAAAGGTGTGATAGTCGAACATAACGACTTATGGAAATGCACCTATCTAAAAAAATTATAAAAAAAAAATTATACAAATAAAATATCTGCAACAAACCAAGACATTTTCTTTAAGCTGCCTGTGTGTGAAAAAAATATTTCTGAAGAATATAAAAATAATAATTTAAATTTTATGCTATTTTTAAGGGGAGTTTCTCAATGAGAACTAGATAATAACTTTTCATCTAGTGGTCGAAAAACACGGTGATGTTAATGATTTATTTTTTTTGATAAAAGGAAGTTAATGAACACCTTGATTTTCTGGGCAGTTATTTATTGGTTCTTAAAGTATGGAAAATATTTGTCTTGTTGAATAAAAGTGTAATGTGAAGTGTCGATAGGTCGTCAAACATCATGTTGAAAAAAATAGGCAACCAAATCACGTTCATGTCATTAGAAATTGAAATACCAAAAAATTTTAATAATAATTATAATAATTTATAAAATAATAAAATAATAATTTTAATAATATTATATTAATTGAAGCTTTCACGACTTTAATTCACGTTATTGTTTCTATCAGAAAAACTAACTTAAATCACTTTGAAATCACCTTTTAAACGGTATATCAACAAACCCCACCAATTTCGCGTAATAAATGAAATTTTTTTTTTATCAATTTTGAAATTTATTCAATTTTCTTTCCAATGACACAAAAAACATTAACATATCTTAAAAAATGCAAAAGTTGGCTGTACTAAAAAATTTAACTTATTTGAAAATAATGATAAATAATGACTTTACTATTAGTTATGCAGTAGATAATATCATTGTTTTCTAATAAGTATACTTTTTTTTAGTACAGTCAACTTTTTAATTTTTAAAGATATGTTTCTGTTTTTGGAAAAATGAATGTTTTTGGAAACTATCGAAAAATGGAAAAATAAATAATGGAATTTTTTGGTCGAGCTTCATGAGAACCTCTCTTTAAATAAAAAAAAAAATGTTTGCTCTTCTTTCGAATTATAAATTTTTGTCACATAAATAAATGCAAAAGTAGTTGGATCAAATTAAATATATCCATCCCTTAGGCTATGTCGATTTTCCAGTATTTTTAGTGTTAAGCATACAAAGGCTTCTTTTTTTTTTACTTTCAGTCTTAATAGTAAGTTTTATGTTCCCTACCTTTATAATTAAATTGTGTTCATTCGCTGCTTAGGCAACTCAAGTCTACGGTATAAACATGTTATTAATAAAAACAAGCTCAAAAGCGCTCACGTGACGTTCCAATGCCATTGCTGAGCGTTGCACCTTGTGTTGCAGCAAAAACTTGCGTGTAGCGCTGCAGATAAGGTAATAGTTTTTTATTTAATTGTTGTTTTTCTTAATGATGTATGTTATTTATACTTCTTTGATTTCTTTGGTTTTTACAGAGCATGCGCTACACTCAAAATATCAATAAACAAAAAGTAGTTTAAGTACAAGTAATTCTTCAACGGTTATATTTATTAGTGTTCTAAATATTTATCAGACCAATTTGTGTCCGACTTTGCCTAAAAGTCATTGCACTATTAAGAGCTTTTTGCCAAATAAATAAGTGTTAAAGAAATTAAATATTTTCATATAATTTGTAAACGTGCTCTTGAGTATTAATTTTATTGCATTCATTTCGGTTATGCTTGTTGTGCAACATTTTGACTGCTTGTTTATGAACCAACCAAACATTTTTATGGCCATCACTGTAGTTAGTGATCATAACTGAAAGTCATTGCATACTCCTAGGCAGTGCTTTTATGGAACGTGTACAGTAGATGCAAATATTTTTAAACAGCTTTACTTTTAACTCAAAGTGTTTTTTATACAATATTATTGATTAATTTAAAGTTGTTATTGGTAAGTTACCAAAAGGTTTTGGAGAGAAATTATTTTAATTTTTGCGTAGATTTATCCCTTAAGAAACATATCGCCAACAGTTTAATTTAGGTATTTATTTTGAATGAAACATGAGTTAAAATTTTATTGTGCAGTGTTTTTCAAGTTTATTTCTTTGTTTGTTTAATATGTTACTTAACAAAACAACTCAGGCGATAAAACATCCAGATGAAGCCTTGCAATTCCATTGAAGTTTGTTTTTATTTTCTTTAAATATTAACACATTATTGCGTTCGTGATCAGTATTGCCAAGTTTGTGCAATAATCCGAAATTATACAACATTCCTAAGGAACATTAAAATTTGGGAGTGTCATTAAAAAAATTTCAACTTCCTCGGATCTTCTTCAACTTTGCATGTTTTGGAATTTATGCGAATTTATCACATCAAACTGCACGAAAAGAACTAAACTGTAAAAATTGATCAAAAAATGAATTATTGCTATTTTGCCCGGGAACCGTAAGCTCTTTAAAAAATATATTTTATGTAATTTTTTTAAAAGTGTTTTAAGATATCTTGTTATATTATTTAAAGTCAGATAGGTGGACGTACTTTAAAATTGCTCCAATAATAATCAAGTTGTGATAAGAAACAATACATGAACACATAAAAATTTTATAACTTCTCTTATTTTTTAGCAATTAATTCAAAAACAGTTCATGATACAGAAAAAAAATTATGAATAGGTATATAATAGGAAAGATATAGAAAATTTTGATGAAATTACGATTTAATATCTTTAATTCAAGGAGATATCAAAAATCCAAAATTGAAATTCGTCGCACACACTAGATGGAATGAGACAAACTTCAAATTCATTTATTTAAGTCCTGTTAAAGCGATCAAAAGAATTTCTAGGTCTCCGCTAATTATTTCCAAGCAAAATCATATTTTTAATGGTCTTCACTATAGTTTATAGTTTTTTTTTTTCAATATAGACCAATTTTCATTGAGAGATTTGTAAAGTTATTAGTGGTATTCGCTCTTTCGTCTATTAGATGTACTGATTGTAATTGTACCGATAAATACAAGGGAAAGAGTGAGTGACTTCTTCCACAGCAGTGTATCTACTATATGCTACACTGGTGGCAATTGAACGTTTTTTCCTTATTTTAACATTTTCCATTACAGATTCCATTACAGATGGATTTTAAACAGTTCTAATTAGAAAACGATATGATGTGACGAGCTAGCGCGAAAAATTATGGCAAACAAAGGACAAGAAATGGTGCCAAGAATGCTGCCAAGTAATGTCAAAATGATACAATTAACACTTACAACTACATTACAATCATCTTTTGATGTTGAAAAGAAACACATAAAGTGTAACTTCAAAATCTATGGTATTTGTTGTTGCATGTGTATTTAGTGTAATTTTTTGACAGAAGTACACTAGTGTATTCATAAATACACAAAAGAGCGAATACCACTATTGTTATTGCAAATTGAGAAATTAATATATTATTTAGACTTTATCCAAGCTAAGATACGAACCATCAGCAGTACCAGCAACACCAGCAGTGCAGTAAAAATCGGGAAGGACCTCTCCCCCCCATTTGTTACCAAACGAGGTTTCAGACAAGGTGATTCTTTATCGTGCGACTTTTTTAACCTAATAATGGAGAAAATCATTAGAGCTGCTGATCTGAGACAAAGCGGCACAATATTCTATAAGAGTGTTATGCTGCTAGCGTATGCCGATTGTCAACGACACATTAATATTGTATCACCGACTTGCAGCAATATCACTCATACTTTGAAATCGATGGAGTTTTGTGCGTAACGTCGACCGGAAAACGTATAAGAAAATTCGTTCTCCGTTTTTCAATTTAAAATAATATTCAATATATCACAAGACAACTTTTTATAAATCGATTTTAAAAATTTAATAATAAACTGTTTAATTCTCTCTTCTATAAATACCATTTATTTGCCTCACTTTGGTTATCCTTTGACAAGATGATATTGATATCATTGGCCATAACACACGCGAAGTCAGTGCAGCATTCTCCAAATTAGAAAAAGAGTCGAATCGCATGGGTCTTGCAGTAAACGCAGATAAGACGAAATATCTGGTGTCAACAAACAAACAGTCCCAGCGTATTGGCACCCACGTCACTGTTGACAACACCTCCTTCGAGGTTGTGAAGGACTTCGTCTACCTCGGTTCCAGCATTAACTCCACCAACGATATCAGTAGAGAGATAAAACGAAGGATAACTCTTGCCAACAGGTGTTACTTTGGGCTCAGTAGGCAAGGCAATTGAGAGCAGAGCCCTCTCTCGACGAATAAAAGTCACGCTCTATAAGTCACTAATCATGCCCGTCCTGTTATATGCAGCACAAACCTGTACGTTGAGCAGCTCTGATGAAAAGATTTCAGGAGCGTTCGAGAGAAAGATCCTTCGTAAAATCTACGGACCAATCTGCGTCAATGGCGAGTACCGAATACGATGGAACGATGAGCTGTATGAGCTATACGCCGACATCGACATAGTAAAACGCATAAAAATCAAGCGGCGTCGCTGGCTAGGTCATGTTGAGCGGATGGAAGACGACGCTCCAGCGAAGAAAATATTCGATTCGGTACCCAGCGGCGGACAACGCAGAAAAGGACGACCGCATCTCCGTTGGAGAGACCAAGTGGAGGACAACCTGACGAAACTTGGAGCTTCCAACTGGCGCCAGCAAGCTCAAAACAGAAATGGCTGGCGCAATTTCTTACAACAGGCGGAAACCGACTTACGGTTGTAGGCGCCATCTTAGTAAGTAAGTAAGTAAGATACGAACCATATCCTCGACTAGTCTCGCATGCCAGTCAAGCGCACTTTCACAGAGCCTTTGCTCGCGTTAAGAAGTTGAAAGCAAAACGTATTTATGAACTGCTAACAGTTCACTGAAACTGTATTTTATAATTTGGTACACAGTAAGAATTAAATAGTGTCCTCAACAAAATATCGCAGAACTTCCCCATATTATTTACTATGTTAAATTTTTACACCCTTTTCAGAATTTCTCTATATCCATACTATTCAACCTTTAAAATGCATATATGAATGTGGTTTCATAATTTTTTCCTCAAAAAATTAAATAAAATGATTGAGCAATGAAAGAAATGGGAACTTTTGAATAATTGATACGTGTGTATCTTGAAAATAACTCTTAACGATAAGCAAGATTCAAACAGCATTCGTCTTAGTAAGGAATACGTAGTTAGTCTTTTTTTTTCTATAACCGTGGCCGTAACAACCCGTGTTCGGATTTCTTACCTTGACAGCGCTTCGTGTGTTGCTTAACGTCATACTGCAAAGTCTAATCAGCTTTGCAGGTATACCGAACTCAGATATTGTTGCAGATATTGTATAGGTAATCCCTTCTCGGGCTATTGAACGCAGCTTTAAAATCGACAAAGAGATGGTGTGTGTCAATTTGATGATCGTGGGTTTTTTCCCGCACGACTTGCGTTGCAGCTGACTGCAGCGTTTTTCTATATGCGGCGTTTTTTACTGCTGTTGCGATGCGACACACCTGATCGTACCATTGGTTCCGAGGTTGCGGGTGCCGGAAACCAATGACTTCTTCAGCGGAAGAGCGCATGGAGTGGGATATATGCGCCCAAAGTTCGCCGGCGTCATCGGGTCCAGAGGTTGGTTGGTTGAGCTTAACCGAGAGTTGAGCGGAGTAGGCCTCGGCAGTTCGTTGTAATTGCAGCTTAGCGACATCTAGCTTTCATTGCATTCCTGTGCGTATGTTCTTCGCATTGCATAATCGCATGCGGATCTTGGCTGCAACAAGATAATGATCGGAGTCAATGTTGACCCCCCGAAATGTACGCACATCTAGAACACTATAGGCATGCCTTCCGTCGATTACAACATGTCAATTTGGTTTCGCGTTTTTTGATCCGGGGACAGCCAGGTGGCCTTGTGGATGTCGAGGTGCTTAAATCTGGTGCTACTAACTACCATGTTTCGCGCCGCGGTGAAATCGATCAGTCTTAGACTGTTGTTCGTTGAGGTCTCATGAAGACTGAAGTGACCGATAGTGCGGCCAAAGATGTCTTCCCTTCCGACTTTCGCATTAAAATCGCCGAGGACTATTTTCACGACATGGACCGGAATGTGGTCGTATACGTCCTCAAGACTAGCGTAGAAAGCGTCCTTGACGGCTACGTCCTTTTCCTCCGTCGGGGCGTGCGCGCAAATAAGGCTTATGTCGAAAAATTTTGCCTTGATGCGGATCGTGCCTAATCTTTCGTTCACTGGTGTGAACCGGGAAACAAGGTGGCGTAGTTTCCGGCTAACGACGAATCCACATCCGAATTCGTGCTTCTCCGCATGACAGCTATAGTAGATATCGCAGTGTGCTTGTTTAGAGCAGCATTGACCTTTCCATCGCATTTCCTGGATGGCGGTGATGTCAGATTTTATTGTTTTGAGAGCTTCCTCCAGTTGGATAGTGGCACCTTCCCTATAAATCACTGTCCGTTTTTCGTTTGCGGTGGTCGTCAACGTAATTGGGGTTCTTATCCGAGGCTGGTTTAGTTTTCATTGGGCAGTAGTAATGTGGCGGGACCCAAACCCGCACATTTCATGTTTAAGGTCTATGGAGCGACCCGCCTCTCAAATTAGCCGTCAAACTGACAGATGCCAGTTTGCCGTTGCCCAGGGAACACCACTTGGAGGTTTGAGTCGACTTGAGATGATTTCGACATGGATAATGCTGGCCTCGCCAGGTTGAGGCGGTCAGACACGTTGCCATGTGAAGGTTCGCCTCCTGTTCCCCCTGATTTGTATTGATTTTGACAATTTTGGGCATGAGTAAGAGAGCACAGTCCGAAATGCATCTGTCTTCTTTTATTCTACCATGATTCGTAGCTGATTTACACTTATTTTTTATGAGTATACTTTGAGTGCTAAAAAAGCGACTCGCTGCAGTTCTCTGACGTGCTCTGATCTCTGAAGTTCTCTGATTGTATGGTATTGGTCAGCTGAGAATAATTTTTAGAGTACTTTTTTACATAGAATCCGAACCTGAGCACTGAATTGGCTCATCATATCAGGATTTTGAGATATTTGAGGCTATATCTCAACACGAAAAATGGCTATTTTTGAGGTTGGATAAAGCCTGCACAACATTTTTGTGATTATTTTCTAGTTATTTTATCATGAAGTACTATTTGTGCGACAAAAACAAATTTGCACATAAAGCTACTTCGCTAACTGTACCTTTGTGCTTGCGGACGTCATCTTCAAATGGCCATAATGTTTGAAAAAAAAAAATCAGCTCATTTTGAAGGGAACGAAATATTCTTGTTTTATTACTTTATTTTTTCTAAAATGAAATCTTTTAAGTGTGCAAATTTTTTTTTTTTTATGTTTTATGGATTAGCTCAGATTCAAGTTTTAATATCAAGTAATTTTAATTCATGAATTTTATGAATAAACTACAAGTATGGCCACAATTCCATGCATAAAAATTAAACCAAGAAAACGACGCACCACAAACATCTAAAAAATTGAATTAAATTTTAACGAAAGCTTTAGCGATTTAGATACCAACGTGTTAAATATGCAATATCAGTTAAACAGGAAATAAAACCTTAAGCTTTTTATGTAATCTGTCAGATGCACAGTGTATTTAAATTTCTTTTTATCATCGGCTCCATGCTCTACTCTGTTCCTTGAGTACAACCTGTTTGGGCTTGTGTTCTCTTAGGTCAATGCTAAACTGCATCATTTTGTTGCCCTTGATATTTGTTTTTTTTTTTTTTTTTTTTTTATTTGAGCTTTTGAGGTTTACCGCTTGATATGAATTTTAATCTTAAATTTAATAATATATACGAATATATCGGCTAATGTGTTATTATGTCAAGATTTTTGTGAACATGATAAAACGGTGCCCTATGAGTTGTTTGAAAAAAATCTCAAAAACAGGAGGAGAGGTTCGAAAGGAAAAGGGCAATTCTTGAAATTCTAAAGAAACACTAGAGACGTTCATAGAGCAAGTTTTGAAAATATATTCAATATTGTTGTCATGCAAAAAAATTATTTGCCGGTTGAATATATTTGCCTAATTCTACTGCTTAAACCATTATATGTTATATAATATATGAAAACTATACTATACAAAATTTAAGAACACAAAATAACCCAGTTGGCAAAAGTAGGTCTTTAAAACACTGCAAGTACACCTGCTTGGACTTAGTAGCCCTGCATTGCGGCATACTTTTCTATTTTATAATTTATGTTAAATTTTCTAATATAAACGTTTTAAAGAAATCGACAGAAGGCTTATTTTAATGTTTTCTCTGAAGAGGTTTTCTATTTGTACCTGCTGGTTGCTGTGCCGAGCCGAACAGAGAAGGTAAGCTGAAAAACAATGCACATACAATCATATGAATTAAACTCAAAGTGCGTATAGTGCCAGCCAGTCACTTTAAGCTGCCTGCTCGGCTTGCACTATATGTATTATACTTTGAGCTTATTTCATATGATTGTATGTGCAGCGGCGATACCAGAGCTGTTATCAGTGATTATTGAGTATGGATACTTGCATGGGGAAAAAATTCTTAGCTCTACTTTCAAGCCTGCCAAAGGGTAGGCCTAGTAAGACTGCCGACTGGGAAATACTAGTATTTTTTGTTAATACCGGCAAGCTAAAAACATGTTTTCGCCAAGAATTAACATTTTTAATTGAATTCTTTGTATAGAAAGAAGATTAGTATGAAATTTATATATGACTACATTATTGAAACCTTGAACTAATGAATATTTTGTGCAACTAAACAAACTGTGACGACAATTTGCAAAAATAGTTCCAGAACTAAGTGGTACAATATTACCAAATAATAACTATGTTTCTCAAAAATTA
Source organism: Coremacera marginata (assembly GCA_914767935.1). Classification (NCBI taxonomy): domain Eukaryota; kingdom Metazoa; phylum Arthropoda; class Insecta; order Diptera; family Sciomyzidae; genus Coremacera; species Coremacera marginata. The sequence continues at coordinate 10,653,176 of OU612043.1, read as the reverse complement.
CCTACCATCAACAACAATAAGAATCACAGCAAAGTTTGAGTCACAAGCGACTATTATTTCCAAGAATATTTTGTTAGCCAAGCTATTAAAATCGTCATGCTTGCTGCAGCTACTGGTATCTGTCTATATCTGGCAAATCTAAGCGTCCGTACATTGCCTGCCGGTCTAGCTTTTAAAAGAAGCTTTTGTTCTTGATTTTTTTTTTTTGCTATTTTTCTCTATTTTCTTAACAAATTACTAACAATTGTTAACAATTGATTAGCTTAGCTGAATAAAACAAGCAAAATTTGAAATGTAGTTATTCTAAGAAATATCGGCATCATCATCATCATTAATTAGTACTCTTAAAGCTTCAAAGCTTCATTATTGTTGGTGAAAATTGTTTAGATACAATTGTTTAAATTCAATAAAGTCAAATACAATAATAACAACAAAACAATAACAACGTGCTGTTGTCATTACTTTCCGTTGGTTTTGTCACTCAAACCGCTGTCATTAGAATAGAGAATTAACAAGTCATCATTCATCGAAGTACAAAGCTATTAGAATTAAGCTTTTTATGTGAGAATATTAAGCGACAGTAACATGTTCTATCTCTTTGTCAACCTAGCCTGTTGTTAGTTAGCAAAATAATTATAATTGTTTAAATATACCTGATATGAATTCTCTAAGAATGTTCAGAATGGAACATAGAATTGAAGATACGCAATATCCTTCACTTAGACCTTGAACTGCTTTTGGTTGGTAGACTTCGCCAATGCTCAATGAATGACGAATGGTTTACTTCAACGATGAGAAAATGAGGGATGGGAAAATACGTTGAGGCTAATTATAATTGACATTAACGCAATAGTATTACAAAAAAAAGTATTACAAAATAAAAGTATTACAACCACCATAATTACATCACCTTAAGATACAATACATTCAATAAATCGCCCCTCAGCTGTATTGGATTTATTTACTTTTCTATAAATATAAATAATGTGATAAAACGAATAATTTTCGGTTGTTACCAAGTGTGAGCAAAGTAAAATTTCTTTTAATAAAAATTCGGAAAAGTCTATAAAACTTTTTGAATTTTTTCTTGGAAACTGGACTGTGCTGGGGCTGACAATCAAAGTGATACCTTAAAGCTATGAAATAACATTGTTTTTTTTTTTAATTTTTATATTAATTGTAGTATCAAATCATTCATATTTCAATGATTTCATTATATTTCAAAAAGAGATCAATAGGCTACTGATAACTTAAGTAAGACACAAAAATATTCGATTGGAATTTCTGTAAATATCATCTAAAAACAGCAGCGATCGTCGTTTTATATTCAGTAATACTGAGTTTTCGATCATTGGACATAGTCAAACGTAATACTTCACTCAAAAATACAATGAGTGGTGGATTTTTATTATCTGCAAAGTTAGTCTCCATTTAAGTCTCCATTTAGTATCATAGGTCCATAGGCCTATAGGTACATAGGATACAAATTTTGCGGTAAATCTTTTTTCGAGTATTTTAGAAATTTCTTTTCAATAAATCATTTTAAGAGCTCTTTATAAAGGTTAATAAAATAATTAGTTTGCTCTACAAAAGTGAATCTTAAAACTACGGTGAATTTATGAGCTGGTCCTTTTATTTTTTATACTTCAATATTTTTTCTGAACACACCTAACCCCTATCAGTCACTCTTCTGTGGGTCCCCATGCAAAAAACACAAAAACTGGCGATTATAGTTCATATCTCCCCCGCATTGACCCCTAGAGGGGTCAAATATATGAACTGGTCCTATTATTTTTTGCCGTTAAATATTTCTTCTTAACACATCTAACTTCTATCTGCAACCCTTCGTGGGGTCCCCGCACAAAAAGGTCAAAAAAATTCAATTATAGTTCGTATCACTCCAGAACTGACTAATAGAGGGGTTAAATGTATCAGATGTTCCTATTATTTTATGCTCTTCAATATTTCCTTTCAACACACCTACCCCCTATACAAAAAAAAAATACCATTAAAAATATCTTCACTATATATTATTAACACACCTACCCCTATCTGCTACCCTTATGGGGTGCCAATACAAAAAGCTCATAAACAGTCGATTATAGTATATATATATATATATCTCGCCTTCGAAGTGATCCCTAGAGGGGTCAAATATGTGAGCTGACTGCCACCCTGCTGTGGGTCCCCATACAAAAAGCACAAAAACTGTTAATTACAGTTCAAATCTTTCCCGAATTACACCCTAGAGGGGTCAAAAATATGATCTGGTCCTATTATTATTTGCCTATCAATATTTCTACCACTTCTCTGGGATCCACATACATAAAATGAAAAGGTGTCGATTATAGTTCATATCTTTCCCAAATTGGCCACTACAGAGGTCAACTATATGAGCAGGACCTATTATTTTTTGCTCATCACTATATATTCTGAACACACCTATCCTTATCTGTCACCCTTCTGCAGGTCTCCATACAAAAAACACAAAAACTTTCGATTATAGTTCATATCTCTCCCGAATTGACTCCTAGGGGGTCAAACGTATGGCCTGATCCTATTTTTTAACCATTCAATATTTCTTGAGAACATATCTATCTATCTACTACTAGAGTGGAACGAAATGTATGGAAGCAAGAAATCTTCATGAGCTTCATATATTTTTGATAGACTACGCCTAAAAAAATAAATTTCTGCATTTTTAGTTTTTTCATGCAACATAACTTTTGACTGCGCCCGAGGGCTTATGTATTTCATAACCAGATTTCTTCTATTTTTTTTTTTAAATCCATAAAAATTAGGAGCTGAGAATCCATACAAACTTGTCAAGAATTCCCTATGATACCATGTTTGCGCTAGATGATATTCAGGTTTAAAGATCACCGAATTTTGTCATTCGCTTACAGCTCCGCTCCTCTTTGTAGGACAGAAAATATGTTAAGAACAAAATTGTAGATCAGATATAGATTTTCAAATATAGTTTTCAAAAATATATGAAGCCCATGAGGTTAAAAACTCGTTTCACTCTATTCTACTACCCTTCTGGGGGTACCCATACAAAAAAAAAAAAAACAAAAACCCTATAGCGGTTAAATATATGAGTTGGTCCTAATATTTTCTGCCCTTCAATATTTCTTCTGAACACACCAACGCCACTCTTCCGAGGCTTCCCCATTAAAAAAACTCAAAAACTGTCGATTATAGCTCATATCTCTCCTGATTTTTAACTCTTCAACATATATTCTGAACATACTTACCCCCTATGTATTAGCCTTTTAGGGGTCCCCACACAAAAAACACAAAAATAATCACTAACAGCTCATATTCCTCTCGAATTGACCCCTTGAGGGATGAAACGTATGAGTTGGTCTTATTATTTTTTCCTTTCAACATTTCTTCTGAACATGCCTTCCTCTTAATTGTCACCCTTCTGGAGGTCCCCATACAAAAAACACAAAGGCTTTCGATTCGATGATCAAAACTCTTCCGTCCACGTCATATGTGTGTCAGAAACCTGGTTCAATGAAGACATAGAGAACCCGTTCTTGAGCATGCATAATTTCAAATTATATCGTAATAATGGGTCTCATAAGGGGGGTGGAGGGGTAGCAAGTTTTGCAAGGAAAATGTTAATGTCTCAGTTTTAGGGAAATCTAGTGGCTCAGGCGCTGAATATTTAAATGTTGCAATAGCTGACAAAAGAACCAAGGTTTTCGTTTCTTGTGTTTACAGCCCGAACCGAAGCTGTAGTCTAAAACCACTGCTCGATGATATTTCCAGATGTGCCATTGATTTTAATCACTACATCCTCTGTGGTGATTTCAATATTAATAATCTTTTAGCTAATGACAGTCTAAGCAGTGATTACTTAAATTGTTTAGCTGGATTTGGACTAAGTTTAGTCAACAGCACGTTGCCAACAAGATTTTCCAACAACGCCTGCCCCAGTTTGCTTGAGGTCTTCATTGTATCTGATGTGTCGCCAGTACTTCTATTCGATCAGATATCATTTATGTCAGACCGCGATCTAATTTTTTGCACATTTGATATTAATCTTGCCCCCATTGCCTCTGAGACTTGATTCATGTTTCGCAACTTCTGTTTCAAATCTGTTGATGATGGCAAGTTGTACTGGGACTTATCTGAAATGAACTGGACTGATTGTTGGTGTCTTAGCTCAGTTGATGACAAACTAAAATTTTTTTGTTAATAATATCTCAAATCATTTCGAAAGCCCTGTTCCTCTATGTACATTACCCTGGTTTATCACTAATGTCAAGTTAAGCTTAAAAAACCGCAACAAAACCTACAACAGGTGGAAACGAAATCCAACTGAGACCAATTGGAAAATATTTAGACAAGCAAGGAATGAAGCAACTTCGACCGTAAGATTTTCCAACTAAACTTAACCCAAATTTACCATCCAAACAGTTATGGAAGAATCTTAAAAGCATTGGTATTTGCAATAAGGACTTTGAGGCCTGCTATACTGATCCAAATCTGCTGAATGATTATTTCATTGCGAGCTCGTTGAGTGATGAAAATGCCGAAAACATAAATAACATAGTGCCTGCTGTGTTGCAGGCACAGCAACTGGATGTTGCCCGCTGCATTAAAAATATTATATCAATTGCCACTGGTGAAGACGCTGTGTCTATAAAGTTCGTAAAGCTTATCCTGTCCCATGTGATAAGTACCCTAACTTACATTATCAATCATTGCATCACTACATCGCACTTTCCTTCACTTTGGAAAGTGGCTACACTTGTTCCAATTGCTAAAATTGCAAATGCACGTGAGCCTGGTGACTTCAGACCGATAAGTTTGCTATTTGTGAGACTCTTATGGCTGAGCAAATAAATGAGCATATTTAATCTTAAGGCCTTATGTCTGATTTTCAGTCTGGCTTCCGCAAGGGTCATAGTTGCTCAACAGCTGTAGTTATAATCATGGATGACATCAGAGTTTCCTTTGATGATAGTGATTTGGCCTTGCTTTGTCTTCTAGATATCGCTAAGGCTTTTGACACTGTAAGCCATAATATCTTATTTAAAAAACTTTAATTGCAGTTTGGATTTTCTGATTCATCAGTGCGCATCTTAAGTAGTTACTTAAATGGCAGGGGTGTCCCTCACTAGGAGTGATCCTCAAGGCTCGGTCTTAGGACCACTTCTGTTTTATATGTTTATTAACGACATTTTTGGTAAATGTAACAATGTATCAATGCATGCTTATGCTGATGACCTTGTACATATCTAGACCCTCAGGTCTTGTTGAAAATTTGTGTGCAAGAATAAATGATGATCTTAAATTAGTAGCGGAATGGGCTAAGGATAATATGCTTAAACTCAATCCCTTGAAATCATGCGCGTTGCCAATTTCCAAAACACCCTTCTTCAATCTCGAGTTTCCTCCGATTATTCTTTTCTTTTTTTTTTTTTTTTTAAATACACTTAAGATCAAATACATAAAACAAAACTGATATACAAATTTCTGCATTCAGATGTTCAAAATGAACAAGTTTCGAAATGCAGTTAACATACCATGAAAAAGAAATATCATAACTTATGTATTGAGGTGGGGTCATGAATGAACAACATTAAGATTTTTATAACGAGAACTGCTGAACGGTAGTATAAATATACTTATATATATAAACATTAAAAAATTAAATTTTGCAAATAAAACAGCAAATACTAAGAAACAATGGAACTTAACTAATAAGAGATATATAATAATTTAAAGAAAACAAAATATATAATTATACTTGAACAGAGATCAGAGTATTCACAGTTTTAAAGTCCAACATAAACAGTCATGTTTTTACCTCTCTAAGGAATAAAATATTATTTCGAATACAACGAATATTATCTGGTAGTTTATTAAAAATTCTAGGAGCAGCACATGAATAGGAGTAGAAGAAGAGAGTTGATTTGTGGGCCGGAATTTCACAAAAAGTTGGCGATTAACCCTTAAATTATGGCTTGCATAGTTTCTATTAATTAAGTTACCAGATCTTTTGAAAAAAACTTTAAGTACCTTATAGTAATATAAATGCCTAATTTGCCACACATTTACGTTTTTAAACAACGGGAAGCTACTATCGATTTTCCTTTTATGGCAAATTAAACGAATGGCATGATTTTGAGCAACCAGTAATGGATGAATCTTATTGGAATGGGTACCTCCCCAACAAGTTACCCCATATTGCAATTTAGAATGGAATATCCCATGATAGATGCAATTTAGTAATTTTGTCGAGCAGTATGATTTCAAGAGGTAAATCTTTCTAGTTGCACCCCAGAGATATCTTTTCAGAGCCACAGTATGATCTAACCATGACCATTTCCAGTCCAACCATAATCCAAGATATTTAAATGACTTAACACATTTGATAAAAAAACATTTAGTGGAGCATTGATTAGAGTTATTAAAAGTTTGCATCGAGAAATTATAACTACAAACATTCTTCCCAAATGAGAACTTTTTGCAGCTAGCACAATGAAAAACTAAACTGCACGGGCTTATATAAGAACCACTTTTGTTAAGAACCATTAACTTGGTTTTGTCACTTAGAACCAACTTAGGTATATAAAACCAATGACGCAGAAGCTCCAAGTCATTATTTAATTCACATGTTAGATTATGCATGGAATCACTTGCATAAATCAGCCATCAGCAAACGCTATAACTGAACTGTAGAAAGGAAGGCAAAAAATAGAATTTATGTAAATGAGAAACAATATGGGTCCCAGTACAGAGCCCTGGGGGACACCAATATTTACTTCTATAAAGTTACTAAAAATGCCATTTATTTTATATTTTTGTATCCTATTATCTAAATAAGACTGAAACCATCTATAAATTGTGCCTCTGAAACCACATTTATACAATTTAGTAAGTAATACTTTGTGATTAATAGTATCGAAAGCTTTTTGAATGTCTACAAAAAGTGCTGCACAGACTTTATTTTCATTCAACCCGCTGTAGATATTATTGCAAAAATTTAGTAGTGCATCTTCGGTGGATAAACCCTCTCTGAAGCCATACTGACAATTACTATAAAAATTACCATTAGACAGAAATTTAAGCATTCTCTTTTTTACAGCCTTTTAAAAAACTTTTGCAAATACTGCTAGTAATGATATAGGTCTGTAGTTGTTTAAAACAGTTTTATCTCCTTTTTTAAACAACGGTATCACGACTGGTTTTTTAAGATCATTCGGAAAAATTCCAAGCTCCATGCTTCTATTGTAAACATTACAGAGGACATCAGCAACATTATAAACGATCTTTTTTAGAAAGTTATTTGAAATAACATCATCAGAACAAGAATGTGAGTTATTGAGAGACATTATTATTTTAAAAATTTCAAAAGAAGAAATTGGCTCAAAGTAAAAACTATTTTGGTAAAAAGGTTCCTTATCTACACAATCAAATGAATCATCTAAGGGCCCAACATCAGCAACTACGGCTTTACCAATTTTAGCAAAAAATTTGTTAAAGGCCTCAGCTTTTTCATAAGAATCCTGAACAACATTGCCTTCTACAATGATGCAATCTATTTGATTATTATTTTTAGGTTGCTTAAGGATATCATTAACTAACTGCCATTCTTTTTTCACATTACCCTCGATTTTACTGAACTCATTAATATAGAAGTTAGTTTTACACAATGAGACTTGAACAGAAATTTATTTGCATAATTTTTTGTATTGTTCTTTTAAACATAAATTGAAAGGCTGTTTTGATAATTCCTTGAAAAGCTTAATTTTATAATGTATTTTTTTTTTTAATAACCCATAAGTCATCCCTGGCTTAAGTTTTCTAAACTTAGAAACACATTTATCAAAATTTGAAGTACACGGATTGACATGTTGAACGAACATTTCATAAGAGATCGTATATGCTTTGGATGGATCAGGTTTTACAGTATACTTTGCCCCAAGATTCCAATATCTGATTTTCGTTCAATTTTAAAAAATCAATATTGTCATAAGAAATTTGCTGTTGAGATGGCTTTTTGTGAGATCTAATATCATTCTGAAAATACAAGAAAGTCAAACAATGATGAGAAAAATGCATATTTGCGACGAAACTATACATTGATATATTACTACATGAACGTAACTTCACAAAAGTTATACGAGTTATACGAGTTGGTTCATTAATACAAGTTTCAAAATCATACGAACAAAGAAAAAATAAATATTTATCTACTAAGGGTGAATTTTCTAAGATATTCAAATTAATGTCTCCTAGAATAATAGTATTATTACAGTTGTTACGCGACAAGAAAGTGTCAAGGTCGCTCAAAAACATCTCCATATTAGAATCGCCATGGAATCTATAAATGCAAAAAACAGTAAACTTCTGGTTATCAACCATACAAAACATCTTAGCTATATCCGAACTTTGTAGATTAACACAACAGAAATGACACGCAAACTCTTCTTTCACAAAAACAGCTACTCCTCCAGCAGCATAATCATTATTGCAATTCCCAAAGCAATTGTAACAGCGAATATTAAACAAACTCAATTCAAAGTCATAAATCCAAATTTCTGTAAAGAAGATAAAAGACTCCAAATGCAAAATAAAATGATCAAAGTTCCTACGAAGACTTCTAATATTTTGATGAATTATAAAAAGGCTGCTCGGGGTTTTTTGGTTAGATGAAAAATACACAAAATTAGCAAAATAACTGCTTCAAATAATCTTGCTCTTTCTTCTTTCTTAATGACACTGAGTTAAAAGTTGTACAAAAACCTTGGTTTTATCTTAAATTCATCTCTTTCCTGTGAAAATCATATCAATATGTGTGTTAGTAAGGTCTATTATGCATTGAGAAACTTAAGAATGACTGCGTCGTTTGTTCCCACCGAAACTAAACGTAAACTTGTCCTGCAGATACTAATGCCTATAATAACATACTCGGAAGTAGTATATAGCAAGCCTGACTCGAAATCCTCACATAAGCTGCAAGTTGCCTTGATGTTAATGTTGCTCGCTTTGTCTTTGGTCTACGGATGTTCGACCATGTCTGCTCATTTTCCATACGATTACTGGTAGCCGGCACAATTTTTACGCAGCAAGATTTTGCACAAAATCAATGTCCACGATATCTTTTTGAAAAACTTCAGTTTTGCAGGTCAAGCAGAAGCTCAAATCTCTTAATACTGCGCTTTAATTATAAAACTTCAAGTAGAATGTTCTTCGTTAGCTCAAAAAGGCTTTGGAACTCACTGCCGAACAATATAAAATTGCAGTGTTGCCACTTTTTTAAACCCAAATTCCTTAAAAATTCCTTAAATTTAAATAAAATTCCTCAAAAAAGTTTTTGTAACGATACTTTAATAAGGTAAATAAAAATTTAAGAAACGTATTAGTTTTTAAAATTTTAGTTTTTATATTTTTCACAATCGTTTCATTATATAACCCGTTAAAGCCCAGAAGGACACTTTTTGGTTGAAACTTTCAGGTCCGAAAATATTTGAGAAAAATTTTCGAGTTTGCTCTCCACGATGTAATAGTTAAAAAATCTCGAAAATTTGATTTCCAATTGTAAATTGACAATTAAGAACAAAAAGTTTTTTGGATGATTTATTTTTTTCCGATCAAATTTTACAGTAGGAAAGAAATTTCTTTTACAGTCGGATACATAATAAAAGATGGAGGGCATTAAAATTTTCTAAATGTGGTTGATTTGTTTTCCAAATTTTTTTCTCAAAAAGGCAGCTCAAAAAGTAATACTTAAAATTTTTTTATTTTTTCCATGGTTACCCTAGAAAAATTTTAAAAAAGGAGACATTTTCCTCATCAGATAAGAATTTTATTATGCAGTCGACTTAGAAGATTAAAATTTTTGATTAAGTAAATTATGCAAGAAATATCTGAAATGCCCACTTAGTTTTTTTTTTTTTTAATTATGTAAGAAAAATAGTATTTTATATATTTCGGCTTTCTGGTAATTAATTGTTAATTAATATTTTATTCAGGGTCGCAACGGAAAAATTAGAAATTGTAAATCTTCCTTTTTGGGCCGCTATTGTGAGAGATAAAACAATCGTAATCAAAGTACGTATATTCGCCAGATTTGGAAAATGAAAACACTCTCACCACCTTTAATTGTGTTTCCGACTCTAAGAAAAAGTGCTGAAAACTGTTCAAAATCATCTAAAAAACTGAAATTTTTTTTTTTTTAATTGTCAGAGACTTAAATTGTTTTTAACTGTTGAGATTTTTCAACTATTGCATCGTGTAAAGTACCATCAAAAATAGTAGGCATAAGTATTTTCTAAAAAAATTTCCGGGCTTATCGTTATTTTTTTGTTCAAAGTTTCAAACATTCTGGGCGTTAACGAGTAAAATAAAAGAAATGGTTAGAATCAAATTCCTCAAAATTCCTCAAAAATTACTCACAGCCACTGTAAATTCCTCACGTTTCGAGGAACTCCTCACAAAGTGGCAACACTGTAAAATTGGTTTCCAACCGATTAACAATGAAGCATTTGATACTCAAATATTTTTCTTAATTCAATACTCTTGTCAACTCAGCTTTAAGACTAAGCTCAATCATAATCTTTTATCATCAGTTTCTTTTTCATTTATTTTCCTTAAGTCGGTAATTTCATGAGTTGATATATCTTAAGTTTAATTGAAATATTTTTATTTTGGTTAAATTACACTATATTAGCTTTCTAACGTATATATCACAATTGTTTAATATGCTTACAGACTTTATACATTTATTAATTATTTTTTTTTTGTTTTTAACTCCATTAATTTTTATTTAATTTTAATAATGCTTAAATTTTTCAAAATGTTGTTATGTATGACACATGCTGTAAATTCCGCTGTCAGTGTGGCACTTAAAAGGATTCAATCTTATTTGCCAACAATTAAGCTAATAATAAATAAAATAAAATAAAATAAAATAAATAAATATATGAGCTGGTCTTATTCCTTTTTACCCTTCAACATATCTTTTGAGCTTACCAACCCCCTATCTGTCACCCTCTTACAAAAAACACAAAAACTGTCTATTATAGTTCATGTCTCTTCCAAATTAATACCTAGAGGGGTCGAATATGCAAGCCTTAACAGTGCTTACGTTTACAATGATGGCATTAACAGTGATGATGATATAGCATTGCTTACATTAACATTGCAGACGTTAACATTGCTGACGCGAGCTCATAACTTTGACCCCTACCAAAAAATGCTCAACACACCTAAAAAAGTTGTCGCTTGGACTTTCTTAGACTTTCAGATTTTTGTTATTTATTAAATAAAATCAAGGGTTTTTTTTATTAATTATAGAGCGATCAGAACATTTCCAGATAATTTCCACGTATTAAAAATGCTTTTGAAATAAGAAACCAAAAATTATAAAAGTTCTCAAAGATACGTGCCAAAATAATATTGAGTAAAACAAAACAAATACAGGTTCGAACATTTTAATAAAGTTAGCAGTTATTAGAAATAATGTCTTAGTTTTATTGAACCCGTTTAAGTCGTAAAAATCCCATTCAAATTTCGTCTAACTACCTCTTATAAGTTGTGTACCCTACTCGTGATGAGCACACGTGTCTTGTTTTAAATACTTTTATTTTAATCTCTTGAACATTTGGCCATAACAAAATTTATAGATTCCGAGAAAACTTAAGATTCCGAGTATTTAATTTATGTATTCTGCCATAAATAGTTTTATTGCCATATTTTAAAAAATGCGGTAATTTCGACGAAAAATTGTGTTTTCATTTCTACTTTTGTATTTTTTTTTTCTTAGATTGTAATGTTAGGATCTAGGATCTAAATTTGATAAGAACTTCGCATAAGACTATTTAAGTATATCCTTAGCCCAGGGCCGTAGCTAGCGAAATATCGGTCGCAAGACTTACAAATTTTTTTTCAAAATTAGAAACACTAAAATAATAATAAAAATGGAGACTTTAAGGGGGGGCTTTTGAACTAAACTTTTTTTAAAAATTATTTTTGTGATTATTCAACAAAAATGATGTCTATTAAACTCATCGTAAAATCATAAAAAAAATTTTGTCGACATTCGGGAAAGCATATTTATCAATAATTTGTCAATTTGAAGCAAAACGTATCGTCGAAATTATTTATAAAAAATTTTTTTTTTGATATTTTTAAAATTACCCAAAATCACCCCTAAAAATAATTTTAGAAAAAAATTTAACTCAAAACCCCCCCTCCCCCCCTAAAAGTTTTCATTTTTATTATTATTTTACCGTTTTCTAATTTTGAAAAAAATTTGTTAGTTCTAGAAGCAAAATTTTTCTAGCTACGGCCCTGCCTTAGACTCAGAGCATTTCCATAGGTTCTCAAAAAGTCGATGCCCTCTGTTTAGTGTTTTTCTTGTTTCTAATGATTCTGTAACAAATCCTTTATTCTATGCCTACTTTTTAATGATTAACTAAATGACTTTTGATGATTAGTTAACTAATGTTATTTAAAAACAAATGTGTTACAAATGGCTTAAATGCAGTAGTCATGAAATCGTAAATTAAATATACGATAACAAATTAAAGATATATAATTAAAAATAATAGCTAATTTGACTTCCACTTAAACTTAAAATTAATAATATTTAAGGGGGTATTCCTGGTTGGAAGGCTGTTTTTGGGCCCCTTTTTGAAAAACTTTTCATTTGAAAACGCAAACAGTTATTTAAATTCTGTTTTTAATTGTATTAAGAACATATTAAAATAAATAAAAAAATTTTTTCCCTTTGTACGTAGGCTGCAAAAAGTTGTCGGCCTTCAAAGTTGGGCGTTGGAAAAAAAAGGTATGCTGCTTGCGGCCCGAATAACTCGACTTCGAATCATCTGAAATGAAAAAAGTTAACGGCGTTAGATTCAGTATAGATGTAGTTCTGGTTTCTACCTCAATCATAATTTTGCGACTATTTTTTACAAAATCGCGGTCATTGAAAAATGAAAAACCGATTTTGGGTCTTTTTTTTTGTAGTTTAGTGTAAAAAAAAATAGTAAAAAATTGTTTAAAATTGTGATTGAGGTAGGAATCAGAATGGTGACAATTCTGCGTTGATTGCACTTTGTTTCATTAAAATCGGTTCAGAACTACGGGCGCAATCTGGGCCACAAGCTTGAAAAACGTGCTTTCGAGATAAACGCGTTTAAGTTTAAAGTTATTTTTTTGCATGAAAAAGAAATTGAAATGAAAAATTTGAGCAAACAGTTTTAGAAATTTGACAATTCTGCGTCGATTGCACTGGTTTCATCAAAAACTGGTTTCATCAAAAACTGGTTTCATAAAAATCGGTTCAGTAGAAGCGGAGAAAAGTGACTTCGAAGTTCAAAAACGTGATTTTGAAGAAACTCAAAGAAAATTTTAGGCAATAAAACATTTTTTTTTTTTTTGTGAAATACTTACATATATCAATCAGCAATGCCAGCCCCATAAAGAACTCCTTCCTCTTCTTCAAAAAATGAGAACTCAGCGGCTCTTTGTGCTCTTCGGGCAGTTTTAACTTCTTTTGATGCGGCCAGAGCTCTGGCTTCGGACCTTTTTAAACATCCTTCGTTCCTAAATTCATTCATTATTGCCCAATCAATGCCCATTAGATTCATTATTGAAAGTATATATTTAAATTTTTTTGCCGATGTACTTGTGAATTCGGTGTCCTCATCTCTTTCGTGTTGGTTACCACGAATCTGGCATTTCAAGGGACGAGTTTTTCGATTGCTACCAGTGTTTCTTTTATTTTTATTTCTATTACTCTTCCATTCCATTCCACGCTGCCAACATTCGAATACCTAAGCTCTAAAATGTGTATTCATTTATTTTTAAAATGCGTATACAAACAAGTTATTACCTACTAAAGAACGCGTTGAACGAAATTCGGTGGTTGCTTCAAACCGTTGCATTCAAAAAGTAGCCAAATTAAGCAAATCGCATTTTGGCGAAAACATTGCTGGACAAAAGAGGCCATATCTCCTAAAGATTTCGAATTTCAAAAAACCCTTTTAGGACGATATTCTCAAATATCCAAGCTATATATGAATTAGATAAATTTTTCCTGACATCAGTGGATATTTCTTAAGAGTTCTACATGTTCAGAACTCAGAAATTAGATATAAAATTTTTTCTGTCTATCATGCCCTTTCGCATTACTGTGCGCCATCTCTTAGTCAAACCGGAAAGAACTACACCGGTATCTCTTGAAAACAGTTTTTCAACCAAATTTCATTCTTTTTTTCTATTAAAGATATTATGTATGAACCCACAAATGCAGCTAGAAATAACATTCTTTCAAAGAGTTTACATTTGGCAGAAATTTAAATTTTATACTGATTCATAATTAACTTTACTTTTAAAATTCTCTTTTTGAAATTACAAATTTTTTCAAGTGTACTTTATGGATAAATAATTAAGTGTTTGTTGATGTTTGTGTTAATTATGTTATTGTGATAATTAAAACAAGCATCAAAAGAGGAAATAGTTTCGGTTTTTTTTTTTTCAGCAGATTAAGAACTCGCATTATTTGTGTATGCAATTTAAAGTTGACCTTGAGATATTGGCTTTAATAGCTTGATCATCATTATGTCCTTATTTATTCAAGTAATTGCTACTTAGATATGCTTAGGAATAAGTTTACTGTTCTTGTTGTTGAAAATATTTTATGAAAGCAATTTGAGATGAATTTTTACAAACAAAGCAGCTCAAGAGTACTTAGAGTACTTAAAATTGTTGGTTATAAAAAATTTGGTTATAAATGTGTTTGATTCCGGTAATGGACACCATTTAAAGCTATTTAATGAGTCTCAATTAGGTTTCAAAATTTTTTTCAACAGTTATGACGAAGTTGTTGGGATAAATAATAATTTAGTTTTTGTTTTCATATTTAAAGGTGTTGAAATTGTATCTATGATGCTAAAGAATATAATATCTAGATTTTCGTTTGATGTTTTTGTTTAATTGTATTAATATAAATAGAAGTTATCAAATAATTTGGCCAAGCGAATAATACAAGCTTTATTCATTTATATTTTGTTATTTATAAGCTTAGAGTTTACGTATATTATTTATGCTTAAAAAAAGAGTTTATAGATATTAATATAACCTGGTCTTTTATTTGCGAAATAACGCACTAAAAAAAAAAAAAAGAAGTATGCAGTGGGGGGACTGCCGGCCGAAGTGAAAACTTAAAGCTATGAAATAACATAGATGTTATGAATTGAATGTATAAACTGGTATTTTTTAATGTTTATATGCTTATCCCCTAAAAGAGGGCGTAGCTTCAGTGAAGCCATGCTTTTATAGTAAGTTCGTACCGTGTTTCATTGATGTGTGACTTATTTCGAAAGCTATACCGAAAATTTGGGGTGCTGAAAAAGTACCACGCCCCTCGTCCAACGCCCATTAAATGTTACCAGTAGCAACGGCATGTGTAAATTGAGGTCGAATACTGAATTTCGAGGCTGTGTTTCCCTCGAAATTTCTTCACAAGAACCCTCTCAAGGCTTTGGTATAAAAATTGGCTTAGCGGGTTCGGAGTCTTTACGTGATATACACATATACCCACACACGTATATACATTAAGTCGCCTCACGCTCCTTAGAAGAAAATAAATTGTTCAGTCCGGTTCTTCAAAATAATCCATGGCTTATGTTATGATGATCCCCAAAATATTTCGAGTAAAAATATTGGCTGGTATGGTAGTTCAAAAAAAAAAACAAACGGTCAGAAATAAGAATAATGGAAAAGTTCTTTTGCATCAAAAAATCTTAAATTTTTTCCGTTGGACCAAAGCTAATGCGGATTTTTATGGATTGTTTTAACTTTTTTCATATTATTTTCACTAAAATTTAAATTAATATTTTCCCATACTACATTTAGTTAAATAAATTGTTAAATGTAAACAATGTGTACATTTTTTTGTAATTTTATTCAATTTAATTCTTCACTTTACACTATATTTTATCATGAATGTATAATTTATTTAATTAAAAGTAACATGGCAAGACAAAAAAAAAAATTTAATATGAATTTTAGTGAAAATATTATAATAAAAAGTTAAAAAATAATGAAAATCCGCATTACCTCTGGTCCGACAGCAAAAATTTAAAATTTATTGGTGCAGATTGGAAGAACTTTTTCATTACTATTATTTCTGACCGTTTGTTATTTTTAACTACCACACCAGTAAATATTTTTACAAAAACTCGATTTTTAGAGCATATTTCAAACCATTCCGTTGCATACTGGTTGAGGAGCGTGGCTTGTATGCCAGAGAACCCCGGTTCGAATCCCCCATCTGACACAGAAAGTTTTTTCAATTGAATTAATTTTTCTGTTCGGCCTTCACCTCTCTGCAGACAATAACAAACCTCAGAGAGTAAAAACTGCCATGAAAAGCTTCTTGAGAACATAAGCCGTTCGGAGTCGGCATAAAACTTTTAGGTCCAGTTCTCGGTCATTTGTGTTCAAACATTTCACAACACGCACAACACAAGTGGTCATAAGAAGCTCGGTCAAAGTCCTTTCAAGGGCGGAAATTGGCCATTTCGTTTTTGTTTTTTTTTAATTTGTGGATGGTACAAGAAGGCGTGGAAAATTTTTTATACATATATTAACTGCCACTTGAGCAATTGCATAAAGTGGGCGTAAATGTTGTGCGACCACGCCCATTTTTTAACAGTTGCCGACAGTGACCATATGAACTAAATTACCAAATCGTAGTCTTCTACGGTAAAAGCCGTCTGATATAAAGCATTTCTTCTAATTTGTGGGCGGTAAAAGTGGGCGTGATAACATTTATATATACATAGTGACTGCCACTTGGATCCATAGCACCTGCATACTAAGACTCACTATCAAAACGAGTACAACTCATGAATAAGCATTATTTCGATAAAATGGGCGTAGATATAGTGTGACCAAGCCCATTTTTTTTGTACATTGGCCGACAGTAATCATATAAACTAAATTACCAAATCTTAGTCTTCTACGGCAAAAGCCGTCTGATATAAAGCATTTTTACGGATTTGTCGGTGGTAAAAGTGGGCGTGACACCATTTTTATATACATAATGACTGCCACTTGAATCCATAGCACCTGCATACTAAGATTCACTATCAAAACGTGTACAACTCAGGAATAAGCATGATTTCTATAAAGTGGGCGTAGCCATGCCCATTTTTTGTACATTGTCCGACACTAATCATATAAACTAAATTACCAAATCTTAGTCTTCTATGGTAAAAGCCGTCTGATATAAAGCATTTCTTCTGATTTGTGGGCGGTAAAAGTGGACGTGACAACATTTATATATACATAGTTACTGCCACTTGGATCCATAGCACCTGCATACCAAGATTCACTGTCAAAACTTGAACATCTCAGGAATTAAAATGATTTCGGAAAAGTGGGCGAAAATATAGGGTGATCACGTCCATTTTTGTACAGTCACCGAAAGTAACCTTCTGAACAAAATTACCAAATTTTAGTTTTATACGATTAAAACTGTGTGATTATATATCAGGCATTTTTTTTGGTTTGTGGGCGATAGCGCCAATTTGGGGTGTATGGTAGGTACCACGCCCCCTTGTCCAATCAACACCAAACTTCACAGGAACACTCTCAGAATGTTGCTTCAGTATCCCTAAATATTGTATAAAGATTGGTTCGGTGGTTTTATAGTCTATACTTGATATACACACATGCCCACATACCCACATACATTCATCCATTTTTATATATGTATATAGAAGATAGAAGTTATCTAGCACAGTTACTTTGGTTGGGTAATCGGTAATTGTCTCAGTAATCGGTAATTGTCTCGGTAATCGGTTAGTTATTGCTTCCGTGCTTAGTAATCGGTTGGTAATTGCTTCAGTAATTGGTAATCGGTAGGAATTCGCTTCTGTAATCGGAACTCTCTTCGGTAATTGGTTTGGTAATGGGTTGATAATTGCTTCAGTGATTGGTTGGTAATCACTTCGGTAATCGGTAATTGGTTCAGTAATCGGTTGGAAATCGCTTGGGTAATCGGTTGGTTATCGCTTCAGTAATCGGTTGGTAATCGTTTCAATAGTCGGTTAGTAAGCGCTTCTGTAATCGGTTGGTATTCTATTCGGTAATCGCTTCCGTAATTGGTTGATAATTGCTTCGGTGATTGTCAATCGGTTGGTAACCGCTTCGGTAATCGGTTGATAATGGCTTTGGTAATCGGTAATTAGTTTGGTTATCGGTTGGTAATTGCTTCCGTATTCGGTAATTGATTTGGTAATCGGTTGGTAATCGCCTCGGTACTTGGTAATTAGTTCGGTAATCAGTAATGGGTTCGGTAATTGGTTGGTAATCGCTTCGGTACTCGGAAATTGGTTCGGTAATCGGTTGGTAATTGCTTCGGTAATCGTTTGGAATCGCTTCGGTAATCGGCTTGGCAATCAGTAATCGGTTCGATAATTTCTTCGCTCTTCGGTTTCGTTGATGCTTGGTAATCCTTTAAAAGGAATGCTGTATGCTACCAAAGTGCTCAACGCTCCTAAAGACGTTTTCAGTTGAAAAATTGTGAGAAAAATGTGTCAATTTTTGTCAATTTTTGAATTTGACGAAAAGCGAATACAGTAGCTTGATAAATTATGGATATAAATATTTACAAGTATATGTTTCTTACAATACTGAATCAAATATTGTTCTTAAAATCATTGAATTTTATTCATTTGATGAAATTCTTTGATTTCAATGAACAATTCATTTCACAATTCATTCATTCAAAAACAAATTCTTCTAAGATTAATGTAAAAAACATTGACCTCAATAAACAATCCTTATAGTTTAAGAACTTGTTCTTGCATTTAAAGAACGCATTCATTCATAAAATCAAAGTAAAATTCATTAATTTGGAATACACCAATGATTCCGCATTGGTTTTGCAGAATATAGTGTTAAATAGCTGCGAAAGTTAGTGGACTCCGCAGAAAACACAGAAGACGGCTAACGAGTTGGTATAGTATCAAGTAAATTGTTGAGTTTTACAAGGATATCTTTATTATTTTTGTAAAAAAAAAAGTTAACAAAAGGTTGCATGAAAATTCTTGAGCAATACGAACTTAAATTTAAGAATTTTCATTCAATGTCAATATCAGATCTTTGGAAATATGAAGTTATTAATATTTATTTATTAGATATAATTAAGAATTTTTTCTCATTAATTCAATGTATCTGTTCATTGGAACAATGCACTTTATTTCGTAGGTCAGAGTATCGGTTTATTGGTTTATGAACTCTTTACATTGGTTTAACGAATCTGTTCTTTGAAACTAAGAACAATTTTGTTTCTTGATTAAAAGAAGCGATTATTTGGCTATTGGAAAAAATTAATATAAATCAATGAATATTTTTCATTGCTTCAATGAAAAGGTCCCTTATTTTAAGGAGCAGTTCATTGACGTAAGAAATTATTCATTTTGGTAGATATTCATAAAACTAAGGACAGATATTCATTGAATCAATGAACCCGTATATTTAACCCATATTAATAAATTATTCATTAAAACAAAGAACTTTTGCTTTGGTTTTATGAACGTTTTTGGTTCAGTGAACTAGTTAAGATTGTTAATTAATATATTAGATTGTATGGATTGATTTGAATCATAAATAAAATTACTGCATAATTGATTGATTTATTAATTTATTAAAAGTGTGATGAAGTGGCAAATTCGATGAAATAAAGATCAGGATATTTAATATGTCTTTTGTCTTTAATATCTGTAATAGGCATTCACTCTTAAATTCATTTGAACAATCAGCAAAATATACAAAATCTAATTACAATAAATATAATGACAAAAAACGAAACCAGACTACGGCGAGGCTTATAAACATCTGCAGCGCAGTCGCAGCGTTCCGTGTCTCTGACTTCAACTCACAGCTCAACGTTCAGTCAAGATCGAAGACAATTTTTAGTTTTAAATCGTGTGTTCGTTGTACAAGAAGCTTCAGATGAAATTCTTAGCTCGTAGCGCACTGACGGCTTCACTCAAAACTCCTCAAAATAATTCAATAATAAAAGAAGTTCAAACAAACAAATAAAAAAATAAATAAAAAATATTCAGCAAATTTGTGAAAAATATCTGTGCATATTGAGTAATAACAGAAAAATAATCCAATTGTGTTTAAGTAAAAAATTAGAAGTATTATAACGAAAGCTATTAATACAAATTTATAAATATGTGGAATTTAATATTTTGTCTAGCAGTTTTTCAAGTTATTTTGGCGGCGCAAAATGGTGAAATTCGTAAGTTTAAAAATATGTTAAGAACGACAAAATTTAAATTAAATTACAAAATGAAAAAAATCTGAAGTCATACAGAAAATCGTAATAGGCAGTTCGTAAGTCTTTCTTGATATCTTAACAGTCAAATTTTTGATATATTGATAAATCTGGCGACCAGTAATCAAAACATTCTAATACCTAACTTTGTTCAGCATTCTTCTTCTAAGTTTATTATCGTATCATTTGAAAGCTATTTTTTCCTGCTATCCTTTTATACATGTACACTAACAACAGCCATTAAGGAACTTTTACAAAGATATTATTAAAAAAGTATTGAAATGATCATACGATAGAATCTGGAATAAGAAATTTGCTTGGTTTACTTTTTAGAAACATTTCGAGTCTAGATACTTTTGTATAAGTTGTAAATACTTTTTCTAAAATGCACCTCAAGTACATTTTAAATAGTTTGAGATACTTTCTTTATAATATGAGATGAGATACTTTTTGAAAATTTGAGATACTTTTTGAATATTAAAAGTGTTTTTTGAATTATGTAAAACTACTTCTTTAATAAGTTAAGATACTTTTTGGGCGAGTTGAGCTGCTTTTTTAATAAGTCTTTGTGCATTTTAAAATATTTGTGATTCATCAGATGTGTTCATACATTTTTAAATCATTTTGATTTATTTCTGCATAAGTTGATAAAAGATCAAATGATTTGAAATACTTTTGTATTAGTTGAGATACATTTAATGAGATGTTTAAATGCTTCTTCAATAAGTCCAGATACATTTTTAATCTGATGGGATACTTTTTAAAAAGATGGAGACACATCCTGATTAATTTGAGATACTTTTTTTTAATTATATCAGATAAGATCTGATACTTTTTAAATTTGTTCAGATAAATTTTAAAAAAGTTGAGATTTTGTTTTGAATAAGTTGAGAAAATATTCTAATAAATTAAGCTGCTTCTTTACATGTGTTAAGATACTGCTAGAAAAAGTTGAGATATTTATAATATGTGTTTAAATAATTTTTGCTGGGACGGAAAGGCTAACTAAATGGTTTTAAGAAAGTTTTAGAATGTGTTCAGATAACTTTTTGAATAAGTTAGCATACTTTTTGAGAAGTTCAGATATTTTTAATGAGTTCAGGCTCTGCTTAAATATTGTGATTTAGAAATTATTATTATATTAATATCAAAAGAGATTACTAAATATTATTATTATATAATAATACTAGACATTTAGAATGTGATAGGATGCTTTTAAAAAATATGCAGATACTTTTTACATGGTTGCAATAAGTTCAGATACGTTTTGAAAAGTTGCGATAAATTTAGATACTTTTAAAATAAGTTCAAATATTTTTCGAATAAATAAAATAAATAAAAATAAATAAATAAAGATACGTTTCGAACAAATAAAAATTTTGTAATATGAAGTGAAACTTTTTGAATAATTGGAAACACTAACTGAATGGTTTGAGCATTTTTGGTGTGTTGAGATACTTTTTGAATAAGTTCAGCTACTTTTATGAAGTTAAGATACCCAACTGAGTTCAGATACTTTGTAAATATGCTGATATACTGATACTCTTTGGAAACAGTTAGAGATATTTTTTGAATAATTTATTATATGTTTCAAATAAATCAATACTGCTTTTGAATGCATTGATGGTCGTTTCGAAAATTCTGAGTTACTTTTTGAATACGTTCAGATTTTTGAACAAGTTGAGATACTTTTGGAAAGAGTTGAGATACTTTTTAAATAAGCTGAGATTCTTTTCGAATAAGTTGAGTAGGTTGAGATACATTTTTAATTTGTTTAGATACTTTTTGAATAGCTTCAAATACTTTTAAGAAGTTAATATACCTAACTGAGTTCAGACACTTTTTACATAAGCGAGATATCTTTCTTTTTAAATATTGAGACCATTCTGGAATAGTTAGAGATACTTTTTGAATAAGTTATTATATGTTTTACATAAATCGATACACTTTTTGAATGTATAGATGGTATTTTTGAAATATCTGAGATACTTTCTCACTAAGATAAGATTTTTGAACAAGTTGGGATACTTTTGGAAAGAGTTGAGATACTTTTTAAATAAGCTGAGATACTTTTCGAAGAAGTTAAGATGCCTTTGAATGAGATGAGATACATTTTGAATGGGTTGAGATGCTTTTTAAATAAGCTGAAAATTAGTTTAAAATATTTTGCGATCTTATTCGATAAAGTTGAGATATTTTTAACAAATTCCAATTAGTTTTGAAGTAGTTGAGATACTTTCTGCATAGGTCGAGATAAGTACCTACTTTTAATTAAGCTGGCATATTTTTTACAACAATTTAATAAAATAATAAAATTCTAATAAAATAAAATTCTAATAAAACATTCGATTAAATTATTTTGAATTCTTACTTATAAGTTAATTGAGGTCCTTTTTGAAGTAGTTGAGAATCTATTTGAATGGGTTCTGTTGATATGCTTTTGAAAATTTATTGGAATCTGTTGAGATACAGAGATCACGAATTTGAAAAATTTATATTCTTAAATAAGTTGAGGTGCCTCGTAGATAAATTGAGATACATTTTGAAGAGTTCGTAGTACTTATTGAAAAAAGCTTCGATTCTTTTGAATAAGATTATTTTCATATTTTTCATTTATATATTTTTTTTTTTGCTTTATTTATTTATTTTTCATATTTTTAGAAATTTTTGAATAAGTTTAGTAAGTTTAGATACTTTTTGATAAATTCAGATACATTCTCATTAATATGAACACATTTTGAGTAAATTAATTTTTTTATAATATCAAGATACATTTGGCAAAATTAATGAACATTTTATTTATCCAACCGTATCTATGGATTGTCTTTTTTTATGCTATATTTCTTGTTCATTTTGTTATTTTTTTTTTTAAATTTTGGAAGTATTTTCAACTTATTGTGACTTTATGCCAATTATAATACTAGTCAAGACAACTTCCCCGCTTCCAACTTTATAATTGACAACAATAAATTTAAATAAAAGCCAATAAAACCAAGTCAAGATCAGCCTTTTATATTCACATTTACATTAATTTTCATCTCTTTATCTTGTCTATCTTAGCCATCCTTTTATGTTACGATTTTATTTCCTCAAACAAACGCATCAATTTCAAGTTTAAGGTCTAAAAGCAGTGCACCAAGCTTACCACTTAATGATAATTAAAATGTATTTAGTTAAAAATAAAAAAAATTTTTTTTTTTTTTTTTTTTTTTGGTAAAATTTATGCGGAAACGACTAGCTAAGCAACAAAACCATGCATCTCATTCAAACTAGTTAAACAAGCAATCAACTGCGTTCAGTTTAATTTCAAGGCATTGTAGCTCGCGGCGCTAAATTAGCATAATCACACAATACCAACAACAACAATAGCAGAAATAAAGTTATTGTTGTTGTTAGTTTGATTTGAAAAATATAACAGAGGTCATCGAACTAAGGGCTTTTTTCACATGACGATTTAAATTTCATTGAAGGTCTTTGATGCAATCAGATAATAATGTTATTTTTTTTTAAATGATAACTGATGCCAATATATTTATACGTATTAATGCTTTAATTTTCTTAATTTTTTTAGCTGAATACATCAAACAGTGCAAACGCGATGATCCACAACTGATCGATTGTTTCCGTGGCTCATTGGAACACTTAAAGCCATATTTAGCTCGTGGAATACCTGAGATTGAGGTGAGTTTGCTATTAAGTTGTTCTCATTTCTTCAATATCCAGATGGTTTGTTTGTGTAATACGAATAGTCATCTAATACCGAGAAAAATTGTAGTGTTGGTAAGCGCTAAAAGTTATAAATTTAAAATAAAGTCAAATAATTTTGGGATCCAAGAACAAAAACTAAATATAGCTAAATTTTTAAAGCTTTGAATTTTAATTCGCTGAGTATGAATTTTAAATTGATTTCAATTGTTGATTATTTTTTTTATTCCAACATCGCTCTTAAAGTTTGTTTCTTCATTTTTTTTTCTTTCATTTTAACATCTCATTTTACAATGCAAACCTTGAGAAAAATGGACCCAATTTTATATAGTTATGAAATAGTTTTAAAAAGAAGCATTACTAATACCACTAAAATACTCTTGTTCATTGTATGCATTTAGAGGAGAGTAATAAAGAGTGATATCGAGGCAGGCCCATAGCCAGGACTTACCTAAGGGGAGAGGGGGGATAGGGGGTGGAGGGTTTGATTAAAAAAAATCTATAAGTACACCGAGAAAAAAGCTTATGTTAAATTGAAAAAAAACCTAGTATAATTTATAAAATGGCTTTGGCAGTTTTCAGCCACCCAAGTACTTTATCAAAACGCCTAAGTTTTATATGTTGACTTGCCAATTTTTATTGGGAGATAAATTAACCAAGTATTTGGCAATTTTTTATACACTTCTTTAAAAAAAATTGAATTTCAAAAATATAACTTTTTTCGGGTTTTGTTTTTTTTACTTTCCTTTTTTTTTTTTAAGCTGCCGCCTCTCGTTCTTTGATTTGCTTCACTGAAATCGGCAACAACATAAATTTTTCTTTTATAAACACCGTTTTTTTCTTAGAAATTAATGACTTCTCGACTTTTTTTGCTGATTGACGTCTATTATAACAAGAACATCAAATTAAATTAAATTAAATATCAAATACAAAAATTTTACCTTCGCATGCCTTTGAGATTCGAAACCACACTAACCGATACCACTGTGTATGAAGTCACTACACTACGCATTGAGCCAAACTGCTTCGTTACGCGGAGTGATCTATTTATTATTAATTACATTTGATGCTATGCTGCAGCTATCAACAGAATACTGCGTCATATTGCATCTGTTAATACAGCATCTGTTAACATTTGTAAATCAAATTTTTTTTTTTGTCAGGGTATCGAAGTATGTGCTTTCAAAGCAATGTATTAAACATTAAATTGCTTAGGTGAATACGCATGAGTTTATTATTCCCATACAATTCTCTTTACCCAAGCCGACTTTGCTGATTAACCTATAGATTTTTTTCGGTGTAGATGCCAGTAAGAAACTAAAAGCAAGAATATGGAAAATTTTTTTAGTAAACCCGTTTTATTTTATGACTATTCGTATATATGCCTATTTTTAAATGGCCATAAGAGAAGTTACAAGAGTTTATTGAATTTTTTTATGAAATTAGTTTTGAGTACTATGTTTTGGATTTTTGCCTATAATTTTTTGTAAAATGGTCCAAATTGAGAACTTTTAATTGTCTTTTACAAAGTATAATTCAGAAAATTAGCACAAAAATTAAAAATTTCTTTCAAAAAATTGTACTAGTACAACAATATTCGATTGAAAGGTAAAAATATCTATGAACAATTAAAGCTTTTTCAATATGTTCACCTATTAAAGAGAAAAACATTCAACCAATTCAAGGTATAATATTTTTTAGAATTCATGATATTAACTAATATTTTGATATTGATAATCCGAATGTAATCTTATTTTTTTGGGTTCAAATTTTGCCAAAGATACTCTTTTTATACAAATATTATATGGTGTGAATTTGGGCCAAATCGGTTTACAAATATATTTTTTTTTTTTAAATCGACCACAGTGCTTCCTAGGGTATCTAAAAATACAAAAAAATTTTGGAGGACAACACGAACACATGTTGTGAATATAAGGTGAATAGCTTCAGTGGTTCAGCCGTGATGGTCAAAAATACATACGCACCAACGTTCAGATTATACCTCGAATTTTGTGAATTTTTTTCGTTATGCATTTTTTACGATCAATTTTTGTATAAAAACGTATAAATGTGTGACTGGTTTTAGGTTGAATTGGGTTCGAGAATTTTATTTCTGGCATATGTTTTGTTTTAGCTGTACGCGTTTATATACAAAAATTTTTTGAAAAAAAATCCTAAGGAAAGAATTCATAAAAATTGAAGATGTGATAGGGTAAAGTGCACCCCTGTCGTCCCTCTTTTTTTTTTTTTGTTTTTTTAATAACTTTGCATGCTTAATGCGAAAATTGCCCAGGCAACATCAATTTTTTTACCTCCATACAAATCGACCCAGCCTATTATACATATATGTTAAAAAAATGTGTTTTTTTTTTAAACAAATGACGCTGGCTACAACGATTGCTGTAAAAGACCTCTTTTCGCACTGCGGGCATTCTGCTGGCTCCTAGGTTAACCTGAAAGAAAAATATTTAAAGTTTTAACCTTATTCACGTCACGCTGTGTCTTTGAATCACTTTTTAATTTCAAACCAATATAAATAGTTTGAAAGAAAAATAAGTTAAATGTATTTTATTATTAGTCACTCTGTTTCTGTAATATATAATTAATTTTTTTATGTTTTAATAATATTTACTAATTACACAAACTATTCAAAAATAACATAAACTGTTACGCAGATAGCGGTACAGGAATAGGGTTAAAACGTAATGGAAATATTTTCTATCTAAATGAGACAGAATTTTAAAAAAAGCCTTTTGAATGAGTGCATAGTGTTTGGAACTACTAATCATAATGATGCGAGTTCGAATCCCAGCGGAAGATTGAAGAAATATTTTTAATACATATATTAAAAAAATACATTTTCTTCTTATAACAGACGCAAGAAACAAAGAAACATCAATTTCTAAGAAAAACGCTGTCAAAATTAAAAAGTGTCAAAGCAAATCACAGAACGAGGCGTAAATAGCTTCGCTTCAAAAAAATTGCATTTTTTACAAATGTTTTTGTTTTAATCTTTAAATAAAACGATTTAAAAAGGCGTTTTTTAAAAAATCAGTTTCATTTACATTAGTTAAAATGTTATTCAAAAATTTCCTTCTAAATATTGTAAGGATCGGTCAGGTAGTATTTGAGCTAGGTTGCCCGCAGTTTTGAGAAAAACAACTTTAAAGTTATACGAAACAAATAATACGAAGATGTTAGTGTTCAGCACTAAATTAAATAACTATGTATGCACACAAAATAATTATTGTTAACATTCTTTGGAATGTTCCCCTTCTTAACAATACCGGTTTGAGCATAAAAAATTAATGACATAATGATATAATCAGCTGTGGTAACTTTATTTTTATATTGTATAAAACATTCTTAATATTCAAGATATCTTTATAAATTTCTTGTCTTTTACATATTTTTAAGTTGTTTATAAGTCATTTAAATGAAAAAAAAATGCGATTTTGTTATACATCTAAATGTATTGCCGGCCTTAACTAGAATAGAATTTAATTGTTCAATTTTCTTATGACAAAAATTGTGCAAATTTTTTTTAGGTATGTATATTTGGTACCGTGCCTTTACAAGACTAGTATTTTGAGAACTAGTCTACGCACAAGACCAATATTTTATAAACAATCGTCTTATACCGATGTGTGACTTTTGGAAACGATTTTCCAAATGAAAAAATATTTTATTAATAGAATTAAAATATCATTTTTTAAAGAACTACTTGATAATTTGTTCAGAAGTAAACTTTAATTTGAAATTATTAAAAAAGAAAATAGACTAAAAATTAAATGTTTTCAACTTTAATATTTCAACTAGTAAGGATGGAGCTTCGGCAGGGTACTGAAGCTAAAATACCCCCCGCGGCCATATTGAAGTATATTCGAAGTCTTCAGCCACGACATACAAGATGACAATCAGCTTTATATATTAACGAAAGTTTTCCTATTTTGATGACGTACCTTTGTATGAGAGGTAGGAGTGGTTTTGATCCGATTTTTCCATATATCATAGAGATGGTTCGTATTATATATTTAAGCTAGTGTGCAACATTTCAAGACATTTCATTATTTTTTATGGATTCTTAAGAGATTTTACATTTAAAATAATGCCAATTTGTATGGGATGTAGGCGTGGTTTTCATTCGATTTTGCGAAAAATCATAGTAGTGGTTGATGTTATATATCAAAGCCTATATTTCTTTAATTTGAGCAGATTCTTAAGAGATTTTACTTTTAAACTAAAGCCACTTTGTATGGGAGGTAGGCGTGGATTTCATTCGATTTTTCCAAATTTCATAGCCAGGATTAAGACTGAAGAGCAAAGCTCACCTGCCAAATTTCAAGGCATTTCTTTAGTTTTTGTGGATTTTAAAGACATTTTATGGTTAATATAAAGTCACTTTGTATGGGAGGTAGGCGTGGTTTTCATCCGATTTCGATTTCGAACACGATCTTCCTTTTTTAAAAATAAACTTATATTTTTAATTTCATCGCGATAGCTTTAAAATTACGGCTGTAATCATGTCGACAGACGGACAGACGGACAGACATACGGACACACGGAAATCGACTGAGGAGATGATGCTTTGTTTGAAAATTGATACAATGTTAAAAGAAAACATAGAAATTACTGAATAAAATGTTTTAAAAAATTACCTCAAAATGAATCTGTTATAGGTTTTAACATCTGTTATATTTTAACATAGGTCAAAAATTGAAATAAAATAAAATACCAAATGTAATGGAATGAGTCTTGTTTGTCATTTATATACATACATACTTATATTAGTTTTAATAAAAATTTACATAAAAACAAACATGTCGTTAGTTTTGAAATGTTTTTTTTCTCTCAAAGAATGCCCCGGCGAGATTAAAAAAATTCCGCAATTTTATTTAAATGTTCCGACATTTAGTGATCATTTAGTGATTTAGTGAATTCTGATCATTTTTATGCTTCTTTGAATTTATACAAAACTGAGTGCAAAATATACAAACATTATATTTTAGAGTTTAAAGTAAGCAACCTTTAAAGTAAGTATGGACTATGACAATCCTTCGCTTGATTTCACAAGGCCATTTACTATTAAAGTCCCTTACCAGGGTAGAATGGCGCAATGGAGAACCTGATACACTCTTCGTTATATCAATCTACACTGATGAATCCAAGATGGGATGCGCAGTTGGAAAGCTTTTCGTCTGCCGGATTCGGCTAGCGTCTTTCAAGCCGAACTTCTGCGATAAGAGAAGCTTGTCGAGCTATTAGTCGAGCCAACACTAACAACCTTAATGCAGCAATATTGTCGGACAGCCAAGTCGCCATAAAAGCTATAGCTGCGGTCAAAACGAACTCCAAACGGGTTAGGCAGTGTAAAGAGGAACTAGCCCGACTAAGTCACCAACTTGACATCACCTTAATATGGGTTTCCGGCCATAGGAACATTTATGGTAATGAAAAGGCGGATGAACTAGTCTGGCTGGGTTCTTCCCTTGACGTTTCCAGTGCGGAACCAGTAGCAGTCCCACTAAGTACAGTGAAGGGAAGAATTCACTCATACTACCTTGCCATAGCTAGAAATATATGGAGAGGGCTACCAACCATATCAAGGCAAATGTGGCCAACATACAACTTAGGCAGAACCCGAGATATGCTATCCAGATCCCGGACCGACATAGCTAGGATCACAGCTATCATAACGGGGCACTGGTGCATTGGAGTGCACGCGGAAAAAATCGGAATCTCCTTCAACGCCCATTGTCGCAGATGTGACGACCCAAATGAAAAAGAAGCACTTACACACTTCCTACAACAGGCCATTCAATAAGTCCGTAGGATAAGTAAGAAAAAAAACAAAATTTTGATAAAACTCGATTATATTATTCAACATAGTTGCCTTCGAGAGCGATACAAGGAGTATAGCGATTTTCCAACTTTTCGATACCACTTTTATAGTACGATTTCTGTTTCTCGTCAAAATAGGCCTCAGTTTCAGCGATTACTTCATCATTGGACTTGAATTTCTTTCCAGCAAGCATTCTCTTTAGATCTCAAAACAGGAAAAAGTCACTGTGGGCTAAATCTGGAGAATACGGTGGGTGGGTAAGCAATTCGAAAACCAATTCATTCAGTTTTGCCATCGTTTTCATCGATTTGTCACACGGTGCATTGTCTTGGTGAAACAACACTTTTTTCTCTTGCAAATGTGGCCGTTTCTTGGCGATTTCAGCCTTCAATCGATTTAAAAGTGCACAGTTATAGTCGCTGTTGATGGTGGTTCCTTTTTTGAGATAGTCGATGAATATTATTCCTTTTGCATCCCAAAATACAGACGCCATCACCTTACAAGCCGGCTGTTGGATCTTTGCTCGCTTTGGATTCGGTTCTTCGACTGCTGTCCACTCAGCTGATTGTCTTTTGGATTCTGGTGTCTAATAGTAAAGCCATGTTTCATCCATTGTCACATATCGACGATAGAATTCGATTTTATTGCGCTTTAACAGCGGCAAACACTCCTCAATTCGTTGTTGTTTTTGGCCGACTGTGAACTCATGCGGCACCTACTTTGTTTGCACAGAGCTTTTGCATACCCAAATGTTAGTG
The DNA here is from genome assembly GCA_914767935.1 of Coremacera marginata. Lineage (NCBI taxonomy): Eukaryota > Metazoa > Arthropoda > Insecta > Diptera > Sciomyzidae > Coremacera > Coremacera marginata. The sequence goes on along the minus strand of OU612043.1, from coordinate 10,622,542 downwards.
TAAAATGGTAAAAACACTATCATCTGATATCCTTAAAACATCAGCTAGCTATTTGTGGATTTTTTTTTAAGTTTTTTGGAATAACAGTCTGATTTGGGCGTCCACTGCGCTCTGCATCATTTGTTCTGGTACGACCACGTTTAAATTCAGCAATTCACTTTTCTACCATTTGTCTCGATGGAGCAGAGTCCGGATAATGTTTATCAAGCCATTGTTGGGATTCCACTGTAACTTTTTTTCATTTTTTTTTTCCAATAACAATAACTGCACACAAAATGCTATAACTCACGAATCCATTGTCAAATTTTTATGCGCATCGTTTGAAGGTTGGTACTAAATAAAAATCATATGGAAAAAAATCTAGTAATGCCATCTATGTGTCATCCTATGGACTTTTTGAACGCACTGTGAGATAAGCCGTTCTTCAGCAACTTAGAACTCTCGGCTAGAAATATATAAAGGAACAAGAGGTTTTGGCATCAAAACGGCTCATCATAGCTAATTGGATACTACACGTAGTATTTAGTATCACCAAGCAACCTTTCGGGGGATGTCCCTTTTAATATATTTGTATAGTTCATCCTAGTACATCATCATCATAGTGGCGACCGTGGCGTAGTGGGTAGAGTGTGTGGCTCATACGCCAGAGAATTCAGGTGCGAGTCTCTCATCTGACACAGAAAGTTTTTTCAATTGAATTAATTTTTCTGTTCGGTCGTCACCTCTCTGCAGACAATGGCAAACCTCAGAGAGTAAAAACTGCCATGAAAAGCTTCTTGAGGTAGCTTCTTGGTAGATCCAGTTCTCGATCATTTGTGTTCAAACATTTGTCAACACACACAACACAACACAACACAATTGATTATAAGAAGCTCGGTCAAAGTCCTGTCAAGGGCTGCAATGGCCATTTCGTTTGATTTTTTTATCGTATATTTCATCCCTGACCCCTTCTCACTTAAAGCTCAGTCAATAGCTTTGTTTAGTCCAAGCTTAAATAATTATAGCGTTGTAATGTAATTATTTCTTTGCCACTTGCAACCTCAAGAAAATCATGAAAAATAACCACAAATTTAAAAAGCAATTTCAAAACAAGTATTACGAATGCCAATAAAACAGTTGCAACAACAATAACAACAAATAGTATTGTTGACAATTACTGTATAGCGGCCAAGCAACATGCAGCAAAATGACTGCAGTCAGTGTGCAAACATTCAGCAGATCATTGAGCGCAAATTGTTTGTGCTAGTTGCAGCACAACTTTACAACAACAAGTACAATAACAAAAAAAAAAAGGCTACAACAATAACAAATAAAGTGTTTGCAACTTTGGTTTTTTTTTTCAACCAACTTATTGGTTGATTTCACAGTTTTGTGAAGTGTGTTTCGAGTTTTTCTTTTTTAATTTTTTCTTAACGATTGAGCTGTTAACATATTATGTAAGTTTTATTTCCTAGCCGGCTGGTTTTTAAGAAAAAAAAACAATTATAAAAAATATGGCTTAATATGTCAGTGCAACACACATTTATGGAGTATGTGGATAGATCGATTAAATTTCTATCAATTACTTAATCATGCGAAGTAGTATTTTTCCGAAAAATAAATCCAATAAATTTCCGCATTTAACCGTGTCAGCTCAAAAATACATTTATTTGAAAAAAAAATACAACAACCTTCAACTTGTGAAAAAAATCTATTGAACTTTAAAGTAGTCGATAATTGTTAGGTGCAAAAATAACACACATAGTAAAATAATAGTATTTTGTCTATCTTCACAAATATTTACACATCAGTTAAGCATATTATGATAATTAGCCAAAAAGCAAAACATTGAACTATCTTAAAAATATTAAAACGCAAATAATAAATAAACCGTTTGTAGCGTTGGTTTACGTTTAATTATGAGTCATTTAAATTATTTAACAATAACCGCGCAATTCACGTCAGACTGTGTGCCTTTGGGCGTTTTAAGTGTTTATAATTCTATAAATTTTTAATGTACATATCGCACCCAAACTACAAAAGTGGCTCAATTTTAAATTTTTGAATTTTCAGGGGAAGCAAAAATAAGTTTGGTTTTAAAGGGACTACATAAAAATCAGCATAGTTCAACATGCTACAAAATTAGTAGCTGTCAAAATTAAGTTAAGAGCTCATACAAAATCTGCAACTGCACTCTGTTTTCATCTGTTTTTCTTTAGCGTTTATTCGAAAAATTGGCTGGGAGTACAGTCAGCCATGCGCATACCTTATTAATTACACTATTGTCAAACCAAAGAGACAAAAAGAAATTTTTAAAGCGAAAACTTCTTTAGGCGTGTTGAGCACTTTTTGGTAGAGGCCAAGACTGTAGATTCACGATATCATCACGTTTTTAGCGTAACAGAAATTATTGCTGTACAGCATATCTTTTTAGGGATTACCTAGCATCGACCAAGCCGAATCGTATCAGTATACGATTGCCGAACCGATTACCAGGCCGATTACCGAAGCAATTACCAACCGATAACCGAATCAATTACCGATTACCGGATTACCGAAGCGATAACCAACCAATTACCAAAAAAATTACCGATAACCGAAGCTATTGCTAACTGATTACCGAAGCGATTACAAACCGATTACCGAAGCAATTACCAACCGATTACTGAAGCGATTACCAGCCCTTTACCGATTAACGAAGCGATTACCAATTACAGAAGTGATAACCAACCGATTACCGAAGCGATAAGCAGCCAATTACCGAACCAATTACTTATTACCGAAGTGAAAACCAACCGACTCCGAAAAAATTACCATCGGATTACTGAACCAATTACCGATTACCGAAGCGAATACCAACCGATTACCGAATATCGAAGCGATTACCAACCGATTAGAGATTACCGAATCGAATACTAACCAATTACCAAAGCGATTATCAACACATTACCATTTAGCGAAGCGATTACAAACCGACCACCGATGTAATTACCGATGTAATTACCAAGCAATTACCAATTACCGTTTCACACAAAATGCTATAACTCACAAATTTTTATACAAATCATATGGAAACAAATCTTGCAACGCCATCTATGTGTCCTCCTATGGACTTTTTGAACGTACTGTTATATTGTATATTGTATATTCTATATTGTGTATTGTATATTGTATATTGCATATTGTATATTGTATATTGTATATTGTATATTGTATATTGTATATTGTATATTGTATATTGTATATTGTATATTGTATATTGTATATTGTATATTGTATATTGTATATTGTATATTGTATATTGTATATTGTATATTGTATATTGTATATTGTATATTGTATATTGTATATTGTATATTGTATATTGTATATTGTATATTGTATATTGTATATTCTATATTCTATATTCTATATTCTATATTCTATATTCTATATTCTATATTCTATATTCTATATTCTATATTCTATATTCTATATTCTATATTCTATATTCTATATTCTATATTCTATATTCTATATGCTATATTGTATATTGTATATTCTATATTCTATATTGTATATTGTATATTGTATATTGCATATTGTATATTGTATATTTATTGGTCATGCCAAAAAGTTGGCATTTTCACCTGATTAGTTTTTCTCTTTCCCAAATTAGTCTAATTTGATTTTTGGAGCTCAAACAAAAAAAAATGTGTCATTAGAGGGTTAAAGAATATGAAGAACACGTATCTTCGTTACCCTCGCTAAGAAGTATTACAAAAAGCTTTATAAGCTTAAGTTTTTCCTAAAATTAGAGCAAAAGTAAAGGAAAAAAAAGGCAGCAAAATTTTCTTTGCCCGGGGTGGCATCTAATCTTGACACGGCCAGGAGTATATCTGAGATGTATGCAAAAGTGCGACATAAACTAAAGGTCTGCAGAGAACCATAAATTCTACTTGTACAAACAGATAAAACAAGTAAGAACTTGATATTATTGGCATGATACAATTATAAGGGAGGCTCACATTTAAATGGCTGCTCAAACAACTAGTTTTGCAAAAACAACGCTGTGAGAACGCTAAACGTCAAATGATAAATGCAACAACAACGATAAGAAAACTAAAATTCGACCAGCCGATTTTGACATACAGCTTCCATTTTACTCCAACTTGAGCCTACATTTTCCATTTTCTACATTCTTCCATTTTACTCCAACTTGATTATTGATATAACCTATGCTTACATGTTTTCAATTAAGCAGAGATCGTAGCAGCTCTTTCTCTGGTTCCTATTGTAGTATAAGCTTTTTTTCTCTTTATCGGCTCCACTAAGCCATGGCAGAATTATAAGGTAGGGTCGACTCGGAGAGGAATGGAGTAGAAAGCAGAATAAAGCGAGATTGGTGTCAAAATCAGCTGTTCATTGCGAATTTCTTTATGCTCACGTTTCGCAGTTGTTTTTAGGTTAAAACTGTAACAGGTTTTTTTTTGCAATTTTAAGACTTCTTTCACATTTTATAGTTTTTATTACACATTTTTTATAATATTTTCACTCAAATTAGCACAAATTTAACACTCGCGACCGCACTGTTTGCAACTTGGAAACATAAAATATTTTCTTCATTCGCAATTTCTACGAAATTCGTCGTTTTGACATATATGTTCCTTCTCATTATCCACTCTTCGTTGACGCGTGAGAGCACTCGGCGAAGCGGCCCTACCTTATCATTGTATCATGCACTAAGCAAAGTAACTGTTTTAACTTTTTTTAATTGGATATATCCATTCAAAATGGATATTCCAGATAGTTCTCCTTGTGTTAATCTCGTGCTTTTACTTTTTTTATGCTACTAAAAAAAGTAATTTTGTAATGGATATGGATTCTGTGAATCAATAGCTTTATACAAGGTTGATTTATAAGGTTGTCTCAGGGCTGATCGCACTCTCTTCTCAGTACCCATAATTGTCAAAACCAGCCAATTTTGCGAATGACTACGAAAGAAAAACGGATGATAAAAGAAAGCACTTGCAGATATTCTATGAGCTATCAAATTCGATTTGACAATTATGGGCACTCGCTCTCTCCCTTGCGACAACCTTATAAATCAACCTTGGCTTTATATAAGGTACTTGAGATAGGGCCACATTAATTCATTTTTAATTAATTAATTTTTACTTTCATTAAGTTGTCGACAAAAATGACTTGTTATGTTAATTTTTTCTTTAAAATAAATTAAAAACTTGAATGCATTGCACTTATACGAGTATAGTGTTTCTTTTATTGTTTTATTGAAGTAATGCGCTCTTTAGTCTGCATGCTTTTGACGTTACATATCCAGATGTTCCAACTAGAGATAACAATGTTACCGATATATCTGTTTGTTGCGTATGCTTTCAAACTAGTATTCTTGATGCTTGATAATTTCACTATCTCATGCATGTTCTATCGTTATGTAAAAGAGAAATATTCCATGCATACTCAATGCTTAGAGAGCGAAAGCGATACAAGTTGATATATAAAAAAATAACAATACATAACTAGTATGATTGGATGGTTCTTTGCAGAGCTTTAACTTCAACCCAGAGCACTGCACAAACATAATGTTTTCATTTGATTGTTCGTTCGTGCAACCCAATAGGTAATGAAGCTAGGCCTCTTCTAACGAAGGCGTGCACTTACTGCTACTTCTGGCGGTAAGACACATGACTTCCTCGCTGCTGCTGCCTAATTTTTCGCTACCCAGGGCAGAACAACAATAATATTTTTCCTTCAAAAACTGGTTCTGCTTATATTTCAGGGTTATTTTTTCGTTAAAAGTTAAAAAATTTATTTGTTCTAATATATCTACTGAATAATAATCAACGTCATGACTTGATGAAATATTGATGAAATATGAAATATTCTTATCTGACAAAAATATGTAAAATAAAATAAAAATAAAAAAAAAAATAAAAAATAAAAACAAAAAAAAAAATAAGCAAAAAAATATTTTTTTAATTATTTTGGTTAACCTCTTCTTTAAGCCATTCTAAAGGAGTGCTTATAGCAGGCCTCTTGCTTAAAACAGGGAGAGCGGAAGGCCTGGAAAATTTTCTCGTTTCATATAAAAAAGAAAGTATACTTGGATATGAGTGCGGAAGCACTTCGAAATCCATATGAAGGCCTGCTAGTAGCGCTTCCAACTACTGCCATTGCCGACTGGGAAGGCACTGCTTGCACCATGTTTAATAATGCAAGAAAATATGTTCAATATTTACGATATAAATTCTTTATGTATATTTTTAAAAACTTTTATTAAACTGATTTCATGATTTTCGAATATTTTTTTTTTTTTTTCTATTGCAGTTGCCCTCAGTGGAACCCTTCAAAATGGACTCTTTATCACTGCAGCTGACAGACGGTCCACAAGGTTACAAGATCACCTTAAAGAACATGGAAGTTTTTGGTGCCAGTGATTTTATCGTGAAAAACATGAAGTTGAGTGAAAATGATGAACCTTTTACGGCACGCATCATTATGCCTAAACTGAAGATTGAAGCCAAGTATACCAGTTCCGGTGTACTGCTCATAATACCAGCATCGGGTGGTGGAGATTTTCATGCCATTTTTGGTCAGTTTTTTAAAGCATTTGCCCCCAATTGCAATATTTATCCCATTTTATAATCATAGATGGCGTAACTGCAGATGTTACCGGCAAGGTATCAACGCATGATAAAAAAGGTGTCACCTATTTGCATGTCGATGCTTTGAGCATTAATATGGATGTCAAAAAAGTGAACATGAGCATTGCGCGTGCTTTCAATAACAATCGCATTTTATGTAAGTTTGCACCGTCTTTGATACTCATTAAAAATATAATTTTTACATAATTCAAATTTAACTGTTTTACACCGAAAAAGTTTTGTTTTTGGACCGAAAATAATTGTTATTCTATATTTCACAGCAGGAAAAGTTGGACAATTTTAACCCAAAAAAAAATATTCGTAAAATTTTTAAGTAAAATTTTTTTTTGGTTGTCGCATAACTTTTATTTTTGAGAAATAAATTTTTAGGTTGACTAATAACAGTTATTTTTGAAATTAAATTTTTTCGGTTATTAGTGTAAACAAATCTTTAAAAAGTTGACATTTTGTTTTGGGATGGACTCCCCTCTTTGCTAAGGGAGTCTTAAGGAGAACTAAAAATGGAAGGGTCTTCGGATGAAGAAGTAGATGACGATACAAGTAGAAAGGTGAAGTCTGCGTATACTGAAATTGATAAACTAATGTTACTGGCGAGCGATCTTTCTCAACTTTAAAGCTTACTTTAAGTGATCTCCGATGCAATGTTGCAGACATTGTAAAATTGAATTGTAAAGCTAAAAGCAAATCTTTTTATTCATATTTCACACTAATAACCGAGAAAATTTCATTTCAGAAAATAACTAATAACAGTTATTTAACAGTCAACCTAAATAGTTGACGAATAACAGTCAACCTAAAAATTTATTCCTCAAAAATAAATGTTTTGCGGCAACCAAAAAAAAAAAATATTTCTCAATAATAACAGTTATTTACAACTTAAATGCATTTTAGCCGATATTAATCATTAATTTTAACCAATTCCAAAAAAGTTGCATAACAGTTATGTCCCTGCCAAATTCAAGATTTTAACTAGTGTTTTGGCTTTAAAAAATGCAAGTTGAAGCACATTCGATTTTAATTGATAATTATATTTTATATGACCTTTTTATTGATATTTTTACCATACATAATATCCATTACCTTTTTAGTGGAGGCCACAAATCTGTTCCTACGGGACAACGGCATGATTGTCCTGGAGGCTATGCAGGGTCAACTGCAAAAGAAACTCTCTGTTGAGTTTGGCAAATTGGCCAACCAGCTGCTGAAACATGTTCCCCGGGATACTTTCTACGTAGAATAATTTTAACACTATTAACTCAGTTCTCAATTTAAACGTTGTAAATATTATGAGTGATACTCAATAAATACCTAGTGTTAGCTAATGTGTTTAGTTTAAGTATTTGTTTTTGTATTATATTACTTAATTTTATTTAAAAACTAAACATTAAAATATTTATAAAAAAAAAAATAGTAAAAGTGATATTATGAAAATCATTTTATTGTATTAATACATGAATATCGATCCTTGTCGCACACTTTTTAAGTGTTTATTACAAAAAAAGTTTAATCAAACTTATTTCATTCGACAGGTATTGTGCTATAGATGATTAGAAAATAAAAATTTATCCATAAAACGCATTTGGTCAAGCGTTTAAAGACGGATTCTCCGACCATCTTATATACGTTTTTTTCATATAGAGTTTTTACCCTTTATCTCCCTCTACACAGAATGAGAGAGTAACAAGAACTTCTGTTCGCTCTTTGGCTTGATTGGAGGTGTTCATACGTCAGTCAAATGATTGAATCAACCAAAACATGTTGTTGCTTTCCTATTTAAAAAAAAAATGAACTTTATCTCAGAGCGAAAATGAACTCCAAAATCTTTTCTCGTCAGTCAAAATTTTGATTGAGCTCCAGACCTGAATCAATCAGTCAAAGGGTTGCAGTATTTTACTTGTCTGCTTTTTAGTAGGCAATTATATCAAGAAAAGTAGTTAACTGGAAACAAAGCTAGTTTTTTGAAGAGAAAAAGAGGTGTAGTTTCTTCAGATCCTGCCATAATTTCATTAATTCTATTGTTTTTTTTTTTATGACTTGCATCCGATGGCCATTCAAATAGGTATAATTTCCGGCGTAATGATTTCCTAATGTGATCAATTTCGATCCTAAAAGATCGACTATATTTCCGCTATTGTTTTCCATTTTGTAAAATTTTTTTGCACACAAAACAACTTAATAAAAGAAACACCCAAATAAAGAGAAAATAGTAGGAAGCAGAAAAGTAACAAATGCATGCGTCGGAGCTTCAATCAAAAAATCGTGTGTGAGCAAGCGTCAATCAAAATTTTCAGAGAGAAACAGCTTGTCCATATGTTTTGTTCCGTAAGAATCGAACTGCTAGCGTCTTAACTCGTCAGACGTTCGACAAGTTGCAATCGTCTAGGGTTGTGCTTAACAGTTCCGGAGACGGAACGGACATGGAACGTTTCCTTTAGAGAACGGAACTAGTTCATTTAAACATGTCCGCGGAACTATCTAGTTCCTTTGTTTATTTGATCTGCTTGAGCTGCTTGTTTGTTGAACGTCTCTTTTATAGAGCGGAACTAATAAATGGAAACATGTCCGCAGAACTATCTAGTTCCTTTATTTATCTGTTTGAGCTGGTTGTATGATGAACTGTAGAGGAAATTTGTAATACTCTAAGTATAATTTTAACACAACGCTCTGACTAACCAAATTGAACACAATTTTTTGTTTTTTTCAGTGTTTTCATTTCAAAATTAAAAAAATAAAGGAAAATATTCATAAATTATTTAAAAAAGAAACTTCAAAATTTGCTAAAAAAATGCATATAGTTCAAATATAAAGTAACAAAATTGTAGCATAAGAAAATATATAAAAATTATCTAATGGTTCCGCGGACATTCTTATTATGTTATAAAATAAAACAGTTCCGCGGACATGCTTACTTTATAACATAATAAGCATGTCCACGGAACTATCAGTTCCGACAGTTCTCTGTATTAGAGGAAATGTAACAAAAGCATTCTAAATATCATTTCATGATTGTTCTCTTTCTTATGTTACAAGCAAAAACAAACAGAACAATGCATACAACAAGAATGACGATATATCATATAGTCTATTATTTCATTCATTCTCTCTCACAAGCATTATCGTTTTGCTTGCCATCACTCCAACAATTCGTCTAAGCAGTAATATGTGTGCGGTAAGTGCGAAAGAGATGTCGGCTTATGTTGCTCATTAGAAAAAATTTCATTTCAATCGGAACTGTTTGGACATGCTTATATCGTACATATGGAACGATTGGAACTATGTCCGGGAGTGAACATAGTTCCATGAACTATATATGTCCGGAACTACCCATCCCTACAATCGTCTCGATTCGTCTATTTTGGTTCTGCCTAGAGTTGTGTGCAATGTTCATTAATATAGGTTAAGTCACTTAAGAGAAAATCACTCTTTTTCTGCCTTTGCTCGAACTGTCAAAGTAGCTGTTAGCTAAATATTGTACAGATTCAGGTTTTTTTTTTCTTGATTTCCTTTTATCCATTCTGACAGTTCGACCGAGCTTCTCTCAAGTGACTTAACCTGTGTTAATGAACCTTGGTTGTGTGGTTGTTTTTGCTTTTTCTTTCCTATCTTATCGAAAACACTCGATCAGCGTTGTCGAGACAAAATAAAATAACGGGTGTCTCAATAAACGTGCATTTTTTTATTTTTTATTGTCAAGTTCCGATTCAGAACATTTTTCAAAAATACCACAAAATTTAAATCGTGCACTCTTATATGCACTATATTTTGTTAACACACACACTATATTTTTGTTAATACAAACAGGTGGCAACGGTTGTGCTTGCCTGCATATTTTGTTGCCGTTTTTGTCTCACTTTCTTCGAAATTATTTTTCGTTTTTGCTTCTTTTTTTATAATAGACTAGCTTATACCCGCCGCGCTTCGCTGCGCTCAGTGTTTCTCTCCTAAAAGTGAACGTGGCTCGTTCTTATTTAAAAAAAGGACGAAAAACTGAAACTGAAGTTAAGGCTTGCACTCAAGGTTGATTTATAAGGTTGTCGCAGGGCTAATCGCACTCTCTTCTCAGTACCCATAATTGTCAAAACCAAGGTTGATTTATAAGGTTGTCGCAAGGGAGAGAACGAGTACCCATAATTGTCAAATGGAAGTTGACAGCTCATAGAAAATCTGCAAGTGCTCTCTTTTATCATCCGTTTTTCTTTCGTAGTCATTCGCAAAATTGGCTGGTTTTGACAATTATGGGTACTGAGAAGAGAGTGCGATCAGCCCTGCGACAACCTTATAAATCAACCTTGGTCAAAACCAGCCAATTTTGCGAATGACTACGAAAGAAAAACGGATGATAATAGAGAGCACTTGCAGATTTTCTATGAGATGTCAACTTCGATTTGACAATTATGGGCACTCGCTCTCTCCCTTGCGACAACCTTATAAATCAACCTTGCTTGCACTGTTAATGCTTGCATTTTTGATTTACCTACCAGAGAACTGCAAAACTCACTTTTTGCTTGATTAAATCATTCACTTTAACCTTCCTATACTCGCGCATACGGTCTGTGAGACCGACTATTAGTATTTTAAGTTTTTTCATTAGAACGAAGAGCGTGAGCGAATTGTATTTTCTGGTAGCTTCATCATTCTCAATAAACTTCAATTTAGTGCGGTTACAAAGTTTGTGAGAGTAAGACGTGTACACGCATTCAGCACTAATTGGTCTGTGAGACCGGCGCGAGTATTGGTGACACAGTTTTGTGTAAGTTATTTTTTGAACATATATTACAATTTTGTGTTAATTTCATTAGTTTTTAGATAGAACATATAGTATGTATGTATTTGCAAATCACTTACAGGTTTTATTTTAAGATCAAAATGAACGAAGATCAAATAAGGCTGATGTTGGAGGATGATGTATCTCTTTCTGACTACGAGGAAAAGAACGACAGTGAATATGAGGATTCGGTTGATATACAAGAAGAACAAACTGATACAGAGCAAGAGAACGATTCAGATTCTGAAGCGGAAATTTCTCCTTATCCTAGTAGCTTTTACATAGGAAAAGACAATAAAACAAAATGGATGAAAAGTGCTCCTTCAACAACAGTAAGAACACGTTTCAAAAACATAGTCACTCAACTTCCTGGTGTTAAAGGTGAGGCTAAAAGCTTAAAGGATCCGGGTTTGATATGGAACTTATTCTTCTCTGAGGAAGTAATACGCTTGATCACAAATTTCACTAACTAACAAATAGAACGGATTTCATCACAGTTCACCAGAGCCAGAGACTGTACTCTAACTGATGAGATTGAAATTCGAGCATTTCTTGGTCTTTTACTGTTTGCTGGTGTTCGCAGAAATAACCGATTAAACGCCAAAGATTTATTTCGAACTGATGGCTCTTCGCCAGAGATATTTCGCTTAACTATGAGCTGGAGCCGTTTTTATTTCCTTTTACATTGTCTACGCTTTGATAACAAAGACACACGAGGTGAACGTATTTTGTTGGACAAATTAGCTCCTATACGAGAATTGTTTGACACCGTAACAGCTTCATTTAGCAAGTTTTTCATTCCATCACAGTTTGTCACAATCGATGAGAAATTAGAGGCGTTTAGAGGTCGTTGTAACTTTCGACAATATATTCCGTCTAAACCCAATAAATACGGCAAAAAAATATACGCGTTGACAGATGCCAAAATGTTTTACACATTAAAAATGGAAGTTTACCTTGGAAAACAGCCTGAAGGCCCTTACTCGGTCGACAATTCTTCAATGGCTTTGGTCTTGCGTCTTTGCGATGTTATTCATAACACAGGGCGCAACGTCACTTGCGATAATTTTTTTACAAGTATTCCGCTGATCGATAAGCTGGAAAAGAATTCAAATTGACAGTCATCGGTACTATTCGTAAAAACAAGAGAGAACTTCCCAACCAATTCACCAATATTAGAAGTCGCAAAGAAAACTCAAGTTTATTTGGGCACAGAAACAATTCTACTCTTGTTTCCTATGTACCAAAAAAGAACAAAAATGTTCTTCTGGTTTCTAGTATGCATGATGATGAAAAAATCAATGAAGAAACAGGCAAACCTAATATTATAATGGACTATAATGTTACTAAGGGAGGAGTGGATATGGTAGATAAAATGTGTGAAACCTACAATGTTGCGAGGGGAACAAACAGATGGCCAATGGTGATATTTTATAGTTTAATGAACGTAACTGGAATAAATTGTTATATTATATATACCCTAAACAATCCGTCCATAAAAATTAATAGAAGACAGTTTTTGGAATCGTTATCATATGATCTCATAAATGAGCACCTAAGAAGACGAGCAATACAAACGAATTTACCAAGGTTGATACGACAAAGACTTGCCGAAATACTTAAATTGGATAATTCTAAGTGTGATCCAATAAATAAAAATAATATTTCAGGTCGCTGTTCTGATTGCGGCTCAAAGAAAAATCGGAAAACTCGCTACAACTGCGCTAATTGCAAAAAATATTTTTGTTTGGATCATGCCATTATGATGTGTTCAGATTGCTGCTGTACCGAGTCTAACTTGATTTAGTTTATATTTTTTAGTTTCTTATATTGTTTTCTATGAATTCTTGGATTTTTGGTTTATTTGTTTTTAATAGAAATATATTTTTGTTGATGTTTTTTTATCTCTTAAGAATTTAACCATATTTTACAAAGACTGAAATGAAAAGCTATTAGTCATAAATAAACATTTTTTTTCTGTAAAACTTTTGTTTATATGACTCAAAACATACGTTCCTAAATATATATGAGGTTTTAATAATTTTTTTTTGTAACAAGTATAAGCTTAGAAAGCTCTGAAAATATCGGTCTGACAGACCGGGGTGAGTATACGTGTAACATTTTTTGACGCGAGTATAGGAAGGTTAATTCTTACTCAACTCAACTCATTCAACAAAGTTCAGCGTTGAATAAAATCAGCACACTACGTATACTGGCGAACGCGTCTTTTGTGTCAGTTTGAGTTTGAGTTCGTCTGATCGAAAATATGTTTACATATATTTATATTGTAACTATAAATGGACTGAGAACACTTTTAGTCTATTACTATTTGCTTACATATGCTTGGAAATATAATTTTGTCAAGAATAACATTAAATATTCACGGACAAATATATATTAATTGGAGAATACATAATTTAATTGCAGTCAAGCAATTATTTTCAAAACGATAATTAAGAACAACATAATATATTTACCGATGATTACACTATATTTACTTGGAAACATATTGCTAGCGGAGCACCCACTTTGCCAGCGATGCACCCGTTTTATCAGCAAAGTTGCTTCAAAACTCACCTATTTTTATTGCTGAACTTTTATTTTGTTTTTTATTTTATTAATTTGAAAACACAAACACTTTTAATTAAAACAAACATTTTCAGAAACACTTTTCACAAGAGCTAAACTTTTCAACACGTTTGGCGCGGCTGCTAGAAACTTAAAATGACGCCAAAACTTGGCAACTGTTAAAAGCAAGCGCATAAAGCAACAAGATTTCCGCTATTTTTCGTGCAAGTGCAAAATTAACAGATATATGTATTTTTGATATTGATATTGAAGGAAAGTTCTTAATCATTAGGTGGTTCCCTCTGAATATTTTGTTTTTGAAACCAAACATATATAAACATATTTTTCGTCTGCTTGTGTGTTTATCTTTGGGTCAATTCAGAAGAAAGTTTTTTATTCGAAAATTTAATGAATTATTCAATAGAAGGTTCTAAAAGACTCAAAGAAATATTTATCGAAAAATTTTATTATGTGACTATGATACTTAGTAAAGACTTTAATATTAATTTTGATATGGCCGAATTTCGGACACAGGCGATACTAGTTATATTCAAATCATAGTCTTTCAATGCATTCTAAAAAATTTAGAGAAAAAAAATATCAGGCTTATCGACAATAAAATAAGCCATAGAAATTTGTTCCTTTTACTGAAATAGGTATAAGGTTAAATATGTAAAAATAGCACATTAAATCCGGCACTCTTTAGTTGTAGATGTAAAAGAGGACCCGTATTTGTGTTAAGAGTAGACCCCTGCGTTTACGGCTCAATTCTACTTATTGTAAGTATTTTTGGCCAAGCCCACGCACATCAATGAATCAATATAAAAATACTCCCAACCCAAATTGTAGATAACCAATATAGTTTTGAAAAAAGAACACAAGGTTTGTTTTTCTTTACTACATAATAAATTTTTTTATTTTTAAATTTGAATAATCTTTTTTTTTTATTTGCATTTTTTTTTATATAAGAAACATAATATTTAATAAAGTTTTTAATTTAATATGTATATAAGTAAGTAAGAATAATTATGAGATAAATAGTAATAGAAATCAACTAAAATCTAGCCAAAAAATTGTTGGTATTACAATTTTGTGTTATATTGTGTTGTTGTTGTTGATGCTAATGCAAAGTTCAACGCAGACATGTACATATTTAAATTATAAATAAACGCAGTAAATCGTGAAATATTTATACTACGCTGACAACTTAAAGTTTAAATAAAATGAATGCATATTAAAATTAATAAAAATGAGATATTTTTCTTGTCGCTTGTATATTGATTTCAATGCAGCGTTGGTGCAAAAGTTTTTATATTTTTATTTATATAATTTTTTTGTTTAATATTAATTTAATTGTTAATTATTAATTTAATTAATTCCTTTTTCGTTTTTTTTATACAACAAATTACAAGTTTTGCCTGTGTTGCGAAGCAAATTTAAATAAGTATTGAACAGATATTTATTAAACATTATCTTCATTTTTATAATTATAAGTTTACTTTTGTTTTGTTTATTTTTTTTGTTTTTTATACAATTAAAATTTATGCAGCACAAAAATATACACAGAGTATGTATAAGGTATGAGTGAATAACGCAGCTGCGGGCACTGCAGGTTATAAGACAATTTTTCTAGAGTAAAAAGAAAAAAAATAAACAAATAAGCCAGAGGCAAATAAAAAAGTACGCTACTGTTGAATGAAAAGCGAGATACTGCGTGCGAGAAGTTTTTAAGAATTTTAAAATTGCTAAATAGTTTGCTGATTTACCTACAATTGCGTGCTGGAATAGTTTTACAAGAAAACCTTCAAGTATCAACACAAAATTAATAGCAAGCAATAAAAAGTTGTGGTAGCATGACATTTAAAGATGAACAATGGAGAGCAATAAATTCTAACTTTATCTTTGTTGAATTCTTTTGTCGAACTTGAAATTTGCAATTTCAAAGAGCATTCCTGAGTTCGTCAATTTTCGTCAATCAAAATGTGCAACTTTTTTTAAAAGTTTTCATGCATGCTATTTTTGAGTAGCAATAATTTATGTAGCATGCAATAAATATTTTGTGTCGGAATGTAATTTTGACGAATTATAATTAAGCTGAATCAGTGCAGAGTCTATATTTTAAGCTTGAAATCTTAAATCTCATGCGAGAATTTTTTACCTATGCTATTTTTACAATTTTGAATAGCATGAGGAAAATTTTGATGACAAAAGCTTGAATAAACAATATTTCCTATCGCATGCAATAAAAATACATTCACAAAGTTGGCTTGTTGTAGAAAAAATGTTGGAGTCTATATAAGCAATTTTCATAATGTGAGAAATTCCTCTTTTTGTGCAAGAATTTGCAGTGATAAAAATTTCAAAGTTTTTTATACTGTGCGACAATTAACTTAAAACGTGAAACGTTCATTCATTTCAATTCAAGTCGACAATTTAAGCGAAATGTTAACTCACAGAGCTTAACAGAGAGTAAAGAAAAAAAAAACCGAAGTGCACAAATACAAGTGTATATTTAATAGTTTTCAGGTGTGATTGATTTTTCTTCAATGACATTATACTCTCATAACCTTTTATATCATGAGATTTTTTAAATTTTTTAATGCATGCGTAAAATTTTTCAATTAAGCGCAATAAGTATTTACTTCGAGCTTTGCATGAGTTGGTTTTTTATCGCGTGCATTACTTGATAAGTGAAATTTCACAGTATCTAGGGCAAGCGTTAAAAACGTTGATTACAGAACTGAATATGTTCAAAGGATTGAAACAAAGTGATCAAAATGAACTTTAATGCATTAATACAAGTTGTTTAACAACTTTTTCGCATGATAATTTTCTCTCGACATTTTTCTGCCGAGACATTTTAATGTCATGACATTTTTATATGATTGTATTTATTACATGCAAGAAGTTTTTCAATTAAAATTAAATTTAAAATAAAAGTTTTAATTTTGAGCTCTACATGAGTTGGTCATGCCATTTGCTATCAGTGCCCCAACTCCTTAGGGGCCTGTAATGCGCCATTTGTTATCAGTGCATTAACCGTTGACGCTACAGTTCTGGGCAGTTTCCGGGTGGCATTTTCGAAAACAGTTAGATGTAAAACTTCATGAAGAGGTACAAAAAAAAAGAATGTGTGTTGCGGTGTAAGCGGAAAAGTAATTCCGGAAGACGTGAAATAACCGAATATTGTGATATTTGTCCAAATAAGCCACGGATGCATATGAAAGATTGTTTCAACAGATATCACACTATGCTGAATTTCGAAATATAAATTTCAAATTCAATTTATTGTATCACGAAATAAATAGTAAAAGCATTTTTTTTTTTGGTATAAAAGAAATTAATTTTTTAGATTCTCCAAAGCTAAAATGTCTCAGAATTGAAATGTTTTTTACTCTTGAGTAAAAAACACTCGGAGTGCAAAGGGTTAATTATGCAATTTCAGTTTCTATAGCATGCGAGAAAATGTTAACGTTATGTTAAATGTTAATGTTAACCACATAGCTGAAGTTACTGCAAGTATTGACACAAAAAGTGAATAAAATGACTTAAAGTGTATAAAGACAAGGGTTGCCTTAAATTTTTTCTCGCAAGACATTTTTCTTGCATTACAGTTTTTACTTGTGGTCACTTTATTATCATGACATTTTACTCAAATTTTCTTGCATACAAAAATTTTAATTTCGAGCTCTTCATTTGTTGGTCGCATGCAATAATTAAAAATTAAATTTCAGTTTCTAAAACATGCAATAATAATGTTAATCCATATAGCTGAAGGTACTCAAAGTATTGATAAAGAATTAAATGTAATGAATTAAAAGGTATAAACAAAGTGTTTCTTTTAGAATTTCTCGCATGATATTTTTCTCGCATAATATTTGATACTTTTGATAACTTTTATATCATGACATTTTTATTTGAAAGTTTTATTGCATGCGATAAATTTTTCAACGAAGCACAAGACATTTTCATTTTGACCACGATCATGTACTCATTTTTAAATCATGACATTTGTATTTGGAAGTTTTAATGCATGCAATAAATTTTTCAATTAAACACCAAAAATATTCATTTTGACCACTATCATTCGATCATTTTTATATCAAGACATTTTAATTTGAAAGTTTTATTGCATGCAATAAATATTTCAACTAAGCAAAAATATTAATAATGAAATATTAATTTTGACCACTATCATTCGATCATTTCTATATCATGACATTTTTATTTGAAAGTTTTATTGCATGCGATAAATTTTCCACTAAGCAAAAATATTAATAATGAAATATTCATTTTAATCACTATCATTCGATCATATTTATATCATGACATTTTTATTTGAAAGATTTTTTGCATGAGATAAATTTTTCAAATAAGCACAAGAAATATTCATTTTGATCCCTATCATGTGATAATTTTTATAGCATGACATTTTTATTTCTGAAGTTTTAATGCATGCGATAAAATTTTTCAATAAACACAAGAAATATTCATTTTGACCACTATGACTCGATCATTTTCATATCGTGACATTTTAATTTGAAAGTTTTATTGCATGCGATAAATTTTTCGATTAAGCACAAGAAATATCATGTGATAATTTTTGTATCATGGCATTTTTATTTGAAAGTTTTATTGCATGCGATAAATTTTTCAACTAAGCACAAGAAATATACATTTTGATCACTATCATTCGATCATTTTTATATCGTGACATTTGAATTTGAAAGTTTTATTGCATGCGATAAATTTTTCAATTAAGCACAAGAAATATTCATTTTGACCACTACATGCGTTAGTTCACTCTAGCATGCTATAAAAACGTACTTAAAATGAAATTAACCCGCAAATTAAATTTTTCTTTTTCTTTTTTTTTTCTTTTGTAAATTTCTACGAACGTCAATTTCGTTGAATGTATGTATACATTTTCACAATTTTGTATGTTTTTTTTTCTTTTCTTTTCAATTTAAATTAATACAAAAACTTTTTATGTAGCTTATTTTTCAAAAATGTGGCGCTAACTTGCAAAAATTAAATGAATTTATTTTTTTATTAAACTTACTATTACATTTTTTATTCAGTTAAAAATTTCATTAGCTTATATGGAATATACTTTTTTTTTCAATACTGTGCAAAAATTTTGTCATGTTCGAAAAATTTTGTGACTGCTTTGTTAATGTGTATAGGTGTGTGTTTGTGTGTGTGTGTGTATTTTGGTGTTTATATGTGTGATTTAATGTGTTTACAAACTTTATTGACTGTGCTAAATTTTTTTTTTATATATTTTGGGCAAAAGTTGCCGCCGCACTCATTACGCATGCTTAAAATTTGGTTTTTGTTTTCTTTTTTGTTTTCATTGTTTTGCTTTATAAATTTATGAAAATTTGCCGCTGCTGAACAACGTTTATTTCACTTTAAAAATTTTGTTTTTTATTTATTTATATATTTATATGCTTAAGTTTATGAATCTACACAAAATGTCTACAATCTTTATTTAAAATTTCTACAGTTTTTAATACAGTTTCTTGTTGTTTTTTTTTTTGCTTTTTAGCTGCATGCAAAATTCTACTACTTGCCTTTTTTGCTTTTTCTGTTTTTATTTTTGTTTCTTTTTTTTTGTAACTTAACTAAATTAATTTTTCTCTTAGAAAAATGCTCCGTAAAAATTCTTAGCTGCATTTGAACAACTTTTCAGAAATGCTTTTTATGGTTTTCTTGATGTGTTAATAAGTTTTTAGTACTAAATACATAGTTTTAATTTTTAAGAAATTTTTTCATACTATTATATTTTGTTTTAAATACAATTCTACATTTAATACAATTATTTGTGTATCATTAATAAGTATTTATAGCGTTATATATGCATATTTAAAAACTTGGATTTTTTTTAATTTGTTTCTTTTTTTATAAGTGTAAATTTTCTTTGCAACACACCGTTACTTTTGTTTTAATGTTCAAAATTATCTGGTTAAATTTTCTCAAACAAAATATATATATATATATAGCATTCTACTTAATTCAACGCAAACTACACTAAAAAGTTTGAGCTGAGAAAAAGCATTTAAAGCAGGCCTGGGCATTCTACACAGTCACATTTTATCTTGTCTTGTTAGTATTGGTGCGCTCTCAAATCGCGCACACTGAGTTCATACCCTGTAGGAAAATCAACTAATTTAAAAGTAGTTGATAAAGTAGTTTTTTGTCAACCACAACTAGTTGAAATTCTGACTTTTTTCCATAGAACGAACTAACTTGTTTTGTATGGTGATGTCCGCTAAATAAGTCAATTGACTGTCGTCTGCATATATTTTCAACTACTTGTTAAATTAGTTACATTAAAATTATTTTTTTAATTGCTTTAAAATAACCAATTGAAAACTATTGTTGATGGCCAAAAGTTAATAATATTTGATGAAATAACATGGTTAAATATATATAAGCTTGTAATCTTATAAAAATTTTCAATTAAAACATGCCAACATCAGAGTAGTTGCCGCCTTAATATAATTCAAAGTAGTTTATCAATCACTGGTTTTTAAGTAGTATTTCAATTACTTCATATATTGAAGTGGATGCCGCCTTAATATAATTCAAAGTAGTTCATATACTGGTTTATTTTAAACTAGTTTTTTAATTAGTTGTTTTTAAAAACAAGTTAGTTTGTTCCTAAAGGGTACAATTTACAGCGCAAAGCGACATTAATCATCACAGCATGACCGTCAGCGAACGACTCAATTATATTCTCTTGTGTTGTGAGCTTTGTGTAGTTCCCCTGTAGAAAAATCAACTAATTTAAAAGAAGTTGAAAAAGTAGTTTTTTGTCAACCACAACTAGTTGAAATTCTGACTTTTTCCCATAGAACGAACTAACATATTTTGTATGGTGATGTCCGCTAAATAAGTCAATTGACTTTCGTCTGCATATATTTTCAACTACTTGTTAAACTAGTTACATTTAAATTATTTTTTTAACTACTTTAAAATAAATCAATTGAAAACTAGTTCATATTCCACTTACTGAAGATGAATTTAAAAGCATAACAATTTTAAATTTCTATACATCAATGAGATAATTTATTTGACTGTTTTGAAAAAAAAAAATACATAAATTCATTACGTGAATGCATAAGGCATATTAAAAAATTAAATAAAAAGTCTTTTGAAAAAAAGTTTGATAGAAAGTCTGGTTTGAAAAATATATACATAAATTCATTACGTGAATGCATAAAGCATCGTAAAAAATTAAATAAAAAAAGTCTATTTAGAATTGAAGTGGATGCCGCCTTAATATAACTCAAAGTAGTTCATATACTAGTTTATTTTAAATTAGTTTTTTAATTAGTTGTTTTTAAAAACAAGCTAGTTTGTTCCTATGGGGTCTGAAAAGTTACGCTCAGAGAGCGCTCAGTGAGCTATGGAGCGCCCTGGCCTGATTTAAAGTTTAAGCAAAAAAAAAACTGCATTTTTGGAAATTTTAGCAACTGACTGTAAGAGGATAAGCTTGAATTGCTGTAAAAAAGAAGCATGCGATATTACAAGCTAAAATATGTCATGATATTTTTTAACACAAACACTAGCAAATCCTCTATTTGCTGTATGAATAAGCTATAAAGCATAAAAACTACTGTGCTATGAAAAAAAACAATGCTGCCTAAATATCAAATAAGTATGCTGCTAAGCAAGAGCTTTTAAGTTTAAAAATTATCAGTTCAACTGCTGTTAAATGCAACTACTTGAAATTATGTTAAAATATAATTAAATTTTAAAAAATTCATTTAAAATCACTTCAATAGAAAAAAAAAAAAATAGCATGAGAAATTCGCTGCTTTTGTTTACAAACACAGCACAAGTGTTGTTGTTGTTGTTGTTATTACAGTTGTTTCTCTTTAAATTTCATTTTCAGCTCTCTTCACAAAAAATGTTTGCCATGCCATATTTATACAAATAAACTTGATTACAACAACAATTTTTGTTTATATTAAATACAAAATTTACAAAACTTTTTTTCTTAGCTCTAGAAACTACAATTTTTATAAATTCGTCAACGTTTTTTATTTTTCGAATTCAGCTATAAGGCAAACTTAAAGATTCTCTTTTCACTGTACAGCAGTGTGCAATTTTTTTTATGACGTTCATAAAAATGTTGCATGCACTTTTTTTATTTTTGTACAATTTACAAACAACAACACTGTTGTTGTTAGCTTTACAAAATTATTTGTGTTTTATTATCTTTACAAATGAAATAAATTTAATGAAATACATTTTATTTATTAAAAAAAAAATATAAATTTAAAAAATTTTATGCATATGCCTACTCTGTTAAAAAAGCATTTACAAAATAAAAAATAAAAAAAAAATTGCTAACAACCCAGCAAACCAAAATTTTCGAAATCGTAACGAACTCGTTGCGAATATTTCCGAATGCTTGCGGTTTCGGAATACAACAAATAAAATTAACCATTTACTGTAAAATCAATGCATGTAGCCCTTGCAGTACTTATAAATGTATTATTAACATTTTCAATAGAAATTCAGTGTTTTATACTTTTGACGTTAGAGTTGGATTTGATTTTCTAAAAGAAATTAATGCGTAAAATGCGCTAAGTGATCAACTTCTGAGTACTTCAAACTAAACGAGAAAAATCATCTGCGATAATATTAGATAATAGAGAAATTCAAAATCTATTAATTGCTAAAGACTTTACCCACGTCAGTATAAGTGACATAAATTTTCAAAAATTAAAGTTTTTCAAGATAATGATAGTATTTATTTTGCAATGAAATATTCAAAAATTTATAAAATTATAAATGTTATAAATTTAAGATGCTGCCAGTAATACGCGAACACAAAATACAAAATTAAGACCCCAACACTAGAGAATTGTAAGGATGCGACTGCAAGAGCATTTTGCAAACCTCTAAAGGGCATATCTTGCGTACAACAACTATTGGACAATAATTTGGTAACTTGTAAAACAATGTCATCATATCACAATTCTTTAATTGAAGAGTTTTCTGGTTACTGTCGTAACGCTGCAGCCACACGTGATAGTACTGGCATGCCAATAACGAATATGTACGAATATGTATTTACTTCGAAAATATTCCGAAATAATCTACAAACTTCGCTGCGGCCACACGTGCTAGTAAATGTTCATTCGAAAAATATTGTCAAAGCCAAAGGTTCGACCACTTTTTTATTCCGGTTGCTTTTATTCAGTGAAGCTTTATATGCCAACATAGCACCAAACTTAAACGGGATAAAAATGGGGAACCAATTATTTTGTAAAATCTGTTTATCAATGTTTTCCAAAATGAAATGCAACTTATTCATTTCATATTTTATGTGTCAAATGAGGGAAATTAAAATAATTGCATATATTTCACTACAAGACATGAAAGAAAAGTGCATATTTAAAGTTCGAATATTTTAGGGAGAAAATACAACACTGTTTTCTTACTTCGATTTCGCACTGGCTGTGGTTGTCGAAATTCACTGTGTCAGTAAAAGTTGTTGCCAGTGGACTGCCAGTGATGTCAAGGTGTGAGTGTATTAGTGAAAAGTGAGAGTGTATTGAGTTTTTCGAACTGTTACTGTCTTCGGACTGGCACGTGTGGCTAGGGGGTAAATGTAGTAACCATAAACGGAACATCCTTCACTAACTGGAGAAAAATCAGTCACTTGCAGCTCAAAGCTGCAGCGGCCTAATTTTACTAACTTTACGGTACATATTACACTGCTATCACTCCCGTATTTGCATTAAGGCCCTTATAGACGAGCAACTAATTGCAAAACTGATTGAAAAACTGGTTGATGCTTTTTCCTACAGACGCATGGACCAATTTCAATTCAATTCCAGTACAAAAACTTTTTCTTCTTGAAAACATCGCGCATATTATATTGAAAATGAATGCAAATAATTTTTGTTATTATGAATCTTACGTTTAGTTGTTGATTTTGCTACAAACACACCACCAGTTGAAGAACTGGTTGATGTGAATCGCAAAAAATTCAAATTTTTTAATTTTTGCCAACAGATTGATAAACTGGTTGAAAAACTGAAAATGAAACCTCAACTCATCTACACACGACTTCTTTTCAACAACCAGCTATCAGTTTATCAACCAGTTTTTTGATTAGTTGCTCGTCTATAAGGCCCTTAAGACTAGCATTAAAAACATAGGTCACATCATTGCCAGCTTGGAAAAACTTATTCATGTACGATCCAGGCAATGGTTGACAACTTTTATTTTCTTCACCATATTTCGAAAAAGTAATAATACTACAAAGTCCTTGTAAAAGTTTTAAGGGAAAACGAGAACGCTTACACTTCAAAGGGGAAGTAGTTAGCGGATGTCAGCCGATTTTGTTGAAATTTAAACTCTAAGTTATGCACGCGCATTCGTGATTTCGGAATCGTAAAGAAAATCATATGACACAACTTCGTAACGATTTCGCAACGAAATAAAGTAGCGAAACTGCAACCGATTCGTTGATTGATTCGTTTTGAAGTAGTTGCGCAATCGTGTCGCAATTCAAGCTTGGTGTGATGTGAGCAATGAGTTAGATTTTAATAAGTTGTTTTGGCCCAACTGCAGTTAATTAGAATTTTTTGAATAATTCAAGAATATAATGATTAAATTGGAAAAGATTAAAGTTTTTTTTTTTTATTGCTCAGCTTCCAGTTATAGCATTGGTTCATGAATACTATATGATATAATATATGATAAAAAAAAAATGAATAAATGAATGACTTCATTTTGTATTCCTATCCGATCAAACGTTTCGTTCAAAACAGCGTTCGTGTTTTTGAAATTTGTAATTTGAACAGAATCAAACAACGATAACAGCTGATCAGCCAACGAACGATGCCGTAGTACTGTGACATATTTGCAATATGTATTTCTTACGATCACTGAAACCACGAATCCGCACGTCAGAATCAAATGGACACTTTTATGCTACTGTTGTGGTTGCAGTCGTTTAAATAAAATGATTAAAAAATGGAAAATTCTGAACCTAAAGGCAAATAAATGATGAAATATATAAATATATACAGTGTCTGAAGGCTGTGAAGCACTTAAAATACATAAAATAAAAAAAAAAACCTGCAATAGCTGCCTTCATTTTATTTTGATTTGTCAAAAGCATTTGCTCAATCACTAAAAACAATCATAATGAAAAACAAATCCGCAAACCACTTAATTGCTCAAAGTATATTTATTGTAAAGACAAACCGAACAAAAGCACTGCCAACATATAAGAAACAAAGCAACATATTGAAATGAAAATCTTGCCAAAAACTATAGTCCGCATGACAGCATAACAATTGACGAACAACTGTTTCCATATCGTGGAAAAACTAAATTTACAGCGAAATATGGCATCAAAATTTGGTGGGCTTGCGATTCCAAATCTAAATATCCACTGCAAGGAAAGCTCTATACCGGTCGACAAGAAGGAGAAGAACGGGAAGTGAATCAAGGTGAAAATGTTTTGAAACAACTCGCAAAGCCGTACAGCAATACTGGCCGTACAATTGTAGCTGACAACTTTTTTACTACTTTAGAAGGAGTAAAGCGTCTGGCCAGAATTGGTCTGGCATTTGTTGGTACCATTCGCTCCAATAAAATATGTATTCCTAACGAAATGAGAAAGGATCGTTTTTGTCCTGTTTTGTCATCGTTATTTGGATTCCACGAAAATTTGGTATCAATTTGCAGCTACGTGCCAAAAACAAATAAATGTGTGAACCTACTTTCGGCCGTTCATTATACGAAACATTGTGAAGGGGAAGCAATGAAACCCGAAGCAATTTTCTTTTACAATGAAAATAAAGCTGGCGTAGATTGTATGGACCAAATGGTTACACATTTTACTATAAAGCGGTCAACAAGACGATGGACTTTTGAGTTTTTCTGCAACATGTTGGACACCATGGCAATGGCTGCATTTTGTATTTGCAAAGAAGTTGATGGTCTCAATAAAAATAGTGCTAGAAGAAATTTTCTCACTACGTTAGCTGATACATTGGTTCTTCCAAATATTGAAAATCGAATGAACAACATTCACATCATCAAACAGTTCAACACCCGTTTGGCCATGGAATCGTATTTTGAAAGACCACTAAATGTAAGTTTGATTGATATAACATTTGCCCTTCATTACATCTCATTTTCCTCGTTTTTCTTTTTCAATTCAGATTCCAGTAGTAGTTCCTAGCTCAAGTTGTGCTGATACTCTACAAAAGAGAAAAAGTTGTCAGCTTTGTACATTGGGAGATGAAAAATTTTTTTTTTTGTTTCAAGTGCTCGAATCCGGTATGCCTACAACATTCGAAATCAGAGTATACATGTTTCAGTTGCTTACCTGAAGCTGTGTAAGACTTTTTTAATTTAGAATTAATTAAAACTTACTTTATAACTACTAAATTTAATTGGAATTAACTTTACAACAACTATTTTTTTGAAATTAAACACAAAAATAAAATTTTTCTTGTTTTATTTCTCATTAAAATTTTTTTTGCACGGGTAGGTGGCTTAGCATGTACTAAGAACAAAAAAAAAATAGAAAATATATATCTGCCTGGCGTGATAACAATATAACAATGCAATATTATCACTAAAATAGCATATTTTTCATATAAATGTACTGAAATACATAGTGTATCTGGCCAGATACATGCGCTACGTACGTGGCTATCAGAACATGTGCATGACGGAGGTTTTAACCCTCCTAAATCTTTGAAGTAAGTAGAAAAAATACAGAAAACTTCCCTAGTGTTTGATATGGCAGCGCCAAATTTGACAACTGCTTGTGTATAACAGTTTGAGTGTACATATCACACAAAAGCTTGTCGAATGAGCTTACGTAAGCTTCGTTCGAAATATATATATTTTAGTTTGCATTCAACATCGTTCGTTGCTTCGTTAGGAATACAAAATGAGGCTATAAGTCAATAAATGAGAACTTTCATTATCATATGGAAATATTTTCATTTGAGTATGATAATATATTCCATAAAAATCCATAAGATCAAAAAATAAAAATCCAATTACGCATCTGAGACCGGCAAAATCGTAATGGAATCATTTGTTCACGAAATTTCGTTTTTGCCAATTTCGTTGTTTTTAATTGTATTATTTTTTTTTTTTATTTTTGCTATATATTAGCTTTTGAAAATGTTTATGGTAGAGATAGAGCCTAGAAAATATATCATTAATTTTGAAAGACTGCAATCATATGACTTCAAAGACTTCAATAATTATTGCAGTGACTGCAATTTTTTTCAAAAGAATTAATGAATGCAATTAAGTTGCGCCAATTTACAACGCCACCTGTGGGCTTACATGTACATGAATTTAAAAAAAAAGTAATTTTTTTTTTGTATTCATGAATACTTGATTAAAATAGTGAAAAAAATTTTTATAAATATCTGCAGTAGTTTTTGTTTTTAATCAGCCTTTAAAAGTCGCTTTTAAAAACATGCCTCAACCCGGAACAGTCGCCTTAAAGATATCAATCAAAACTTGAAGTCATTAGCTATGAAGTCACTGATTGCAATACTAAATGTTTGCATTCTTTTACAACTCTTCAAATTAGTAGCAACTGTTTGAAGACAATTCGAAATAGTAACGAATTAATCTGAATTTCGACAAAGTCGTCAACTTTGGTTTGCTGGGAAAAGCTTTATCTAAAAACAACAGCCGTATATACATATATAAATATGCAAGCAGAAATCTTTAACTCCATTTTTATTCACTTTGTTGACAACAGATTCGGATAAAACTTATATCATTTTAAACCTCTTCTTTATACCAAGTGCACAATATAGTTTTTAATCAAATGTTTTGTCATTAAGATTGGTAAAAATTAAAAATTAAAAACACCTTTTCCCCATATGAAAGAAGCAACAACAAAATATGTTGCAAATCCCCAGAGCTCTTTTGAACAGCATTGCAGTGACAGAGTAGATTGCGAGAGTAAAATGTGAGAGTAAAAAAAAGGCATATGCTTTAACAGAGCCAAGGTTAATTAATATAGATCAAGGTTCATTAATATAGGTTAAGTCACTTGAGAGAAGCTCGGTCGAACTGTCAGAATGGATAAAAGGAAATCAAGAAAAAAAAAACCTGAATCTGTACAATTTTTAGCTAACAGCTACTTTGACAGTTCGAGCAAAGGCAGAAAAAGAGTGCTTTTCTCTCAAGTGACTTAACCTATATTAATGAACATTGATATAGATTGTCACTTGAGAGAAAAGCACTCTTTTTTTCGCCTTTGCTCGAACTGTCAAAGTAGCTGTTAGCTAAAAATTGTACAGATACCTTTTTTTTTTTTTCTTGATTCCCTTTTATCCATTCTGAAAGTTCGACCGAGCTTCTCTCAAGTGACTTAACCTTTATTAATTTACCTTGTACAGAGCTGTATGGTTGTTGTTAATTTTTCTTTCCCCATCTTCCCAGACACACTCGATTTGCGTTGCTGAGATAAAACAAAATAAAGGGTGTCGCTATAAAAGCTCATTTTTTGATTCCGTTGCAAGTTAAACATGTTTACTTGTAAACTACATATATAGTTTTTATTGAAATATCCTGTCATTAAGATAGGTAAAAATTATAAATTAAAAACAAGATTTTCCCGTATAAAAGAAGCAAAAACAAAATATGTTACAAGGTCACACCACTCTTGCTAGATCGAGGTAAATTTCCCTTAATGAGGTAAGTTTTGAAAATTTTTTTTTTGGGCAGAGGTAAAAGGTAGATAATTATTTTTTTCAACCTGAAAATTTTTCAAGTTATTGGGAGTACTGCTAGCTCTCTAAGCAAAATTTATTTGCGAGTAGCCTGGCCTCAGCATTTTGTGCATTATTTTCATTTTCGAGTTGCTGCGAATTTAAGCGTAAATACTAAGAAATTTTGCTGAATTACACCAAAGTTTTCCACACTTGGTCAACGCAACTCCAACTTAAATTGCTAGCCTGTGTATTTATACCGAAACCTTCAGATTAAGCAACTTGCACGCAACAAGTTCTCGACACGCTCTCAACTTGTTGAACGCAACGCGGCTTTTCGCAATTTTCATTGGCGGATTGTTGCATCAGTTTGTTTGTTTTGTGAATTCAATTATTTGTAGTGCAGTACGCATTATATTAATCAAGGTGAACAAGTTAATTAATTAGTTCCTTTTTTTATTAATAGAATCTAGAAGAAGAAGAAATAGTTTGCAGTATAAATAAGCAAGTGTTAAATATTAAATTAGTATAAGAAGTCGAAAAACATGAACTAGTATATAATTACACATGTTGCACGACTTTTGAAGCAAGTCTGAAAGCATTCGGTTTATAGTTGCATTGCTTTTCAACTTTTTTGCTGTTGCGTTGAAGTTGCGTTGGATTTGCGTTGACCAAGTGTGGAAAAGGCCTAAGATGCAAATGTTTTGACATTGCATTGAAACTTCCTTTTCAGAAATGTTAAAAAGGTTATCCGACAGAAATATGTTTTTAGAAATGCAGTTTTTATATATTAACAACAAAAAATATTTAATACATCTTATTGCTTTGCCAAATATATTTGAAGAAGGCAGTTTTTCATTGGTTACTGATATCAAAAAAAAGAAAAATTAAATAAAATGGGCCAATCTTACCTAAGTGCTTTGTGCATTGAGTGATCGGCAGCACAAAAAAGAGATTTGAAGTTTTCGGTGCACTCGAAAAAATTTTATAAAATTTTATTTTATGTGCGCAGTACACATTTTTATTACTGAAAAAAAAAAATTATAGCGTTTGTTATTCATTTCATAATTTTTTTTTTTTTTTGAAAACTTTCTCAAATAGTGTTAAATTTCGGCTCGTCTCTCTGGCAAGACTCAGTCACACAACTCTGTTGAACAGCGTAGCTGTGTGAGCGTAGAATGCGTAGTAAAAAAAGACAAATGCTGCAAGAGAGCAAGGTTGATTTATAAGGTTGTCGCAAGGGAGAGAGCGAGTGCCCATAATTGTCAAATCGAAGTTGACATCTCATAGAAAATCTACAAGTGCTCTCTATTACCATCCGTTTTTCTTTCGTAGTCATTCGCAAAATTGGCTGGTTTTGACAATTATGGGTACTGAGAAGAGAGTGCGATTAGCCCTGCGACAACCTTATAAATCAACCTTGCAAGAGAGGTATGTGGATGTTGTCGCTTTTTCTTTCTATCATCTCAGACACGCTCGATCCGCATTGCTGAGACAAAATATAATAAAGGGTGTCACAATGAAAGTGAATATTTTTATTGCATTGTAAAGTTAACATGTTATGGCAAATAATAAGTTATAGAAACAAACTTTCGAGACAGTCTATTAAGTAGTTTTTCTAAAAGTGACCAAAACATAAGCAAACGACAATTTTTGAGACAATGTAACATATTAGACGATGTCCGTTTGTTCGATCTTTGTTGTTGCTTTCAATGTGAAACTGTCAAAAAACAGTGAGAGTGAGAGCGGATGAACTTTTTGTAAGGCGGACAAAATATGTTCATTTTGTCTGCTGTTGATGTCAGCAGACAACGGCCACAACAGTGTGGCGATGTGGTGAAATAAAAGTTTTGCCACACTTTAGCAGCTAAAAAGTACTTTTTCTAAGGAAAAGTACTAATATCCTACCATAAGATAAAGGAAAAATAGTTGCTTGAAACACTTACTTTTGGCAGGTTATATTATTAAAATATTGATAAGAAAGTGGTGTTGGAAGAATTGGTAAGTAAAATTATAAATTTATTAATGGAATACATTTATTAATTTAATGAAATTCATTTTTTTTCAATCTTTATTCTTAACAGGTTAAGCCAATCCGAGAAGAATTTTGCAAGCAAAATCAGTTGTTTAACTGTTGGTAAGCACAATAATTGTTTTTCTGCAATAACTCAAAGCGGGAACTGGGCGATGTACGTGGATGCCTTTCATGCCACTTTTTGATCCATCATGAGCGATTTCTCCTACTTGTTTCCCTTATCTGAAGTGATTCGTTGGCCAAGGCTACAAATCGCTGCAAAACCTTCCTGTGCTTGTTGTTCATAAAAACTATGTTTGATGCGTATTGATTTGCCGAGTTTATTATATTTAAAGCTATTAAGTCGTAATCGATTTCCATGTTGAATAAAAAATAAATAAATACCGCGTATCAATAAAAGCACAATAGAATGACAATTTCAACTCTAAAACTTTCCATCACTTTTGTATCTACGCCACGTTGCTATTAAAAGTAATTGTTTTCAAAGTGCACAAAATAAAATACAGTAGAAAATGTACTCAAAATAAATGAAATGTCAAATGTGTCCGCCCTAAATTTTCTGTCGTGTGACCATCCAGCGGACAAGAGAGTAAAAAGTGTTCATTTTCGTCGGACAAACGGACATCGTCTAATATGGGCCAATGAAAACATATTCGGAGGATAGCCTGAATAGAATGAATTTATCACCGCGTCAGCGTCAAAAGAACTGTTACAGCCTGAACACAATGCCTGAACCAACTGCAACATGCCAAGGTTGATTTATAAGGTTGTCGCAAGGGAGAGAGCGAGTACCCATAATTGTCAAATCGAAGTTGACAGCTCATAGAAAATCTGCAAGTGCTCTCTTTTAGCATCCATTTTTCTTTCGTAGTCATTCGCAAAATTGGCTGGTTTTGACAATTATGGGTACTGAGAAGAGAGTTCGATCAGCCCTGCGACAACCTTATAAATCAACCTGGCAACATGCGACAAACGCCAATCATCAAAATAAAGAAGCCATGTTTTCATATCTTAACGATTTTTATGATGTTAACACGACAAAGAGAGGATGCGGCGACAAGTGTTGCTGTCGCAGACTTTACATAACTCGTGCAGACATTTATAATTGTTTATTTTGTTCAATCTTGGTAGTTTATGTTGAGATGAAGCTGCGGCAAAGAGTTCCGCTGACGCCGTTCATTATGTTCAATCTATGGATTGGTGCGTTCAGCAAAAAAAAAAAAAATAAAATCGGTTTTGATATGGTCGAATTTCGACCATAGGCGATACTAGTTTATATTAAATTGGCAATTAAATGTGTTTCATAGAAAAATATGTCTTGATGTTGTTGTTATTTATGTGTGTTAGTTTATGCATTTTATGATTAAAATAAAAATTGTTTATTTTTTTATAAAATGTACACAATTTCAGCATGTTTTGTTGGTTATTATTTTATATGATGCATTTTATATGATTTATATGATTTTATATGATGGTAATTTACATACACAGCTTGTTGTGTGGTGAGTAAACAAAAATAGTTTTTCTTAAAGGCTGGTAACTGGCCTTAATTTTTTTAAAAAATCTTACATTTATAACTTTTTTAATGGTTTGCCCTCTGCTTGTTTATTTATACATTAAAAAATTTTACAAAATATATAAAACCTTTTTGGATTTTCATCCTTTCTTTCGGCACATTTTAGACAACAGCAACTTGTTTGGAAAAGTGCGAAGAAACACAAACAACAAGCTGTAATTGTGTGAAAATCAACTTAAAAAAAAACAACGAAATAAAATACTAAAGTAAAAACATACAAGTTGGCTTTTGTGAAAGAAAAATGTACTGAGTGGCAAAACGAATGTGTTAAAACAAAAGTATTTGTGCAAGCTAAACCTGGTTTAAAAATGAAAACTTCGATAATTTTTACAAAAATAAATTGTTCGAATTGCTCAAATTGAAGTTTGTAAAATAGAGAAAATTCTTCTTAAAGTACACAAAGACTCGGATAGAACAAAAATATGTTAAATTTTATAAAATAGCGACAATTTGTCATAAAATTCAATAGATCAACAAATAGCATTTTGTTGTCTTATCCAAGAACTTGGAAGGCACCAAATTGCCGAAGCCATTGAATAAATTAACTTAAGTTTATTGTTATTTGCCTTAAGTTTTTGTTTTCGATGAGTACATTAAAAATATAAAGTTTATGTTAAAGTTACGTTTGTAAATTAAAACTTAAAGGTGGGTTGAGCGTTTAACATAGTATTTATTTAAATGATGTATGCAAGAAATCACAACAGTCTAAATATGAGTTTAAAACTAATTGTAAGGAATTTTCTGATAGTGGAATAACTTGACGAAAAAACGAATATTAATTTTATTAATACACTTATTTGTGAGCTACAGAAAATTTGCCTGCTATAAATTTAATATATATATATATATATACAGGGTGTCCCAGACTTAGAGTATTATAATGTGGGGGCTGATTCCTCGTGATGAGGCGAGCAAAAAATCGTATGGGTGGGGGTGGTCGCAAATGCCCCCCTAGGGGGCTAGGAGTGAAAAACAAAAAAAATAGGTGTCGTTACGTTTTAATCCATAGCTAACATATCCCTGCAACGATTAAAAAAAACCATAACTTTTTGAAAAGAAAATTAAATTTGCTTTAAGTTAATAGTGCAAAGTTTTTCCATAAAGTCATAAACAAAAAATGTATAAGCATCTGAAGTCAAAAAATAGGTTTTTTTCTTTAAAAATTCAACTTTCAAGGCAATTTTCTCAGAAAAAACCCAAATGTTTTATTATTTTTTATGACGCAGTTTTTTTCCTTGGTCAATTCTCTAAAAACCCGTCATACATTGTTTATACTTCAGAGATAATATTATTTGTATAAAATCGATTTTCCGATCTTACCACTTTTTCCTCCCACTGAGGTACTTAATGCAAGCAAACGACTTTGTTTTTTTGTTGCTAATAATAATTAGTAAAACAGTTAGATTTAACGGAATTAAGAAAAAAAAAAGCAATTTCTCATTATTAAGTGCATCTCATGCCTGAATCGACACAGTCTTTCACCGATCGTAGAGTTATAATGTTCTCCAACTCAGAGTACGCAGACATTATTTTTTGTTACGGTTTTACGAATGGCAACGCACACCAGGCCAGAAGAGAATACCAGGCTCGGTTTCCCAACAGAGAGCTGCCCTCAGAAAGAGTATTTATAACATCGTTTAATGGGTTAAAAACCACCGGTTCAGTCCAGCGAATTAGAAGAGAGCTCGGCCCTAGTAATCAGCTTGCGCAAGTTGATAACGAGATTGTTAGAATAGTGCAAAATGATCCCACTATTAGTACGCGTAGGATTGCAAGCAGAATTACAGCGTCGAAATCACACGTTCACCGGGTGCTGCGTCGTGAGCGTATGCATCCATACCACTATTCGCTGGTCCAGGAGCTCCTTCTTGCTGACAAACCTCTTCGAATGCAGTTTTGTACTTGGCTTTTGGAGCAATCACAAACCGACGAACGCTTCCTTAGTCGAATTTTATGGACCGACGAGTCAACGTTCACGCGGGATGGAATTACAAATTTCCGAAATTCACATGTTTGGGTTACCGCGAATCCGCATTGCGTTCGAGATAAATCGTTTCAGAGGTAAAAAAAAATATCAGTTCAAAAAAGGTTTTATTAAAAATGGTGGTATTTTTAGGCGATTTAGCGTAAATGTGTGGGCAGGAATTATGGGCAACTTGCTTATTGGCCCCTTCTTTCATCCGGCGCGTCTATGCTCCGAAAATTATCTGGAGTTTTTGCAACAGGATTTGCCTGAACTTCTTGAAGAAGTATGCTTAGAAGATCGTATTTCAATGTTTTTCCAACAAAACGGAGCTCCTGCACACAAAGGAAATATCGTAAAGCAACAGCTAGACAGAACCTTTCCTCGCAGGTGGATTGGTGAGCGAGGCCCTTTCCGTTGGCCACCAAGATCACCTGATCTGACGCCTCTCGACTACTTTTTATGGGGAACATACAAATCAATTGTGTACAACAAAGAAATTTTTTCATTGGAGGAGCTGAAAAATAAAATTAATGCTGCAACAGGTGATATTCGTAGCGTATTCCGGAATATGAATCTGGAGCAAGAGTCAAAGAAAAGGGCACAAGCATGCCTCAACGTTAGGGGCGGAAACTTTGAGCAATTTCTTTAAATCACTTGTTTACGTTTAATTATGAAGAATAAATGAACTTTTTTTACTTAATTCCGTTAAATCTAACTGTTTTACTAGTTATTGTTAGCAACAAAAAAACAAAGTCGTTTGCTTGCATTAAGTACCTCAGTGGGAGGAAAAAGTGGTAAGATCGGAAAATCGATTTTATACAAACAATATTATCTCTGAAGTATAAACAATGTATGACGGGTTTTTAGAGAATTGACCAAGGAAAAAAACTGCGTCATAAAAAATAATAAAACATTTGGGTTTTTTCTGAGAAAATTGCCTTGAAAGTTGAATTTTTAAAGAAAAAAACCTATTTTTTGATTTCAGATGCTTATACATTTTTTGTTTATGACTTTATGGAAAAACTTTGCACTATTAACTTAAAGCAAATTTAATTTTCTTTTCAAAAAGTTATGGTTTTTTTTAATCGTTGCAGGGATATGTTAGCTATGGATTAAAACGTAACGACACCTATTTTTTGTGTTTTTCACTCCTAGCCCCCTAGGGGGGCATTTGCGACCACCCCCACCCATACGATTTTTTGCTCGCCTCATCACGAGGAATCAGCCCCCACATTATAATACTCTAAGTCTGGGACACCCTGTATATTATACCTATATTTAAATTTTTTTACGAAAATTAAGCTTGCGCCAGGAATCTAACCAATTATGAATTTTACATTAAAATATCAAATTATACCAATTAATTTTTGATCATTATTTTAATGTGAAAATAGACCCCCCCTTCACATACGATTTTTTACACAGCTCGACATAACCTTTCAGCTCCGTAAATAGTTGCACTCAATTGCGGGATACCCTGTATATACATATATATATATTCAAATTTAAATAGTCAAACAGCTTTGCTTAAGGGGAGGTTCTCATAAAGCTCAACTAAACAATTCAATTCTTTGTTTTTCCATTTTGTTATAGATTATGATGTGCATCATATGTTTCCATAGCTGTTGGGCCGATAACGATTGCATAAAAAAGTTATCACATAAGAAATACACCCATTTTTTTCACGGAAATTAAGACAAATAAGTTTGCTCCAGGGATCTAACCAATTATGATTTTTATATTAAAATATCAAATTATACCAGTTAATTTTTGGTCATTATTTTATCGATCACAAATCAATGATAATCAATCGTTGTTAGATATTTTTTTGATCAGAAATTAAGATCAAAAGGGAACAACATATTTAATAAACATTCGGTGCCTGCAACGGGCACCGTTTCAGCACTTAAATTAGTTTTGATTGATTTGCATTACAATTTATCTGAGGAAAACTTGAGCGCGGGTATTAATTGTGAAATTCAGTGGAACATTCTTATTTTGCCATTAGTACGACTTCCATCTTTTGCTCAAACAAATATTGACTCCAAGCCAAAAATATAAATTAAAGTGCATTAACTGATGTTCCTATCTTACTTATCTGCATATCAAGACACATATTGGCATCGTGAATCGTTGTTGTTCTTCTGTTTCTCTATGAATATTAGTTTAACTGCTTAAAATTTAATTTATTTAATATATTTTATTTATTTATTTATTGCAATATACTATACAAATAAATTTGTAAGATATAGAATGGTGTAGGGCAACTGGGCCATTTACATCGTTAAACAGAACATTTTATTTCAAGCATTATGATCCAAATTATATCAAGTTTAACAAATCATGGGTTCTTAAGGCTTGTTTAAGAAATTTCATTGCGTCTTTTTCTCTGCAGTCCAATATTACTCCAAGCGAATGAGTAATTTTTGATAACAGACAGTCAATCTAGATGTGCGAAACTGTCAAAGCAGTTGCACATGCTGTGCATTGCATTGGTGTCGTTTGAGTATTGATTGTGGGTCTTGAAGAAAGAATCTGAAGATTCCCATTTGCCATATGTCACTTTCTTCTGGAATGCATTAAAGCAACTTATGATTAATGTATCAAAGCACGGAATCTCAGCAACTAGGGGGAGAGATATGGCCTGCTTTGCTGCTGAATCTGCGAGTTCATTTCCAGGTATTCCTATATGGCCCGGTACCCAAATGAGTTTAATATTAATGTTTTCAGGTTCTAGTTGTCTACAAAAATAATTGTGCACGCGCTTCCAGATCCACTTGTCAAAGCTTTAAGAACGCTAAGGCTATCAGAACATATAAGCGTTTTCTTTTTATGTACAGCTGCATGCGTAACTCCAAAAATTATTGCCTCCAGCTCGGCATGAAACACACCTGAGTGTAAAGGCAATAGTTAGAATTTTTAAGGTTGCATTTGAGAAATGTTGCACGACAGCATGAGAAGTTGCACCCTCAAGAAAGTATCCGTCTGTATACAGTGTTATCTCTGGAGAAAAAATAGATACTGCCTCGGAAAAAAGTTGCCTGAACACCTCAGGATTGGTATTATTTTTTGCATATTAACACAAATGAGTGTCAGTGCAAATTCAGCGTGCACAGTTTCTGGTTGAAGTCTGTATGGGACGTTGGGGAATTGGAGTTTTGCTGTCGATAAGCAAGGCCAACGTGTTTTTGATTCCACACTACTTTCTAGCAAAGTTTACATTTGTTTCTCCATCTTCAAATTTCTCCCAAAAAGCATCATGCAGGCCATGTCATTTTATTGTTAGTGCTTTAGCTGCGAGTCTGCCCGCCCTATTTTCAAGCAGCCACTTAAAATTATGAAGACCTGCTTCAACTTCTAAGGAGCCGATGGGCGTTGTTCTAAGAATCTCAGTGGCTGTTCTGAAACATTTTCTAAGAGCGGTGTCCAATTTTTTAATCGTATAACCGTAAACAGTTATACTATGCTGTATTATACCAGAAGTTAGTGCTCGGCAAATTCCAATCGCAGTGTCTATATGTGTTCCTTTTTTCCTTGAACAAATAACTTTTAAAAGACTATTAATCTTGCTTAATTTATTAACTAAATATATTGTTCATTTCATAG
Source organism: Coremacera marginata (assembly GCA_914767935.1). Taxonomy (NCBI): domain Eukaryota; kingdom Metazoa; phylum Arthropoda; class Insecta; order Diptera; family Sciomyzidae; genus Coremacera; species Coremacera marginata. The sequence goes on along the minus strand of OU612043.1, from coordinate 10,584,647 downwards.
AAGGGCTCTGGTAAAAATTGTTCCTAGAATACATATTTAATATATGTAATATAAATATGAAACTCCGATTTGATTTTTTTAATTTTTCAATGATCAATGATCACGAACAATGATTCATTCCTATTTTTGATCAAAAAAAAATATCGATCAATAATTGATATTTATATATGATCGAAAAATTATCGATCAAATGGATTTTTATTTATGATCGAAGAAATAACGATCAGTGATTGATTTTTATTTCTGATTGAAAAAATATTGATCAATGATTGATTTTTACTTTTGATCGAAGAAAATAACGATCAAAAATAAATTGATATGATTAAATTAAATTAAAGAGCGGTGTCCAATTTTTTAATCGTATAACCGTAAACAGTTATACTATGCTGTATTATACCAGAAGTTAGTGCTCGGCAAATTCCAATCGCAGTGTCTATATGTGGTCCTTTTTTCCTTGAACAAATAACTTTTAAAAGACTATTAATCTTGCTTAATTTATTAACTAAATATATTCTTCATTCCATAGAAGGGCTCTGGTAAAAATTTTTCCTAGAATACATATTTAATATATGTAATATAAATATGAAACTCCGATTTGATTTTTTTAATTTTTCAATGATCAATGATCACGAACAATGATTCATTCCTATTTTTGATCAAAAAAAAATATCGATCAATAATTGATATTTATATATGATCGAAAAATTATCGATCAAATGGATTTTTATTTATGATCGAAGAAATAACGATCAGTGATTGATTTTTATTTCTGATCAATGATTGATTTTTCCTTTTGATCGAAGAAAATAACGATCAAAAATAAATTGATATGATTTTATTTATATTATAAGAACCATGGCACTTAAAATCAGCACAAAAATGAATTCTCCAGCTTGTAGGCATTACGTGATAATACTGAAAGTATTTTACAATATCTTTTTATATGTGAACTTTTCATTTAAAAATAACGATTATTGTGGGTTGAAATGCATGACGGTATTACGTGCCAAACTGTGGTAAGAATAGTTAACTCAAGCACCACCCGATAACATTTATTGGATCTTATAGATATAGATATATCTTATATCTTATCTTTTCTGTTTTTTTTTTTGAGCACTTTAAAGAGCTAAATATGTGAAAAAACGGTAATAAAAATTTGTCATTTTATACTATTTGTTGAAATTATAGATTAAGCTCCAATAAATATAATTTAATTTATAAAAAGGTTTGTTTTTTTTTATTTCTGTTGACATGAACGTGACGTGCGTTGAAGACCGTTATTTCGTGATATTTGATGGTGTATTGACACTTTATATCACACTTTTATTCACCAAAACCAATATTTTTTTTCATACACTTTAAGAATCAATAAATAACTGCAAAAAAACTCAAGACGTTAATTTACTTCCTTCTATGAAAAAAAAAATTCAAGAACATCACCGTTTTTTTTTGACCTCTAGATAACAACCTCCCCTTAAGGTGGATTAATTGACTACCTTCCGCATGTTTAGTTAGTTCTTTTTTTATGGAGTTTTTGCGCTCTATCTCTATGCCCTCTATAAGAGAGTAACAAGAATTTGTTGCACGCTCTTTGACTCAATTAATTTAATTATAATTTGTTTGCGAAATGTTTTTGAGCGGAGTTGCCAGTATGAGTTTCTTAAGTTTTTATTAGTTTTGATGGCTTGTGTCAGTGAATCAAAATCGCCATATATTTTTTTTTTTTTTTTGAGAGCAATGAGTGGTAAAAAAAAGAAACTTTCCGAAGGTGCTCATTGAATCCCACCTTAGGTGTATTAACAATTTTATCGCATGCGATAGTTTTATTGCATGCAAGAAAAGTTTCAAAATCGAATCATGGTTATTCGAATAACCATGCCCAAACCTTTATTCCTGTAAAGTTTATAATGGCTTGCAAGCTTTATCTCTTGGAAGTCTCTTATCTCTTATAGTCTCTTGATAGTTTTGACTGCTAGAAAAAGTTTTAACATCGCGAAAAAACTTTGAGTAGTTTCACAAAAATTTTGCTTAAAATACCTTTGCCGTGGTTATGCTAAGCAAGCATGTTTGGTGAGCTTGTTTTGTTGTTAGTGTCTTAAGCATACGAGAGAAAAGCTTATTTCTCTTATATGCTTAAAACACTAACAATAAAAAAGCTCACCAAACATGTTTGCCTAGCATAACCAGGGCATTAGATAACATTTTTCAGAAACTCCACACAGTGAAGTGAGTGAAAGAAAAACTTGATTGTGAAACATCAACTACTGCTTACGTCAAATTCACAAAAACTAGCATGCTACAATAAAAATTTCGAAAGTGAAACCAAAAATAAAGAAAATTTTGCTGTTATTTTTTTTTTCATTTTGCACTTATGTGCTCACCCACAAAACATGGCTTATGTCAATCAATATATTTGCAATTTAGCAAAAACTTGCATGCGATAAATTTATAATATATTTTTAATTTGAATATTAAAAGTAGCTCTCTGAGTATTTTAAAAATTGTAAATTAATCTCATTTAGGAGCTCAAAACTAGCGTGCAATAAATTTGAAAATTTACATAAATTTTTTTTTATTTTGTCAAAATTCGATAGAGTTAATAAAATTTAAAAAATTAGCGCTTAAATTTTATTTGTTGCATGTGAGAAAAAATATAAAATCCACCCTACAGCAGTAGGCAAATTACGAATTGCTTTAAGTGTTTCTTTAAGACTTGCTTTGAATTTCGTCACAAAAAAAAATCTACGAAAACTAGCATGCGATAAATTATGTATATTTACACTTCAATGAAATTTCACAATGTAAGTTTAAAATATATCACATACGTTTTTTTCCTATTTATTGCATGTTAGAAAAATAATCAAAATTGATCCTACAGCGGAATACAAATGACGCATTGCTTTAAGTATTTCTTAAAGACTTGCTTTGAGTTTGAGTTCCGAAAAGTAGCATGCAAGAAATTTGATATAAAGGTTGATTTTTTAGCCTTTTGAAGTTAATATTTTTGACTATTCACGCGTGATTTTTGACATGTGTCAAAGTCAAAAATGCTCAGATCGACTTGCCATTTCATCAAGAATAGTCTTACGTCCGAAGCACGCTTGCAAATTATTGAAATTTAGCATCAAAATTCGTGCTGTGTGAAAAATGTGTTTTGCAAGTTAGTACGTCCATTTATCGATCCACGGAGCAGGCTATTCAAGCCATTGTGACCAAATTTCATCCTATGGGACGTGCATTCCATAGCGTGCATACCGATAAGAATATTACTGCTGTATTCGCCAATGTAAATGTAAATCCGTAACCGATCCCAGAAATTGGGACTGTGTTATTCGACCACCTAAAAAATTTTACATAAGGACCTTGGTCTGAAGGCTTCAAAATTACAGCTGGTGCAAGAATTGAAGCCGGGCGACTTGCCACAGCGCCGAATTTTCAGTAAATAGGCCTTAGAAAAGCTGACTGTAGATCTGCTTTTTTATTGAAAAATTTCCTTCAACGACGAGGCTCACTTCTGGCTCAATGGGTACGAGGGTAAGCGGAATTGCCGAATTTGGTCCGAAAAACAGCTAAAGGCATCGGATTGTACAACACGTTTCAATCAATGAAGAAATCTTGACAGAAACTTTTGTTAACCGTATATTAACAAAAAATTTATCAAATCAACCTAGGAATTTGTCAATATGAAAAATATTGTTCAATATGAATAATATTGACAGCTTCCTACGTTGATTTAATAAATTTTTTGTAAACTATGAAAAAAAAATTTTGTTCAAATTATTTAATATGAAAAATATTTTCCATATTGACAATTTCCTAGGTTAATTTGATAAATTTGTTGTCAATATACGGTTAACAAAAAGTTTCTGTCAAGAGTTTTTCTTTGAGTGTGTGACTTTTGAGACTTCGCACACAGCTGTATATCTTTATAAATAACTTCAGCCCAATGATGAAGTTTTTCTTCCGAGAAAATTATTACCACTATAAAAAGTTGAGAGTTGACATTATATAAGTTTGGCAATTGAAGTTATATAAAACAAAAATTATTTTTGGGAATTTGTTCGAACAAGCATGCGCAAAACGTTATTCCTGGGAAATTTATAATGGCTTGCAAGCTTTATCTCTTTTAGAAGCTTTATAGTCTCTAAAATAGATTTGACTGCTAGAGCAAGTTTTAACATCGGGAAAACGCTTTAAGCATGCCCATAAAAGTTTTGCTTGAAATCCTAAGATAACATTTCTCATAAGCTCCAAAAAGTGAAGTGAGTGAAGGAAAAACTTGATTGTGAAACCACTGCTTACGTCAAATTCACAAAAACTAGCATGATACAAGAAAAATTTCGAAAGTGTAACTAAAAATAAAGAAAAAGTTTGCTGTTATTTTTTTTTCATCTTGCACATAAATAGCATGTTTTTTTTTTTAATATACAGTTTCATTAAAATCAATAGTTTACAAATAATTTCACTTTTATAATAATTAATGACAATTCACAATTATACAAAAACCAAAATGAGAGAAAAATATGCTGTTAATGCTAGCAAAAATAAGGAATACACTTAAATTATAAACAAATAGTTTGTTGCATAAAAATAAAAAGTCATGTTTTGTTAGTTGTTAAAAGTTTAAAATAAAAAAAAAAAAAAAAATGTATGCAAAAATGTATAGTATGTATATGTATGTGTGTGTGTGTGTGTGTGTGACAAAGAAAAAAATATTAAATAGTGAATAAATGACATTTATAGCAAAATTAAATTTAAAGAATTTATAACATAAAATCTAAATTTGTTCAAAATGAACGTTGTAGAACAATAGAATAAAATTACATACAATTGCATAAAGTTTTACATATAATTTAGATGTTATTTAGATGTGGTGGTGGTAGTGTGCTTGTGCTAGTTTACATTTTTTTTTATATATATATATATATTTATAATATGCGGAAACACTGTTGCCAACTATTTTACAGTTTAAAGTTACATTTTTTTTTGTTGAAATTTTGACACGTACAAATAATGAGAATTTTACAAATAAACGAGAGTAGTTTACAAAATGTTTCTTTGAGTTTTGTTATTTTTTTACATTTTACACAGAGTCTGAGCTTATTTTACTAAGGTAACGAAACGAAACGAAAAAAAAAAACCAACAATATTACAAGTGATATAAAAAGCATAACTATTTTGCAGCAGCATGTAATGAACACAAGCAGCTTTTACGACAAAAAACAAGCGAAAGCTTTTTTTGTTTTGTTTGGTTTTAGTTACAGAGTATGTGACAGAGAGTGCAATCAATGCGCTGTACAATTTTACAAAGTTTACATTTACACAACTTTAGAGTTTTGCCGTAAAAGTTAAAAAAAAAAAAAATTAAAAAATTTTTAAGGCTATTTTTAAATGAAATGTTTGCTAATTACAATTTTTGCGTGAGTTGTATGTTTTTATGTAACAGTGTAAGAGAAATAGAGACAGAGAGAGAGAGAGAAAGAGAGAGAGAGTGAACAATAGTGTATATGTTTTTGTTTGTGTGTGTGGAATACCGTATTGTTGATTTGTATTTTTAGTGCTATTTAGTTTAAGATGCATGCAACTTGTTTTTTTTTTTCTTCTTTTCTTTAATTAATTCTAGTACAATATTAAATTTACGAGATTTTATAGCAAGTTTTTGTTTACGTTCTTTATACTTAATCATGCTTGCTATATTTCTTACACAACACTAGTGCACAAATATCAGCTGATAGTGAGAAAACTTTAATTTTAAACAATTCGAACATAAAATGTGTTAAGTAAAGCAATTGTTATTTTTTGAATTCACAATTTTATTGTTATAATCAATTGAAGATTAGCTCTTTAAGAGCAACTTTTTGTTATTTCAAACTTTGAATGTTGAATATGCCATCATTTTGAACTCGAATTTGTTGCACATGTAAAGTTAGATGTGAGTAAAAGAGCAGAACAATTTTCTAACTTACTGCAACGGTTTATTCAAAATGATTTAGTTCTTCGAAATAATTTAATTCGAAATTTTTCGAATCAAGTTGATTCGAGTTCGAAGAGCATAAATAGTAAAATTTCTGCGCTTGCTTTAGAAAAACGTGCAATTTTCTTTTAAATTTAAATTTTATTTGAATTTTCGAATTTCAATACTTTTAACTGAATTGCAGAGTTTTTTTTTTAATTGTGATTCTTATGCATCTGGTTATGATTTTCGAAATTCCGCCAGTAACGGGGAATTTTTACTCAAAACGATTTAATTCGAAATTTTTTAACAAGTTGCAACGAGTTCGAAAAGCATAAATAGTTAAATTTATGCGCATGCTTGAGAAAAACGTGAACATTTAATTTTCTTTAAAATGGACTTTTTTCGAATTTTCGAAATTTAAATTTTATTCGAATTTTCGAATTTCAATATTTTCAATTGAGTTGCATTGAGTTTTTTTTTTTTTTAAAAAGTGTACATCTAAGCGAGCTATTGTAATTGCTTTTATGAGAAAGATTTTTTTGATTTTCGAAATTCCATCAGTAAAGCGAGTAACCACATCGGAACCAATTCGGTAATGAAATAAATAAAAACCGACATTTTGTTGAATTAACATAATATTTAAAAGTTCGCATTTGATTAATCCTTGTTGTACTCTAGATATTTGAAAATCTTTAGAAATTTCCCATTTGAATGTCGAATAAACGCGTTGTTCGATTCATAATCGAAATTTTTGTTTTTTGAAAATTTTGAAGCAGTGATAAAAACACGCTTTTACTAATTTCGAATTTTTACATTGAAATATTTTGATATTTAAAAATTTTCGAAATTGAAAAATTTGAAAAACGCTAATATCAACAAAGTTGAGTTGGAAATGCATCAAATTATTTCAAGTTCGAAATATATGAAAATTCTAAGTTTAAGTTGCCGTTAAAATCAGCTTTAAAAATTTAATCATTTTCGAATTTTGAATTTCAATATGTTTGATTTTCGAAAAAAATTTAAAAATTCGAAATTTTAAAATTTCAAAACCAACAAATTAACGGAGTTGAATTATTTTCGCAGTACTAGATTATTTTTATTTTTGAATTTCTAAATTGGGTTTTCTGAAATTTTCATTGAATTTCATTGGGTAAAGTTCGAGTAAAGATTTTATTTCACTTTGAATTTTCAAATTCAGAAATTTTTTAACCAATATTTCAAATTTTTAAAGTTTGTGCTTTCGAATTGCAAAACTTTATTTTAAAATTGTATTTGAACTTTATTATTTTCGAATAGTTTACTTTGAAGTTTGAAGACCATCTTTGAATTTCACTATACCTGAAAGCAGCATTTTTTTAAATACATATACAAATTTCGGAAAACACAATAAATTTTTAAAAATTTTTAACTTCGAAATTTTCAAGTTTTGTTATTAAGAATAGCAATTGGTTTCTTTGATTTCTAATTTATTTTATTTTCGAATTTTATAACCATTCACAAAACATTTTGAAATTTGTAAAAGTCATAAGCTTCAACATTTTCGAAAAAAGTCATTTCTACCGAGTTGCTTTGAGTTCGAAAAACAAATCCCCTAAAAATTTTCCACTCTTTCACCTAGTTATCGAAAAAATTTTAGACATTTTTTGTAAATTAATTTATTGTTTCGAATTTTCGAACATTAAAATTTTCTAACATTTTGAATGTTTAAAATTTGTCAAAGTTAAAAAAGTTCCACAATTTCGCATAGTAATTTCGAACCCACCCAGTTATCGAAAAAATATTTTACGATTTCTTTTTTAAAAATTAATTTTTTATTTTGAATTTCGAATTTTCAAACATGGAAATTTCAAGTATAACGACAATGCCTTATTTTGAAAATTCAAAGAAAATAATGAAACCTTAGTTTTGAAAACTCGCTCTAACTATTTTTGAATATAAGAAAACTCACGGCCTATCTATCAAGAGTTTTTGTTGCACAGTGTTTTTTAGTTGGTCTTCGAAAGCGGCCTTAATGTTTTTATATCTCTGCCTGTATAAAATACTTTTCGAAATTTGTTTGTAATTTAATTTTTTTTAACATATTTGCAATTTTTCGAATATCAAAATTTTCGAACATGGAAATTTTGCAAATAATGACAATATTGAAATTCGAAAATTAAAAAAAAATTTTAAAAAAATCGTATTTTTAAAACTCGCTTTACAAAAATATTTTTGAATTCAACGAAATTCACGGCCAATCAAAAGTTTTTGTTGCACAGTGTCTGTAAGTTGGTCTTCGAAAGCAGAATAAGTATTTTTAATACACCTCTGCTTGGGAGTGAGTGTGTGTGTATGCAAGTTTTAGTTATGGTTTTACATGTATGTAGTTATGCAGTATTGTGTATTTTTTGTTTTTTTTTTTAGTTATGTATGTTATATTTATAGATAAGAGTACATTATATATAGTCAGACATGGTTTTTATTTACTTAGATTTGATTTTGTTTTAGTGGTTTTGTTTTTGCTTTTGTGTTTGCCATAGCAATGATTAAGTTTTATTTTTTCTTTTTCTTTACTACAATTGTTGTTGCTCTCTCTTTTGTTAAGTATTATTGTTGTGTATGTATTTAATTAACGTAACGTATGTATATTAAATTTATATTTAGTTATATGTTTATTTATATATATATATATATGTATAGCATATTACATGGGTTGGTTTTCTATAGTGAATTAATTAATATTAAATTTTATTTATATTTGTATATGTATGTATGTATTTATAGTTAATATATGTATAAGTAAAACTTTTGTGTTTTTTTTTTTATTTTAAAAGTACAAAAAAAAGTTTATAACTCAAAGTCTTGTCACAAAAACTTGAAAAATAGGTGCTCTTAAAAAAATGTTGGGCTTGTGCATGGGTGTGTGTGTGTGTGTGTGTTCGAGTGTTTATGCATTAGTATAAGTTTTAAAAGTTTTGCTTTCACAAAAGTGTGCAGCAATATTCAAGAGAGTTTTTCTTAGAAAATGAAACCAAACGCGCATGCGTGACAAAACTTTGATTTAGTAAAAATTTTTCCGCTCTTACTCTTCATACTTCTTTATGCTTAAAAATGGATTTCTTCTTGTTGTTTGTTATATTATTTTTTGCGCTTAAATACTAAAACATAGAGTTGCTTAAATTTACACGAAAGTCACTACAAAAATAGCTACAATAAACACATGTTTGTTTCTTTTTTGTTTTTGTTTTTTTTTTTTTTTTTTGCATACACATACATATAGTTAAATAGTATTTAGTATAAATATTTCTTAAGAGCAAAATAATAAAAAATTAATGAGAAAATTCAAAATTAAATAACTGTGTGGTATGTGTGTGTAGCAAAAAGAGAGAGAGAGAGAGAGAAAGCTAATGCGCGCAGAGCTGCAGTATGTGTTGTTTTTTCCACCCAGGCATTTGCTCTTAGAATTAATAATGAGTCGAGAGCGCGCATTTTTTTTTTCTTTTAAAAGCTAATTAAATGTACACTTAAACATTAAATTATGAAAGGAGGCAGAAAATTAAATATATATATATCAAATTAAATCAATTTTTCGCTTTTCTTGTTCCTTTGTGTGTATGTGTGTGTGTGTATGGAATTCAGCACTTTGTTTGCCTCTCATTTGAGTCTCTTTAAAATCAACTTTTCCTACTCTTCATTAATTAACCTTGTTTAAAATGTTTGCTTAAATTTCCTTAAAAATTCTTATCGTTGGCGCATGCGTGCGCTTTATGTTTTACTGAAAGTCCGATTTATTTTTACAAATGTTTTAGTTTTACATATAAAATGACGTCAGTCATCATCATAATTAAACGATGACGATGACAATGTTTCTCTTAAAAAAATTATTTTACGCTTAATAAAATGTTGCTCTTTACAGTTGTTTTGTTTTTTTTTTTTACAATTTGAAGCGCTTTTTTTGCGCTCTTAAGCTAAACACGCTTTCTAAGCACTCTTAAACACTAGTTTTTAGTGTATTATTTATTTTATATCGTTCTTGCATTAAAAAAAATTTTACTTTGTTATTTTGTGTTTAAATGTTTCATTTCTCTTTACATATTTATATGTGTTGCACTTTTTAATATTCTAAAACGTGTTTAGAAAAGCGAAAGCTTTTCTCTCAACAAGTTAACGACATTTTTTCTTTTAGTTTTATTTACTTTCTTTTGCATTTTCGTTTAGTTTCATTATCGTTATTTCGCTCATTAACACTGAGACCAAATGTTCAGACATGCTTATATAAAATTTTTGCTCCACTTGATGAGCTTTATTTATACACTTAACATTTATTAAACACTTTAGACCTAATGCTGAGTACGAACATAAAAAAAAAAATTACACGCCTCTAAAGTGTACAACTAGATTATAGAGCTTTTTAATTCAAAGCGGGTGCTTTTAAATAATGTAAAAAATAAATTATTTTCTTTCTCTTTCTCTTTCTCTCTCTATGCTTTTACATTACACAGTTTTTTTTCCTTTTATTAGGTTTTTACATTACACCGTTGGCTGTGCTAGGTGGTCCAATGGGTCCAAGGCCGCTATTGACACCGACAACAGAGACAACGCTACCGCTGTTGCTGCTGTTTGTAGGCACGACTGCTGAAACTGAACACGCCGGTGAAGCTTCTGCTAAATTGATGCCATTCTCCATTAGGACCGCAGCCACAGCGTTGTTGCTTGTAGTGGTTGCTGTGGCTGCACCTGTGCTGTTGACCACACTAACACCAGCCATAGTTGTTGTGCCCAAAACAATGCTGGTTACTGTGCCACTAGTTGTTGGTATAGGATTGGAGGTTTTCATAAAATATTTCTCCAACTTGGCATTGATGTGCTTGCCATAGGTGTATTTGCGCAACGCCGCCATGTGTGGGCGTATTTTATTCATAAGTTTCTTGAGTTGTGTTGGTTCAGAGACATCTATCATCTTTTGGACCACATAATTGGCATATTGATCCTTCATCATGACATGCAAGGCGCTAAGGAGAGAGAGAGAATGTTTTTATATTAGGCAATTTTTCACGTTAAAATTCATTTTCACTCACTTGTCGTTGAAGGTGCAAACTTCATCGATGAGCCCCGTGCGTTCGGTGCGTGTGGCATGCGTCACGCACTTCTCTACCACATTTGAGGCGAATTTGTGCTGCGATAACACGAGTACCTTGCCACGCACGCTGTTTATGAGTATCGATTTATCTTCAGGCTTGCCGTGCTCTGTAAGAGTAAAAAAATATACTCATTAAAAAAAATCAAAATTAGTCTTAATTTTATAAGCCTCATCTTCATATTGCAGCTCAACTTATGATTAGTGTAAATTTTAAAAATGCTTACAAAATTAAAAGCAGCTTACAAGTGTAACAAATGCAAAATTTTGTAAGCCTCATCTTAACATTGAAGCTCAGCTTATATTTAGTGTAAATTTTTAAATGTTTACAAAATTTAAAGCAGCTTACAAATATACTTAGCACCAAATTTTGTAAGCCTCATCCTCACATTGCAGCTCAACTTATGATTAGTGTAAATTTAAAATGCTCACAAAATTACAATTTATTTATAATTAGTGTAAATTTTAAAATGCTTACAAAGTTAAAGTAGCTTACAAGTATAATTAACGTTAAATTTAGTAAGCCTCATGCTAACATTGAAGCTCTAGTTATAATTAGCGCAAATTTTAAAATGCTTACAAAATTAAAAGCGATTTACAGTTTAAGTTATGCTTAATTTTTAAGGCCTTTGCGTAGAAATGAAACTAGACTGATTAGATTAGCTCGTGGAGCTCTTCTCACTTTAAAATAACAGTACATTTTTTAGTTTTTTTTAAAATTCGCATACTATTTTTAATATGCTTACGAAGTTTAAAGCAGCCTACAAGCTTAATTAACACTTATTTTTGTAAGCCTCACCCTTACATTGAAGCTTAACTTCTAATTAGTGTTAATTTGAAAATGCTTACAAAATTAAAGCAGCTTACAAGCACAATTAACGCTAAATTTTGTAAGCCTTATCCAAACATTGAAGCTCAATTTAAATTAGTGCAAATTTTAAAATGCTTACAAAATTTAAAAACTTAATGTTTAATTTTGTAAACCTTTGCCTAGAAATGAAACTAGAGTGATAAGAAGTGCAAAATTATGATTGCTTACAATATCGAGGAGCACTTCTCACTTTAAAATAACAGTAAATTTTTTTCGCATATTAATGACGGCAAGATTACAAGTGCTTAAAACCTTCACACAATCTTAAATGTTTAATTTCGTAAGCTCTACCAGTTAAATTTAAGTTTGTATGAAAGAAAGCTGAATATTGTAAGCTAAAAATAAAATTGGAGCCGAGTTGGAAAAAAAGTTAAAAATTTAAATTTTTTAAAAATTTTAAATATGCTTACTGTGTACCAACGCTGAATGTTGTAAGCATTGGCCTTAACATAAAATATAGTTAGCGTTTAGTGAGAAGTTAAAAGTGCTTACAAGAATACGAAGCATTCAGCACTATAAGTGAATGATGAATTTTTTAATCCTAACACCTAGAAATGTTAAATTCAAAGTGCTTACAACATACTAAAGTTTTTAAAGCAATAACTGAACATTATATTTTGTAAGCATTGGCTTTTAGTGAAAACTTATTGAGGCTTAATTATAATTCAACTATTGCTGACAAGATAGAAGATTATCCTTAAAGCTTAAAAACTAATACTAAGCACTTAGCTACATAGAGCTAAACTTTGTAAGCCTTTATATTAAAATACCAAATTTAAGAAAATACTGCTGTATAAAAAAAAATACTCACCCAGCACATGTTGTATAACATAGTTGCCATATTGGTCTTGTATTAATTGTTCAGTGTGTTCATGCAATTCCTCTAAAATAGGCATCGTTTGTTCGGCGGTGCAGTGCTCGAGTATGCGCTGAATAACACGGCAACCATAGGGATGTGTGCTCAACGAATAAACTTGTCCCTTGAAGGCATTAATTATGAACTGCAGTGCAATGGGTTCAACGCATTCGATGCACTTTTGCACTACATGGTTGCCATTCTGATCCTTAACACACTTCAGCACATTACCATCCAATTCACGCACGATCTCCTGCTGTTGTTCTGATGTTATGCTCTCCAAAGCCTTCTGTATGACGCGGCAACCATACATTTGCAGCGCCAATTGCAAAACGTGACCCTTTACTTGCATACCAAGTGTATTTTTTTGCTCCGGCGAGCCAAACTCAAAGAACTTTTGTATAACATAGTTGCCAAAAACGTCTGTCATGAGGCTGTAGGCAGCTCCTAAAATCTCATTGAATACCATCTGTTTTTCAGGCGCTGTGGCGCGCTCTAACTTCTGCTGAATGAAACGCGAACCATGCTGATCCTGAGAAAACTCCACAATGTGGTTGCTCAGATCGCGGAGCTGAAGATTCGGATAACGTTGGTTGCGGAAATCTTCCAAGAGACGTGAACGACCTGGTTGTGGAGCACCCCCGCCAAGACCTATACCGGCGGCAGCAGCAGCAGCAGCAGCAGCTGCAGCAGCGGCGGCGGCGGCAGCTCCTACTCCTACGCCAGCAGCATTAATGGCGGCTGCTTGTCTTGATGACGCTGCGGCCGCAGCAGCAGCTGCAGCGGCGGCGGCTGCCACATTAGTGCCAGGAATGGCCAAGTGTTTGGAGAAGAGTGAGCTGTTCGAGCCGAACATGTTGTTGGCTGCAGCAGCAGCAGCAGCGGCTGCTTGGGCGGCAGCTGCACCTGGCGGCAGACCGACAGCCATTTGTTGACGATATTTTGATTCGGCACCGGGAGCACGATTACTCATCAGGCACGATTGCTGGGGTGGTGGCGGAGTGAGTGGAGCGCCAATGGGACTTGCCGAGGCATTGCCAACAACATTTCCCAGTGTGCCATAAGGATTTGTAATGGCGCCAGGCCACTTGCCACGTGCCGCAGCGACGGCGGCAGCAGCTGCTGCAGCTTGAGCAACTGACGTTGAGACTGCATTAGCTGCAGCTGCAGCCGCAACACTGCTATTTGTGTAGTCCATGGCTGAGGGACTAAAGGCGGAGGTGTTGCGATCGAAGGAGTCACGACGTGCTGAAAGCGAGGATGAATTCAATCCAGCGAGTCCTGAAAAAAAAATAAGAAAAGAAGAAAATTTATTTGTATTAGCAAGAAAATTGAAAAATAAAAAGTTTTGTTTGCGTGTCAGCAACGCGGATGTAAACTGTTGCTGTTGTAATTGGTCACGTTTTGCAATTTCATATTTGTCTGGTCAGAGTCAATACTAAGTAGAAAATGATAAGGGGCGGGGGGCCCAATATAGCAAGAATACTGTCAAAAGTTATACAAGATTTTCTTAACATTTAAATGCAATTTGGTCTCTAAAAGAACTGGTGTAACTTTGTAAGCACAGGGCAGGGTTGAAAGTTTAGAGTGACAAGATTCTGTAGATGTTGTTATTTTGCTTATACGATTAAATTTAAGTTGTAAGCGACTAGTTTGTAATATTTTGAAACTATTTAAGCGTCTATAAGATTGCATTTTAGTAAAGAAATTTCAAGTTTTTTCCTTTTTTACCGTTAAATAAATCGAATTAAATAAAAAAACCACATAGTTCAAAGTCTATCTAAAAAAACTCATATATACGCAAGCAAAATTTTGTAAGCAGCAGTTGTATAAGCAAATATATGCAATGTATGGTACAAATAACATAATGCTTACATATTTTTATTTAAAATTTTATAAAATCTTAACATTTAAATGCAATTTGGTCTCTAAAAGGACTATCGAAACTTTGTAAGCACAGGGCAAGGTTGAAAGCTTAGAACAACAAGATACTGTAGATGTTTTTATTTTGCTTATGCGATTAAGATTATGTTGTAAGCGACTAGTTTATAGTAATTTCTAACTACTTAAAGAGCTTTTAGATTGCATTTTAGTAAAAATACTTCAAGTTTTTCACTTTATAGCGTAAAATAAATCGTATTCAATAAAAAACAAGATAGTTGTTTAGAATCTATATGAAAAAGCACAAATATACGCAGTCAAAAGCTTGTAAGCAACAGTTGTATAAGCCCATATGTGCAATGTATGGTACAAATAAAATAATGCTTACATATTTTCATTTCAAATTTAATAAGAACATCTTAATATTTTAACTGAACTGGTAGAACTTTGTAAGCACAGGTCAGGGTTGAAGGTTTAGAGTGACAGGATTTTATAGATGTTGTTATTTAGCTTATACGATTAAGTTAAAGTTGTAAGCGACTAATTTTTAGTAATTTGAAACTACTTAAGGAGCTTTAAAATTACATTTTAGCAAATCTACTGCAAGTATTTCACTCTCTAGCTCAAAATTAATGAAAACAAGATATTTCAATGTTAATATGAAAAAGCTCATATATATATACGCAGTCAAAAGTTTGTAAGCAACAGTTGTATAAGGAAGTATATGCAATGTGTGGTACAAATAAGATAATGCTTATAAATATTCATAGCTTAAAAGCACAAATAAAAAAAAAAACATAAAAACTACAAGCTTTAAAAAATATGCAAACATTTTTGTAAGCTTCGTAAAAGTAATATAAGCTTCAATAATATAGTGAAATTCATGCCATAATAATTAAAATAGATAAAATAATTTTTACACTTTATATAAAATAATTGTTACACTTTATATAAAATTTTGTAAGCGCTGCAAAAATGTTGTTGTATATGATAATATTTTGTAATTTATGTAATGAAGAGCAGCAATTAAGGCATGCTTACAAGTTATATTCCCTCAAACTTACAAAGTAGAAGTAACACATTTTTGCAACTACAAAAATGTTAAAAATTGACAACAATGTTAACAAAACAGCTAAAAAAAAAAGATTGTCAGCCGAATAAAAAAAAAAAATAAAAATTATCAGCTGAATACAAAAAAAAAATAAAAATATGACAAAGTTTACGTTAGCGCTTTGAAAATTTTGTAAGCGGCAGTTATTTAATGTAATCTATTCAATTAGTGTTAAGTCTTAATCTTAATTAACAAGTTACATTGTTTTAAAACTACCAAAATAGATCAAGTTTATTTAGTCTATTAATGTAATTAAAACAAAAATCTTTTCAAATTATATACTAATTTTTATAAGCGTTGAAAAAATTTTGTAAACAGTGGTTCACCAGTATACTCTTTGTAATGTAGATTTAAATAGCCATGGTTAAAATTTTAATGCTCAAAAGCAAGCACAATAAATTAACAATAATTTTTAGCTTAGAAACATTATTCACAAATTTTATAGTATATAAAAAGTAACTTAACAATAAGTATTGAAGCTGATGAACATTTTTGTAAGCGCTGTTAAAGTTATGTAAGCAGTGATTATTTTATGTAATCTAAGCAATGAAGACTTATAGTAGAGCCATGCTTACAACTTTGTCTGCATAAAATTTAGCAAAATCCACGAAAAGATTAAACATGATTAGAAATTTTGTAAGCACTGGTAATATAATGTTATCGGTGCAATAAAGTGTCAAACTAAGCTTATGCTTACAAGTTTCATTGCTTAAATTATTACCAAATAGATAAAACAAATTTTTCCATTTAAATAATAGTTACAAATATACATAGTTTCTTATGGTTTATGTATAAATTGTTTGCAAAACTTGTGTGTGTGTGAATGTAATAATGTTACTTAACAAAATAGAGGTTATTCCATAGGGAAACTATGCTGACGATAATCTGTGCCACATTACTTAATGAAAAAACGCTAAAAAGATTTCTTTTGTAATAGTTTATAGATAGAATAGAACAGTCGACAGATAATATATGCAAACGAGATAATCATTTGGCTAACAAAAAATATTCTTGTTTTACAGCATAGTTCAGTGTCTAATTTTTCAAATGACATTATATCAACTTGTCGAACCGTTCATTTTATACCTACAGCCTAATTCACAAGTGGGTGAACATTGCTAAAGAAAAGTATTACAAATTTGATTATACTTTGACACAAGTAGCGTTACATAATCTTTTCGATTTCCATCAATTACAAAATGAATTGAAAATAAAAAATTCCTGACACTTTGGCAGCGTGTGTTAAAAAGCTCATAAAGTTATGTATGCACTTCTTTATGCAACTAATTAAAATTATTGCAATATAAATGCGAGTTAAAAGCAATTACATGAAATTCGAAAAATGGTAAAAGCTAATTTTGATTTTGATACCAATTTTTTATATTGAGAGTTTACAACGTTTTCATGCGGTTCAGCTTTATTTTCAATTATTTAGAGAACGCGTTGCAGAAACGTGTACGGCTTGCTTTCGATTTGGCATTCAGTGGCAGCAGAAACAAACGACGCAACGTGACAAAAGGATATAAAATTGGCGTAAAATGAATGAGCTCAGCTGAAAACCAAAACATGTGGTAAAAACACGTGCTGCCAACAAAATGGAAAAAATTTTAAATGAAAACGTAGAATGTAGCTGTTAAACGTAAATGTGGCAAGGCTGGAATAAGCGGCACAAACATGCATGCCTGTTTATTTATATTTTATACAGAACACGTGAATCGTGGTTATAATATGACAAATAATAGTATAAAGCATGAATTTATTTAAATGTATAGACAGTTTTTAAAAAGTATGAAAACAAGAATTTATTTTATGCAATATTAAAGTTTAAAATCAGCAAAAAATTTGTAAACCCTGGAAAAATGTTGTAAGCAGCAGTTGTTTAAGTATATATATATGCAATGTATGGTACAAACAAAATAATGCTTACAAAATTTCATAGCTGAGAAGCACAAAAAATAAAAACAATCAATAAGCTTTGAAAAATACGCACAAATTTTTGTAAGCGCTGTAAAAATTTTATAAGCAGCAATAGAATAGTAATAATATGTAAATACATTTTTTACACTTTGTATAAAATTTTGCAAGCTTTGCAAAAATTTTGTAGCAAATGATAGTATTTTATAATTTATGCAATTTAGAACAACAATTAAGGCATGCTTACAAAATTTGTCTCTTCAAAGTTACAAAGTAGAAGCAACACATTTTTGCAACAAATATTTTAGCAAAACAAATGAAAGCAAATATCAGCTTACAAAAAATTTTAAAAATATGAAAAAGCTCATGTAAGCGCTTTGAAAATTTTGTAAGCGGCAGTTATTAAATGTGATATATTCAATTAGAATTACGATAAATTTGAATTTACAAGTTGCATTGTTTGTTTAAAAACTATCAAAATACATTTAAAGTTTATTTTATCTATAATTGTGATTTCTCGACTCACAATAATTAAAAGTGATTTAAAAAACCTTTTCAAATTACATATATGGAAATATTGGCTAAAAAATTTTAAAGCCTATTTGCTCAGTTTTGCTTTGTGGAGCTATAGAGTGGTACACTTTAACTTTAATTAGCAAAAAACTTTTAAAAGTAGAAATTTTCATTAAAGTAACAAGTTTTACATAAATTGTCTTCATCTTTTTTTTTTTTGTTGAAAGCTTGAAAAAGTATTTTTTCCAAAGTGAGAATTTATAAGTAAATTTAATGCATTTTAAATTAAATTGAGTCTTTCAAATGGTACAATTTTTTAATTTTATAAGAGAATTATGCTTCGCCGAAGAAATAAGTTAAGCGCTTACAATATTTGAATGGCAAAAATATTGTAAGCACTTATTATTTTATATAAAACATCAAAATAACGTTTTGAGTCAAAATAATGAAATTTGTTTCAAGTAAAATTTAAGCTTGAAAGACAAAAACAAAAAAAAAAAAAAAATCCCAAAGTAGGAAATTTAAGAGACAATTTGCCGAATTGTGGTTTGCAGTGAGTTCAAAGCTGGTAATACTTTGTAAGCGCTGTGAGAAATTAAAAAATTCTAAAGTTAGCTCGTAAAAAATATCTTCTGGAAGTAATCATACAAACGCTTACAAAATATTATTACAAATAATTCGTTTGCTATTACAGTAAAGCATGCGAAAAAGGATTGCAAGCATTTTTGTACTCTTTGCGATAAGAAAACGACTTTTGAAAAAAGTTTACTCCGTAAACATTAGTTAAATTTGCATGAAAAAACGTTAAAACTTGTAAGCGCCGATAGAAAGAGAAAAATTTAATAGTCAATTGAAAGCGTTTAGGTTCACGAAACATATAAAATCAGTGCTTACAAAATCTGAACGATAAAAAATTTTATAAGCAAAAATTTTAAAGTAAAAAAAGTGTTGTAAGCGCTTGTTACGAAAAGAAACCAGTTTAAGAAAAATCTTTTTCACATAAAAAGATTAAGGCATTATAAAGGAAATGCTAAGCGCGCTTACAAAATTTTACTCTTAATTTTACTGTTTCAAGATTTCAATGATAAAAATATTGTAAGCGTTCATATCACCACATTCAGTACATCTCACATAATGGGTTTCAGTACAAATATACAGAATGAAATTGTTTTAAAGAGAGCTGAATATGCCTGAATGCTTCAAAATGTTGTAAGCACTTAGTTTATTTTATTGTATTTTTGCAAAACAAAAGTTTTGAGTTTAAATAAAAAAAAAATAAATATATAATAAATAATTTTGACTAGAGCATACATTTTAAGTTTAATAAATTAATTTTGATTCTAGATAGAAATAAGCATCATTTGCAGGTCAGCTGCTTAAAACTTTAATTTTATTGCAAACATTCAATTTTGCCTTACATAATCTAAGTAGCTATTTTAGAAATTGTAAGTAGTTGAAACATAATAAGCAAAGTGTTAACCACAAACAGGGAAGCATGATATGCGGCGAGTGCTTACAAAGTTAACAATTTCATAGACATGTATTTACAAGTTCTTCGAAGTACACAATTCAATTCTTAAAGAGTTAAATCTAAATTATTGTTGTTGTTAACTTTATATAGCAACGCAAACTCTCCTAGCATCGAATTAAATATTTAACTATTGAATGCCAAAGTTTGTGTCGTACTTCCTTCTGTCTGCCGTACTACTTATAACAACGCCAACAACAAAGTTACAATTATATCTACGCCAGTGTGCAACATCAATTAAGTTTAAGGCTGCAAATGGATGCGATACAAATTAATGTTTACTACAATATAAAAGAGAATAATTCATGCAATTACTGTTGCAAGTTACCATCCGCCGCCACCTTCATCACAACCTTCGCCGCCTAAAACCTGCAACCAGCGGGCTAGCAAGCAATATAGTCAGCATTACAGGCGGCACAAAAGTGTCTGACAATTATTTTGAGCGACGCGCTCTGTGCTGGGTTAAGGACAATGTAATGCATACAAAATACATTCATTTAGATGTTAAATCACAACGTTGTTGTTGTTGTTGTGGGTGCAGAAGGTCGCAAATAAAAGCGATGCTATTCTAAGCCATCAGTTAAGATGAACATTTTAAACGGAAGTTCTGATAAGTGCGAAAAAAGACGGAAAGGAGTAGGAGGATGAATTTTGAAAACATACACATTGAGACTTGCATAAAAACATTTGTCACCATATCTATTCATGAATAAAAGTTTCTTGGCAATATATTATTGTGATATTACTATTAAAATTGAAATTTTATTACATTGCTTCTCAAACTGCTGTAATTTGGGTATGTACAATGCCTTTTCAACTATTTTATTGTGCTTCTTAGCTTATTGAATAAGTTTTAAGTGATTCCCAAATTTTTTAAACAGTGCTTCTCTAACTTAACTTCTAACTTACTTCTTAACTTTTCGAATTAGTTTTAAGTTATTTCTAATTCTTTCTTCTGAAACGGTATGGGGTAATTTTCTTGTCATTGATAAAGTACTTCGCAGTAGTGGTACTTAAACTTTATTTAAAATGTTACATTGTTTCTCAAACTGTCACTTTAAACTTTTTTAGACGAGTCTCTCCGAAACTTTTTCGATAGATACGAGAGTCGAGAAATACAATAGGAATTTAGTATTGCTTTGACAGATTTACAAAAATAATAATTTATTTGGACTAACTACCACGCCCACTTCAAATGAAATACAAATGAAAGCTTATAATGCAAAAATTTTCAAGCATTAGTTATAGAGATGGAATTTTTTGTGTTGAGTTTAAGAAATGATCTCTACAACTTTTTAATCGGCATTGAAAAAGCTTTAACTAATTTTGCAAAAATGCAAAGTAATACAGCCCAAATAAATTTTAGTAGTCTGTAAATAATAAGTTACAAAGCAATGTCTTACTTAAGATATTACTGTTTAAATATTATATTAAAAATATAAACTTTTTTTTTTTAATTTTTAGATTTCCGATTTGGTGCGTATTATTTTTATTTTTTATTTTTTGTAAAAACGATATTTAGGATTTAGAGGCATTTCGGTAAAATGTTCAAATATTGATTTTTCAACTACATACCTACTTTATATGAAAGTTCAATGTTAACCTAAATGCTGTCAAGCTAAAATCAGAGCTCATTTATCTCAATTGTTATATCTTCAACACAGTGAGTGTTGGTTTAGCATAATTTAGCAGATGTGCTGACAACTCAAAAAACTATTTTAAACGTAGTTAACGTTACAATTCAACAATATATATATATACAAAATAATTAATTTTTATTAACGTTGAGACTGATGTTACATATGGTTGGATAAACCTTCTTCGAGTTTTAAAACTCTATTTATCTTTGCGTCAAGCTCTCATCACATTTAATACCTTAAAGTGGGTGTCAATTGACACAGGCTGTTTGTATTTCTCATGTTATTTTGTGGTGTTCATTTACCAAAGTGCATTCATGCCACGCACAGACATCATCACAAAATTGCAATCAATACAATAAGAACAACAACACAAAAAACAAAAATAAAAGCAACACCCATTCAGCCACACCCACTCAGCAATATGCACAAGTCAAAAAAGCTTTATAATGGTGATTATATTGTTTCAGTTGCAATTCTGTCTGCACTTGTTCACAAGTACACACAATACGCAGCAGGACAATCATTTGTTTGGCAAATTGTAACAAGCTGCAATTACAATTGTTAATACGCTCTGTCAGACACACGAGTAGCGGCTGATACGCCTGCTTCACATCTTCTCGCTACCCACACCATGAAACAGCTGGGAGACGCATAAACAAGAGCAACAAAATAAACACAATGCATTTAACAACAGCAACTCGCCCAAGTGGCCAACAATGACAGGATATTATTATGTTCATTGCACAACACATAAACACAAACACACACGCACTTGCACACACAAACACTCGCAGTTGACAACATGTGAGCACAGTTATCGTTTGCCAAAATGACGCAACAAAGGATATGAATGAGAGTTGGAAGGAGAAGAAAGAGAGAGAGAGAGAGAGCATAAGAGGAACAACTGTAGAATGTACGTATAGGGCTGTATTTGACATTGTTTCAAAGAATGATATTAAAACGTCAATGTCTACAGAACCACTTAACCAAAGAGATAAAACAAAGGGGGGCGAAAAAAAATATACATCACCTCTGTCTGTGACTGTTACATAAGAAATCGATAGTTACAACACATATGTAGCAAAACTAAAGTTACTGTATTCCTCTCAGCGACTAGCGCTTACAAAGTTTTAGAGCTGCTTACAACTGCGAAAATGTCTTAAAATTGTAAGTAAGTTAATATTTCGCATCGACAGCTTTATAGCACTCAGAAACAAGTGAGGCTTACAAATAAACATTGGCGCTTACAATATAAAATATGAAACTGTAATATAACAAAAATGTGTTTCTTTTTCGCCCCCTTTCCCCCCCCCCCCCCCTCCCCCTCTTAAATTGAGTATACATTAAAAATGACTGACGAGATTTAGGCTTACAGTATAATTTTTAGCTCCCACCACATAGGAAAACAACTTTATTAAGCTGCTTACAATTGCAAAAAGGCTTAAAAATTGTAAGCAAATGCATATTTTGTAGCAGAATTTTTATATTGCTTAGCTGAATGTAATGCTTACAAATAAACATTGATATTTTATATTTAAAAAGTGAAAAACTGCAATCTATCAACAAAGTTATAATTTTTTTTTTTATAATTTTACTAAAATTGATCTTTCACATAAAATTGTCATTTAAATCAATCTTTTTGGTAGGAATTTAAGCTAATAAGACACATGCTTATAAGTTTTTTAGTTAATAACAACAGCGGAATAGCTTTAAAACTATAAGCAACTCTATATTTTATCACAGCAGCTTTAAATATTTTAACAACAAATAATGCTTACAAATTTCTATAAGCATTCCCCACTTAAAAAGACCAAAAACCTATACATATAAAAAAAAGTGAAACATTTGTAACTTAAAATGAATACAAATAAACATTTGCTGCCTAAATCAATGTTTATGCTGTTGTTTAAAGCATACAAGACATGTGCTTACAACTCTAAAAGGACTGTTTTGAAAGTTCACCCCTTTCCACGATTATTTTTAGCGCATCTAAGCAAGTCAAGAACATTACTTTATTTCTATGCTTTCTGTTCAACTTATATGAAGTTCCAAAATTTTATGCAAAAGCTTTTTTAGTTAATTTAATAAATTGTGCTCATAAGCTATCATTAGACTTTCATGAGCACGTAATGCTTACAACTGCTGACAAGCTGATAATGTATTAACCCTGAAATATTTGTAAGCAAGCATTGATTGAAAGTCGTGAGTTTAGGTCTATTCCTAAAATGTATGAGCTTACATAATATACGCAATCTTTGTGCAACAAATTAACACACTTTAAATCTATTCAAATGGAATGAACATTGTTAAATATATGTTTATGCTTAGAGCAAATATTTTATAAATTTTTCATTGTTAATATTACACACAATATCATAAAAAATATGAATTTTAGCAATGTTTCAACAATTAACTTATAACCAAATTATAACACGCTAACTTTTAAACATTAAATGTCAAGCTGAATCAAGCCGCAATTACGCAGCACAAAGAATATCATCAAATAGCTCAAGTTGCTCAATTTTCAATTAAATGACAAAAGTCTGGATTTACAACGGAATTGTTTACATCAATGTTGGCAAAAAGTGGAGCGTTAAAAAAATTCCATGCAGATTTTTTAATAAATATTTTATTTTTAAATTGAATTTTTTAATTACACTTTGGCGGCAATAGGGAGAAAAACGGATGCGTTTAAAATTGGCATGGACGTTGGGCGTATAAATTTGTATAGCCGAGTACATATGTGTGTAAGCATCTGATATGACTGATGATTGAATGTGGTTGCAATGAATGATACAGTAGTGTGCAAAAAAAAAAAAAACATTAACATTGATTACATCAGCAAGCCCAGCAGACGACTCTCGCTTGGTTTATTGTTGTTTGACTGCGGAAACTTAATTTCAGCCTACGGGAATTTGAGCAGAATGGGTGGGGTGCGATCGAAAAAAAAACGTATTGTGCAAAATATGCTTTAATGCATTTTAAATGCAATTGTTTTAAATAACATATATTTATCGGCACTTAATTTCATGATATGTAAATTGTGAAAATGTGTGTGAAAAAATCTCCATTTCATGCCATTAAATTATTTATGTCATTTTAATATTCAGTTGTTAATGGCGAGAAAAGGGCAGTGAAACATTAATTGTGGGTATTTTTGAAGATTGCAGTTGTTAATAGTGTTTTTCTCCTATAATAACTGTTCGACGAAAAGAACGCAACTCAATTAAACTGTAACGAACTAAGAGTTCAAGAAAAATAAAAGTTATTTATTCAAAATCGCTTTCCGAGTTATCGACACTGTAATTTTAAGTTTTTCATAAACTGGTGCAACATTTTTCAGCACTTTGACAATTGTGCTTACAAGATTTTATTCAGTATTTTTATTATAACATCAGTAGCCAATGTTCCTAATTTAAATATGAATATTAATTTTTTTTTCTACCTACTAATGCAGAATTCTAAATAAGTACTATAAATAAAAAAAAAAAATAACAACAAGACCACCTTTTTAACATCTAATTTGATAATAATAAAAACATGAAAATTTTTCCACACTAAGATCCAAAATTGTAAGCACTATACTTAAAAGGTGTAATTAAATGCAAGATTGTCTTTGGTTAAGTTTTAACTGCATATTGGTGTTATATGTTGTAAGCGCTATTTTAAGTATGTCAGCACTATATCTGGTGGCAAGTAGAAGTTGTTTGCAACACTTAAGCAGGAGTGCTTACAAGAATAAACCTAAATATAATATGTGAGCATGCAATATTTATGGTGCTTTTTATAAAAAATCACATTTTTCATACCATTTTAACTGGCAAGAATGGACAAACTAAACTGAACTGTTTTTTAGCACTCTTATATAAAAAAGCATTAAAAAATGAATCATGTTTATGCAACATAGTTGTAAGCATTGCAATGCATATGTGAAATTAAATGCAGCAATACCAACGGCAAAAAGTTTCAATTGAATATGGGTGTTAAAATGTTGTAAGCGCTACTTTAAATTTATAAGCAATATATCTGGAGTAAATTAGGGCTTATATGTAACACTTTAAGTGCTACGCTTACAAAGCTTAATGCAAATTAAACATGAAAGCTGCCGATTGTTTCAAAGCAAATATAAAATTTTCACATTTTTAGTAGAGCAAAATTAACATATTTCATAATGCAGGCAATTTTGTTATAAATTTAATTTATCATTTTTTGTTTTTTTTCTAAACAATCTTAACTACTTTATGCTTAAATAACCATGCATTCAATGCAATTACATTGCCTTCGTCTACTACTTCTTTCTTTGGCATATGCTTAAAAAGCTCTCTTTTTGCAGTTGCATTAAATTCATTTGAGCGCAAACAATAAAAAACTTTCATTGCAACGCTATGAAATATTTAAAGCTTAAATTATGCCTATTCATTAATTATATATCGAATGTTGCAATTTTAACTTGTAGAGGAAGTCGTATTGTTGCATTTTCAAATCGAATTTGAGCTTACAACATTAGTGAAATTGGTTTAACTTTATGAGTCAGACGGACAGGTAGTAATTTAGTCAGTTCTGCCTGAATGCAATTAGTTTGTTTGCAATAATGCATAGTTTTAGTATATATCTGACGTTGCGTGCAAGCATGCTATTGTGTTAATGATGGCTATTTATAAGACCAAAGCCAAAATTAAAACAATAAAAAAGAATAGAAGTGAAACTTTTTGAAGTAAAGTGCAGCAAGCAAACTGAAGCATGACAAATCATTGAGTATTAAAACAATGATTGAGTAACCTTAACTCATATTAGAAATATACATAATATAATTAGCTTCAATGAATTGAACCAAAACTTAAAATAACGTTTAAGAAACTTTTGTAAGCACTATTGTTTAAATGCAGTATGTAAGACAAAGAAGAGTTTTTATGAAAATTCATCAGAAGTTTCATAACAAAGCACTTTATAGGACAAAAGATTAATTAAGTTTTATTGTTTGGTCCTTAGAAAGAGCAGATTTACAATTTACTTGTAATTTGTAACTTACTTGGAAACAGAAAATAAAAAATTCTACACTGAAATGTAAAAAAATGTTGTAAGCACTAACAAGAGTTTTCTTTTTAACTTGAAAAATATCCTGCCATCAAAGTAATGATGTTAACATTCTTAAAAGTTTGTCAGCACTTTGTTCAGATTGTAAGCGTTGCTATTTTTTAATTAAATTTAGCAAAATCTGATAAAAGGAAGTATAAAAAGCACTCTTTATAGATTTAATATTGTAAGCGCTCATTTATTTTTGTAGCTTTACAATATATAGTACAAAATATAGACCAGGCTTGATAGGTTAGTGTACAATTAATATAGGCTTACAAAATTACACGAGTTTACACTATAGATTGTTAGTTGAAATAAAAAAAAAAACAATATTTTATTTATTTATATTTATATATTTTATTTTATTTATATATTAAAATTAATCAGCACTTTGTTAACATAGTAAGCGCCTATATTTTCTGAATGTACATTGGAAAATTGGTCAAAATGGTGACTTTTGGCACTTTGTATTTCAATTTACAAATAAAGGCCTATTTACACATTACTTGTATTTTTAATGAGAAAAATCTATACAGTTTTACCACGTGTATGTATTGCTGTTCAGTATGTTAATATTATTAGCAAACAAATATACAAATATATTTATAAGGCACTTTAATGATTTGCTTACCTCCAACACTTGAACCGTTCTGTTGTGAGTATAAATTCTGTTGTGCCGTCTGAGGCTGTGGTGGGTACAATTGTGGTGGACCCTGTGGTGGGGGTGGTCCCCCACGTGACGCTCCTGGTGGCACCAACACAGGTGCCGGGCTAACAAGGCGCATTGGTGTGCCGGTGCGTGGTCCCATTACTAGAGAACCGCTCTGATCGAAAAATGCCGGTATTACCTACGATGATGATAATGATGATTTTGATGTCAATCCACGACCAATTCGTTGTTGTTGCATTTTAAACAAAGGATTTTTACAAGATTAGGTACAAGTTTATGAGGTGATTTTTTTGGGTTTTTTACGTTGTTTGTTTTTTTTTTATGAAGATTTTTGTTATGGGAGAAAGAAAATAGAGAAAAAATATATTTAGTTTATTTACAAACATTTTTTATTTATAAGAAATTTTGTTGATTAATTATATCACGTTTTGTTTGCAACAACTTTTACAAGGGTTAGATTTTCAGCAATACAAATACAAGAGACTTTTACAAAATTTACAACAATTTTATGAGGTGATGTAAACGTTTTTATTGAGTACTGTTTAGTACTGTGCAATAATATGTCAGCAATATTTTCAGATATATTGTTTATAAGAAGTATTTTTACATTTAATGTCAACTTTTTTAAAATCAAAATTTACAAGTTTAAAACTTTAAAAAGCTTTCATAGTTGCAATAAAAAACTTTGCACATGATGCTGTCTAATAAGCTTTATGTTTTTAAGCTCTTACCTGATACGATTGATTCTCTCCACCCTGTTGTGAAGGCGTCAAGGGTCGCCTAGGTTGTGTGCCCTGCTGTGGTATCAAGTTACCCGGATACATGCCCCATGGTGCCACACCATAGTACTGTGGCATCTGTGCTGCTATCAGTCCCATGTATGGAGTGGCATCCTGTCCCGGATTGATGACGTATGGTGCCGCCTGTTGTGCAGCATAAGCAGCATTTTGTTGTGCAGCCAAATATTGCTGTGATGCGGCGGCCATTTGCATTTGTTGTTGCGGTTGCATTGTGCCATTGGGTGCACCAGGCGGCGCACCTGATGTGGCTGCAGCTGCTGCAGCAGCCGCGGCGGCGGCAGCATTTGTAGCGGCAGCGAGTCCCGGATTTTGTGAGCGGAATAATTGCTGAATAAATAAAGAATGAAACATAGATTAGCAAATATTATGAGAATATATTAGACACAACATAGTAGTAAGGTTTTTATCACGTGTTCTGGCTTGTCAGCATAAGGCGGTATTTGAAATTATTAAAAAACTTTGTTTTTATAATAATTATGCTACCATATTTTAAAGAGTAGCGTTTAGATTGATAGCTTTATTTTATAGTTGTAAGCAGTGCTGTAAAATTTTAAAACAGTTATAAACTTGTAAGCACAAAGTTATTTGTAAGCGCAAAGATGTATTTGAAAATAAAAATGGAGTTTGACCATGCAATATTAGCTGAAAGTCCATTAAGAGTTGTAAGCGCTACGAAAAACTTGTCAGCACTGGTGTAATAAGCATGCTTTTAGAATAAAGTATGTTGATACGCAATTTCTAATAATTTTGAAATCATAAAAAACATGTAAGCCTCCAAGTGCTTATTGAAAAATGTTTAAACAACTTTGGTTTTTATTAGTTTGCACATCAAAGGACATTTAGAGCCTTAAGTGTAACTTAAAATTTGTAAGCTCTGCTGTTATTAACAAGCCAAAAGTATTAAACTTATTTCATGCATCTGCCTATCATTGTCCAAGTGTACAAAACTTGTAAGCACAATCATTGTTCATAGCAGCCCAAGGCAAAATTGGAAATATTAGAAAAAAAAAAACACTTGTTGCATTTTATACATTTTTACATCAGAGGCCATTTGAAGTTTTAAGCGCTATGAAAAACTTGTAAGCACTGCAGTTATTTATAATTTTGAAGCATAACGTTTATTAATACACATGTGCTTACAATTTTCACGGGTAAGCACTCAAAAAACATGTAAGCACTTGAATTTTTTTTAATTTCAAAGTATAAGTATGCTTTACCGTCAACATTTTTTTAATCTAAATTCTTTTTTTAGACTGTAAACACGTAAAATTCATCACATTTTTATATGTATACAAAACTCAACACAAATTGAGCTCAATTTGATATGATTTCATGTTGCAAATATGTTTTTCGGCATGTATGCACCATGTTATTAAATTGGTTATTGGTACAAAAAAAAAAAAAAAAAAAAAAACAAGAAAAAAAACAAAAAAAAAAGGAAAAAATAAATGTTCCTCCGAGAAGCAACAAATGAAAACACGAATATATAATGCAATAATATAATTTTGCCAAATATTACAGCTATTGCCATGGATACGTCAATCAAATCAGCAAGGTTTGCCGAATTGAGAAAGTGCTACAAAAGAAAGTGCTTCAAATACGCACAAACACTCTGAATAATAGATGCAAAACAGAGCGGCAAAAAGCTCTAAATGCCAAATAAAAACATGATTTATGTAGCATGTATCAAGTATTGAAAGAATTTTTGTCGATTTTTTTTTCTTTTTTTATTTTGGAAATGTAACTCACAAGGGAACCATGACTGCAGCAGCGTCGGGAGCATAAAATAAAAACAAAAACAAATGCCAAATAATACAGCAACAAAGTTCAATCTAAGCAAAATTAAAAAAAGATTGAATCACGGGGGAAGAGAACGTTGTAGTTTATGGTGTAAAAATGCGAAATAAAATAATGAAATTACACCAAGCCACACCACAAATGACACATACATCAAGACACACACATAAAGCAAAAATGTATGCAAAAAAAAAAAAAAAATAAATAAAAATAAAGCTACAACAAACAATTAGATTGGATTGGGTTGGCTTACTAGGGGTTAAATTGAATATTTAATGCATGCCAAAGCGATACAAAACAAACTCATCATCAGAAGGTTGGCTCGGCCTCCAGAGGGAAATAAATTACGCGCTAAGAATGGAAAGTTTATACACTTGACTGCCAGCAACAACAACAGTAGTGCAACAGGAGAGCACTATTAAATAAAATAATAAAGTTAATGTTTGATTGCTGTTGATGATTAGGAAACACTAGATGGCAACATCAACTCGCTTCTTTTTGTTTGTAGCAAGTACATCAACAGTTGTCAAAAACAGTTTGACCCAAATATGACGCAAAAGATCAACAACAACGGGAAAAACTTTGTGAAGAAAACTTCTGGTGGCACAAGCGTAAAATTTCTACAGTGTTAAATGCAGAATGCTTAAATTTTGTGCTGTCCTGACATTTGCAATTTCGTTGATTTTTCCTTTTGCTTTATGTCAGTAATGTCTAAGCTTATTTCACAAGTCATTTTTTTTTTCAGCTTTATGCATGGCTGTGACTTTGCTGTGAATTGTATTGCTATGCAAATTGTTTGTCACAAGTGTCTAAGGATATGTGCAGCTCATCTGAGCATTAAGTTCAAACGAAATGGCGATAAATTGAAAAAGTTTTCACTGTTTGGCGTAGATATGTACGACATTTGGATCAAAAAGTTTAAAGAAGAAGCTTGTTTGAAGACAATTAAATGACAATAAGATTTAAAATCTTTAAGTAAAGTTGTAAGCACTGTATAGTTTATATCAGTGTAACATTTTGCTAAAAGACGATAGCGTGTAAGTGCCAAAAATATAGCTGCTTACAATATTTAGAGAGCATAACATATGAAATAGAGCTTAAAAACGCATGCTGCTGGCTATAAAAAATTATAATTTAAGACACATAACAAGGACAATAAAATGTTAAATGTTATAAAAAAGTTGTAAGCAGAGATTAATGTATGTAAGCACTACATGCAGCGCAGAGATAATAATAACTAGTTGTCGAAAACATAGATGTTCGGTAATAAAATATATGCGCTTAAGTTTATGACTAAACAAAATCTGTGTTTTCTTAAATGCAACTTTAAAGGGTAAAAAAGATGAAATTTTGCAGCGAAATTATATTTGATGTAACACAATTTTGTAAGCACAGCTCAAAACTTGTAAGCACTCTTTGCAGCAGTTCTGGCAGGTTCTTAACTACGGAAATCTAAAGGTGCTTATAACTTAAAAGCTGTAAGCCCTGTCTAAACTTTGTAAGCAGCCTCATAAAATGTTTTATGTGTTACTAAAATATTATTTAATAAAACAGCTTACAAATGTATGTGTACATAACAAGCATAATAGCACAGATTATATCTGCATGATAAAATTTAAAGTGGCATTGACGACACCATGCCTTCGTAAATGTAGCTGATTACAATATACTAGGTCATAAATCATGTTCATAATTAAAAGATTAATAAATAATTTTTGGTTGACTTTAAAGTGCCTAAAAAACATAAATTTTTAAAAACTTGTGTTTGATGAACGTAAAATTTGTAAGCACTAATGCTGCAGAAAAGGTATTATGCTTACTGTCAAAAAACAAACGGTGCTTACAATTTTTACATTCCAAATTGTGTAGAAATTTTGTAAGCCATATCATTAAAAGTTTTTAATATATTCAGACTATTGTTTAATAATAAAGCTTACAAAAATAATGCAGCAGTAACATCAATAATATCAGCATAGCTTAATTTAAAGACAAAATGGCGTTAAGTTTGCAATATTATAGGTGCTGACAATATTAGCGAAAAATTGTGTTTGATTCAAAGGACAAAAAAAAAACTTTGTGTAAGTACAGCGAAAATTTTGAAAGCGCAATATACAGCACCTTATGCATGTTCTATACTGCAAATTTTGTAAACATTATGAATACTTTTTACACTACTAAAATATTGTTTAACAACGAAGCTTACAAATTTCTGCTTATAACAAATTAATAATTTTTACCTTAATAAATAAAACAAAGTAGAAAATATAGTATTTATAGCAACAGATTTCTAGCCTAATTCGCTACAACATATTTACTATATATTTTTTTTTTTTACATATTTATTTTAAAATGAGATGCTTTCATAGCGTTTCACGGAAATTTACCAATCACCATTAAAGCGTTAAGCATAATTTCAGTAAGAATTTGCTCACAATAAACTGAGAGTTATTTATATTGCAATGCGTTGCGGTTCTGCCAATTTTCTACTTTCATGGAGAAAAGCATTGCTAGTTTTTTTATATATTTTTTCAATTTCTCGCAAAATAATGCTGGCCAACACAGGCTTTGGTACGAAAGAAATTGTGCCAATCATTCAATTATCATCACCATAATTGCTGACATTTAGCAAATTGAAACTTGTTGATTAACTTGAAAGTTACATTTTTCTAGTGCTGTGAAAACTGTTGTGAACTAGTTTGTTGCATTTTCTTGCGAATTGACACAGTTTCGTTTCGTGTAGATATGCCAAGGCAATGGAACGTGATCTTGTGTAAATAAACATGAAGTTAGCTTGATATTTTGTTTTTTTTTTTGTGTGTGGACTTCTTAAATAAACTGTGAAAAGAAAGTTTTTGTTAGTGTTAGGAAAAGAGTCAGAAATATCGGGAAAACGTTATGTTATACGTTAAAATTTTGAGCTTTCTTTAATTATTGTTAAGCCCTGCAGCATAATATTAGAAGCACTATGTACATTAAAAGTGCGTTTTAGCCTATTTGCAATGTCAGCAAATAAGTGCTTACAAAATTTAAGCTTTATTTTACACTACATTTCCTAAGAATGTAGTAACATTTCACATTCAATAAGTTTCAAATATCACCAAATTCTTTGAAGGAATTTATTTGAAAACTGCAGCTGTCAAGTTTTTGTTTTTGTACAAATTGAAATGCATTTTACAGAAAAAAAAAGAGGAAATAAAATTCCACGCAGCAAAAAACTTGTCAGCTAAGTTTTTTAACTTTTGACGACATGTAGAACTCGAATACACGAATAATAACACATATTCGAATAAGATTCTTTGCTGCAAACTTTTCTATACATTTTCATTTTCTTTTTTATTTTTTTATTTATTTATTTTTTTTTTTTTTTTTTCTTTGTGCTTATTTCGTATTGATCTAAAACGATGTATAATACAAGTAGATAGCTGTGTAAGTGCGTGTATGTGCAAGCACACAAGTGCATTACATATGCAGCCCAGCACACCAACACCCATATATCGCATGACAACAATTTTAAAATTCAATGAAACGTATCATCAATGAAAGACAGCTAGACAGACAAACGGAGTAGGTAAAGTTTGCGTTGCTATCGCTACAAACGTCGGAAACGGAAGTGAAATCATATCCATATACAAGAAGCTAAAGTTTAATAGTCGTTGAACAAAATGCAAGCAATATTATATATACGATAGAGTTTGGCAGTGATGAAAAAACAATATGATATTCGCAATGCTGTTAGAAATTGTTGGTATTGTTGTAATTTACTGTAGTCAAAAATAGTTGCTAGAAAAAAGTTATAGAATAAAAAACCAGTACGTATAGCAGTTCATCTATTGAACCTAATTGATTTTTTCTAATGATTTAATATTAACAGCTGCTTATAACAAGCCCCATATATGCAACAAAAATCTTGAAAACATTTTGTAAGCACAGCCAATTTGGGAATTTGCTAAGGGGAAATGTCTTAAAAGCCTTTTGAAGTTGTAAGCATGCCAAATATTTTGTAAGCACAGCCTGTTTCAACGTTTTCAAGTGATAAATATACTAAAACTATAGCAAAAATGTATTAAAACCATTTTAAAGTTGTAAGCATATAAGATATTTTGTAAGCAGCATATTTAAGCATACTCTACAATGCTTTAGATAGCATTTAATGTAGTGCTTACAAATTTCAAAGAAGTGTGTTATGAGAAAATTTAATAAAAGCTTGCTTACAAATTTCAAAGAAGTTTGTTATGAACAAATTTAATAAAAGTTGTAAGCATTACTTTTTGCTATGCAAAACTCAAAAGTGGTTTTAAAATCTTTAGATGCATACAAAATTCTTACAATTTTGTTTCACATATACAGTGCCGAACAATAAAATAGAATTAACCTAAGCAAAAAGGGTTATATGAATTCTTTGTTGCTTTCAGTCACAAGAAAATTCAAACTTTTGTCATAAATATTCGTTATGCACCTTAAAAATTCTTGCTGGTTTTGTTCAAACACAACTGTTTGTTTAGTTATTCTCGAAAGTGTAAGTACACGTGTGAGTGTACTGGGACAATAAAATAGAATCACTTGATTGAAAATCACTTAAATGGAAAAGTTTTCGAGTGAAGTGTAAAGTTTTTGTTGGAAAGCAAAGGTTAGTAACTCGATTTACTTAAAAAGACAAAAAACTATTCAAAGCGTGTCAAGAAATTATTCAAATGGAGAAAATAAGGCATTGCGCTTTTGTGTAAAGACTATTCGTCCAGAAGCTAAGAAAAAAGGGGCAACGGTTACTGTGAGATTGCCAAAACTCAAAAATCTTAGAAAGATTTCAAAAATTTATATTTAATGCATTCTCGCCTACAAAACTTAAGCCAAAAATAGAAAAACAACAAAAATATTGGCACAGCAGCACGACTACATCAAAATTTTGTCTATTCGCTAACCATTCAATTCTGCAGAAGCAATCCGGGTTAAGGTAAGCTTTGGAATTTCTACTCGACCTGTTAGGCGGCGACTGGCTGAGAAAGAACTGTTTGGTAGATCTCCATGAAAGGTTCTAATGATGACTTTGAGACATAGACAAAATCGCATTACTTTTGCAAAATTGCGCAATGAATTGGTCAGTCCAGAATATGCCAAAAAATGGCGAAAAGTGTTTTGGTTGGATGAAACAAAAAAAATTTTATTGTTAGTAATGGTAAATCATGGGTTTGAAGTCCAAATAATTCAGAATATAATTGCAAAAAGTTATATGCGGAAAGAATCCAAAAGGCTTGGTATGCCAAACCTCAGAGCACTCATCAGACATTAGTTGAATCCATTCAGCGAAAATGTGAAGTTGCCTTCAATAATAGAGGATATTCTATAAAATACTAAATATTTAATAAAATTTTTGATTTATTTTTAAAATTTTATAATTTTTTAAGGTTTCGATTTTATTTTATGTCCCCACTTATTGCGAAATATTTTTAAATTTGATTTTTAAACTTTTTTATTCAATTCTATAACGGTTAACAATTAAAACAACGTATTGAAGTTTGCATGAATAACTAATATGCAACAAAATCTTGAAAATATTTTGTAAGCACAGCCAATTTTGACAATTGCTTGTGAAAAATAAAACACCAAGCGAAACAAAAATGTCTTAAAAGCTTTTTAAAGTTGTAAGCATGGATATATTTTGTAAGCACAGCCTGTTTTAAGGTTCTCATGTGATAAATATAGTATTATAACAGCAAAAATGTCTAGAAAGCTTTTTAAAGTTGTAAGCACGCCAAATATTTTGTAAGCACAGCCTGTTTCAAAGTTTACATGTTATGAATAGCTATCATCAATGCAAAATTTTATTTAAAGCTTTTTAAAGTTGTAAGCGTAGAAGATATTTTATAAGCAGCATTTTTAAGCATTCTCTACAATGCTATAAATGGTATTTAACGCTGGGCTTACAAATTTCAAACAAGTATGTTATGAATAAATTTAACAAAAGTTGTAAGCATTACTCTTGGCTATTCAAAACTCAAAAGTGTTTTTAAAATTTTTAGATGCTTACAAAATTTTTACAAATTTTGATTCATGTACAACTTCATATACAAACGAAATATTATATTGACTGGTTTTAGGACCAAAGTTTTAAAACCTAAATTAGTGAATTTTAACAGAACCAATCAGGGTTGGTATTGGATATTGTTTGTGACATCTCCAATACAATTTATATACCCTTAAAACATTTTTATGAAAATACATTAAAACTGAGCTTAGAACTTCTTGTATTCGGTACAAACAAAACCAATATTTGTTATAAGTTATTTAATATAAAGTCAAGCTGTTTTTGTCCGACTTATCGATTTAAAAATATTTAATATTTCATTGATCTGCCATTGGAAAATGGATTAATTGAGCTGATCTATGAAATTTATAGTGTTATAGTTCAAGATTTTTGCTTTGCTTTTATTTCGAGTCCTTAATAAAAACAAAGTTTCAAGCAAGTGTTTAAGATCATACTATCTAAATTTAACATATTCTTCTAGTTACATCCATTACGAAAGAGGAAAAGTTTTTCAAAATTTATTATTA
The DNA here is from genome assembly GCA_914767935.1 of Coremacera marginata. Classification (NCBI taxonomy): domain Eukaryota; kingdom Metazoa; phylum Arthropoda; class Insecta; order Diptera; family Sciomyzidae; genus Coremacera; species Coremacera marginata. Next base: position 10,548,369 of record OU612043.1, on the reverse strand, counting down.
TGTTTATAATATAATAATATTAATACAAATATTTATATTCATTATAAAAAAAATAAGTAACATTTTTTGGAAAGGAAACCAGAAGGTTCATGAAATTATTGGCAGGATATGTGAAAAAAATTGACAAACATCGTTCATTAATCCGTAATCGTGGTGAAAACCATTTAAAATACGTTCTGGTTGATTTTAATGTTTAGGTTTATATTCAAAATCAAGGTGAGATTTAGGTTAATTCAAATGATTGTGACAAGAAGTGATGGATTTTCTGCGATATTCGACAAATGCCTGCCTGTGCAACTGACCAAAGTGACGCCTGGAAAACATCGAGTAATTGATTTTAACTTTTATATAACATAAAAGAAATCGAGTTAATAGCACGTTGTCTATTTTTATTGTTAGTCCATTGTAAGTGTTAGACAGGGTGGTTAACAAAATAAATCTCATAATATTCAATCCACTCAAAAACATTCAATGAAGGTAGACTTTTTATTTAATGTGTGCCTACCGCCTCAATGTTTCTCCCTCACTTGCCGCAATAAAGTCCATGCTTATTTTTTATTGTATCCTGCGGCCACTCATAACCCGATAAATAGACAGAGAGAAGAAATCCATTGAAGCGTCTCTCATATTTTTATTACTTTTTTTTTTTTTAATATATAGTCTATAAAAATGCAATAAAGCTTGAAATTTCCTGCGTTCAGGCGAGAACGTGTCAAGGATAAGTAATAAATATGACAGGGGTTTAGATATATGTGTGTGTGTGTTATAAAAATATTGAGCATAAAAGCGCAATTAGTGATCAAAATGCAATTCAATGCTGCAGCAAATATTATGAAAAAAAGCAGAAAATAAAAACTAAAACAAAATTATGGTAACATGGTTGAAAGGATAATAATAAGTTTTAAAATAATGTTTGCAAGTAGAGCAAAAAAAAAAAAAACAAAGGAAAACAAAAGCATTGAGGGAAACTTATGTGGAAAAATAAAAGGGAAGAAAGAGTTGTCAGCGTATAAAATCGCATAAAACGTGTGCGCTGTGGTGCGTGTCTGAGGTTTAAAAATATAATAGAATGAAATATTTTTCACACAAAAGGCGTCGACGAAGCACTGAAGCACGTCTAAAATGACACTTTGGAGTGTGATTGTGCATATAATGAATGTCATTAAAATTTCCATTAGTATGTTTATAGATTAGTTGCATGTTTGATGGTGTTTGGCATAAAGGGAGCAGCAGCGCCCAAGAATTAATCACCAAGAATATTTTTTCAATTAAAAGGATTTTTTCAGAGCAAATGTTGACACAAAGCATTGATGAGTAGTGGAAACGCTGATTTAGACATGCGAGTTTTTAAGAATGAATAATTATCAAATCAGTTTTTTAGATTTTGATAATCGAAAGTTGCATAGCAAATGGGCAGTCGTGCGCAGGAAAATTCATAAATGAGCCAACATATTTTTATGATATAAAAAAAAAATATTGCATACTGGGTGAGACAATTGATTTTGCCCACTTAGTGAATCGCAATTCAATTAGTGAATCTTAGTGAATCTGCACCCAATTCAAGCTTTAATGAATACTTTTATTGAAACATAAGCTCGTTGTCAAATTGTATTAACAGAAAATTTGTTTCTTAGAAATTCAGTCAATTGAGCCACTACAAGGGCATTATATTTTTTACCGCGTTACACATAAATAACGTTATAGCATATAAAAAACGCAGACTCAACTGAAACTTCAATTGGTTATGAATGTGTTTGTTATTTTGCAAATTTGGTGTAGAAGAAATATATTTAAAAACTGAGCTAATAATTGGAGTCATTTGAGCCATTAGTCTAGTTAAGCCGATCAATTAATTAAAAAACTGAGTCAATTGAGCCAAAGCAATCAATAGAGTTTACTATGCTAATTAAGTCAATTATGATAAAAGAGCCAATTGAGCCAACAAACACAATTGCATCAATTAAAAAAATTTATAATATAAATCTTATTGAGCTAACTAAGTTAATCGCAGTAAATAAGCTAGTTGGGCCAATTGACTCAATAAAAAAAAACCAAGCCTGGCTCAATTGGGTCGGTTTTTTTTTTGCACTCTAACTAAAATGAGACCAATCAAGCTAAAATCAATTAAAAACATTATATTATTGACCCAATTGAGCTAACTAAGAAGTCAAGCGCAGCAACTGAGCTAATTGAGTCAATTTTGCTAATAGTCAACGAAACCGAGTCAATTGACCAATAAAAAAAAACCGAGCTAATTGAGCCAACCAAACCAATCAACTCAATTAAGCATATTGAGCCAATAAAGTCAATTTTGCTAATAGAGCCAACAAAGCCAAATGAATTACTTAAAAAACTGATAAAAATTACCCAATTGAGTCAACTAGTAAATCGAAGTAGCTGAGCAGATTGAGTCAATTGTTCTAAGGAAGTCAACTAAACTGACTCTATTGACTCAATAAAAAAAACTGAGCCAATAGAGCCAACCAAACTAACCAATTTAATTAAGTCAATTTCGTTACCAACGAAATCGTCGCCAACTTTACCATTTGAATCAATTAAAAAAATTATATTATTATCAACCCCATTGAGCCAACTGATTCAATCGAAGTAACTGATCTAATTGAGCCAATTTTGTTAAGAGTCGACTTAGCTGAGTGAATTGAATTAATAAAAACAAACCGAAGCCAATTGAGTCAACCAAATTAATCGAGTCAACTGAGTTAATGGAATTAACTGAATCATTTGAGCCAAAAAATTCAGCAGCTAGAAACTATTTATTAGAAGTAAACAAATCGGATGCAATGGAAATTATAGCTATCATTTTCCGCGAGGTTTTGAGTTTACAAACATATATATTAAATTTTATAATTCAGCTTTTATAAATTTTATAATTCAACTCAATGCAAGTAACTGACTAAATAGTATTCGAGGTTGACGACAGCTACATCCTGCTATCGTTAAAGCTACATTTATTACTGACCCAATTGAGCCAACTAAGTCAATCGAAGTTACTGAGTTAATTGAGCCAATTTTGCTAAGAGTCGACTAAACTAACGGAGTCAATTGAATTAGTAAAAAATAAACCGAGCCAATTGAGTCAACCAAACCAATCGAGCCACCTGAGCTGAATCATTTGAGCCAAAAAGTTCACCAGCTGGAAACTATTTATTAGAAGCAAAGTAAGCAAATTGGATGCAATGGAATTTATAGCGATCATTTTCCGTGAGGTTTTGAGTTTACAAACATATGTTACTTTATAGTGATAGTATAATAAGAGCTGCCTTTAGCAGATATAATTTAATTTATTCAGCAACAATTCAATTGAACTAACTGACTGAATAGTATTCGGGTTTGACGACAGCTACATTCTGCTATCGTTAAAGCTATATTTATTATTGACCCAATTGAGCCAACTGAGTCAATCGAAGTTACTGAGCTAATTGAGCCAATTTTGCTAAGAGTTGACTAAACTGAGTCAATTGACTTAATAAAAAACAAAACCGAGTCAATTGAGTCAAAAAAGCAATCGAGCCAACTGAGCTAATGAAGTCAACTAAATCATTTGAGCCAAAAAATTCACCAACTAGGAACTATCTTAATAAATAGTTTGCAAAGTAAGCAAATCGCATGCAATGGTAGTTATAGCGTTCATTTACCGTGCGGTTTTGAGTTTACAAACATATGCGACTTTATAGTGATAGTTAAGAATATAGAAGAGCTGCCTTTAACAGATTAAATTTAAATAATTCAGCAACTATTCAATTCAAGTAACTGACTGAGTAGTATTCGGGTTTGATGACAGCTAAATTATGCTATCGTTAAAGCTTTATTGTTTATCCTGGCGGCACAGCTATGAGAATTTTTGCAGTCTGCGAAAATATTGTAGTGGATATGTAGTACCAGGCGGAAAACGGAGGCAACAAGCATCAATTTCTAATGGCTAAGCAAACATTGACTGAAACTACAACGACTACGGCAGCAGCATGACCGAATGTGTTGCACGACAGGCTGCAAAGAAAAAATAAACAACAGATAGACAAAAACAATCACAAACACAAAAACAAGCAGGAGAAATACCCTATAGGAACAAACTAACTTGTTTTTAAAAACAACTAATTAAAAAACTAGTTTAAAATAAACCAGTATTTGAACTACTTTGAATTATATTAAGGCGGCAACTACTCTGATTTTGACATTTTTTAATTGCAAATTTTTATTAGATTACAAGTTTATATATATTTAACCATGTTATTTAGTCAAATATTAACTTTAGGCCATCAGTAATAGTTTTCAATTGGTTATTTTAAAGCAATTAAAAAAATTGTTTAAATGTAACTAATTTAACAAGTAGTTCAAAATATATGCGGACGAAAGTCAATTGACTTATTCAGCGGACATCGCCATACAAAATAAGTTAGTTCGTTCTATGGAAAAAAGTCAGAATTTCAACTAGTTGTGGTTGACAAAAAACTACTTTATCAATTACTTTTAAATTAGTTGATTTTCCTACAGGGTAGTAACAAAATATGAACACGAGGGAAAGAAGAGCGCTGAATGCGTGGACGGGAGTTCAAATAAAATCAACACAATTAATTCTGCCAACAAACACAAATAAGCGAACGTAATGATGAAATGGATTTTGGTGAAATGATATATCGAGTGCATTCGGTATGTTCACATCGGAAGACAAAAAGAAAAAGTTGACAATTTTAGCAAGGTACAGATAAATGATGGCTTATATACAAAACAACATACAAATTAACGCAAATATAAATACACACACATATACACAATCTATCCAATAAGATGGTGACTAATGTTGATTATGTTGTTGAACGCGCGCCTAAAAGCACACGAAAGTAAATCAAACATGCGAGACCATAATGACCTCGTTTATTGCTTATTTGGGTAATTGTGCAAGAGTGTGAGTGGATAAAACACACACGCATAGGCACACACAAAAGCTCCCAAGCAAATAGAAATATATTAAAAGCTCTACAAATAGCAAGTTCCAAAATATAAAGCACACCAAAAGTGTTCGCAAAGCTAAAAGAGTGACAACAACAAACAACAACATGTACACGGGTGACGCAAAATATTAAACAAGACAACTGCTCTCTCCATCCCCCCCCCCCCCCCCACACACACAAACACACACAAATACGGTTATAGCCCTATAGGAACAAACTAACTTGTTTTTAAAAACAACTAATTAAAAAACTAGTTTAAAATAAACCAGTATATGAACTACTTTGAATTATATTAAGGCGGCATCCACTTCAATATATGAAGTAATTGAAATACTACTTAAAAACCAGTGATTGATAAACTACTTTGAATTATATTAAGGCGGCAACTACTCTGATGTTGGCATGTTTTAATTGAAAATTTGTATTAGATTACAAGCTTATATATAGTTAACCATGTTATTTCATCAAATATTAACTTTAGGCCATTAGTAATAGTTTTCAATTGGTTATTTTAAGGTTATTAAAAAAATAGTTTAAATATAATTAATTTAACAAGTAGTTGAAAATATAAGCAGACGACAGTCAATTGACTTATTTAGCGGACATCACCATACAAAATAAGTAAGTTCGTTCTATGGAAAAAAGTCAGAATTTCAACTAGTTGTGGTTGACAAAAAACTACTTTATCAACTACTTTTAAATTAGTTAATTTTCCTACAGGGAGGCTCTGAAGCATTGCTGAGCATTATAACACTAGCAAGCAAAAAGCTTTACATGCCACCATAAGAAACTCATGGAGGCAGAGAAAGGTTTTTTGTGCGCGGGCGGCAGAATGACTGAAAATGATCTAAGGCAGAGTTAGCCAAACTCTATCCTAACACATTTTGTGCAATGTTTTAAAGCTTATAAAGCAAGCCACTAAAGAAGATGATCGATCATCGTTGAGCGAATATATACACGAAGAGCTTTAAATCACAATACCACGAATGCCCGCGGGCTTTGGCTGACACTGTTCTTACGCTTTAAAGACAACAAAGCTTTAAGACAACTTGTTAAGGCGCGTTTGCAGTGCCGGCTGGTTGCCGTGACAGACCGAGCTGCAAACGCATCATGCTTTAAGCAGCTAGTAGTGCGTATAGTGCGAGCTTGTCCCCGCCGACTTGTTGCAGCTGGTTTTTGACTATTTGGGGCTTGTTTGTGTATATTGAGGTTTTTTTTTCATGTAAATTCGTCATGTAAATTCGTGTACACTTCTTGCTTCCACAAACCAGCGGACAACGCTGCTGAAACGCACTTTTAGCCACTTACAGCCACTTTAAGCTGCGTAAAGTCACTTGTTATTCTAGCTTGTTTAGACTTTTTTACAATTGTTATCTGCCTTGTTGCTGCGTTTATATTTCGATTTTTTTTTTAAGACAAAACAGTAGTACGTAGAAAGAACGCATATTTTGAAAAAACGTACATCAGCTGCTTAACCAAGATAATTCGATTCTATGTTTTAGCTGAAAGGCACTTCAAGGCGCATAAAGTCACTTCAAATTGCAACTAGTTTGAAATGTTTTAACTTTGTTTCTTTAGGTTTTGTTGTATTATTGCTGATTTTGTAACAAAACAATAAAAAACTAAGCTAAAAAAACTATTTGTTGCCTTGTTGCTGCTCTTTTTGTTTGTTTATTTTTGTGCACAAAATCAAATGGGTAGGAGGAACGCACATAAACGCACGGTAAAAAAAAATCACAAAACGAGGCGTAAAAAGCTTCGCTTCAAAAAACCACAAAGACGCACAAATACAAGATTTAACTATTCCAAAAAATTAGATAGAAGGAAAGCATATTGAAAGCTAAAAATAAAATTTGTTTGTTTACGAAAATGGGGAAGGAAAAACACACATAAGAAACTTTGTTAATCTTCGATTATTTGTTTTAAATGCGAAGCACTTGCAGCCGCTTATCGACGAATTGCTTCATCCGCTGGTTTTGCTTTTTTCCACTATTTTTCTAATTTGTTTTCTGTATGCAACAGTTGATAAGAATTTCTCTTCGTTGCTTCTCTATAACGCTCTTTGTGTGCGTATTTGTTGCGGGCAAGAAAATAGAATACAAAGGCGTAGCAACATGGCTTAAAAAAGTTTTCGGTATTTTTTTCTTTTTTTTTTTGCATACATAACAGGAAAAAACAGAACATAAAAAAATAGTGTGATAAAGTTAACTTTTCCTAATGCGGATCGTACACGGTCAATCATTTGACATCAATCATATATATGTGTTAGTAAATATTTGTTTATATGCATTACACAGACTCGTTGATGGCTTCAGTAAACATAATAAACTAAGCAACAGAAAAGCAACTGACCGCAATTTCCTATTCGTATGTGCTTCTTTCTTGTTGCTCTTAATTTGTTGCTAGCGTGTGTTGCAATTCAAGTAAATACCAAATATTTGCTTCGTATTGTTTTCTACACAATCGATCCTTTTCTTTTTGTTGTTGCCTTGATTGTTGCCTTTTCTTTTTAATGCTATTTAATAAAAATAATAAGTGGGCCATGTGTAAAATGAAACAAAACACATGCAAGCCGTGCAAGCGACCGAGAAAGCAACAATCGGCATGCTGAATAACAAGCGCACAAGTCACTTTAAGCTGCTTGTTCGGCTGGCACTATATCAGGGGTGCGTAAAATTATACATTCACATTTTTGTGACTGTATTGCAAAGCTTTTGTTTTAAGAGTTTACACTGAACGAAAAGCACAAGTCGGCTTAGCACTAAGCGTTTACTATGTTCGTACACTCAGAAAAAAACATCCTAAAAACGAAGAAAGTTAATTAACTTAATTGTAAAGAAAATTTTACTTGTTTTAGCGCCAAAGAAATTTTTTTTTTTATAACAAATAATTATCGGCCGCTCACACAATCGACAACTAAGGGGATGTTTTTTCTGTTGTTATCATTAAAATTAAAGAAAAAACCAGCCGAAAAAATAGAAAAAAAATTCTGTCACCATGAGGTTCGAACCCACATGCGTCAATGTCGAGGGTTTGACGCTTTATGCTGTAGGCTAAAGAACTGTTGTCGACAAGCAAGCAAATAATCAATAATTAAAACTAGCTATTTTTCTCTTACTCGAAAAGCATATATTTCAAAGAAAATTTGATTTTCAAATTAAAAATCTTAGTTTCTTAAGACAAATGTTAATATTTTTGTTTTATTTATGAATTTACTTATAACTAAGAAAATTTTACATTTTCAAAACAAAAACTTCTGGTTTTTGATTTTAAAATTAATTTTTTTCTGAGTGTACAAAGACTGATCGTCTGATGTGTGTTGTCGTGTTCAAAAAGGCAACGCAAAAGCGAGCGGCTGCAACCTCACAGCATGAAACTTCGCACAGCGACTGATGGTATTATTTTATTCAGTGTAATAAGTTCTCAACACGACTAAAAAGTTTTTTTTAATTGAAAGCTGTCGTATGCATGTGAAAGCTATCCGACCAAGGGGCGACCTTTTGCGCACACTCCCGCACTTTGAGCTTTTTTTCATAAGATTGTATGTGCAGCGTTTTCCAGTTTTCCTTCTCGGTTCTTCTGTCTCGCACAGCAACCAGCCGACACTATAAACGCGCCCTTAGCATGCAGAAGTAGCTTAAAGTTGTCACCAACAGCAACATGAACACAAACAAAAACTACCACATCCACAAACATAAAATGCTGCTTAGAATTTTTTAAATAATTTCATGGAAAGTTCCTTGATTGAGTGCTCGTTTTTTTTTTTTTTACTATCATCAATATTGAGCACATCGTTACCAAATAGCTCGAAATTCTTAACAAGTGTTGACAATTTATTTTGTTTATTTATGGTTTGTTACTTTTTTTTTTTTTTTTAATACTTAATGTGACTGTATTGATGTTTTTGTTATTCCTTTACACACGCACACACTTTTGTGCGACGTAGTTTTGTTAAATGTGTATTGCTAGTATTGTTGTTGTTTTTATTTCAAAATCGCCTGTTTATTTAATGAGACCCTTAAGTGACACCATCGCATTCAATGAATACAACTTAATTCTAGCTCAACACCTCCATTCACCACCACTAAAAACCAACCACACATTCACTTAAACATTGTGTCAACAATTATTGTAGCCATGCGTTTAGCTTTTCCTAGTATTTACTATCAATTATAAGGAAATAAAATGATAATAAGCACAATTATTGACATTAAATGTAAGCTTAGTTGACTCTTAATTAGAGACATGATTAAAAATGTACAATTTTTTAAGGCACCCAACCAAAAAGTTTTCCTAAAATGATTTCATATTCAGTTAAAAAAAAAAAAAGTTAGGCATGTAAAGTTTAAATGCCAGACGAATACTTTTGTATCATGCATCAATATTGATTAATAAGAATGTTATAACTCATAAGCCGGTAAATGATTTCAAATGAAGTTGTTATAAGACCTTCATGTTCAATATATCCACCATTAGTTTTAAGGGCGTTTATTCGTTTATTGTGGATATGTATGACATTAAGCAATAACGAGTGTCTGCTATACTGAACCAAAAACGTACATAAAGTCAAAGAAGAAATTATTTAAGGCAGTTTTATAGTCTATAGGGGAAAATTTTGAGCGTTTTTTAAAATTCAATAAAAAAAAGCTATTTTTTAATATCCATTTTTTACTATTAGGCAATTCATAAGGTGTTGTAAAGTTGCATGTTGTAAGTGAGAGGTTTCCTCATTTTCTCCATTATTAGTAAAGAGATTTTTTTGAAAGTTTAGTTGTATTTTTTATTTACAGTGGTTGAATGATGTGTATAAAATTGGCGTGGTTGGACCGGAAGTACGCATACCTTCCTTACATAGTTATTTTTTGTACATCACTTTTAAATCACCAATTAGGAGAAAAAATGAGAACACACAAAAAAAAAAAAAAAAAATAAAAAAAAAATAAAAAAAAAAAGAAAAACCGATGAACTTGAGAACCTCCTCCTCTTTGAAGTCGGTTAAAAACTGAAAAAAAAATATTGGAAAAATTACAAGCTGGTAGAGTGTTAAAAAAAGTGTGCCATCCATCTTGGCACGATTTCAAACCTTCTCGCCATATGAAAAAAAAAGATTCTTAGTTACTACACTCAGAAAAAAAAACAATATAAAAATCAAAAATCATCAGTTTTTGTTTTGAAAATTAAAAATTTCTTTAGTTTTTTAAATTAAATTTACATTTAAAACAAAAATATTTTAATCCTTTGTCTTAAGAAACTAAGAATTTTAATTAAAAAATCAAATTTCCTTAAAAAAAAATGTTTTTCGAGTAAGAGAGAGAAATAGCTTGTTTTACTTATTGATTCTTTGCTTGCTTGTCGACAACAGTTTTTAACCGACTTCAAAAAGGAGGAGGTTCTCAGGTTCGTCGGTGCCTGTTTTTTTTTTTTATGTTTTTTTTTTTTTTTTTTTTTAAATGTATGTACATCGATAACTCTTAAACCATATGCCTGATTACCATTATTTTTTATTTCAAATTTCCTTAAAAAAAAATGTTTTTCGAGTAAGAGAGAGAAATAGCTTGTTTTACGTATTGATTCTTTGCTTGCTTGTCGACAACAGTTCTTAACCGACTTCAAAAAGGAGGAGGTTCTCAGGTTCGTCGGTCTGTTTTTTTTTTTTTTATTTTTTTTTTTTTTTTTTTTTTTAAATGTATGTACATCGATAACTCTTAAACCATATGCCTGATTACCATTATTTTTGGTGAACAGATAGATATCATAAACACGAAGGTGTCCATCTAAAAAAGTGGGCGGTATTCTAGAACGAGGCGTGACAATACTAGAAAAACACTATATCGAATAATATTGACACTAGGGTACTGCAATTTAGTGTAGGGGTAGACGCAGTTTTTACAAAAATGGTCAAGAAAATGGGCGTTATTCGACAAATGGGCGTGGCAATATTAGAAAGAGTGTATCTCGAATAATATTGACACTAGGGCACTGAAATTTATTGTAGTACAGGGGTAGGCAAAATTATTAAAAATTACGGGCAATAAAGTAGGCGTTATTCGACAAATGGGCGTGGCAATACTAGAAAAACACTGTATATCGAATAATATTGACACTACGGTACAGCAATTTAGTGTAGGGGTAGACGCAGTTTTTACAAAAATGGTCAAGAAAATGGGCGTTATTCGACAAATGGGCGTGGCAATATTAGAAAGAGTGTTTCTCGAATAATATTGACACTAGGCTTCTGAAATTTAGTATAGGGGAAGGCATTATGATTTTAAATTACGATCAAGAAAGTGGGCGTTATTCGATAAATGGGCGTGGCAATATTAGAAAAACAATATATCTCGAATAATATTGATACTAGGGTACTACAATGCAGTATAGCGGTAGGCATTATTATTACAAATTCCGATCAAGAAAGTGTGGGCGTTATTCGATAAATGGGCGTGGCAATATTAGAAAAAGATTGTATCTCTAATAATATTGATACTATTATGGTACTGCAATTTAGTATTGGGGTAGACACAGTTAATACAAATTACGGTAAAGAAAATGGGCGTTATTTGACAAATGGGCGTGGCAATATTAGAATAAGAGTGTATCTCGAATAATATTGATACTATGGTACTGCAATTTGGTATAGGGGTAGGCATTATTAGTACAAATTACGTTCAATAAAGTGGGCGGTATTCGTCTACTGGGCGTGGTAATATTAGAAAAACAGTGTATCTCGAACAATATTGACACTAGGGCACTGAAATTAATTGTAGTACAGGGGTAGGGGCAAAATTATTAAAAATTACGGGCAATAAAGTAGGCGTTATTCGACAAATGGGCGTGGCAATACTAGATAAACAGTCTGAGTTAATATTGACGCTAGGGTACTGAAATTAAGTACAGGGGTAGGCACAATTATTACAAATAACGCTCAAGAAAGTGGGCGCTTATTTAACAGAGAGGCGTGGCAATATTAGAAAACACTTTATCCCGAATAATATTGACACTAGGGTTATAAAACTAATTACAAGAATGGGTATAATTATTTCAAAACACGTGACATGTAATTTAAAGTTAAGAAAAAGATATTTGAAATAACCAACAACTCTCAAAATTTTATGAAACAAATTTTTTAAGAACAATTGTATTAATGGAGTTTATACACTTTTTTCGAAAATTTATCATATTCTCTAAAAAGGAAGAAATAAAATCTTTTTAAAAAAAAAAAACCGACTACAAAATCACTACAAAGTAAAAAATAATTTTAAAATAACTTTTTCTTTTTATTTCTTGGTTATAATTGATAATTTATTTAAACATATTATTACATTCGAAAACTTATTTTATTTTTTTCTAATATGTTGCATTATAATAAATATATTAATTTCTTTATGGATACAAAAGCTTTGAAGTTGGCGCTTCTGATTAAAATTCTGATTATATTAGCGCCGACCTTTAAAGCTTTTCTGATTATATTAGCGATGACAGTGCTTTGTTACAACTTCGATTTTTACGATGGAAGAAAAAATTAAGCAATTTGTATCAAATTTTGTGTGAAAAATGGTTTCAACTGCACCGATACGCGTAAAATGTTGGAGAAACGTTACGGTGACTCTGCTCTATCGTATCAGAAGGCAAACAAGTGGTTTAACCGATTTGTGAGTGGCCATCGTGTTAGACTACCGAAGAAAACCGCTTATAAAATACATAATACATAAATAAATACATACATAAATTAATTTTGAATAATATAAAATGCCTCAAATTTATTGAGTTTTCGTTTCAGTTATTTTACCTACTGAACAGTACGTTCAAAAAGTCCATAGGACACATAGATGGCGTTACTAGATTTTTTCCATATGATTTTTATTTAGTATCAACCTTCAAACGATACGTATAAATCATTCAGGGTGTGTTACTATTGTTATTAAAAAAAAAAAAAAAAAAAGGAAAAAGTGAATGTCGAGTTTTGATAAAGGCATTGCTTTTTGATGAAAAATATTACAGTGGAAACCAAACAATCGCGTGATAAACATTATCCGGACTCTGCTCCATCTAGTCAAATGGTAGAAAAGTGGATTGCTGAATTTAAAGTTGGTCGTACCAGCACAAATGATGCAGAGCGCAGTGTACGCCCAAAACAGACTGTTATTCCACAAAACATCATAAAAAACCACAAATTGGTTATGAACGATTGCAAATTGAAGGTGCACGAGCTAGCTGACATTGTCAAGATATCAGATGGTAGTGTTTTTACCATTTTACACGAACATTTGGGTATGCGAAAGCTCTGTGCAAAGTGGATGCCGCGTGAGCTCACAGTCGACCAAAAACAACAACGAATTGATGCTTCAGAGGAGTGTTTTGCGCTGTTAAAGTGCAATAAAATCGAATTCTATCGTCGATTTGTAACAATGGATGAAACATGGCTTCACTATTACACACCAGAATCCAAAAGACAGTCGGCTGAGTGGACAGCAGTCGACGAACCGAATCCAAAGCGAGCAAAGACCCAACAGTCGGCTTGTAAGGTGATGGCGTCCGTATTTTGGGATGCAAAAGGAATAATATTCATCGACTATCTCAAAAAAAAAAGAACCACCATCAACAGCGACTAATACTAGGCACTTTTGGATCGATTGAAGGCTGAAATCGCCAAGAAACAGCCACATTTGCAAAAGAAAAAAGTGTTGTTTCACCAAGACAATGCATCGTGTCACAAATCGATGAAAACGGTGGCAAAACTCCAATGATGAAGTAATCGCTGAAACTGAGGCATATTTTGGCGAGAAATAGAAATCGTACCATAAAAGAGGTATCGAAAAGTTGGAAAATCGCTATACTCGTTGTATCGCTCTCGAAGGCAATTATGTTGAGTAATATAATCGAGTTTTATTAAAATTTTGGACTTATTGAATGACCTGTTAAATATCGCTTTTAACAACATACCAACTATAATGATCATTTTATAACTTTTATCAAAACGTATTTTCTAGTGTTATTAAAACTTTTTGCAAATAATCAAGCTTCTTCGAATACTTGATACTTAAAAGCACTTGTTGAAAACTTCTTTAAAAATAAATTAAATTTTAAAAAAAAAATTTAAATTGAGACAAATTTAATGGTTAAAAAGACGACACGAAATAGTTGATTGTATCTTAGTTTGAGGCAAACTATTCAACTCTGCAGTAAAATGTCCACAATTATTGCTCGTTCCACGCAGATTTTAGTCTTTTTGACACTGACACTGCTTACTACAAATATTAATTATTCATTGCTTATCCTTGAAATTTTTCCTCTGAGATGAATACGCCAAGGATTCCAAAAGTTTGCTGCGTTTTAATTGTAAATTAAAGCAACCGCAGTCGGAGAACAAGTCAAAGCATTGGCAAGAACATCACCAATATCAGCAGAGGCACCAGAAGCTGCAGGGGCAAGAAGCTACCTTAATGAATAAATGATAAGCAAGCAAGCATACAAAGTTCATGAACTGAATAGAATATAGCCCAAAAATTGTGCGAAGAGTTACTGAAAGTTGGTTACCGCAAAGATATTAAACAACAACACCAACAAAAACAAGAGCAATAGCAACAACAGCGATGAAAAAAGCACATTCCTTTGATCCTTAAATAAAATGTAAAATGGCCAAAAACAACAACAACAACAGCAAACCCGTAAAGGGAAAACGACAGAAATAAAAGGTAAAAGGCAGCTGAAGAAGATACAAGATAAAATAAGAAAATAAAACCTATAAAAATTAATAAATAATTAGTTGGGTGGTGGTGAATGTGGAACGTTATAGTCTGCTGCTGCATACTTTTTAGATCAACTTTTCTTGCTTCCATAATATTTTTATGTGTGCGTGAGAATGCTTTGGTATGGCTGTAATGGCTGTAAATGTGTGTGCTTGACTGTGTTGTGTGCGTAAATTATAAGAGTTCAAGTCAACAAATTGTTTGGCCTCACTTACTCTGACCGAAAACAGTTTTGTCCTTTTTGGCAGAGCTTTTTTATTTTATTTTGCCATAAATTTCAAGAAGTCAATGCTATAATAATGCAAATTTTTTTGCTTTTTCAAAATAAAATACTATAATGAGTTAAAATTTTGACAGGCAACAGGCGGCAGCAGATATAGCCAAATGAGTCAACTAAAGCAATTGAGTCATTTGAAGCAATCGTGTCAAATGAAGCAATTGAGTCAATTTAAACAATTAAGTCAATTGAATCAATTAAAACAATCGAAAACCAATTGAGTCGAAAAAGCAATTGAGCCAAATGATTTAATTGCGTCGATTGGCTCAATTCAGTCAGCTTAGTTATTGAAGCAATCGAGGAACCAATTGAGTTCTAGAATTAAACCAATTGAGTTAACTGAGGCAATTGAAAAATTGAGTCATATGATTTTATTGATCCAATCAAGTCAATTCAGTCAACTTACTCATTGAGTAAATTGTGTTAAATGAGTCAATTGAACAACTAAGTCGACTGAGCCGACTGAATCAATTGTGACAACCGAATAATTGAACAATTAAGCCAACTATATATTGATTAAACTGAGCCAGTTGCGACATTGCGCTAGTTGTGCCAACTTATTCAATTGAGCCAAATGAGTCAATTAAGTCATTAGGTCAACTGAGTGTAGTCTGAAATTACTTCAATGATTGTAAACTGAACTTAGATGAATTGATTCCCTTGTTTTACTGCTTTTTAAACTTTTGGACTCCAACAGGGTGTATTATATAATGATATGTTTCCTCCCCTAATCATCAAATATGCGTATCAGAAATATGCGTATCAGCAAGATATTTTTCGTCTTTACTTTATCTTCGCACATTCAGTTTCTGCTATGACTGTGGGTGATGTGATACCGAGCTAGCTATTCAAATATTACTGATTACTTTATCAACGTACTATGTGCCTAATGCTTTATAAGTTTGACCCTATTCGCACATATTTTGTTGGAAATTTGAGCACAATGCTTTGTTGGTATACTTTGTATCATTATATTAGGCCGGATCAATTTGTACGGCATACAGTACTTTGATTCCACATAAAAGTTGAACAAAAATAGAGGGAGTGCTCCTATGATAATGCAATTTTTTGTGCTTGGTTTAAGCCAATTAAGAAAAATTTCACAAATGGTTTATATCGGTCAATCCCTAGGGGTACATTACCTGAACCTATACTTTTTTTACCTGATTTTGTATGAAAGGTACATACAAAGGTTAGCCAATCTTAACAAAAATTCGTCCGAAGGTTAGTCAAATAGAGTAAAGTATGTGAAAATGGTTTAAACCTGAGAAAACCTAGGGGTACCTCCTTTGAACCTATATTAATTTTTTTTAACTTGATTTTGTACAGGAGATACATACAAAGGTTGGCCGATATTAACAAAAATTCATCAGAAGGGTCATCATAGACGTGCAATAAAAATGGTTGCAATCCGTTAGATCTGAGGGGTACCTCCGTTGGACCTATATTAATTTTTTTACTTGATTTCGTATGGGAGGTGCATATAAAAGTTGGCCGATCTTAATGAAAATTCTTCTGAAGGGTAGTCAAAAAGAGTAATAGTTGTGTACTGAAAATGGTTGAAGTCCGTGAGATCCTAGGAGTACCTCCCTTAGACCTATATTAATTTTTTAATTGATTTTGTATGGGAGATACATTGGCCGATCCTTATGAAAATTCGTCAGAAGGGTGATCAAATAGAGTTATAGATGTGTACTGAAAATGAAAGGAATCGGTTAGACCCTAGGGGTATCTCCCTTGGACCTACAATAACAAATATGTTAGCAAAGCAAGTAGAACAGGCGATTTAGACAGTTCGGAAAAACTAAATATTTTCAAGAGTAGGACGAAGTCGGTGAAAATTTTATATAGTAATTTAAAAATAAATAGTAAATCTATAAAATAGTATAGATGAATTTTATAAATAGTCTATACTAAATGAAATTGAAATAAAATTTTAGTGACTTTTATAGAGTTTTATAGAGTTATGCGCAAAAAAGCCTCAAATTTTAAGTTACATAAAATTTTTGGGTTTTATTTTATCGTCACAATTTAAAAAACTTAAATTCAGAAAATTTATTATCTAAAAAAAAAAGTAAGATCATACGATTTTTCTGGAAAATTGTAGTAGCATGATTTTTTTTTTCTTTTGACCCTGTGCCAAGATGCGGCAAAACTTAAAATTCAAATAAATATAGTCAACTTTTGGAAGCTCTAGGGTCGCAAATATATTTTTTTTTTTTTAATTTTTTTTGGTGTATGTTAGACGTTTTACGTTTAAAATGATACCAATATTTCTTTATTTGGAATCAACAAATTTTTTTACTTTGTCTATGGGACAAAGTACTGTGTGCCGGTCCAAAAACCTATGTCAGAATGATTTTTAGTTCGGACATGAAAAGGTTTTTAGAATAAAATTATAAAAATGAGGGTGGTGGCACACTCGACTCAGTCGCAACTTCCATTTTGTGCATTTTTTTCTTTTCTTTTTTCAATTTTTGACATCATTTTAGCTCCAGCAATACTTCAGATAGGCAGACAAGTTGATTTTACCCATAGCGACAGGTTCTAGAGCAAAATGAATGCCAAAACTGGAATTCTCGCCCTTGATTTACTAATTATTTACTACGAGTAAAATTAACCGGTTGTCGAGTCAAAAATAGTTGAAAAACACTGTTGCTGAAATTCCATTCTCACAAATAGATAACAAAAGACTAAAAACTGTGCCTGGTTTTAAAGAAATTTGTGTGCGAGGATTTAATTGCTGGCATCAGTTTTGCTTTAGCTGTGCACCAGATGGCGCTGGCTTAAATTTTTGATAATTTCAAAGCTATCTGTGAGGATGGAATTTCTTCGAAAATTTTTTTTTTTGACTATTTTTGACTGGACAACGTATAAATATTACACCGGATCTATAGTAAATCGGGTGCACAGACTCTTTTTTTTTTGGCATCTGTTTTACACTAACCCCTGTCGCCAATGATATAACTAATATTTTTGACCATTAAATGTACTGCTGCAACAAAACTGATGCCAAAAATGGAACCCTTACATCCGATTTACACTTAAAAGAGTCAAACATTTATACGTTTTTATACAAAATTTATCGTGCATAATCGAAAATGCAACAGAGTCTGTGCATCCATCCTTAATTTTTTTTTTTAAATTTTATTCTTAATGACTTTTCAACATAAGTTGGCAAATCGATCCACTCTAACATATATTTCTATATAATATAATATCTGTATGAATTAGAACTGTGGCAGGCAACAGGCAGCCAACTGAACAAAATGTGACTCATTTTTGAATTGAAGGAATTAAGCCAAACTGAATTAATTGCGAAATAAAGAAAATTTTTATATAATTGCAAGATGATTATATTTAGCCAATTGAGTCAACTCAGTCAACTAAGTCATTGAGTCAATTGTGTCAACTGAGTCGATTGGACAATTACGCCAACTTAGCCAAATGAGTTAACTGAGCCATTGACTCAACTGAGTAGTTCCAATGAAT
This sequence comes from Coremacera marginata, assembly GCA_914767935.1. Lineage (NCBI taxonomy): Eukaryota > Metazoa > Arthropoda > Insecta > Diptera > Sciomyzidae > Coremacera > Coremacera marginata. Next base: position 10,529,884 of record OU612043.1, on the reverse strand, counting down.
AATTAAGCCAGCTGAGTCAGTTGAACAAATGAGCCCATTGAGTCGAATGAGTCAATTGAGCCAATGTATTTAGTTCACAAATTGAGCAAAATGAGTCAATTGAGATACAAGCTGTGACTATTATGAGTACTTAAATGAAATGGCCATTTCAGCCCTTGAAAGGACTTTGACCGAGCTTCTTATGACCAATTGTGTTGTGTGTGATGTGAAATGTTTGCACACAAATGATCGAGAACTGGACCTACATGTTTTACGCAGACTCCGAACGGCTTATGTTCTCAAGAAGCTTTTCATGGCAGTTTTTACGCTCTGAGGATTGCCATTGTCTGCAGAGAGGTGACGGCCGAACAGAAAAATTAAATCAATTGAAAAAATTTTCTGTGTCAGATGGAGGACTCGAACCTGGGTTCTCTGGTGTAAGAGTCACACACTCTACCCACTACGCCACGGCCGCCGCTGTATTATGAGTACTTAACTGATTAAAATCTTAATTCTTTATGATGATATTGATATCATTGGCCATAACACTTTGGCCAAGTCAGTGCAGCATTCTCGAGTCGAGTCGCATGGGTCTTGCAGTAAATGCAGATAAGACGAAATATCTGGTGTCAACAAACAAACACTCCCAGGGTATTGCCACTCACGTCACTGTTGACAACACCTCATTCGAGGTTGTGAAGGACTTCGTCTACCTCGGTTCCAGCATTAGCTGGAAAACGAAGGATAACTCTTGCCAACACGTGTTACTTTGAACTCAGTAGGCAATTGAGAAGCAGAGCCCTCTCTCGACAAACAAAAGTCACGCTCTATAAGTCACTAATCTTGCCCGTCCTTTTATATGCAGCACAAACCTGGACGTTAAGCAGCTCTGATGAAAAGACTTAAGGAGCTTTTGAGAGAAAGATCCTTCGCAAGATCTACGGACCAATCTGCGTCAATGGCGAGTACCGAATACGATGGAACGATGAGCTGTATATATACGCTCATACGCCGACATCGACATAGTAAAGCGCATAAAAATCGAGCAGCTTCGCTGACTAGGTCGTGTTGAGTGGATGGAAGACGACGCTCCAGCGAAGAAAATATTCGATTCGGTACCCAGCGGCGGTCAACGCAGAAGAGGGCGACCGCATCTCCATTGGAAGGACCATATAGAGGACAACCTGACGAAACTTGGAGCTTCCAATTGGCGCCAGCAAGCGCAAAATAGAAATTGCTGGCGGAAATTTTTACAACAGGCCAAAACCGACTTACGATTGTAAGCGCCACCTAAGTAAGCAAGTGAACTGATTAAAAGCAAAAATTGCCAAGTTTTTTACAAATATTCCTCAAATATTGCAAGTTTGCAAGCAAGGACGAATGTGCACTCGTTTTTAAAGGTTAACTTTTAATATAAATTTTAACAAAAAAAAAATCATTGAAAGGCAAAAAAAATGTTAACATTCAAAATATAAATATTTGGAATTGGCAACCTTTAAATGTGAGATTTGAATTAAAAGACCATGTTTGAGACAACATTAAATTTGCCACGCTAGCACTTTGCTGTAAAATTTAATATCCTTGTAAAGCATTGTCCAAGCTTAAGCACGTACAGATGCACACACACACAAACTTACTCACTGAGCACTCGCTCACTCGCATGTCGATATGGCTTAATGCACTTTTTAAGTTAATTATAGCGACATGTCTCTGATGAGTGCATGTGGCTGTATCTGTGTGTGTGTGTGTGTACCTATGTTCGTTGCGAATGTCGACAAAAAGGATCTTTTACACGGGCGAACCACTATAGGAAAAAAACGAGCACAACAAATAAAATTAAGTTTTCCTCTTTGCAAGAGCGACAAAAAAAAAGGGGAAAATAAAGAAAAAATAAATTAATTTTCAATAAAAAGGACAAAGCAACGTTGACAAAATCAAGGATATCGATTTTGTCGCACACTTAACTGTCTGTCTGTCAGCACTAAATGTTTCTACATACATCAATATCGGCTGCTAATTACATTTGCTGTTACAGACTACAATGAAACGATATCGGAGAATTGAGTGGTTTTTTTTTTACCTTATTACTGTAGTTTTTGCACACACTTAAAGAGAGTCCTTTTTTTTTTGTTTGTGCCCCGTCCTAGTCACTGGCGCACCTTGCAATTAGTTTAGTAACAAAAAGTAAGATAAAATGAAGCCAAGTAGAATACGTTGAGAAGCTGAAGCAGATTGAAGGATATGGCCAGCTGCGGCCATAACACATAAGAAAGAAAGAAGAAGAGCGCATGAACAATGGGAGTTAGGCGTCGAAAAGTCATGCGAAGCAGAGTATTTTTACGTGGGCACAAGTTTCATGGTGCAATTGTGCGAGAGTAAAGTAATTATAAAGAAGGTAGAAAGTAAGGCTGTAAAAATACGCTGGAAATGGATACTGCAGAAAATACGGTTGGAAGGAAGCATGGGTAGAATGGGCAATGATGCTGAAATAATGCCAAGCAGCCAACAGGAGAGACATGCGAAAGCTAGATGCTGTGGCTAAGATAGGCAACCAGAGTGTAGCACTAGTAGCAATTTACAGTTAACAAATTTTATGCAACAACTTTTGCTTTGATCCTTTGTCTGACATGTCCTTACTTCGAGTGGCTTTTTGTGTAGGTTTTTTTTTAATTTTATTTTTTATCTTGTTTCAATTATTTTTTTGAACTATGTTTTACTTTGTAAAGCTTTACACAATTTTCGAGGCATTTTTGAAAGCTTCAAAAAGTTGCCCGTCTGTGTCACAAAGTTTTCAAACAAGACTACTGCCGCTTTGGTATTGGTGTTGGTCTAAATGTGTGAGAGTGTGGAGGTTTGTGTCAAGGTGCGAGTGCATCTGCTAACTTTAAGCGCAAAGCTGAAAAGTTCTCTTCTGCTCTGTTCTCTTCTGTTCTGTGACGAGGCAAAACCAAAGTTTTTACAAGAAATTTAAATAGTTGCGGTTTAAATACACTGCTGCGGTGATGCATTGAAGCAATTTAGAAGTTTTTGTCAAGTCATATACTTGATGAAAGCACATGATACACACACACACACACAAACACACATATGCACACATCTCTCATCACACATCTACACATCTACATGTGGTTTTATGGGTTAAGAGTTTCGCTTAAACTTGACAGAGTTTGGTTAGAAAAAAAAATAAGTAAAAATATAGCCAGCAACAGAAAAGAAATCTTTAAGGATATAAGGACAAAAGTTGCGATTATGACAAGAGCTTTTTATTGGGTCTATAACTTAATTCGTGCGGTTTTTTTTTCAAAATTTGAACGTTTATTTAAGAAAAACATGTACAATAGTATTATTAAAAGTATTGTCCATCGTTAGCCACTACTTTTTCCCATCTTTCTGGCAACATATGGATTCCGCGCCAAAAGAACTGCTCCGGTTTTGAGGCCAAAAATGAATCAAGCCAATTTCTGATACCCTGTTCTGAAGTGAAGCGTATCCCGGTGAGAACGTTTTGCATAGACCGAAATAAATGATAGTCGGACGGGGCAAGGTCCGAGCTATTAGGCGGGCGAGCCAACACTTCCCATCCAATATTTTCCAAATAGTTTTTAACCGGTCTTCCAACATGTGGCCGAGCGTTGTCATGTTGAAAAATTATGGCTTCATGTCTGGTCGTATATTCCGTTCTTTTCTCGGCTATGGATCTCTTTAAACGGATCAATTGTGTTCGATAGAGGTCACCTGTGATTGTCTGGCCCGACTTTAACAGCTCATTATACAGCACACCGTTCTGATCTCACCAAATACAGAGCATTACCTTGGCACCATGGATATTTGCCTTTGGCTGGGAAGGTCCTGGTGTCCGGGCTTCACATTTAAATGTTTGCGATTCGGGTTGTCGTAATGGATTCATTTTTTATCCCCAGTCACTATTCGATGCAAAATGGCTTCTTTTTGTAGCGTTCAAGCAGTATTTCGGACATGCAAAATCGTCATTCCAGACCTCTCGGCTTCAAATCATATGGCACCCATTTGCCTGAATGTATCCGGCTGTTTTTAAACATTTTTAAATGGCGCTTGAGTGATTCCTAGCGATTTCGCAAGTTCTTCTAAGCCAAAATCACCACTTTTAAATCGTGCAAACCACTTTTGGCACGTTCGCTCAGCTAGAGCATGTTCACCATAAACTTCCATCAAAATACGATGACTTTCGGCAGCAGTTTTTTTCATATTAAAGTAATGTAGAAGAACTTTGTACTGAAAAACACTTTTTCAGGTACAAAGTTCGACATATTTCAATAAAAAAAAAAATAGTGTTGTTTACGCTTCAAATGAATGACATATACTGAAAAAGTTCCAAAAGTAGATTAAAACTGACAGCTACTCTTTTGACGTTGTCAGTCGGAATTTAGGTTAAGACACTGCTAGAAAGTCAAAATACAGTAGTGGTGGCAACCTGCAAACAGTGGCAACCTGCATGCATTTCCCCTTAACTTTGTAAAATATTAAGGTAATTCGAAGAATTTTAAAGAAATTGCAAAAAGAAAAATAGTATCTTAATAGCAGTGGCAACCTGCAAGCCTTTCCCCTTAATTTATAATTAAATTATAAATAATTAGATAATAATTAGATAATTAATAATAATATAATACGAAGGAGTAGAAGTAAATTTCAAGAAGGTAAATAGTATCTTAAAAGCAGTGGCAACCTGCAAACCTTTCCCCTTAACTTTCTTAAATATTAAGATAATTCGAAGGAGTAGAAGGAAATTTCAATAAGGTAAATAGTAAATTAAGAGCAGTGGCAACCTGCAAGTCTTCCCCTCAACTTAAAGAATATTAAGATAATACGAAGGAGTAGAAGTAAATTTCAAGAAGGTAAACAGTATCTTAAAAGCAGTGGCAACCTGCAAACCTTCCCTCTTAACTTTTTTTAAATATTAAGATAATTCGAAGGAGTAGTAGAAGGAAATGTCAAGAAGATAAATAGTATATTAAAGGCAGCGGCAATCTGCAAGCCTTTCCCTTAACTTTAAGAATATTAAGATAATTCGAAGGAGCAGAAGAAAATTTCAAGAAGGTTAATAATACCTTCAGAGCGCGTACGGCAATAACAAACCAAATTTTTATTATTCTTTTTAGAAAGTTTGTTAAGCTTGGTTGGTATTATTGAGGTAAGACTGTGTTTACCACAAATATATGTTATGCTATAGCAATGTGTTGTTTCCAGAGTTGAGTTATATTTTTCCATGGTAAGAGTTTATTTGCAAAGGAATGAGACACCGCCTTAACGCTTGCTTCTAAGCAATGTTTCGTTAATTTCTTTTTAATTTCTATTTTTTGTTTTCTTTCTTTTTCTTTTTCGCACTGACAATGTTTCGATTTCAATTTTCTTATTTCATCAATATTTCTTTTAATCTATTTTACTGCTAAAGTGCTTTTTATAATTGAGTTTTTAATTGAAAATATTATACAATAAGGCAAGTGAGAGGGTGTCAGGGCGAAGGGGAAGGCAGGCTGAGGCTGATGCAGCAAAGTGTTAAAACGTTGCTTGTAGTAATGGGGGTCGCGTAGCCATATCTTTCGCGTTCAAGGCTCAGTGCTGTATAGTTAGTTTTGCAGTCGATTATTATTTGTGCTATAGTCGCATACAGCGGCAACAAGGGATACACCCACACTTAAGCAGACATTCAAACACATAGATACAGTGTTATTCAATATAATGGAAAATGGATTGAAATTAATTAACAGTTAAATGATGCAAAAAAAAAATAAATAAAAGTTAGTAAATAAAGTCAAACACAAAAAGCTTCCGAGTGCATTACAACAGGAAAAATAACAACAACAACAACAACGTAGAGAGCAACAAAAATTAATTATTATGCTGTTGTTTTTGATATAGTTGTTTTATAGGTAAAAAGCGGAAATTAGTTATCAATTCATAACAACAAAAATCGAATCAGCATTGAAAGAAGTATCAGACAGCCAATGACGAGGGTTTATTAACAGTGTGTCTGTGTGTGGCCTTAAAAAGTTTTCACGATGAATAAAGTTAATAAAGTGAAAATAAAATTTTAACATTTTGTGTGCGGGAAAAGTTTTACAACCCATATTCAAGGTACTGACTGCTTTCCGACATAGTTTATTCTATTGAAATGATGTAAAATTAAAAAAAAAAAAAACTAAAAAGCTTTCACTGAATTCAAGACATAGCGTTCATCGAAATATGATAACAAAAACTTATTTTTACAAAACGTTTGAACAAAATCGAAAAAAAGGTTAATTTAGAATAAAAAGGTTAAGATAGAATTCAACAGAATATATTGTTTTTATTTATTAAAAAAATGGGTTATTTTTTAAAAAGCTATGTCCTTTACCCAGCTTTTATCATATTTAAACATTTCTATTATATTTAAAATGCTTTAAACAAAAAAGCTTTCAAAGGGAACGCTTTCTGTAAAAAACTTATATACAGAATTATTAAGCAAAAAGCTTTAAATACTATTTACCTTCTTGAAATTTATTCAAAAAATGTTTGTGAACTAGCTTTTAAGAAAGCTTTCATCACAAGGTTTTTATGAATCAGTAAGCTTTAATGAAAAAGCTCTGCCAAATCTTTTTTGAATAACTTTGATTAAACTATACTACAACTTTCGTAAGCTAAAAATGGAAAAAGCTTTCATAATAAAATTGCTCATTTAAAATTGCTTTTTATACAAAACATGTTATGAACACGCTTTTTGTAAAAAACTTTCATGAAAAACTTTTAAGCACAAAGCTTTAAGCAAATGTTATTAAAAACTATAATCAAAAAGTTTTTATGAACAAGCTTTTATCAAAAAGATTTATGGAAAGCTTTCATCAAAAGGATTTAGGGATCAAAAAGCTTTAGTGAAAAAGCTTCTTAAAAACATTTTTTTGATTAACTTTGGCCAAAAAACGTTCTTAAAAAATTAATCGAAAAAATTTTTACGTGGAAAAGCTTTTAAAATAAAATTGCTCATGTAAAATAGTTACTTTTAAATAAATGTCATGAAAACCTTATCGAAAAAGATCTTCTGAAAACTTTTATCATCTTACAAGCTTCTATAGAAAAAATTTAGAAAAAAAATTATCAAAAGGCTTTAATGGGGCAAAAAGCTTAAATGGAAAAGCTCCTTCAAAATACTTTTTTAAGAAACTGATCAAAAAACTTTCTTAAAAACTTAATCGTGAAAACTTTCATAATAAAATTGTTCATGTAAAATTGCTTTTATTAAAAAAGATGTTATGAAAACACTTTTGACAAAAACACTTTCTGTAAAATTCTTTTACGAAGAACCACTAAGCAAAAATCTTTTAACAAAACGGTTTTAAAATATTTTAATAAAAAACTTTTTATGAACAAGCTTTTACCAAAAAGATTTATCGAAAGGCTTTTATGTATCAAAAAGCTTAAATGGAAAAGCTTTTTAAAATTTTTTCAAAGAAGCTTTGATCAAAAACGCTTTCTTAAAAATTTAATTGGTAAAGCTTTTATTAAAAAATTTGCTTATACAAAGAAAATTTTAAGTCAAACTCGTCTAAAGATTAATCCATTAAATTTCCATTAAAAAGTATTATGGATAGTAAAAATTTAAAAAAAAAAACAACCGACTACAAAATCACTACAAAGTAAAAAATAATTTTAAAAATACTTTTCCTTTTAATTTCTTGGTCATATTTGATAATTTATTTAAACATATTATTATACATATATGAAATCTTATTATCTTAATTTTTTTCTAATTTGTTTTATTATCATAACTATATTTATTTCTTGATGAATACAAAAGCTTTTAAGGTTGGCGCTAATATAATCAGACTTTTAATCAGAAGCGCCAACTTCAAAGCATTTGAAAAGTGAACTACATTTTTTTTTAAATTATTTTTGTGATCATTCAACAAAAATTATGTCTATTAAACTCATCGTAAAATAATTTCCCCTTAAAATAATTTTAGAAAAAAATTTAACTCAAAACCCCCCTAAAGTTTTAATTTTTATTATTATTTTACCGTTTTCTAATTAAAAAAAGTTTTCATTTTTATTATTATTTTACCGTTTTCTAATTTTAAAAAAAATTTTTAAGAACTAGAAGCAAAATTGTTCTAGCTACGGCCCTGGTGTAAGTAGTAAACCTAAAATTCTAAGCACCATAATTTTTATTTGGACTATTTTTCTCATCTAGCCTTAAGAAAGTTGTTGTAGTAATCTTCTTGCTGCCAAATTCAAATAACCAACATGAAAAATTTTATAGCATGCGATAAAAAATATGCAATGTTTACTCACATTCAACACAAATCGGAGTTGTCAAAATTTCCCTAAAATATCAAAAGCTCATAACACTCACACAAACATTCCCAACACTCACACTCAAAAGCTTCTGTAACAACTTACTATTTTCAGCACGCAGCACAATAAAATTTATCGCAAGCAATAAAACTGTAATTTATACAAATAAAAGCAACACAATTTGCCTTAAAATAGCAAACAAAAAAACAGCTCAATAGAAAAAAAATGGCTATCAATAAATCAGATGCCGAAACCAAAGGGGAAAATGCTCAAAATATTGCGTGACAAAATCACCTCAATTTAAGGGGTGACCAAAGAGGAAAAACCAAAAAAAAAAAAAAAAATGTGGCAGCACCTACCGCAAATGCAACAAGAAAACAAATAAAGCGACAGACATGTAAATCAGGTTGTAAAATATGCGCAAAACGGCAACAACTTGTGAGGAAATTTCCATTTATATAAATGAGTTGTGGTGGATGAGTGCGTGGGTGGGTGGATATATGACGTTTATAGCAACAATTTCACTTTCAGTCAAAAAAATGTAACTCAACAACACTAGCGCAAAAGTTGACTTTAAGTGGTGCTTTCAAGCCACTAAACTTTTTCATTTCACACAAAATTTTAGTTAAGGGTGTAAGCAATAAAAGCACACACACACACACACACACACACACACATGCAACAACCAGAATTAAAGTGTCACAACGCGCCAAGTGGCGGAAAAAATTACGTAACGTGGCTTATAATTCGGTTCGTTTGTTAGTCATTTAGTTAAAGTAGACGAAATAATTTATTATTATGGTGCTTAAGTTGATAGCAGCTGGTTTGAATAGGACGTAGCTGCAGTAAGATACAATTATTTCAAGTTTGTTGAACAAAATTGGCAAGTTTTAGCTCTTAATGCGAAATCAATGGAAATCAAATAAGAAGGAAAAAGGTGGCGCCGCGTGTTTGGGTTAGAAAGGCAGCTAAAGTAAAATGGAATAATAAAATTGCAAAAATAGGTTACATTTTTATAGCAACTCACAAAATGGTGAAAATCATGCTAAACTTAAACAAATGTCAAAAAAGTAATAAATTTTACATGTTTACCTTCAAATATAATGACAATCACCAGCTTTACTTTGCGCATTACTTTTAGAGCAGAAGGTCCTTTGAAATCAGGTTTCGCATATCGTGACAGAGAGGTGTGTCTGTGCATATGACTCACAAATGTGAGCAAATTTAATTTTAATAGCCTGAATTAGTTTTCTGGCTGTTGTAATTATAAAAAAATATTTTTCCAAAAAATATATCATAAGTTTTTAAACAGAAAAAAAACGTGCATGGTTTTAACACGCTTTTTATGCATAAAATAAAGCTTTTGATGTTAAGATTACTTAAAATTTTCGTAGCCAATTTCTAAAAAAGAAAAAATATATAGTTTAATTGACCATACAAAAATTTTACTAACACGAATAGAGTTGCTTTTGTTTCGATGTGCCGATATAACAGGAATCGCACTTGATTGAATAAATCTTGAATATATAAGCCTTGCATATATAATTTATTATTATAGGGTAATGAAGCCATGATCGTCATGAATGGGACGATAAAAAAGGATTTATACTCATAGTGGCAACACTAAAATTTCAACTTTGATCGAGCAGTCTAGTTGCTAGCTCAGTTTTGAGCGGCTTTCGCATATATAAAACGTTATTTTTGTTACTATGCCAAATCTGCAACTTGAATATTATTGAGACTAAAAATTTAAATTTTGTTCTTCGAAAATATATAGAGGTGTTAAAGGAGCTAGATGTACAAGGGCCGCAAATCTAGAATTAATAGTATTATCAGCATGCAAGATGATTAAAAAAATAAACGCGAATGAAAAAAATGGGTAAGTCGTATAAATAGCGCCCTTTGGTCATGAATGGGACACTTTTTAAAGTTATTTTTTTTTTCTTCATGTGTACGTCATTTTTATAGTATAACAACATATTTTGTGTAATTTTTTTTTTTTGTCGTACATGGTTTTGTACGACAGTGTCTTTCGTGCTTTCAATGGAAATTGCCTTCTATTATATTTTTTTTTCTCTTTGCTTAAGAATTATAAAATAAATTCTAAATGATAAAAAATTTCATATAAAATGTAACAAACCTAACAAAATGTGCTCAAACATATAATTCAAAATTTTTAAAAAACTGCGCTTCAAGCAATAATAAGGGTGATGATAATTAGTTAAAAGCCACTAAGATGCTACATAAATGAGTTTTGCTGTTGATAACATTTCGAATACGGATCAACCAACAAGCATAAATAAACAACTTTTATTTTGCAGAATGCCTCAAAAATAAATATTTATAAAATTGCAGCAATATGACATTTGATCTAAATTTTTGACAGATTTTGAGAGATTTTTTTCAGATGTCTCACTTATGACATTTTTTTTTAGGCCTAAAAATCGAGCATCTTTCGGATGACCATATTTTTTAATTTTACACCCAATCGACACACTATTTTGAGCAAAGACTTTATTCTAGCCTGTAGATTTTAACAGTATATTGAACATACACACCACAGAGCTGTCACGCCGGCCTCACTGCACATGTAAAAGAAGCCGTCTTAGTGAGATCAGTGTAGCCAGCTTTTTTTGCGCAGTGTTACTGCATTTGTCGCATCTCCGAACTGGCCATTGTTTTTTTTCGAAATTCGAAACTTAAGGATAAGTATGAACCAAAAGTCTAAGCTGTCCCACTCATGACAACTCTTCCCTATATCTATATTTTTCCTATACGTATGTCACACTTCGTCACAAATTTTTCTTTCCAGGGGTAAACTCCAAGAATGCAGGGTCAATTTTTATAAAATAAGGTTTAAAATGTTATATTTGTGCTACAATACTCCATAGGAGTATTTATATTCGAAATATTAATTAAAGTATGTTTAATTAAAATGTTAAGTTTTTTTTTTTTAAATCAACCCCGGTGCCACGAATTGTTGATCATGTTTTTTTTTTGCACGCGTTCAATAAACTCCATACTTTTCTCTACTCTTCTCTTTTTCTTCTCAGCTAGCACAGCACAACATAAAAAACAAATGAGCCTCGCTCTAGGCGAGAAAGAAAGAGAGAGAGGTACATATAAATGCAAAACAAGGTTGCCAGTTTTGTGGGAAAAATCCCATTCGTGGTAATTTTTAATTTTCCTTGGGAATTTTTTTTTTTTTTTTTGAATTCCCATGGCATTTTTTAATTCAGCGTGGTATATTTTAATTAGCGTGGGAATTCAGCGTGGTATTTTTTAATTGCCGTAGGAATTTGGGAAAAAGTTCATATGAAAGCATTGCTATTATTCGCATTAAACGCTCTGTTTACACCACGATTTTATTTCGTAAGTTACCTTTGTAAAATTAATTAAATTTTTGTTGTTGCAAAATACGCTTCTGTAAATATATCGCTCTTATGCTATGAACATCATAAATACGGCGTTCATTGAATACCACTATTATATCTTTGGTTTTTTAGTTGTAAAGGGTTAGAGTAAACGAAGTGTTACAACCTTTTTCGTACGTTTTCTATTTCTTATTACAAAATGCTTTCTGAACATCTCCAGATTTTCCAAAAATTTTGATTTTTTGTGGTATTTGTTAATGCGTATGGGATTTTTTTTGGATTTTTAAATGCATATGGGATTTTTGGTGGTATTTTTAAAATCGCGGTATTTTTGTGGTAATTTTTAATGATCGTGGGAATTTCTGTGGTATTTTTTAATTGCGGTGGGAATTTTTTTGTTTATTTTGACCGTGGTAATTTTGGTGGTATTTAATTTATGGTACTGTGGGAAAAAGGTAATTTCCGTGGGAATTGTTCCTAATTTTGACTGGCAATCTTGATGCAGAGCTAAGCTGCACAACAAAACAAAATAAATGAAAAAATGTTTTTTATTTCGTTTGACATGCATTGTCTTAATGCCATGGTTATGCTAGCCAAACATAATTGCCGAACATTTGGTGTTCATTTTCGTTTATTTATTCTCTTCGCTGAAATGTTTGTTTGGTGGTTATGCTTCTGTTTGCTGCACAGTTGCATCAATGTTATAATATTCCAAAACACAAATTAAACAACAACCCTAATTTTTATTTATACACTTTTTAATACACTTTTTACACTTCGGTCAAACTGCGACTCCAAGTAAATACCATTCCTACATAAAATATATGAAATTAAATACAACACAACAATAAGAATTGATGAAAATTAATCTGCAATTTGATTTCACACAATTTTTTGTAGTAAACTTGTGAAGGCACAAAATTGTTAGTGTTTATTTGGAGCGACAATAAATACTGAAAAATTTTGCTCAACACATGTTGTTCGACTTTTCTCAATATCTGTTCTTTGTTTTTAAGGTTGCTTGTTATTTATTCTAACTTATTTAAATGTTTACTACTTTTTTTTTGCTACTTTTCTGATGCTTTTATAGAAAATGACTGCAGGCAACATCGGAAAGTTCGGCATGTTTGCTGTTTCAATCAGCAATCAAAAATGTTCGGTCTGAGAGCGAGAGAATGAATTTGAGAAAAAGTTCATTTCTCACTTTACACGAGAAACAAAAACAACAAAAAATGTTCGGCAATCTTGTTTGGCTAGCATAACCACGGCATAAGGGCTGATATCTATTGCACAGTGATTATTTGAACGGCTTTTAAAAGTTGTTGTTGTTGCTTTCAATAGAAACTGCAAAAAAATTAAAAAAAACATTGTAGAGCGATCAAAATTTGTTGATTTTTTAACGCAAGGCGATTGAATGAACATCTTAAGCGTATTTAGGATTTTTTTTTTTTATATGATCATATAAGTTTTGCGCTCTATCTCTCTCCACACTTATTCAAAGAGTAACAAAAACATGTAAACGCCTTTATTGATAAAAAGATACGTCCGTGGTGGTGTTGCGGACCACTGTGGACTGCTATTTATATATATATGCATCATGTTTATATTAATGGTTTTATACGAGTCGATTTCCGTGTGTCCGTCCGTCTGTCTGTTTGTCTGTCTGTCGACACGATTACAGCTGTAATTTTAAAGATATCGCGATGAAATTCAAAGCATAAGCTCCTTTTTAAAAAATTAAGATCAAATTCGAGAATGAGCCAAATCGGATGAAAATTACGCCTATCTCCCATACAAAGTGACTTTATTTTAACCGTAAAATCTCTTTAAAATTCACAAAAATCTTCACAAAGATCTTCAATATAAATCCTGACTATGAAATTTTGAAAAATCAGATGTATCCGCAAATTCTCTTCAAAAAATCTGCTCAAATTACAGAAATGTCTTGGAATTTTGCACATAGGTTTGATATATGATCAAATCATCACTATGATATTTGACAAAATCGGATGAAAACCATGCCTACCTCCTCATACAAAGTGGCTTTATCTTAAAAGTAGTCTTTTAAAAATCTGCTTAAATTAAAGAAATGTCTTAAAATTTTGCACATATGCTTTGATATTTAATATAAACCATCTATATGATATTTGGTAACATCGAATGAAAACCACGCCTATTTATCATACAAAGTGGATTTATTTTAAACGTAAAATCTCTTAAAGATCCACAAAAATTAAAGAAATGTCTTGAAATTTTGCACATGAGCTTTTGTGATATATAATATAAACCATCTCTATGATATATGGCAAAATTGGATGAAAACCACGCCTACCTCCAATACAAAGTGATGTCATCAAAATAATAAAACTTTCGTAAATAAATAAAACTGAATGTCATTGTGTCTATCGTAGCTAAAGACTTCGAAAATACTTCAATACGGCCGCGGGGGGATATCTTAGATTCAGTACCCTGCCGAAGCTCCATTTCTTACTAGTTTTAGTTCTATTTGCTTCTACTTGTCTATAATAATTGTGGCATGATTGAAACATTTTTTTATAGGACTCCAGTAAAGTCCTATTTTTCTACCCATTTGATATCAAATGATTTAGCCACTTAAATCAGACCATGATGAAACCTTGACGACTTTTGGACTATGGTCAGAAGAGTTGTATTTTATTTTGTTTTTGTTTTTATTTATTTTTTTTTTTTATTTTTATTTCTTTTATTTTTTTTTTATTTTTATTTTTGTTTTATTTTTATTTTATTTTTATTTTATTTTTATTTTTTATTTTTTTTTTTTTAATTTTTTTTTTATTTTTAATTTTTAATATCCAGGAAAATTTTATTTTTTTTTTTTAATATGACGTTCGAATTTTATAATTCTGTTAAAAAAATTAATTTTAGACTTTTTTAAAAAATTAATTTCATTCTAGACTAGAAAATAGTTCTAGTCAGCACTTTTTCGACTTTAAAAAATTTTAAAAATCTTATAATATTTTGAAACTTTTAAGGGTGGTTGTGATAATGCCCTTAAATTAGTAAGCATAAATAAAATATTGAGCAACACCAGGGCAAAACTGGATTGAAAGCTCTGTATAACGAGTGTTGCCCTAGTAACTGAAAGCAAATCGGTCTGGAAATTATAAAAAGATCCCTCCTCCCATGGAACTAATTTTTTTTCAACTTTTTCAATCTATCTAATAAAAAACCTGAAACACCTGATTTTGTATATTGCAGCACGTTCTAAAAACTATAACCTTTAGCTAATGGAATTGAAGCGTCGAATAAGTGTTGAAGACTACAAAAAATAACTGTTTTTAAGGGTAAATGAAGGTCTTATCACTTATTTACTTGACATAAGTTAGATTTTTTTTTTTTTTTCTATCAGTATAAAAAATGGGAATGAATTTGAAAGGTTATGAAAGTGGGTTCAAGCAAAGTAGAAAAGCCTTTTTGAAAAATTAAGCGCATTTAATATCTTGATCATATCTTTTCAAGTTCACTCTTAAGTGCAGCCCATTTAAAAAAAAAAAAAACAGAAATTGTATAACTCAGAAAATTTATTTTAAGTTATTTTAATTTGTCAGTGAGTGGTAAAAACACAGCTAACAACAACAGGAATAACGACACAAAAATCTAGATAAGCAGCAAGAAAGAAAGTTCAAAGCGAGTTGTTGTTGTTGTTGTTTATAGCGCGTTGATTGCTTGGGCACGCGATATTCTTGAGGTGTTCTTTTGACTGTCAAGTATTTCAATTTGGTGGAGCTTTTTTTTATGAGTTGTGCTTAATTTTTTTTTTTTGTTTTTTTTAAACTTTTTCAAAATGGGACAAATAAACTTTTTACTAGCGTAAATGTTGTGAATCGTTTTTTCAAAGGTTAATAAAAATAAATATAAAAACAAGCATATTTTGCGGGGTTTATTAATGTGCGCTAGGTTTATATTTAGATGAGCGAACGAAACGCTTTATGGCGACGAAAAGTAAGGACGACAGAGAGCAGGTTTTATTATAATTCTATTGTTCGCATTGTTGCTGTTGTTGATGGTGGTGGTGGTGGTGGTGGTGGTAATGGTGTTGGTTGTTTTTGTATGTGCTTACATATATGTAAGTGTGCGTGTGTGAAGGTAATGTGTTTAGAGCACGCATTTAATCACATGCGATAATTTTTGTAGTTGTTGTTATTGTTGTTGTTATTTTTTGGCAAGAGTGTGATGGCATTTTCATGTCGTTGTATTGCTGTTATTTTTGTTGTACAGGATATACTTACAAGTTTTAATTATGGTCAACGAGTTGTTTTAATTTAACAAAAAGGTCGTCGTCGCTGACGACGACAACGATAGCACTTAAATCATGTTGCATATTTTTAGGGTTGCGTTCATTGCTTTGCCTAAAGATTTTGTTTATATTTCGTGAGTCTAAATTGTGCTTTACGTTAATTGAGCTTTTAGAATGTAAATTAAAATTTTAAAAATTCAAAAGCTATATTAATAAAAGATAATATGTACAGGTATTGAGTAACTTACAAGAACACGTGATGACGGTATATTTTTATTTCTTTTGTTGCTGAAAGCATAACTTACCTAAAAAGAAAAAAGAGAGACAAAAAAGAAGGTTAGTTTAAATTTTCAAACAAGCAAAAACAAAAATATGCAAACTTAAATATATATATATAAATAAGATAATTTTCTCAGCTGCCTAAATGTATGCTATTGTTTGAAATATTAACATATAAAACGAAGAGAAGGAAGAGTATAAAAAAATCATAATATATATATATATAAAATGTGCTCTCAGAGTAGCTCATAAAAATGCAAATATATGAAATGTCGAAAAAACTAAATTAATGCAAATATATACAAACTTGCAGCAAAATGATTTTGTCGACAATTTGGCAACGCCTAATATTATACTATGGTTTTTTCTTTATTTTATTCATACGATAAATATTTAGTAGCTATTTGTTGTGTCTTAATGAGGCACAAAATAGAGTTTCATCTTATTTTTTGACTAAGTGTGCTGACAGTTGCGTCATTATCTTTTTTATACAGCTATTAAAATACAGTTTATTTATTTATGTGCTTTGTAGTATTTATTGAATGTCACTATAACTCTCAAGTATAGATAATAAATCATTTTATATCAGCAGTTTAATAATGATGGATGATATCTTCACTAAAAAAGATTTATTCAAGCAAAATATAGCCATCTCAATGTGGAGCAGTCTATCACAGGCAATAGATTTAAATTATCAACATTGCAAAATATTTGAATAGAATGGAAATATTTATTATTTGAACTTTATCAAGCCAGCAAATCACTTTTTAGTGCTGTTCTTTGAATGATAGTCAAGTCAAATTGAAGGTTTTCAGCGTGCATTATATGCGTGATATTTTATTTAAAAATTTTGTCTAAAATTAACACTCAATATAATTTCATTTATCAGTAACTAGCTCGTATAAGTATCTATGTTTCAAATCGATAAGATACAATGAAGTAAATAGAGAAAAAAAAAACCATAGTAAGAACAAACAAGTTTACTTTTGTGAAGAAAAAAATGTAGTGAATTAAAAAACTTGCTAAAAGGTAATGGTAAAAGTTTTTGTGACACTTAAACAGGGATTTAAAATGAAAACTTCGATACCAAAAACTAAGTTTTTAATTGTGGAAGACAAAAGTTTCAATATTTTCCAAATAATTGTATAAAGTATACAAGTTCTTATGTAACAGTATCTATTTTTTCGATCATTTTATTTGATTGCTTGTTTCATTATCAATTAAGTACAGCTAAGTAATGCTAGCAGCTACTGTGGTGTAGTGAACAGCATGTCCTACTTGAAATCGCGAGGACGTGAGTTCGAGTGAGGGATTGGGCAAGTTAATAATAGAGTATTATTTTAATTAAAACTAGTAAGGAATGAAGCAAGTTATTAATAGAGTATTATTTTAATTAAAACTAGCAAGGAATGGAGCCTCGGCAGGGTACCGAAGCTAAAATACACCCCGCGGCCGTATTGAAGTATATTCGAAGTCTTTAGCCGTCTATAAAATGTTTATGTATAATCTACAAAAATATTTGTCTCCAACGCTTAATTTTATTTTACTCATAGCTGCCACATAGAGCAATTTGTAGACTGCTCATTGGTTGGTATGTGCAAATTCATACTAACGATGTAAAAAATTTTGTTTAAAACTTAAGTGCCACACCCCGTTCAATTCGAGCCAATTTTCTAGACTGCTAACTGCTCATTATTCCAAAAAATATGGAAAATTTGTAAGAAGTCGAACAAAGGCTATAAGAAGGAGTTTGATTTAAATTTAAATGGCACGCCTCTGTCTTATTCCGCCCAATTTGTAAGACTATTCACTGCTCATTATATCAAAGAAAATATCTGCAAAATTTGTTTGAAATTAGAAAAACAGTGTAGAAGGAATTCGATTAGAATTAAAACACACACGCCCCTTGTCCAATTCCACCCACTTTTGTAAGCTTATAAATTCTCATTATACAAAATAATATATGTACAAAATTTTACTAAAATCGGAGAAATGGTGTAGATGGGAATATATTAAAAATAAAGTGCCACGCCAGCTGTCTAGTACCGCCCACGTTTATAAACAACAGCCTGATTATTATGCCAAATAATATGTATGCAAAATTTGGTTAAAGTCGGACAAACGGTGTAGAGGGAGTTCGCTTAGAGTTAAATTGACACGCTCCTTGTCCAATCCAATCGCACCCACTTTTGTAGGCTTAAAACTTATCATTATACTCAAGAGTATATGTAAGAAATTTGGTTGAAATCGGACAAACGGTGTAGATAGAGTTAGTTTAAAAATAAAGTGGCACGCCCCCTGTCTAGTACCGCCCAATTTTATAAACTTACTTGTAAGATTGCTCAAATTACCAAGAATAATATGTGCAAAATTTTGTTGATGTCAAACACACGATGTTCAAGAAGTTCGATTAAAAGTAAGATGGCACGCCCACTTTCCAAGTCAAAGGACTTTACATTTCACCATATGTGTATATAGAATATATGTGCAAAATTAGGCATGTGTTGGATAAGCGATGGAATTTGGGTGGAATTTGGAAAACGAAAGTTTTTCTATTTTGATGACGTCACTTTGTATGGTAGGTAGGCGTGGCTTTTATCAGATTTTGCCAAATATAATAGAGATGCTTCATACTATATATCAAAGCTCATGTACAAAATTTGAAGACATTTCTTTAATTTTTGTGGATTTTTAAGCGATTTTTGTATAGGAGGTAGGCGTGGTTTTCATCCGATTTTGTCAAATATCATAGTAATGGTCTACATTAAATATTAAAGCATATGTGGAAAATTTCAAGACCTTTTTTTAATTTGAGCTTTGTATGGGAGCTTTGTATGGGAGGAGGTAGGTGTGATTTTCATCCGATTTTTCCAAATTTCATAGTCAGGATTAATATTGAAGACCAAAGCTTCGTGCAAAATTTGAAGACATTTCTTTAATTTTTGAGGATTTTTAAGAGATTTTACTATAAAAATTAAGTCACTCTGTATGGGAGGTAGGCGTGGTTTTCATCCGATTTGGCTCATTTTCGAATTTGATCTTCATTTCTTAAAAAGAAGATTATATTTTGAATTTTATCGCTATAGCCGAATTTCAAAATTACGGCTGTAATCGTGTCGACAGACGGACCCACGAAAATCAAATCAGGAGATGATGCTGATCAAAAATATATATACTTTTTTATACCTGCCACGCCTCCTTATTGGCGTTACAAACGGAATGACAAAGTTAATATACCCCTTACGCAGTACGCGTTGGGGAATAAAAATTCAAAAACGATGGAAATAATTCAATTGTAATAACAAACCGCTAATAATCGAAAAGAATTGCTCGATTCAAAGATTAATATCTAAGATAAAAAGGAATTTCTTTAATTCTGATGGGAAAAAATTATACAAGTTACTTGTATGAATCTGTAAAATTTTGCTAATTCATTATTCACATAAAACGCGATGGATTTACAATTAAAATTTTGTTGACTTGGCAAGCTCAAAACGGTCATAACCATTAGATAGATAAGCATAAGTACAATGTCATTTTTTTTTCTTTAGTATTTTTGTCGGTGTAGTCAACATTTTAATATTTTGCTTAAGAAAACCGGTTAATGCTTTAAGATTTATAATTATAATATTTTAATTTAATTAAAACCTAAAGATAAAAAATGGATTATTTTTAATTATGATGTGAAAAAAATTATACAAGTTACTTGTATGAATCTGTAAAAATATAGCTAATTCAATAATCACTCAAAATGCAATGGATTTACAATTAGACTTTGTTGTGTTGACCAAACACTTAATAGGCTCAAAACGGTCGTAGTAGCCACTGGATAGGTAAGCATTAATTTAATGTGGGAATTATGGAATTTAAACTTATGTTTTCAACCAAATATATAGTGTTTTTTTTTTCTGTAACTGACAATCAGTATTATTCAAAATAAGGCTACATTTATTAGTAAATAGCTCATTTACACTGTTTTAATCGTCATGTAGTAAGCAAGCAAAACAAATAAGTATCAAAAATATATGAATAACGTTAAGATACACTGAAATATTAATTTTTTTTTTCCCACCCTTAGAATGAAAGTGTCCTGTCTAAAAAATTGCAATTTGTCTGAAATGGGCAAGGGAGTCTTTAAAGAAGTATAGTGTTGAGTAAATTTAAATGTAAATAACCGATGTATACATAGGCTGTATCTTTCTTAGTCAAAATTCGGGCTCTTTTCTACCAAAGGCTTTTAGAGTACGCTTTTTTAAGGTCAGTTTATAGCAAAATCAGATCAGAAGATTTACGTATTTTGAGTTAGGTCACTTTCATTCTAAGGGTGCTATTTAAACGTTTTTAGAATTAAAACTTCTCATTTCTGGGTTTTTGCACATTTTTTTGCAAATTAAGAGTTTTGAACTTTATAAACGCTTGATAGCATCTTCAAAAGTATTTTTATTAAATTTACATCTAACTTTACTGAATAACTGTCGACGGTGTTACTCGAGAAGCGGTAAAGAAAAAGGAAACTTTACAGAAAAACTTTTATTAAAACGTAAAAATTCATTACTTAACACTTTTTTACCATTAAAATCTGATATTTTTTGCACTTTTTGGTGGCGTTCCCTCAATAGCGTACAAATCAAATAAATAATTTTCATGAATAAATATAAATTTGCCTCAGGGAAAAAATGATTAGTTATTATTTGAATTTTTTTAGCAAGAAAATGTTTTGATTCTTTTTTTTTATAAATGTTTTGGTGGCGTTCCCTGAATAATAAATAAATATCCAGTTAAAAGCTTAAAATAATAAGCGCAACAAAATGTTTAAAATATGATTTTTATAAATTTAACCATCAGTGAAATTCACAAAAAAGCCTCACTTATTATATACTAGCCGATTTTTGACGTAAAATTACGTCTTACAGCGTGGTTTGTATGGGGGTTCTTTTTTGTAAATTTTTTCAAAAACATGCAACGATTTTGTTTACTTTTTGGGGTATACCTACAGCTCTTAATATTCATTGTAGAAAGATGAAATATATGCCAAAATATCAGTTACATGGCGAATGAAACGAATATCTAACTTTGAATTGTGTATCTTCTTCAATAAAGTAAGTAAATTCTTTACTGTAGGAAAAATAATAAATTCAAATCTTTTCATTTATTCAACATAGCATTGCATTACATTTATTTGTATTCAACACAAAAATAAACCAGAACAACAAATTCATCAACAAATATATCAAACAAAAAAATTCTACGTCTACACCTTCGATACTATTGAAACGATTTACGATTTTTGGTATTTTTGTCTTGTCGTATAATAATTTCCTAAAGGTAATTTTTGTTTCATTCGGAGTTCTTACCGAAAAAAAAGAACTCGCGTGCTGCTATTTTTAAGTATCTACTAATACATCGCAAGTGTTTCGTTGCTCGCTTTAAAGTTAAATTTAAGCCAACAAAATTTTCTCGCATGCGATTTATTTTATTAAAACTAATATTATAGTGCATATTTTTTAGTGGAATTTTACGATATTTTCTAAATTATTAAAAATAACTTTTACACGCTCACTTACACACGTACACCCAGGCCCAGTCCGAAGTTTGTGCGTTGCGAATACTTGTTTTTATGTGTAGTGGAAATGATTTTTTTTTTGTCTTCTAGATAATTTTATTTGATTTCCCTCCCCCTTTCTTTTAAATGACATTGGCACTAGGAACTAGAACTTACTTAGTTCGAGTGCAAATTACGATGCAAGGCAAGAAGGAAAAAACCAAAAACAACAAAACCACTTCACAAATTAGCACAAATACCAAGTTTGCCATGAAGCTAGAATGCGATAACATAGAAAATAAAATGCGCAAAACTGGGTCAACGATAACATCCTTTGCATTGTTTTTGGCTTTGCCTGTGAGCAGGAGGCGGAGAAAAAGACTTGTTGAGAAGGATTGGAATTCAACACTCATACATACAAGCCCACAATACATAAACATATTGTATAAAAATAGCTTCACAAACTTGCCTGACATTTACTTATTCTATTAAATTTTTTTTTTCACCCTTATTATTTAACTGACACATGCAGTGAGCAATCGATAATTGTATTCGAGTGTATTTGTGTGTGTGTGTTAGTGTTACATCATACAGTTTATAGCTTATTTAAAGCAAGCTGTGTTTGTTACTTATCTTTAATAATTTTTTGTGGCTTTGACATTCTTGCTGCCAGGCTTCTTGTATGGCGTATAATTATTTGTTTGTAAAAGAGGAAGACATTTTTTTCCTCCCTGTTGTTCTTTTTGACATATTTTATTATTTGTTTTTTTTTTAATGTTTGTTTTTGTGCGCATGGCAAAAAGGATTCACAACAGGCCTTTGTCATTTTGTTAATTGTCCTATTTGTTTTTATGCTCTAATTATTTCTGTGCTTTTTGTGCTGTACTTCATACAAATGATATTTCATTTGAAGTTGTTATTGTATATATTCGTGAAAGCAGCTGTTAACGATGCTGATTTACTAAATTGTTTTTTTAAATTTTTCTTGCATGAATTTAAATATCATGTGTTAAAATTTATAAATTTTTTTAAAAAAAAATAATCTTTCATATTTGAAAATAACGTCGTGCAACCAGCTTGCCTTCCAAAGAGACAAGAGTTTTATAATTTTTTCGAAAAAAAATTTTCTCGAAATTATATTCTTTCTGGCAGATGAAATCTTATTTTCTCTAAAATGCAACTAAAAAGCTTTTTAATTTGTGCTCTACTAACACATCGCACATACATCTGTTTTGTATATCTTTCATAAATTTAAACAAAGTTTTAATATGATAAATTGATAATATATCAATTGAAAAAAACTTTTTACTTAGCTTTAGAGCACTTTAAATTTTTAAATATTTTTGCTCTATAATAGAAGACTTAAATTAAACAGCCAAAAATGATTTTTGTGATTTCTTCGAATATGGTTGGTATTGAAAACATTTTCTAATTTGTACGAATTTTTTTAACATTGCTAAAAGGAATTTATTTGCATTACAATTTTTTTTAAATTTTTCTTGCATGATAGAAAATAATTACATGCTACAGATTTTTCAATCAATTGTTTTCCAACATATTTCTTCTGGTGCAGATTTTTTTTTTTGTCATACAACAAAAATAATTTATACGGAGCAGCCAACTTATGCCAACAACTTAAGCAACTTATGCCTCACTTTGAACAAATGTTATGCAATACAAAAAAAAAAAAAAATAAAGCCATCACCTTAGCTGCTAGTGCTTTTAATATTTTATTGTAAAATTATTTTATAATAAAAGTTAATAATAATAAAAAAAAAACAAAAAGAAAAATTACCATGTACGAATTTTTAAAAAAAAAAATCAATTTTTATAGCATTCTTCTATGATAGAAATTTTACCATGTGACAGAAAATAATTAAATAAAAGTGCTGTTTCGTTTTTTTCATGAGTAAATTTTCAGTCATGCGTCTAAAAATTTATAGTTTTTAATAAAACAAATTTAATTAATAGTTTTTAATAATTTTCTAAGACTAAGTGTATTTGTAAAATTTTTCTCTTACGATAGAAAGTTATGTCTTGCTAAGTTTTGTAAACATTTTTTAAACGTTGTTTTTTCTCCGGGTAGTTTTATCGCCATGCGATAAAAACTGTTTGGACAAAATAGATTTTTGTATATTTTTTTAATATGTGAAAATAAAAATGTTTCTTCAAATTTTTCTCTAATAATGGAATTTGATGTCATGCGAAAAAAAACAAAGTATATTTTGTCATTATAAAAAAGATTTTTTTAATATTTTCTAAAATAGTTTTAGAAAATTGTGCTACCATGATAGAATTTAATGTCTTAAAAGATTTGGTTTTCTCTTGAGGGAATTTTCAGTCATGCAACTAAAAAGTTATTTTTAATAAAAAATTTAATCTAGTTTTTAATAATTTTCTTAAAATAGCTGTGCACATAAATTTTTTCTCCCATGATAGAAGAAAGTTGTGTCTTGTTAATTTTTGTGAACATATATTAAACATTTTTTTTTCTCCTGATAAGAATTTCATAACATGCTATAAAAACTTTGGACAAAATAGATTTTTGTATAATTTGTTTTTTAATGTGAAAATAAAAACGCATTATAAAATTTTTCTCTCACAATAGAATTTGATGTCATGCGACAAAAAAAAGGTATATTTTGTCATGAAAAAATAGATTTTTTTCAATATTTTTTAAAATAGTTTTAGAAAATTGTGCTACCATGGAATTAAGATAGAATCGAATTTAATGCCTTAATAAACCTTAAAAGTTTTGCTTTTCTCATTAGGGAATTTTCAGTCATGCGAATAAAAAGTTATAATTTTGAATAAAGAAATTTCATTGAATAGTTTTTAATAATTTTCCTAAAATAGTTGCATTTATAAATTTTTTTCTCGCATGATAGAAAGTTATGTCTTGCTTATGTTTGTAAGCATATTATAAACATTATTGGTTTTTATCCAGGTTAGAATTTTATGCCATGCGATAAAAATTATTTGGACAAAATAGATTTTTGTATATTTTTTTACTATGTAAAAATAAAAATGTTTCGTAAAATTTTTCTCTCATCATAGAAATTGATGTCATGCGACAAAAAAAAGGTACATTTTGTCATGAAAAAATAGATTTTTTTAATATGTTTTAATAATGTCTTAAAAGAATCTCAAAAGTTTTGCCTTTCTCATGAGGGAATTTTCAGTCATGCAACTAAAACGTTATAATTTTCGATAAAAAATGTAAATAATAATTTTTAATAATTTTCTTTAAATTTATTATTAATTTCTTATTATTTATTTTAATTTATTGTGTTTATACAATTTTGCTCCCATGATAGAAACATTACTATTTTTTCTCCAGGTAAGAATTTCATACCATGCGATAAAAACTATTTGGACAAAATAGATTTTTGTATATTTTTTTTATACGTGAAAATAAAAAAATATTTCGTAAATTTTTTCTCTCATAATAGAATTTGATGTCAAACGACAAAAAGAAAAAGGTATATTTTGTCATGAAAAAATGGATTTTTTCATATTTTTTTAAAATAATTTTAGAAAATTGTGCTACCATGATAGAATTTAATGTATGCAAATAATCTTTTTTGCTTTTCTCATAAGGGCATTTTCAGTCATGCGACTAAAAAGTTATTACTTTTAATAAAAAAAATTTATTTAATAGTTTTTTATAACTCTCTTAAAATAATTTTGCATATAAAAATTTTTTACCATGATAGAAGTTTATGTCTTGCCAATTTTTGTAAGCTTTTTTAAACATTATTGTTTTTTTCACCAGGTTAGAATTTTATGCCATGCGATAAAAACTATTTGCACCAAATAGATTTTTGTATATTTGTTTAAAATGTGAAAATAAAAATGTTTCTCTAATAATAGAATTTAATGTACGATATATTTGTTAAGAAAAACTAGATTTTTTTTAATATTTTTTTAAAATAGTTTTGCTACCATGATAGAATTTAATCTTATGCGACAAAAAATTGCAAAAATATTTGTGCATCTAAAAAAACACGAAGCAGCCTAGAGTTTTAAATGAATTTTAAAAAAAAAATATTTTGCATAAAAACTCTCAAAACTTTACCCTCAACATGCTCCAAAATACTGATGCAGTCAGCTCAACCCAGAGACTCTAAGCTAGCTACCAAAGTCAATTTGAATTTTTCTTTTTTATTTTCATTTCACCTTTTGTGCTTTTTAAAACATAGTTTTATGCTTCATTCTGCTAAATTTGATAGTATTGCACTTAAATGTTTAGTTTAATTTGTTGTTTTCTTTAATCATTGAAGCGTTCTATTATCACCCCCTGCTCATGCCACCGCATAACCTTTATGCTGGCTTTTGTTCCTACTCTCTTCCTTTCTTTATTTAATTTAATATTCATGAAGTGTAAAATATTTATAAAAGCGAAAATATCCTTGAGGCTCCTTTGTGTATGGAACAAACAATAATAATAATAAAAAAAAAAGAGTAAAAAACAAAAAAAAAACACAACAAAACAAAACAACACCAACCAGGCATTGGACAACAAAACAAAAAAAAGCGTAACATAACAAACACAAAATTCTCTATGAAACAGCATACATAGAAACTATGCAAGAATCCTGTGCAACGAGTTCTTGCTGAGTATGTAAAGAGTTTTGGCCACATTGACGACGACGACGGCGACGGAGATGCTTTCATGTGACTTGCATATTTTTATGCAATAACGGGATAGACATCCTGCCTCCTAACCTCCTACTTCCACCCACTCTGTCATTGTCAGACTATGCCATTAAGTTCTTGCCTGCTGCATGGCCAGCAACTATTTTTCTCGCTTGTTTTCTTTTCATTAAATAATTTGTCCTTTTTCGCTACTTGTGTGGATGAAGTGTGTGTGTGTGTGTGTGTTTGCGTCATTGCAACGTTTTACAAAGCGTTTTCTTGCATGTAAATGAAATATGAAAAAAATGCTGCATACTTGTAGGTTGTTTTGAAGTTCATCAGCGTCTTGCGCTGCATTATTGTTTACGTCACTTTTCATATCTTGATGATGACGACGATGACGATGATGATTATTATGATCAGCAGAATTTCTAGTTTCCTTTTTTTTTTCATTTTCTTGTTTTTATTGTTGTGTGTTTGAAATAAGCTTTGGCTGTTGCATTGCTTAGTGTTGCTTCTTTTTTTAGCTTGGCTTTCTTTGACGTCTACCGTTCACAGCATGTTTTGCTTACTAGAGCTCTATCCTAAAACTTCTGGGTTGGTGCTGCCTTGCATATCCTGCCGCGTCAGTTTTGCTTATTTTTCAAAATGTGAAATTATGCGTAAAATATTATGAAGCATTACTTAGAATAAAGCAAGAAAAATGACAGCGTCTACTAAATATGCATGGCATCATGGCAGCAGCCAAGCAGTAGTGGAGCAGCCTGGCAGCATCAACACAGTCGTTTGTCGTGCTTTAAGTCCTTTCCTGCTTCTACCTCCCAGCATGTTTGTTGCATTAAGCCTCAACTTCTTCTGTTCTTCATATTTTCTTCCTTTCTATATTTATACCACCCCCACTACTACAAACTGCTTTGTCATGCAAGCATTGAACCATGAAGGTCCTTTTTTTCCCTTTGAACACAAAACCTCATTGTTTTGGGTTGCCATATTTTTCTTTTGTTATAAAGTCATTGCAGCAGTCGCCTGCCGCAAGCATGTTCCAAATTTGCATAGAAAGCTTGCAAGGATTTGCAATTGCAATAAAGGTGCTACAAATTGCCAGAAAAATTATTGTTTAATATGCACAAACTAGGTTGGGGAGAAAAAGAAAAAATACACCTTCAGAAAGGCCAAAGATTTGTATTTGGCAAGAAAATTTATTTTCATTGACTGTGCCGTATTTTTTTCGCGTTCTTTATAGAGTAGATGTTTGAGTTTTAGCATTTGTTATATTTTTGCACTTAAGTTTAGTCGCTCCAGCGCATTTTCAAGGAAAAATTAATTGCAAGAGAATGTCAAGCAAATTGCAGGCTACTGTTTAGGAAAAATTCTAAACATTTATAATATTTGTTTTATTCGCCATGTAACTGATATTTTGCCATATATTTTATCTTTGTACGATAAATATTTAAGAATGTAGGCATACTCCAAAAAGTGAACAAAACGTTGCATGTGCTTGAATTTGCAAAAGAGACTCCCCCCCCCATACAAGCCGCGTTGTAAGACGTAATTCTACGTCAAAACAAACTTGCAGTGAAATGTCAAAATCATGACATAATCAAACATGTTATGAAGTATGTTATTTGCAATCAGGCATTTAAATTTAAAATAATTAATGCTTATATTAGACTGCAGTAGGGTGATGTGTAACCCTTTTTATTTGCTCCAATAAAAGTGTTAAGAAATTAAATTTCTGGTTGGTTTAAACGAGGCCTATCTCTTGCAGAATAAACTTTTCGATCGGGCTGTTAAATATTTTAAGAAATGGATAAAGTAGAACAAAAATTTCAAATATGGTTTTTTTGGTGTTTTTCAAATCGGTGGGATGATGTGTAACACCAACAAAATGTTAGTTTAGAGACCAGGAACTTTAATTTTTTATGTTTAATTTGACTTTTTATGTTTACTAAAAGTATTTTGATAGGAACTTAATGAAATAATAGCTATATCTAGTAAATTAATCTGATTCTTAATGCACACACATACACACACATATGTTGAAATTAAAAAAAAACATGACCGATAACTTCAATAGAATACGAATAGCTTTATTAATTGCAAATAAAAAAAAAAAATACATTTCAAATGTAAAATGATTAAACGTCGGAAGTATTCACATCGGAGTGACAGTTCTCACAAATAAAATGGCTCACAAAAAATGTAAAATAAAAAATGCACAAGTGCATTTTTGTCATATAAATGTTTTGGCAAACAATCGCAACAAATCATGTAAAAATCTCGATCTGGACTGAATAATACGAACTGGGTCGAACTCTTTTAATGTCATTGATGTGATTGCATTTCAGAGTTTGACGTTGGTGTCTCTTGAATGGCAACTATAATGTGTAAGATGTGTTACACATTACCCTACCCTGAGTGTTACTCATCACCCCAATTTAAGTCACTTATATCTCATTGGAGGTATTTTGACACAACGTAAAGAAATGTAAATTGTTTTGATATATTTAAGGATATTAAACAATGCCACATTTTAAATCCACTCATTTTTAAAATTTGAAGGGAGTTTTATCCAAAATGCTATTTTTTGTAGATTAAAGAAAAAAACTTTTTAACAAAAAATAGTCACGCTTTTTAAGAATTCTAAATGAAAAGTATGTCTGCCTGCTTCCAACAATAATAAAAAACTAGATACTGTCTAAAGAAACAAATCTCACAGTTGTTCATTCACTCATATGTAAATATTTTGTAAGAAAAATCACCGAGTTACACATCACCACATGGTACACAGTGCCCCACCTCACCCTGCATTAAAAAGTTATTTTTGAAAAAATAAATCGCATGGGAGAAAATTTTTTTTTTACTTAAAGTTTGATGTTTAAAAGCTAGTAACGAATGTATATTTAATGATAATATTTTTGTCAATATCACTACTTATATGCAAGTTTTTGACTATGTAGCTTCAAAAGACAAAACATCGCATGCGAGATAGAATTTTTTTTTTAAATATATTTATCGAATAGCGGTCAAAAAGTTCAATTATGAAATGGTAAAACTTCAAAGTTGGCGGTATTTTTTATCTTCAATAAAATGTCAGAATTTCTCTTAAAATCAAGCGCCTAAATAATATTATAATTCATAGTTAATCGTAAGCTACAAAATTTTATTAGCATAAATTTCGCTAGTAATGAATCGATACTAAATTCTCATGACACTACAGATATCAATATAATTGATATATAAAAATTGCATTCGAGCTTTTTCATGTTCTTTGTTCAAATAAGTCTTGATGTAAAAATCGCATGCAATAAAATAAATTATTTTTTATTTTTCGGTCAAATGTCGAAATTTCTAAATGATAGTTATATTTTATTTCAAAACATGAAATAAATTTTTTGCAATAGAAAACAAAAAAAAAAACAAAGACAAAAACAAAGAAAAAAATATCGACAAAACTAGTTTGCTTATCAGGAATCGAAACTGCAACACACAGGCTTAATAATATAAGTTAATATAAAAGTCTGATATATCTAATGTTCTGAATGACAGAAAATGTTGCATAGCGAAAAAAAAAATAATATCTTCATAGTCAATTTATGGATGGCTATAGGATTATATTCGCAAATTTATAATTTCATTTCTCTAACTGATCCCATTGTCCGGAGTTCATTGCTCCGGTTCTTAATGGCTTAAATATATAATGCATGTGTTTTTTGTTTTATCAGACAAGTCCAAACAAGCCATCACGGTCCAAAATTAAAGGTAATAATTTTTCATAGAAAGCATACGCTGGCTGCTAGCACAAATTGCTGTGATTACATGCGTGAGTTATTAAAAAGAAAAACAAAAAAAAAAATACATTATCTAGGTACTTATTTCGCTGCCTTTTATTTAATTTTTTGCTTTTTTAAATTTTTTTTTTTTAACCATAGCGCAATTATTTTAATATTATCTATAGTTGAAATTTCTGTTTGTGGCAATAGCGACACAAAATAAAAATAAAGAAGAGCAAAAAAAAAAAAATGTTTGCTGCAGAGTCATTAACAATTGTTAACAGCAACAATTATTTGTGAAACACACACACACACACACGCACACTCACACCCATATATATGTATAGCAAAATGTAAAAGTTGAAACTTTTATTAACATTTAGCATGTCAGCAAAAGAAGTAATTGTTCTGTTTTGTGTGCAGTAATTTTTTTTTTCAGTTAAACGATATTTTTAATAAAAAAGTTGAAACACATTTTAACGAACCTCCTCAAATGTAAAAATAATTTTTTGCTATTAGTATTAAAACACAATTTAACATTGCTGAGGTCATTGAATCTCTATTTAAGTTGTTGTATTACTTTTCATTACATATGAAATATTATAGCGTTTTTAGTTTCAAAATTGTATGGGAGATGCCACGCCTCATCTTTCAATCTTATTCATATAGTTTTAAGTGGTTATGTTTGCTTATATTCAATCCCATACCCAATTTTAAGACGCCTGTTTCGATGTCTGGCGAGTTATCGTATTTAAAGCCTAAGGCGCATTTCTGTGCCGAGCCGAACCGAGAAGAAAAGCTGAAAAAAGCTGCACATACAATCATATGAAATAAGCTCAAATTGCGTATAGTGCCAGCCGAGCAGGCAGCTTAAAGCAACTTGTGCGCTGGTATTCAGCATGCCGATTGCTGCTTTCTCGCGAGCTCGTGCGGTTTGCATGCATTTTTTTGCCTTTAAGGGGCTGTCACACTTTTACTTTTTTAAATTTTTTGTGTTTTTTTTTTTCATAATTTATTAGTTTGTTATGAAAAAAGCTTAGAACACGTTATAATTATTATAAGTTTTATTATTATGAAAATAACATGGAAATTTGACGTTGTTCTATTATGTTTGACCAACAATTTTATGAAAAATTTGACCATGTGCACAGAGCTAAACACAAATAAAAGCTGTTCTGATGTTAAAAAGAGCACAAACTAGTGACGATACGTTATAACTGCGATGTTTCACAATTGTGGAAGTTGTTATTTGTTTTAGTTTTTTTTTTTTTTAATAACTCTTTGATGTTCGCTGTGAATGTGAAGTTATAACAGCTATTGTAGATGACTAATTAAGAGCAAGTATTCACACTTAAATTTAGCAAAAAAAAAAAAAATCGATTGTTTGAAGCTGCTACTCATGTTGAAGATGTTTCAAATGCTTTTTTTTACCTTTGCTCTATTTCAATAATGTTTTAGATATCTTTTTTGGTTTGCGATCCGTTTGTTTTAAACAATAAGATTTATAAATTTTGAATACTGAATGCAAAACTTTTTTGTGACGTAACGCACAAATACACGACCTCCCCTCCTCCCCCTAAAAGTGTTACCTAATTTATGAACAGACCTTACACGTAACTTACTTATTATTTTCATAAAATAACATAAAAAAAAGCAACAAAGAGAACTTCTTTAATATATATGCATGTATCGTTTTTGTTGTTTTTGCTGTTTCTTTGCTTTTTCTTGGAATCAAGAACAAGTGGGTGGAAAAAAATTAAAAATATTGATCAGTAGCTTGTTTTACTCTAAGTTTTCTCATTTTTTGTTGCAAAAAGAAACACAGCAAAGTTAAGATAATCATTTTTAACCTTTTTTTAGTTTAGCTTTGTATTGCTTTGTTGCAAAATTAACAATAATAAAAAAAAACTTAAAGCAAACGAGTTAAAAGAACTGGTTTGTTGAAAGATCAACTAACTTTATGCGGTTTGAAGTGCCTTTCAACTGAAGTATAGAAACGAATAATCTTGGGTCAGCAGCTGATGTACGTTTTTTTAATATGCATTCTTTCTATGCACTTCTTTTTCGTCTTAAGAAAAAATTTAAAATAAGCACGCAGCAACAAGGCATCGAAAAACGCTGCAATGCCAATTGACTTGAAGCAGCTTGCAGTGGCTGAGAGTGCGTTTCAGCAGCGTTTTTTTGCATTTTGTCTCTTTGCTGGTTTTGTCTGCTCGTTTGAGGAAAGCAAAGAGTATACGCGAAATCACGTGGCTCTTTTAAATATAAATATAAATAATATATACAAACAAAACCAAAATAGTCAAAAACCAGCTGCAACAAGTCGGGAGCGGTAAACACGCACGCAGCAAAAATCAACATTTTTTCATGATTTGCTTCAATTTTGAGTTGTAACGATCTTGCACGAACGATATGTAGATATAAAGATAATTCGACTTGGAAATTTTTTTCTTAAATGTTCGAAATTTATGTTATGCAATAAAAAACTTGTAAACGTTTGAGTGTTTCAAAAGTATTTTCCTTAAGTTAATTAAACAACAGCTTTAAAAGAAACAGCGGTACAAACAAAGTTCTTAAAAATAAATTAAAGGTTTTTTGTCATACGACAAAATAATCATTAAGCACATAAAAACATAGCAATAGATTAGAAAAAAAAATTTAAATTATCAATAAAATTTAAGCATTTTTTTTTTGCATTTTATTTAGTGAACATTTTGAGGAGGTTACATCAATTCAATTGAAAATTCTCAAAAAAATGTGATAACTATTGGCATATGGGGGGGAAAAAAATCATAGACTCTAATAAAATTGTTATTATTGATTTATTGATTAAGTTATTGATAACGGGTCATATACAAAATGTCAAACAAAGTAATATATTTGGTTATCGATTATATTTAACAATTTGATAAAATTCTAAATTGATTCTAGTAAACATAATTTCGACAAATGTAAAAATTTAAAACAATAGCTTAAAAAAAAGAGAATTGGTGGTCATCAGAATATGAAATATTTGCTAATTTGATGAACTGACGAAAATTAAATAGAAGTACAAATAAGTAGATTAACAGGGCCAAACATTTATACCAAACACAAACACACACACACATAAATACGCAACATATGCATATACAAATAAAATGTTGTCGTTGTGCATTTAAGCAACTTTAATTGAAGTTTTCAAACCAAATCAAAACTGCGTAATTTATGTCAAAAATACACATTAGTATACTGTGTAACAACAATATATATATATATATTTACATAAAACATACACAATAATAGCTGCTGCAAATTAATTTCAAAAAATTTAACTGCCAAATAAAGAGGATATTGTTCAAAATGTGAACGATTTTTTTGAAAATTAAATTAAGTTAAAACAAGCAAAGGGAAGTGGGAATAGTGTTCAAATAGAATAGAGATTTTCACACATTAACAATCAAAACTACACACAGCAATACACTCAAAACAGAGTGTTAGAAATATATTGATATTTATTTATTTAAATTAAATTCAAATGCAATTTTCGATTTTATTATTATTATTTGTATATCTTTATTGAAATGCAAATAAATAAACTCAATACAAACATACACAGCCACACACACCACACACACACACTATCACACAGTGGACAAACGCATCGATTTTTGCTTTAAAATCTTTTCTCAAATTGATTGCAATACTCACGAACACTTTTATAGATGTATGGAAGCAAGTTTGTCTATACATAAATATACTCTTATACACAGCTAAATGAATACAAACACATGCACGTTAGTCACCATTTTAATAATAGCTACAATTGTTTGATGCATAATCATGTGTCGCTGTTGTTGACAGCACGAAATAGAAGCAGAAATACAAATATATTTATATCATTATATGAATACATTTCAATGCAAACTTTCAAGTGTTAATGCAATTTTAAAATTTCTATGCTACGACCACATTTCAAATAGTTTGGCATTTTGACAAGCACATCATTTCTACTACACATAGATACGCTGATTCAGAACATACCAACCTGGACATGGAACTGAGTGGAATTCTGTGAGTTTGTGTTTAATAATAATTTAGTTTAATTATGTTTAATAATAATACACAGAAAAATATTACTTTTAATAAAATAAATCGCATGCGAGCACATTTTTTTTTTTTTGGCTTGAATTAAAATTAAACTTTAAAGCGATAATAAACCAGATTGTAATCAAAACCATAAAAGAATTTAACAAAAATATCATGCGATTTTTTTTTTTTTATGACTCAGCTGAAAGTAAACAATAAAGCAAGTGATATAAATTTTTTATTAAAGTGGCTTATTGAGTTTAAAAAAATCTACATAAATGCATGAATAAAGTATTTAATATTTTTTTTGCGAAAGTCTCATGCAATAAAAAAAAGTTAGCTTTTCTTTTGCGGTTTTATGTCGAAAATCAGAAATTATTAAATCTTTTATGAGGTGTCATTTGAAATCAGGTATTTAAATTGAATGTTAAAATCAATATTATGCTTAGTCTTATTTTTAAATCAGCAAATTAATCGCATATCAGAAAAATTCTTTAACTTAATTAGAACTTTAAGGCTAGCAAAGATTGATAACTAATCATCATGTATTGGAAACAGAGTTCTTAAATACTCATCATTGAGCAGTAAAATATCCCTCACTCACCTCAATACAACTCAGCTCAGTGTATTATTTCGTTTTGTTTCTTTCATTGGAAATGAAAAACAAACGAGCGATGATTCGTTAATCTCCGAATCATTTATTTGCATTTCTCTTTCGTTGCTGTTCACAACATGCGCTTTTGCAGAGCATAAGCCGATATATGAGCTCGCTCTTTTTTTTTTTTTTGTTATCACTCAGATTATTTGAAAATAATGCACTCTTTTCAATGATAGTTATATACAGAGAGAACTGAGTGAGTTTGATTTTGATGTCTTCATTTTTTTTATCATTAGTTTCTATTGGAGTTTGTTTGTTTTTTCTTTTTTTACGAATTCGGTGCTGGGGCCACAACACTATGTAAAAATGGGTCGCCGCCCCCCATTTGCAATATTTTTAAGGGAGGCCAAAACATGTGTTTGACTGACAATTTGACTTAAAGTGGGCAGTTTAATATGTGTTTCGATATTCTCCCCTAAGAATGTGCAAAATGGAGGGCTAATAGACCCCTCTATTTGTGCGTCTCAGAGATGCTTCCCCTCTTAGAAACTCCCAAGAAATGGTTAATTTTTACCTATTTTGCTTCCCCTTCGAGATATGGTACTTTTTCCATTTTTTCGAGGTTTTTTCGAGGATTTTCGATATCTTTCGATTTTATATTGTTTCATATCTTAAAGGGAAAGCAAAATAGGTAAAATCTAATCTTTTTTTGGGGGTGACTATAGGAGGAAGCATTTTTGAGACACACAAATAGGGGGTATATCTGCCCTTATTCACCATATTTGACTTACAATGGACAGTTAAACACGTGTTTCGGCGTCCCCCTAAAACTGTGCAAAATGGGGGGCTGATAGACCCCTCTATTTGTGCGCCTCAAAAATGTCTCCCCCCTTAGAAACCCACAAAAAATGGTTAATTTTTACCTATATTGCTTCTTAATAATCAAATATCAAAATGATAAGTATCAAAATACTTATCATTGATGAATTCAAATGATTTTTAGCTCATATAAAGAGCACATCATTTGCAGAACTCGAGGGATGATGATGAACAGTGACGATGTTCTCACAATGATGAGCGCTCTTTGTACACGGACGAATAAAAAATACAAGTGTTTGAGGAGTTTATGCGAAAGCGTAACGTTCAACGAATTGCTATGAAAAGAGTATTCATTGCATCTATTTTTATAAATAACTCAAAAGAGCGAAAGCGAATTTAAATTACTCTACGCACTTTGATTGGAAATCATTACAATTTATGTATAAAAATAGCATGCGAGTTATTTTATTGTACCGGTTGGAGTTTGAAATGGAAAGGAAATTGCATGTGTGATATGTTTTTAACGTATATTGGCGCAATGAAATCTTTATAAATGTTTTAATGATATTTAAAACTTTGAATATATTGACCTCATGCTGTCAAATCTCCTATTTGAGTGCCTCTTTAAACACACAAAGTATGCTGTTCTGCAATTAACATTGAATTTTAAGATTGTCTCTTAACTCACGTACCTACAAAAATGTTATTTTCGATTAATTATATCGCATGCGAGAAAAATAAGCTTACTTAAATTTAACTAATAAGTTAATTTATGATGATGATCTTATGTCATAGAAATCTTTACAATTGATATATAAAAAATTGCATGCGATTTTTTATCATGTCTTTTGACAGTAGAGTTAAATTTAAAGAATAAAATGATAAATCACATGTACGAAACGATGATTAAGCTCCGCTCAATCTTGATTATAAATTGAAGACATGAGTTCCAAATATTTGATGTGAACATCTCATATATTTTCACATTTGTGAAAATGTGTTTTTTCTTCATAGATTTGCTATTTTGTGAATTTATTAAAGAAGTGACAAAATTTAATGATGTTAGATATCTGTTACATTCGCAATGTAACTGCTATTTTGTCATATATTTTATCTTTGTACGATAAATATTAAAGGCTTTAGGTATACCTCAAAAAGTGACCCAAACCGTTGCATATGTTTGAAAAAGCATACAAACCGCGCTTTACGACGTAATTCCACGTAAAAAAATGATACATGGACAAATTTTTTAGCTTCTGCTAACATTCCAAGTGAATATTGTTTGAAAAACTTGCATAAGAATACATTAAGGGAAGTTATATCCATTTTTGTGATAAATTTAGGTGTGTTTTATGAGAGAATTATGAAAAACGGTCATAGATATTGATTCAAAAATTTTTGCATATTTTTAAATAAATATTAAATTTTTGAAAAAAAAAACACTTTCTTTAGTGATGTAATAATAAAATCCCTGAGGCACGAAGAAAAAAAAACGGTCTTTTTTGGCGGGCAGGATATTTCGGATTTAAAAAATCAAAAAAAATCCTGTTTAAGCTGACTCAAGACTAGGGATTGACATAGAGTTTTTCAAAATTTTTGATTTATAAAAAAATGGTGGGGAGCGGAAGACAAAATTTAAAAAAATACTTTTATTTTGAGGGTAAAGTAAGTGCAAGCGATTTTGTAGAACTTAAAAAGAAGAACTCGATGTCAATCCGTGAAAAATAAGCTGCTTAAGGTCCACAAAAAATTCCAATTAAATTGGCCGATTGGTCTTTGAGTAATCTTGCCCGCCGATGTTTTTCTTGGTGCCTCTGGGATTTTATTCAGGGCTTGGAAATAACTCTTAAAAAATAATTTTTTTTCAAGTTAAGTCTGACTGTTAACTTTATCTTTTTATTATAAAAGTTTAAATTTACTTTTTGTTTGTGTATATAAAATATAAGTTAAGAGTTAACTTTTACTTTTAAGAATAAAAGTTTTTTCTCATTTATGACTTTTATTCTAAACAGGTAAAATATTAGAGTCTTCTGAGGATAATTTAAAAAATTTTTTATAAAAGTCTTAATATGGGCCAGTTATACGCGTTATTTAAGACATCAAAAGACTTGAAAAAAGTCTCGATAAAAGTGTTTATAGAAAAAAAGCTTTGAAAAGAATTAAAATAATGATAAATAAATTTAAGAACTTTTTTAATGGTGACTTTTATAAAGACTTTCAAAATATAAGTCTCAAAAGACGCCTATGACTGACTTTTTTAAATAAGTCTTTTATTAATAAAAGTAAAAAAATTACTCTTATTAATAAGAGTTATCCAATAAGAGTTCAAATTAAAAGTTTTTACTTTTACTTTTAATCATAAATAATAACTTTTTCAAAATAAAAGTTTTTTAAGACTTTTAGTGAAAGTCATAAAAGTCCCAACCTCTGATTTTATTATTACGATGAAATTACATCACAAAAAAAATATTTTTTAAAAATGAAATACTGTAAAAATATACAATTATATTTAAATCAATATCTTTTACCGTTATTTTTTAATACTTTAATTAAACACACTTAAATTTTCCACAAAAAAATTAATAAAAGTCCCTTTAAAAGTTAAAAATCTCATGCGATAAAATTTCGAAATTGGTGTTTTTAAGCAAACAAAAGCATGCTCTAAAATTAAAAAAGAATACAAATGCCTCATTTTTTTAGCTAAAAACATAATCATAAAAAATATTTCTCATTTTAATAAACAAATTCTTACAAAAAATATAACATTGTTTTGAAAAATCGCAGAAACCAAAATTTTTTAAATTGGTTGAAGTTATAAAAGGAATCACACATGGATTTTTTAATGCAAAGAGTAAAAATTTTCATAAAGAAGTTGATAGAAATTAAATTTGTAATAAAAAACCAATCGCATGTGAGAACAGAGATATAATTATTTGTAAGATCTTTTTTTGTAATAAGGGGTGTCTCAAAAGTACCTGACATTTTAATTCTGTGACTTTTTATTGAATCAAAAAGTAGAAACATGGAGGTTATTGGTGAAACATAATATCGCTTAAATGGCCGCCTCGACATTGCGTGCTCTCGCGAGCCCATACATTGCATTCTTTTTTCCCATACGACGCAGCGGCTCCTGGTAACGCCCAATTCCAGACCGCGATAACGAACTGACGTTGAAGCTTTCGTCCGAACGGGGACATTCACTTCTTTTCGCGTACACAACAGAATCAGTGGACTAAAATTTATTGATTAAATCGACCACAGTGTTGCGAGACGGTGCGTTCGTTATAAGAAGTGTGATGGTTTGCGAACCGTCTAAGTGAAATTTTCATAAATTTACAATGGTTATAAAAAACTAATGTCTACGCCAAAATATCAGTAACTTTTGGGACACCCTTTGAACACAAGTTTTTAATTAAAAAAATAGTATTTTATATAAAAATATCACATGCGAGAATAGATTTATAAGTGTGAATGTATAAGCTGATTTTAAGCTGCAAACAGAATTGCTTCAATATTTGCAATGATATGCAATGCATTTTTGACAACAAAATTTAATTTTTATAATGAAAAATCGCATGCGAGAAAAAAATAGTATCAGGTTATAATTAGTAAAAAAAACAATAGCAGACATATGTAGGTACAATTTTTATGGAATAACAAAGTTTTGAAAAAAATCGCATGCGATAAAAAGTGGTCGCCATGTTAAAGCTAGTATTGAACAAACAATGCTTGCTAGAAGCTCGTCATACTCCAATCTTTAAACTAAAATCCAAAATAATTTGCTTCAAATTCCTTTTAAAAGCTTTATATACATTTGAGTTTAATGATGAAATTAATACAATTGTGATTGATAGATTTGAAGAGGAACAGGTTCGAAGCGTGAAAAAGGTTTTAAAGACGGTAAATTTAACAGTTTTAACCATATTTTAAAGAAAATGATCATAAATATGTCAAGAGCAATAATCTGCTGTTGTTCTTGCATGCTGTGTTCTCGACATATTTGTTGGTATAACTGTGAAATTGTGCTAAAAAATTGCTCACCACAAAACTGCCCGTGGTGAAAATAACAGCAACAATATAAGACTAACTACAACATGCAGCGAAAAGCATTAACTTTTCAGTGCATTTTTCCAATGACACATGATGGCCTACAAAAAAAAAAAAAAAACAAAAACACAAATACAACGATAACACAGCATGTGTGTGTTTGTGAAGCACGTAAATTCAAAAAATACAGCAAATTTGAACTGCAATGAGAATAATTTGTACAGCGGCAACCCATGGGTGGCATTCATGAACATAAGCAGCGACAACTACTACAATGACAGCAACCACTAACGTCGAATACTAATGGTCAAAATGACCCTCTCAGAGGAATACATGTGCAGTGACAAAATGCTGACAGTTTAGAATTCAACCTATTTTTGGGGATTGAAAAAAAATTCTGTGGAAGTCGCGGAATAAGCAAACTGTTTTGAAATTATAATATTAATAATAATTTAAAAAAGTCATCGTTGAACTTAAATTGTTCTATAAATTGTAAAGCTCTTATTTTGCCAATTAAAGCTTTAAGGAGGGACATGTCAATCGCGGGAGAGAAAACAGACCTTTTTTTAAAAATTCATAACCCAGTCAAAAACAAACATTTTTCCAAAATTTTTTATTATTGTAGAGAATAGAACAAATTACAAGAAAAAAAATTCAAAAAATATATTTTTCACTCCAACATGGTTTTATAGAGCTCCAAACTGGCGGCAGAGAAAAAACGGGGCCTCGTGGTTGCAGCGCTGGGAGTTTGTCTGGAAATTGGAAAAATTGTCCGATCTGGAAAAAAATGACTTTTTTAAATCTTAACAAAATTGGTTATCGTATGACACGAGCTTTTTTTTTTAATTATTTTCAATTTTTGGTGATGATCCAAATTTGAAAGTGTGTTTTTTCGAAAAAATATTGACTTTAAAAATTCATAAAAAATCGAAAAAAAATTAAAAAAAAGCTCGTGTCATACGATAGCGAATCAAGTTTAAAAAAATACAAAAAAAAAATTCGTCAAAAAATGAACCCGCTAGGACGCAACCAGTACGAAAAACATGGTTTCGAGATAAACGCGTTCAAAGTTTGTGAACAAAGAAAAAAAAGGTTACCTTCAATCTGCCATGCCTGCTTCGTACTGTATGCCTTCGATATCTTGTGTTGTGCTGTTTCTTATAGTTTTTTGCAATCGTTTAACAATTCGGGCTTCACCCTTCACCCTTCAAGTAGGTACGAAATAACAACCACCAAAAGTCAGGTAGCAAGTAAAACAAGTATATATATACCAGCTGCCGTACGTAGGTAGCGCAAAAATTAAAAATGCGCTCTCACTAATCCGGCTGTAACTTTTGAACCCGTAGGAATTTTTCCATGAAATTTTTTTTCTTAGAATCTTAATAATATTCTTAGAATATCTACTAAAATACAAAATTATTAAAAAAAGTTATCGATTTAAAAAACTGCCAATGTCATGTAACCCCTTAACGAAGGCTCTACTGCTTTTCTGACCTTCATGCAGATTTGAGCATCACTTCAGGCCCAAGTAGTACGCATGAATGGGCGCGCGCGACAAACTCTTTGCGGATCAACACAGCGGACAAGCAAGCTGCTCGCGAGACCAAAGAAGGCAGAGTTTTACGTAGATAGGAGCAAAAAGATGCGTTAGATAACGTGGATGATAGTTATGTACTGTATGGACCCGGCATCGATGATGACATGTACGTATTTTATAAGAAAATCCAGTTTTTTTCATGATATTTCCATTTTTTCAGTCTACAAAACTTTAAATCGATTTTCCCAAACATGTTATATTTAAAGTCGATGCATCAAAAAAACTACTGAACCGATCGTTTTGAAGTTTTTCGTCAAAAATTGTCATTTTGGCTTCAAAACGGTGCCAAAAATTGAAAAATTAAAAAAAAACTCGACGAGACTGGAGAGATAAAGAAGGAAACTAAAGAAAGATTATTGATTTTTTGGTTTCAGATGATCCAGTGATGCTATAGGCTGGTCACAACACAAAAACTTTTTTTGAAGCCCCTGCGGAGATCTACAATAAATCCGTTATTTCTCTCTATTTTGGAACAAAAAATTTTTTTTAATGTATTCTTCAAATGTACTTTTATATAATAATATGTAAAATAAACCTATAGTAATAATTTTTTCTAAAAAAATTCATAAAAAAGGTCTTTTTTAGACGAAACACACCTACCCTCCCCTTAAACATTACACCAGTTTATATGTTGAAATCAACCCAACAATAATAAAACGCACGTTAAAGTCAAAAGAAACTCTAAAAATTTAAAACAACAAAAAAAGTAACAATAAATAATTCTACACTGTTACCAAAAATGCAAAATGTTGCAACATCAGCTAAAAGTAACATTATTGACAACAACAACTAGAAGAAAAAAAAACCATAAATTTCCTAGCCAAACAGGATCGATGAAAAACCTGCATGGAACATAAACCCAAACACACACACACACGACAACCTCAACTGTATAAGCTGTTTATGCGTGTGTTGCTTTTGTTAGATTTACATAATGCTGACCACCAATAATCCTTAAACTCATTTGCATTATCGCATCTTATCATGGCCATCATTATCATCAGCGTCAACGTCAAACATCAACCTCATCAACAATAGCCGCATGAAAAACATTATTAGCAAGATTTTTTGCTGCACAAATGACGGTTGACTTGAACCGTCTGTCTGGCATCGGTAGCGAAAGCTTATAAATTATTGCATTTGCGATAAGGTTCAAAACATGAAACATTCTTGACAACAATAGGCAATAGAGGACAATAAAAATTCGAGTCCTCTCTCATTATGACAAAACCAATATGCAAATTTTGCAACATTTTGCGCATACTTTTAGGCGCAACATTACGAGATGAGGACATTTTTGCATTTTGTTATACAATTACGTACAGTATAATAAAAAAAAAATAAGTATTCTGAAACAGGTTTACAACTAAAGAGAATTTATGGTGTTCCCAAAATAAGGCTTTTTGAAGTGAAACTTTTATAGAGCCGCGTATACAACAATACGGCGAGCTACATGGGGGGTAAAACCAATCTAACGAAATAGTTCTTATGAGAACAACAACACAGCAATTCGCCGCACTAGTTGTATAAAAACGAAAAAAATTGCTATTTATTAACACATTTTTGATTCCACTGAGGATTGAACACAGTATGCAGTGATTCGTAGGCGACTGTTCTATCCACTGGGCCACGAAAGCATATTTAGTTAAGTAGCTCAAACTCATCTTAAATCAACAATTAGTTGATTTAAACACCTACCGCCATCTGCTACCCATTTGGGGGTCGCAATACAAAAATCACAAAAGCGTTGCTATGTTTTCGTCTTGCCTGGTAGGTAAATCATAAATGCAGGCATTAACAGTGCAAGCCTTAACAATGCTAACGTTAATAGTGATGATATTAACAGTGGTGGCGACAAAGCATTGCTGACGTTAACAGTGCTGACGTGAATTCATAACTTTTACACCTACCAAAAAGTGCTCAACGCGCCTAAAGAAGTTTTCACTTCAAAAAGCAACAATAACAACAATGCCACACAGCTCTGTTGAAGCTTTTGACTTCTTTTTGACTCCCGCATTCTACTCTCCCACAGTAACGCTGCTGAGCAGAGCTGTGTGGCTTTGTATTCAGTTGTTTTTTTTTTTACATGGGGAAAAAGGTGTTTTTAATTTTCAATTTTTACATACTATGTTAATGATAAAACATTTGAATAAAAATTTTACTGTCCACTTGGTATGATCCAGAGATGAATCAAATGATATATGTTTCATTACAATATGTTGTCTTTAAAATAGGTTAAAAGGGATTTAAACTTTGTGTTCACACAATAATATATAGATTCTAATACTGGAATGTATAATTTTGTACGTAAAAGAATCCATTAAAAAAGAAAAAGCAAAAACGAAAAAAATTTCTGAGATTTGCTTACAAACTCCAATTCTTGCTTTCAATTCTTGAATAATGTAGAAGAGGTTTATCATTCTTGCTGACTGAATAAGTGTGTCCGAAAAGAGGAAAGAAAAAGCCACAACAACCACAGAGCTGTATTGAAGCTTTTTCTTTCTCTCTCACCATCTGCTCAACCACAGCCACGTTGTGCAACAACAGCAAAATTGTGTGGCATTATTTGTTGTCTTATGTGGGGGAAAAAAGTGTTTTTAATTTTTACCTATCTTAATCGGGGTTGTTGTAGAAACCAAGACCTCTTGGAATCAGAATTGAAATCGAGAAATATTTCGTTTAGGTATCATGAATTCTGATTTGGCGGAATCGGATTCGGTGTCTCTTTTAGATGTCACAAAAACCTATGTTATCCGATGTCACCTAAGCGATATATTTGTCGGTTTCAATTCTGATTCCAAGAGCTCTTGGTTTCTACAAACAACCCCGAATGAGAAAACATTTGAATAAAAGCTATATTGTGCACTTGGTATGCACAAGAGCTTTCAAAAGATATAAGTTTCATCCGAATCTGTTGTCATTAAAGTGGGTAAAAAGGGAGTTAAAAGATTTTTGTTTGCGTATTAATATATAAGATTCATATAAATAGAATTTTAAAAAAATCAGTTAAGAAAATAAAGTTCTTTATAAAAACTAAATTGTAAGACCGCTTTTAGAAATTTTGACACATTTTTTTAGTTTAACATTTTATAAATTTTAATTTTTCATT
This sequence comes from Coremacera marginata, assembly GCA_914767935.1. Taxonomy (NCBI): domain Eukaryota; kingdom Metazoa; phylum Arthropoda; class Insecta; order Diptera; family Sciomyzidae; genus Coremacera; species Coremacera marginata. The sequence goes on along the minus strand of OU612043.1, from coordinate 10,485,481 downwards.
TTTTGTATTTTTTAGTTTTTTCCTTGTAGCTATTTTATATTTTTTATTTTTTTAGTTATTTTATTTTTTTTTTTTTTATTTTATTATTTTTATTTTTTCTTAATTTTATTTATTTTTTAAATTTTTTTTTTTTTATTTTTTAAATTTTTTTTATTTTTTTTTTAAATTTTTTATTTATTTGTTCAAGTCATTTTTTATTAAAACTCAACATTTTTCTTCAATTCTTCAACACATTTTTTTCGTTTAACATTTTTTAATATTTTTTTATTTTATTTATTTTTTTAATTTTTATTTTTTATTTTTTTTATATTTTTTTTCTTTTTAATTTTTTATTTTTTGTATTTTCTAGTTTTTTCTGTGAAGCTCTATTATATTTTTATTTATTTAGTTATTTTTTTAAAAATTTTTTATTTTTTCTTAATTTTTTTTTTATTTTTAAAATTTTTTTATTATTTTTTTTCTTTTTTTTATTATTTTTTAAGTTGTTTTATTTTTTTTTTTTTAAGTAAATTTTTACTAAAACTCAACATTTTTCAAATTAGAACTGAACAGAGTGTCGAAAAAATTCGAATAATTCAAACTTTTTTATTTAATGTTTGTTTTTTAATTATGTGTCCCTAGTCTAGACGGATTTTTTAATTTCATTACCTATTTTGAAATTCTTTTGAAAAACAATTTTTAACTTTTAATTACATGATTTTTTTACTCATAAAATATCAACTTTACAAAAAAATTTATATGAAAAATGCGGAGAGGAAAAGCGGGGCTATTAAACTTAATTTTAACAAAAAGTGGCGAGAATTTTCTTAAATTATTTCTGAAATTATTTAATTTCGATATAATACAAGTTTTTTTATTAATACAAGCCTAAAATATTATTATAATACACATTATCTTACATTATATATTAAAATACAAAAAGCATTATTGAGGTACTAGTACTGGTTTAAAAAACAAATTATGCACTTTTTTGATATTTCAATTTACTATTTATTCAAGAATTTATTCATGAATAAGAAAAAAATTTAATGCATTTTTTTTATGAAATTCGAAAAAACAATTTAGTTACAGCTATATACACATCTGGACAAAAAAAAAAAAAATAGGTACATCAGGGCTTTAGTGATTTTTTTTTTTTGAAATAATTTATTATTCAAATCTTTTTTTGTAAAAAAGTATATATAAAAAATAAGAAAAGCAATTTGAATTTCAAAGAAAAATAAGTAATTCATAACAATAGGTAATGACAATGATTTTCATGTGGCCATAAAAATAGGTACACCGGCAGTTTCTAAAGAAAAAAATTAGACAATTGCAGTTTATTTATTGTTTTGAGAATACCTCAGCTTAGTACAAACCAGTATACTGAATATCCGCCATTATTCTTCAAAACAGCCTGAATCCTTCTAGGTATGGACGAAACCAAATGCTGGCACATCTCGAATGGTATATAGTACCATGCTTGCTGAGCTTTTTCCCACAAATCGTCCTTATTTTTAAAAGTTTCGTTAGATATTCTTTTCTTCAATTCACCCCAAAGATTCTCAACTGGGTTGAGGTCGGGTGATTGACTGGGCCAGGACATACAGTCGATTCTGTTGTCCTTAAAACAATTCTTTACCAACTTCGATGAGTGTTTGGGTTCATTATCTTGTTGGAATCGCCATACTAAGGGCATTTCTTCACTTGCGTAATGGCAACATTATTACTTGTAATATTTCCACATATTCGAATCGGGTCATAATGTCCTGAATACGAAATATTGGGCCTACACACTAGTGAGAAAAGCATCCCCAGACCATTATGTTTCCGCCACCATGTTTGACCGTTTCCTAGTGCACCGCGGATCTAAATTTTTACCTTTTGGGCGTAGAACATTCCTTGCGGCATCGTTAGAAAACAAATTTATTTTGGTCTCGTCGCCCCATAGGATGTTGTTCCACTTTTTGTCTCCTTCATCTCTTTACCATAAGGCATGAATTTTGGCAAATTTTTTCCTCGCGTGTAAGTTTTTCTTACGTACGAGTGGAACCTCCATGGTCAACATGGCAGATTTGTTGCCTAATTCTGCTGCTATTGTTCTTGAAGCTATAAAAGGGTCCTTTTTCGTCATTATATTAATGCGATTGGTCATTGTTTAGTGTGGTTTTCCGTTTTCTTCCACGTTTTTCTCCAACTTTATTTTTTCTTAAAAACATTTACGACAATGTATTTCGAGAACGTCCAAGAATTTTGGCAATCGGTCCATATCCATTTCCTCCAGAACGCATCTCAATAGCAATCCGATTTTCTTCGGGTGTACAATGATCACAGCGACCCATCTAGATACCAAAATCTTTTATGAAGGCTTCAAAATTTAAAATTATTTTACAAACTTTAAAGAAAAATACCAAAATTACAGTTTTAAATAAAAGCACACAAAGAAAAACTATTTTCATATTACTTCGTGATATATCTCTTGGTAATTAAGTTGTGGCGTAGTGGGTAGAGTGTGTGACTCTTACGCCAGAGAACCCAGGTTCGAATCCTCCATCCGACACAGAAAGTTTTTTCAATTGAATTAATTTTTCTGTTCGGCCGTCATCTCTCTGCAGACAATGGCAAACCTCAGAGAGTAAAAACTGCCGTGAAAAGCTTCTTGAGAACATAAGCCGTTCGGAGTCGGCGTAAAATATGTAGGTCCAGTTCGCGATCATTTGTGTGCAAACATTTGACATCACACACAACACAATTGATCATAAGAAGCTCGGTCAAAGTCCTTTCAAGGGCTGAAATGGCCACTTCGTTTTTTTTTTTTTAATTAAGTTTTAGATTAGAAACTGCACTGCAAATAGATTGCCTGTCAATAATGGGACAACTTGTGTAACGGTAAATTTTTAACTTTCAATTAAACTATGACATATTGATCAAAAACCATTTTTTAGGGGATGTACCTATTTTTTTGTCCAGATGTGTATGTATATGAGACATTCCACGCCAGAACGCCACGAATCAAACTTCATGTCTATGATTTTTTTAAAAATTTGGTGGCTAGGCAAACATATTAAACGGTGAGAAATCTTAAATGTTTATTTTTTTTTCATGCATATTTGAAGAAGTAACAGAACAGTGAGAAAAAAAAAATACTTTTTTGTGGATTTGCAAATATTTGAAGACTAAACAAGGGAAAATTTAAAAAAATAAAAATTGCAAGCATCGAAAAATGTTTTTACTAAAAATATTCTTCAAGGATCTCGATATGGCATTCACATTAAAAAAGAAGAGAAAATTTTTTTTCGTAAATTGAAAAAGTTGCAGAAGATTTTATTGAATGTTATAGTAGCCGGCAAAAAAAAAAAAGTGTTAAAAATAAGCATTATTTTTGCGGCTTCAAGCCAGTATTAGTACCTTAAAAAAAAAAAAATACTTAAAATAATGAAAGCGTTAAGATTAAAAAAATTGCTTACTTGCTGTTGTAACAAAACACTTGAAAGGACATCGTCACTTACCTAGAAAAAAAGAAAAATATAAGTTAATTAAAAATGTTGAACTTTTGCAAATTTCGAAATAAAGTAGTGAACATAACAAAAACTTTTAAGGTTATTTTGTTTTATTTTCTATAAATACTCAACATTAAAACTTTTCAAGGCTTTTTTTGAATTTTTTTTTTTTTTCGTATAACTGCATAATTATACATAAGTGCACAAATTGCCATGTAATAATGCTGTAAATTCGCCATTATTAGATAATCTATAAACAGTCCCAATTGCGCTGCCAAGCCAACCTCCTCCTATCGTTGCCTTTTTATTAAACTAAAAGCTTTTTATTATACAGTTAAAGCTTTTATGTAATGCATGTAATTATAATCTATGTGCTCGATATATAGAACACAGAGCAAATAGCCAACAAAAGAAGAAAGTCAGTCATAATGAGCCTTAAGCAAGAGGATAAGCCAAAATAAATTAGCCACTCAACGACCTTGTCTTGTCTTAAAAACCATGGCAACAACAAAATAAAATTAACTGTATTATATTTGTAGAATATGTGGGAGAAAAAATTTAGCTGCTTTGAGGTTCGAAAAATTATATAAATGATGATGATGAAGATGACAAGGAGTAAAAAAAATATGCTCCAGATTTGATGGCAACCACAGCAGCGACTGATGTGAATGACGCTGTTGACATGTGTCCGTTGCTAACATTTTTATTTCGGTCATTACAATAGCTATAGAGATGGAGGGCGGACATTTACAAGGGATGATAAAGTCGAGTGTTCCAAAGTTGGGTTGGTTGATGTGTCGTTAGCCTATTTAAATGACAAAATCCGCAGCATGTTGGAGTTGCCACAGTTATACGTGCGTGCGTCCAAAGCAATCATGCTCGTTCGTTTTCAATATCTTAAAGATACTTAAAATATGTATGTTGCTCAAATTCAGTGCTAGCAACGACAATGACGATGACGACAACACAGCAGGAAACAGATATTCATCTGTCTATTCGGTGTGCTTTCAACTACTACTGTTTAGATTGCTTTGCGCCGTCGTGTTCTATGCTGGGTGTGGGAGTGGCAAAAACTAAAAGCGTCAAAAGGGGCACGAGGGGAAAGGGGGAACGTACAGTTAAAAGTGGAGCATTTGTTCGGTTGTTATTGCCAATGATTGGTTTCTTATGCGTCCTGTTGTTAGTGACATGAAAGGACATTTTCTATTATTTGCATAAAATTTTCTTGTTGTCCTCAAGCGTTCCTTAGAGAGAGAGCTCTGGCTCTATATTTTTTTACTTTATTTTATTCGCCCCCCCACTTTTTTATCGCATATTCATTCTATTCTTTTTTGAAGCTTTTAAGGAAATTGCTGCTGAGCGTGCCGAGTACCTGTTGTTGACAAGGGTTTATTTGCGGTATGCTTATTTGTATTGGTATGAAAAAAAAAAACCGATAAAAATCCAATAGTTATTTGAAAGTATTTGAAGCAGTATTTTCAACGTCAAGTGAGCGTGATGGAAACACAAAAGCAATTGCGTATTTTTTTTTTTTTTTGTTATTTAAAATCAGGTAAGGAATTAAGAATTAAAGGTTAATTTATAAAACAGGGCAGGACAGGTTGGCAAATAGTTGCAAAGTTTAATGAAAAAGGTGACAAAAACAGTACTTTTTTGCGTCCTAAATTTTAAAGGGGACACACAGTGTCGCCGCTCCATATAAGCCGCGGACAAAAATAGAAGGAGTTGCCACAGAATCATGAAATTTCTTGGAAATAAATTTTACAATTAAAGAACTATTCACACAAAATTTCGTTGAAATGGGATGAATGAAAAGACCAGCTACCATATAGCCGAAATCGGTCATCTGGTATACTTCACCAAAAAATTATTGTAGAACAATAAAAATTTGCATAAATAGTTCTTTTTTTTTTGTCACAATAAATAGTTGGTGTGAAAATGAACCAAGTCGGTTGACTAAGACGGTCACCTACCATAGCATCGAAATCGGCAATCTGGTATATTTCCTCAAAAACTTATCCCAGATAAATAAAATTCAGTGCGCGTAATTATTTTATAGCAAGAAATAGTTGGTGTAAAAATAAATCAAATCGGCCGACTAATACGCCTACCTACCAAATAACCATTGCCAGCATTGGGTACTCTGGTATAATTCCCTAAAAAATTATCCACGCTCAATAAAATTGTATACGCATTATTATTTTACAGCAACATATAGTCGGCGTAAAAATTAATCAAATCGGTTCACTAATACGCCTACCGCTCATATAACCGAAATCGGTAATATGATATATTTCCCCAAAAAATTATTCTAGAACAATAAAAATTTGCACACATAGTTTTTTTGTCACAGAAAATAGTTTACAAAAATGTGAATTTTTCTTCTTAGACTTTGCTATTTTGAGACTTTATTAAATAAGTAACAAAATCCAAAAAAATTAGTTTCATTCGTCATTTAACTGATATTTTGGCATATAATTTATCTTTGTACGATAAATATTAAAGACGGTAGGTATACCCCAAAAAGTATGTTCAAAACGTTGCAAGTGCTTGAAATATATTTACGAATAAGACCCCCTTACAAACTACGCTGTCTACGTCAAAATATTATTTGCTAAATCCATATGTATTTATCTAATACAGAAGCTACAGTTGAAATTTAAAGTCAATTGTATTAAAATTGTTTGAGCCTTGAGCCATGCTTAATGTGACCAACTACTTTTGATGAAATTTCGGAATGGATTCTGCATTTAAATCAATCATTTCCGACGTTTGACAACCACATTTAAGGAAGAAGTACTAGCAACAGTATTGGTATCGGTCTTATTTTTCGTTTTGAAGCAGTCTTTAATCATTCTTCAGCAATTTCTCAAATTATTTGGGGCATTATTCCAGCAATTCAAAGAATTCCAAGCATGAAACTTACAAGTTGTACTTGACGAACCTTAATTATTTATATTGTCAAAATTAATTATATTTGTCTTTACGATAACTGCAAAACAATTCAGCGGTACTGAAAATAGATTTTTGCGGTAGGTCGATTGACAGTAAATATCAGAGATAAAGAGGCAGAAAACTTTTATTTTTTTTTGTTGAAACTCACGTATTATGAATAGTACTGTCATTTTAAAGTAAAAGTAAAAGTAAAGTAAAAAAAAAATGGTAAATTTACCACACTTGTGGAAAATTGACAGCACTGATTGTGAAAGTGAATTCACCTTAAAGCTGTGAAGTGCTGTTGTATCACATGTGACCGGGGAAGTTTTCCGGTGGCATTTTTAATAATATTGATTTGAATTCGACATAAGTAAGGCAGAAGCCTACCCCTTTTCTCCCAAACTTTCCTGTATATTTTTTTTTTTTTTTGTAAATATGTGGTAGAGAAAACAAAAATTAAGAAATTTGGGTTCAAAAAGCAATTGACTCCTCAAAAGTATGTGTTATGTTTCGGATAATTGTCCTATTAGAATTTACATTTTTTAATTGAATCCAAATATTCGAGCACTGTTAGTTAAATTTATTTCCAAAATCTTCAATATTGTTTTGATGAAGGTGTGCCTTCAATAAACATAATATCGCCAAACCCTCTGCTTGATATATACCCCCATACCATAACAAATAGTTGCCCGAATTTCACTATAGAAATAGTATTTCGTTTTGCCAATGCTTTTAAGGGCCGACGCCATACTTTATTGAACCTGTTTTTAAAAAAATATCATCATTTTTGACACGTCACAGAATATAACATTATCCCAATACGATTCTGGCATATCCATGTACCTCATCCCGAACGAAAGCCTCTTCTCAATATGCTGTGTCGTAAGCTTTGGTTTCTTACGTGCTACTACTCTTGAAGAATATGCTTTTCTCTCTGCATATTGTCTCACTTACTCATGCGAAATAGCATCACCGAACTCTTAATTAACCTTTAGTAGGTACTATGTTTCGACACCATATCTCTGTACTTTGGGGCGTTCAGCGCCCCTTATGTATTTTATATTGGAAATTATAGTTTTTAAATGAACTTCAACAAAAAAGTGTATAACTCTACGATTTTTTTTTAATGTTTTCAATTTATTTACCTAGAATACATGTGAACTTATGTTATGTAATGTTTTTGTTTATTTTTTTAATTTTAATTTTTATTTTATAAATGAAACGGAAACAAATGTAAAAAATGTAATTCCAGAATTGCACAAGATTTGATAGTGAAACTTGGTATGTAGGTGCTCCAAGTGGCGGTATAAATATAAATGTTGGCACTCCCACTTTTACCGCCCACAAATCAATAGAACTTCTAAATAGCAGACGGTTTTGATAGTATAAAACTAAAATTCTGTAATTAAGTTCATATATTTACCCTCGATAACTTTACTAAAAATGGGAGTGGTTGCACTATATATGCTCCCACTTTTCAGAAACCATTTCAATTCCTTAGATGTGCACGTTTTGAAAGTCAAATTGGTATGCAGGTGTTATGGGTCAAAGTGGTGATCGTTACATATATTAATGTTGCTACTATCACCCATTTATCAGAATCATTCTAATTTCTGAGTTGTACATATTTTGATAGTGAAACTTGGTATGTAGGTATGTATATATAAACGTTGCCACGCCCACTTTTTCCATCCATCTTTCTATGCATAAAAAATGGATGTATGGAATGGATGGACGTATGTAGGTATATAACGTAAAGATTCCAAACCGCTAAGCTAATTTCAATGAATGTTCAGGGAAACGGTAGCAGTCTTGAGGGTATTCCTGTAAAGTCTGGTATCGATTGCGAAAGGGGGGCGTGGCACCTTAAATACACCCCAAACTTTCATTATCGAATTGCTTTGGAATTATAGGTCACACAGTCTTGGAATTTGGTATTCGAGCTTAATTTACACTCTGGTAACATCTGATAACCTCGTCCAACATGGGTGTTGGGTGTCCAACATCAGCACCCCAAATTTTCGGTATAGCTTTTGAAGTAAATCACACATCAATGAAAATCGGTGAGAACTTACTGTCAACGCGTGGCCTCACTATAGCTACGCCCACTTTTTAGGGGATAAGCACTGAGTAAAAGCTAGTATAGTATAAGAAAGGAAGTGTAGAAGCAAAAAAAAAAAAACATGGAGAAGAAACAGATTCCCATGCAAAATGTATGATGCACGAATGGTGCACATGTGTGCTCGGAGTCAATATTTCACATATTCATATGCATATTAATATGAAAATTCACTAGTGTGTAGCTGAAGGTGCTTCCAAATCGTATTGGTCATCATGAGTTTGTTTAATTTTTTAGTAATTTTTATTTACATTTACAAGTTGTCTGGGGCGCTGAGCGCCCATAGTACAGACCAAAGGTTAAACATAATAGTTTAACATAAAGATAATAGCAAAACATAAAGAGCGCTTGTCAATATTTTAGGGTTTGTCATCCACTGCTCTTGCCAAGAACCATTCCCTTCTGTCCGAAAAAATGCGTGGTCGACCGATTGATGGATCGGATTGAATGATGGTTTCATTTTCAGCAAGATCTCATAGGAGGGGATAGTTCCCAACGGAAAAAATGTTACAGTTGAAAAAATACTGGAGATCGGTCGTACATATTAACACTCTTCTACCCATCCCAAGAGGGAAAATATTGATTTCATTAACAGAAGTGTGCATGGGAGCCTCCTAAGGAGGGGTCGGAGGAAATAAGCTCCAAGGAAAAAATGTTCCACTTTGAAAAGTAGTTGGGGTCGGCCCTTCATATTAGCCCTCTCCTCTACTTCCGAAAAGGGTAAATATCGATTTAATTAACAGCAGGGTGTTAGGGTGCATTGTATGGCAGCCTCCCTGAGGAGGGGTCGGAGGGGATAAGCTCCAATGAGAAAAGTGTTCCTCTTTAAAAAAAAAATGGATGTATGTCATACATATTAACCCTCTTTCGCCCACCCCAAAGAGGTAAATATCGATTTCATTAACTGTAGGGTGTAAGGGTGCATTGTATGGAAGCCGCCCTCAAAAGGGGTTCAAGGGATAGCTTCTCAGGAAAAAGTATTCCTCTTGGAAAAATAATGGAGGTCGGTCATGCATTTTAACCCTCTCCTGCCCTCCCCAAAAGGGGAAATATTGATTTCATTAATTGTAGCGGCTTAGGGTTTACCCTGGACGCACCTCCAGGGAGAACCTTATGTGACCCAAAAAAACTGAATTCATATTCGGTTTCAGCGATCTCGAAAACATGAAAAAAAGTCATGCAAACCCACGGGGGTTTTTTTTTTTTTTTGGAAATTGGTTGTACAGTGTTATTAATGTTCAATTTATTGCATATTTTTAGGCTTCATGCTGATAAAGAATAATTCAAAGGTGTATGCCTCTAGAAATAAAACCTTATTATAAACACGTTAATTCAAAATCATCGACAGATTTAATAAAATAATTGTTGTTGCATACTTTTTGGCATGGAGGCGGATTGAAACTTTCAACTAAACAAATTTTAGGAAATTACTCGTCTGTTCGCCCAAAAATTTAAAAACATATTGCATACTCTTGGGCGCAAAAATATTATTATACTTTTAAATTAAAGAAAAATACAGTCAAAAGTTGCAAATTAACTACCTACCGAATCGTAGCTAAACTTTCACAATTGCAGCAAACTTTGCAAAAGTAAACGAAAATTTTAAGAATACAACCCGAAAAAAGAAAAGCAAATCGCAAAACAAATAAGTTGAGCAAACATTCTATCTTGAAACAAGAAAAGTAAAAAAAAAAACAAAATGCAGCAATGTTTTATTTAAACATATTTTTATTTAATTTATGAAGAAATTCTTCCTCTTGTATGCAAATGAATGTTTATTAAGTTTAACATAAAAAATTTCAGCAAGCTAACCCTGAAGCGCTCAAGATTTGCTAAGTTTGGTTTGGCGTAGATGACGCCGCCACAGAAACCGCTACGCCAACTAATAACGAACTCAAAAGCAGAACTACTCGCAACAGCGGTAGCGGCGGCGGCAACTGCAAAACTTAACTTAGTTTAGAGCAAATAGGAAAATACAAATTTTAATATAAACTTGGCAGCGCTGCAACAAAATAGAGTCAAAGTGAAGAAGTGCAGAACGAGACAGCAAACGAACGAAGGGCTGACTGGCGCTCATCAACTAACGAGACAGCTTTTAATGTTTTATTCAAGAACAGACATGGAATGGCCTGCCATTCAATTCAAATGGAATAATGCAGGCCGACAGCTAAGATGAGTGCTTCAAGAGCTTTTATAAGCTGCAACCGGTAATATGATTAAAGATATTCACGATGTTTAAATTGTGTAAAAGTGAGGTCTACTAATAGTTTTATTATATTTAAAAGAGAGAAACTTTCTGTTGTAAAAAATTTAAATCTTCATATATTAAGTTCAGATAATAAAAAAGGAAATGAAAGAAAAATTTTGAAAATCATAATAAAAAAAAGTGAAAAAATCTTTGATAAAATACAGAACATTTCTTAATTGATAAATCACAAAATGCTTTTCAATTACAAAATTCAATTTCAATTCGAGAACAACAAACAAAAATTGGCAAAATGTTGTTGTTGACGTTATCAGCTCTACATGATTATCAGCAACTTCCGCTACATGTCACTACACAGACACAAACACACACACAGAGAACTACAAACAAGCCGACAGGAAGGCAAACACAAAAAAAAAAGGAGCAAATAGACACACAAACAAAAACCAAGAGTGAAAAATTAAATTTGCCAAACTTCAGCATGAATCTAAAAAAAAAAAAAAACAAGGCACAAAATACCGCAACTCCCACAACTCAACTCCACCTACTTACTTGCATACTTCTGAAAAGACTCGGCATAGAGTAAATAAAGAAAAAAAAAGTACAAACGGAAAGCACAAAATTTTGGCCGGAAGCAGATTTTACAGTTGTAAACGTCGCTAGAGCTGAAGATGAGCTGTAATTGTCGAACAAGAAAAATATGGGAGCGAGATAAAAGAAGCGCACAAAGAAGGATGCAGAATAAAAGCCAAAATGCAGTAAGCACCAAATAGAGTAAAGTAGAGATGCTGATGTTGTCCCAATGGAAACAAGAGTTTGGCTATAAAGCCAACGATGAATTCCTCCTATTCCTTTGGCTGCTTTTAATTTCTGTTTTCCTACTCGCGCACTTAATGTAAGAAATGAAAAATTGGCAAGTAAGCGAAGGAGAAAAGAAGAAAAAGGGAAGCGGCAGAGAAAGCACGAAGGACAGGATGACATCGTGCTATACGAGTGGCAAAGAATGAGCAGAGCCAGTCAGGCAGCAGTAAGAGATAATTTCACTTTGGAAGCCGCCTATTATTTACAGCAATTGCCTGCTTGGGAGCTAGCAATTCTCCCTGTCTATCTGTGTTTGTTTGTCTGCCTGTTTGAAGTAAGCAAAAAAAAAAAAAACTGTGTTTGCTAGTTTGTGTGCTTTCAAGGATCTATATAAATTTATCAACTGGATTTAGAGTAGTGCAACGAATTATTTACTAAATTTAGCAGCGACTGAATTGAAATAAAATTGTTTAACAGTTCTAAAATTTGTTTTAATTAAAAATATAAAAGCTTTTTTGATACTAAAACTTAACAAATCTCTAGGCTAAAGTTGATTAGAACACATACAGTGGTGGCCATACAATTAGAAACGATGACTTCAATCTTATATTTCTTTTCACAACTTTTTCGTAATGAGTCTCTCTTTATTGCAGGTCCCGTTATATACTCACTCCAGTGTAATATGTTGTTAGATGTGTAAATATCAGCAAATACTTTAGACAATTTCTCACAATCGCAAAAACAGTAGCAACACGTGTTTATGAGGGTGGACACATAATTAGAAACGCGTACCTTAATTTTGGAAATTTTTTATATTTTCAACGTAAGTTGTTGTTTTTTTATTTCTTTAATTTAGGGTTAACTAATTTTTATTATAATATAGTGTAAATATGGGTAAAAACAAGTCGTGCACGCCAGAACTTCGTAAATTAATTGTGCGCTGCTATCAAGACGAAAAACAATCAATGTCAGCCATAGCAAAAAGATTTTGCTGTTCTAAAAAAATGGTTTTTGGAGCAATAAGGCAATTTAAGAAGACTGGAAGTTTTGAGAACCCAAAAAGAATTCAAATGCCAAGAAAAACCACTCCGTATGATGATAGAATTATTTGTAGAACCAGTAAAGCCAACCCATTTTTGACCTCAACTGAAATTAATGCCATTGTTATGCCTCAAATATCGCAGAATATCTCATGTAGAACCATTAGGCGTCGATTACAAGAAGCTGGTCTACATGGATGCGTTGCACGGAAAAAACCGCACGTCTCAAAAAAAAATATGACGAAGCGTTTACAATTTGCCAAAGAGCACCTGCAAAAACCTCTTACATTTTGGAAAAAGATCCTCTGGAGTGACGAATCGAAGTTTAATTTATTTGGATCAGACGGTAAATCTTATGTAAGACGGCCAGTGAACAAATCTTTGGATCCCAGATACACTATCAAGACTATCAAACACGGTGGAGGAAATGTGATGGTATGGGGTGCATTCAGTTGGTTTGGCGTTGGCCCGATACATCGCATAGATGAACGAATGGACCAACACCAATATAAAAATATACTGGAAACTGTAATGGAACCATTTTCGTTTGAAAATATGCCACTTACGTATATTTTCCAGCAGAATAACGATCCTAAGCATACTTCCCGAGTTGTGAAGCAATGGTTTATGGATACGAATACTAATGTTTTGTCGTGACCACCGCAAAGTCCAGATTTAAACCCAATTGAAAATTTATGGGCAGATGTCGAAAGAGGTTTAAAAACAAAAATACCCAAAAATAATGACGAACATTTTCGAAATATAAAAGAAGTTTGGGAATCGATACCATCCTCAAGATGCCGAAGTTTGGTTGAGAGTTTGCCAAGGAGATTGACAGAAGTTATAAAAAATAAGGGTTATCCTACGAAGTACTAAGTTGTTTTACCATTATTTTATAATACATTTTTAAAAAAGATAGAATTAAATATTACTTTTGTTATCGTTTCTAATTCCGTGACCAATGCGTTTTTTGAGTTCAATAAGAAAATCTAGTTTGCACCTTTCACAAATATTCCTACATTTCGAAATATATCTAGGATATACAGTAATAAATGAGCCTTATAACATATGATATCTATTTTCTTAATTTTCGTTGTTAGGAAGTAGTGATGATATAAAATTAAAATGCTAAGTGGGTGTTTCTAATTGTATGGCCACCACTGTACATATTTCATTACTTAACATAGTTAAAAAGGTTTGAACCAGTGCAAGTTGAAGCGTATATCTGCGGGCATTCGTGCCTTTATGTTTCAAAGCTCTTCGTATATGTATTCGTTTCGTTTGTTATGTTTTGTTGCTGTAAATAGCATGTTTTTTTTTTCAAAGTTTTTAATAAAATTTAATAACTCAATAAAATGTTCTTGTTTAAATAATAATAAAAATTAATCCCAAAATGCTCAGGACAATTTTATTTACCAATGCACTGAAATTCACCTCCTGAATGGGGCGCGTTTATAGTGCGGGCTGGTTGCTGTGCCGAGCCGAGCCGAACCGAGGAGGAAAGCTGATAAGCGCTGCACATACAATCATATCAAATAAGCTCAAAGTGCTTATAGTGCCAGCCGAGCAGGCAACTTAAAGAGACTGGTTTGTATGTGCAGCGTTTTTCAGCTTTCCATCTCGGTTCGGCTCGGCACAGCCGACAACCAAACAGCAAACAGCTTAAATATGTTTTGAAAAAAAAAATCTAGTTAGGAAAGATATTCGAGTGGGTCGAAGTTAAAAATCTCCTCCCTCCCCCCCCCCCCCTCTCCCCAACCGCGACCGAATTTAAATACATTTAAAGTGTTAAGTCGTCTATAAAAACTTTATCTGGAAAACTATTTTTATCATAAGATCAATTTAGTTAATTACTGCTTAAGCCTGTATGATACTTAATTAAATTGAACATTAAAAATTATAACTAGAGCAGTTCAAATAGCACGAATGCATGGATTCAATTGGTGTGAGTGAGTACGCATATGGTACGAAATGGATAAAAATTTGTAGGACGGACTGTATTTTCTTTGCATTTTTTTGCCGTTTTTTTCAATTCGTTCTTCGTTAAGATTCGATCAAATATTTACTGTGCTGTTAATAATTAATTTGACATTTTTAGAGTAAACAAAACTATTTAATATAAATGTATGCTGAATTGGTAGTGATGTGTGTAGCTTATATTAATTTTTTTAATGCAGCTGCTCTTAAAAACACCAGATATAAAAAAAGTAAGAACGTTTATCCTTTGCTTACAAAATATGTCTGTCCTGCCCACGCGCCACTTGTTTTCAGGTTTTAAAATTGGACAAAAAAAATTAAGTATCATACGGGCATTATGTAAAAATTATCAAGTCAATACATTAGATACTGTGATTTTTATGAAAGCTTTTCTATTTTGTTGATGCCACTTTGTTTGGGTGGTAGGGTGAATTTTCATTCGATTTTGACAAGTTAAACCTCAGAATGACTTACTTCCTCGGCCTGGTCCATCCATCGGAGGCATGGTCTCCCTCGTCGTCGTTGACCAGCGACACTCGCCTCCAGCACCTTTTTCGCTGGAGCTTCGTCGTCCATGCGATGGACATGACCCAGCCAGCGTAGTCGCTACACAGTTATACGCCGAACTACGTCAATGTCTTCGTCGAGCTTATATAGCTTGTGGTTCATTCATTGCCGACTCGAACAGGACTGAAGATTTTGCGAAGAACTTTTCTCTCGAACACCCCCAGAGCAGCTGCGCCAGTTTGCGAAACTACCCATGCCTCAGCGACATAAAGCAGCACAATGAAGCGTATTGTAGAGTGTAAGTTTTGTCGATCGACAGAGGGCTCCAGAACGTAGTTGCTTACTGAGCCCGTAGTAGCACCTATTAGCAATTATTGTTCTTCGCTTTATCTCCAGCTTGATTTCGTTGTTGTTATTAATGGCGGTGCCAAGGTATACAAAATCCTTGACTACTTCAAAGTTATAGTTGTCGGGTGAAACGTGGTAGTCTAGACGCCGCGCTACCTTGTTCGTAGACTTTGTTTTACCCTCATTTATCGTCAAACCCACTTTGGCTGATTCCTTTTCGATAGCGGCGAAAGCAGCGGTAACATTGGTAAGATTGGTTCTGCCGACAATATCAATATCATCAGCGTACGCAAGGAGATGTACACCTTTGTAGAAAATGGTGCCATTGCGATGCACACCGACCTTTTGAACGATCCCCTCCATGATGATGTTGAAAAGATCGCAGGACAGTGGATCGCCTTGTCTGAAATATTTTTCGGTATTAAAGGTTTCGGAGTGGTCATTACCTTAAAGTCTCTTCAATCTCTTGATAAGATCCAATGCGTGTTTTTGTAATTGGCTTTAACCCTAGAGTACTAATCTACGTAAAATTTACTCACTCCTCGTAAAAAAACGATCATATCTCCGAAGTTACAATTAAAATGCGCTCGCGCTCTCTGAAGTGCTTGCTTTGAATATTTTTCTTTCATTCGCACTGAATATCTGTGGCAGGTCAGTTCGTTGTCGGAGCATACAACATACAACCGAGCCATTTTTCTAGTAAAATCACCACCAATGAAAAAAATAACACCGTAAATACTAAACATGAGTAAAATTTACTCCAATGTCATATGTAAAATATTATAATAGTACTCAAATGATTTTTATGTTTTGAGTATATAAAATGATAAAAAATAGTTATATTAATAAATATGTGCAATTTCCTATTTATTGAAACGTGATAATTTTTGGTTTTATTAAAAAAGAGCAAGTGAGTAAATTTTACTCATGTTTAGTATTAACGTACAGCAAAATATGATTAGTATTCTAGGGTTAATCTTTCACACAGTACGTTTGAGAGAACTTTATATGCGATGGAAATAAAACTGATACCTCGACAGCTAGCGCAGATTGTTGGGGCTCACTTCTTAAGTATAGGGCACAGATGAATTCCAGCATTAACAAGTACGCCTGCCTTGTAGGCCTAAGTACTTGGGTCTATAGACCGAGGGTATACTTTATGGAACCGACGACCAGCACTTATGTGTACACTCCATCAGCGGACCCGTTTGTGCATTACAAAGTAAAAACACACGGTCATCCGGCAGAGCTATCACGAACTGGAAGCCGTTCTACAAACATAAAGCACACCCAATGCCCTACTACTGAGAACATTACGATTTTAACATGAAGCCGAACTGCTCCTAATGAAAGGTAGACAGGCATGGTTTTTATCAGATTTTAACAAATTCCAAAGTCAGGCTTATTACTATTTTTTATTTTTAATTAATTAATTTTAAGTTAATTTCTGTGGATTTAAGAAAGTTTACCGTTTTTATAAAGACACTTGGTTTTCATTCGATTTTGACAAATTTAATAATATGACTGCATATTTGAGATGATAGAATATGTGAAAAATTGGAAATCATAAGATAATTTGACCGTTATAATGAAGCCTCTTTGTATGAAAGGTGGGCATGGTTTTCATCCGATCCGGCTAATTTTTGCAGTTCAGCTTCATGTTTAAGTAAAAGCTATTTTTACTACGTTAGCTCCAAAAGAGCTTCTAAAAGCTCCACAGAGCTTTTCCGACAACGGCTTCCAAAAGAACTTCTAAAGAAGATAACTTTTATTCATTTATCAATAAATTTAAGAACTTGACAAATCTCCAAAAGCTCCAAAAGAGCTTTAAAAAGAGCTTTTAAAAGCTGCACAAGAGCTTTTCCGGCAACGGCTTGAAAAAAATTTTTAAGGAAGATCATTTTTATTCATTTATCAATAAAGTAAAGAACTTTACAAGGCTTTTGTTTAAAGGTTTTTGTCAAATTGGGAATATTTTAGAAAATGCCTCCATCAAATGGAAAAAGGATGAGTGCCTCAAGATATTTTATAAGCTGCAACCGGCAATATGATTAAAAAGATTCGCGATGTTAAAATTGACTAAAAGTAGTGTACTAAGCAATAACTTTATATTTTAAAATTTTTGGTTAAGTTTAGAATTAATATTTGAGAGACAACAGCTTATATAATGTTTCTTCTCATCTATCCGCTTCGGCGAATAGAGGAAAGAGCTTTACTAAGTTAAATATGTACCTTTTTTCAACTCTTAGAAATATTTCAGAAAAAAGCTTTGCAAAAATTAATTTTGTTAGAAAAATTTTTCTTTTAATAAAATTAATTTATAAAATTTTCAAAAAAGCTTTTTTTTTGTGAACAGCTCATGTTGTTTCATTAATCTGAAATGCAAATGACAAACTTTAATGAAACGTTTTTTCAAGTTTGTTAAATTTTAGGAAACAGCACATTTTCTATATGAACACATTTCTATATGAATATGTTGAGCACATTTTCTATATGAACGCAGTTTATAACGGATTTTAAATAAAGCTTTTAAAAGAGCTTCGATAGACATTGGCTTATACAAGCTTCTTTTTACTTACCAACTAAGTAACAAATTTGCAAAGCATTTATTTATACTTGTTTATTGGGAATATTTTAGAAAAAAGATTTACAAACAATTTTTTTTTTTATGTAAATTTTTTTATAAAATTGATAACGCTTTCAAAAAAGTTTTTTCTGTAAAATGCTCACATTGCGCTGCATTAAATTTTGGGAAAGCATTCTTGTAAATTAAATTCAGTGACATTTTTTTCAAAAAAATATTAAATAAATGTTTATGCAAAACTTTTAATAATACTTTTTTGAAAAGTTTAGGCACTTTTTTACATCAAAGATAGTTTACGAATGTTGACTTTATTACGCAGTACGCGTTGGTATGTAAAAATTACTGATGAGAAACAGATTAATTAGATGAAAATAAATAGAATACTCTCTAAAAGCTCCAAAAGAGCTTTTTTCGACACTGACTTGAAGAATGCTCTTTCATTTATTAAATTAAAAAAATAACTTTAAAAAGCTTTAATAGTTTTTTGTCAACTTGGAAATATTTTAGAAAAAAGCTTTGCTTTGTTGCTTTTCTTTCATTAAAATTGATAAAGCTTATAAAAAAGCTCTTTTGGTTAAAAGCTCACGAAACGTTCTATTAAAACTGAAAATTAAATAACAAGTTTTAATGAAAACTTTTTGCCAAGTTCAATCAGTTTAAGGAAAAATATTACCATAAGTAAACTCGTTTATTTAAAGAAATAAAAATTAAATAAATATTTATGAAAAGTTTTTAATAAAATATTTTGTTGTGAAAAGTTTAGGCATTTTTTTTTTATGTGGAAAATAGTTTATGTATGTTAAATTTATTAAAAAATGATAAAGTTTTCAAAAGCTCTGAAAAAGTTTTTCATTAAAAGCTCGTTAGCCGTTTCTTTAAACAAAACCCTTAAAGTAAAAGCTCTAAGCAGCTTATATTTTTACTTTTCCTGCAAAATTGATAAAGCTCTCAACAACTTCGAAAAAGCGTCTTTAACTAACAAATAGTAGAAAAGCTCTGAAAATCTCCAATAAAGTACTGAAAAAGTTAAAAAATTTTAACTTTTCTTGCCAAATTAAAGCAATTTTGGTGAAAAAATTTGCTGTACATGTTGTGAAAACACACATGAAGCCTTATTTCAGCATATTTGACAAATCCAGCATTCTCAAAAGCTTCAAAAAATGTGTTATCAAAAGCTCACGCAACTTTCCTTTCAAGCTGAACAAATCTTCATGCTGTATATGTTTGAAACAAGTTAAGACAACTCAAGGAAGTAGCTTAAATAAACTGAAATGTTTTTTTTTTATATTCTTGTTTTTGTTGTATTTGCATGCATTTCAGCTCATTTACTTTTCGATTTATTTGCACAGTTTCTGTCAAATATTTAGGAAGCCATGCTTATGTCGTTTCATGATCTCTGTCTACCTTCTTCGTTTTTTAGTTTCTTTTTCTACTTGAAAAATCTCCTACAGCAAAAGTTAACCCTTAAAAGAAGCAAAGTAAAGCTTAAGGATGTTAAACAAAAGCAACATTTCTGCATATATTACAACATTTATTTAACTTATGTTGTATTGTATTTGTATGCGGCGTAGCATACCAGTAACAGCAACAACAACAGCGACCACAACAACAATAAGAAAAATGTTGCCAAGTATTTAATACCTGTGAATGACACATGAATGACTGTTTGTTGTCATTTTTTTATTCGCCGTAATACAGCACGCAACATGAGCTGAGGATGCGCCTAAAAGCAGTCAACACAATAGCTGATGTAACTGTTTGCTGAATCTGAGCTTCTCATATCTTTTTGACAATACATTATTTTTATTTTTTATTTTTCGTTGCTGTATTTATTTTTGCAGCTTTTGTTTGATTCTGTTTACAATTTATTATTACAAAAGCTTAGGAGGAAAAGATGTTTCAACAAGAGAAGTAAGGCTGTAGCAGTAGAGAAGCTAAAAGAACAACAAAGAGTTGTTGCTTTGTCGTTATTTATGGTTTGGTTATAATTTTTGGAATTAAACTTTGATGTTCGACAAGAAGCTATTTGTTATTAATAACAAGTCTGAAAGCCATCATGAAAAAAAACATATGTGTCGAATAGGAAATTTGACAATAAATCAAAGTTTGGTAAAAACAGTTTATATGCCCAAAACTACGCAACGGTATTAAACAAAATTAATTTTCGAATATTTGATATTAAAACAAGAATTGGTTGTGTCTTATAAAGCTCAAGTAGAGCCAGTGGATACGATGCTATTTGCTTTAAATTATTAACAAAGCATTTTTTGGAGAGGGAAGGGATGTTCTTTACCCTAGCAGATATAAAAGCAAAACAGATGAGCCGCATGAGTTTACGCTGAAAGCTCGCAGCAACAATTTTATGAATATTTAAACGGAAAAAAAAGAAAAAAAAAAATATAATCGTTTAAAAATTCATTTCATTTTCTTGTTGGAAATTTTTCCATTTCCTTTATTTTTTATGGGTTGAATTATTTAAATCTGTGTGTTTGGCAGTATGTGTTGGTTTGAAAATGTGTGTACATATCTAGCTGTGTGTATTTTATGCATGATTAAATATTTATATATATTTTTTATATTGTTCTCGTCAATGTTGTTGTTGTTGGTGCGCATGTCAGTAGCTTTGCAGATACCAGCGGGCAAAAAACTTGATTCATCTTTTGACGAGCGGAAATTGTATGAAAAAATCAAGTTATATAAGATAGAATGTAAAATAAGAAAAAATAACTTGTCGACAGACACTGACAGCTTTGAAGAAATTAAATACAAATAGCTTGAAAAGCTCTGAATTCAGATAGGCTTCTTCTTTAAACTTTTATAGATAGGAAAAAAAATTTTAAAAACCAATTTCATTCAGCTCAGAGCTTTTTCACAGAAATACTAAACAAAAGTTCAATGACCAAAAAAAAAATATGAATTTAAGACAATGTAATAAAGTATCAAAATTCAAATTAAACTTAATACTAATATCAAAAACTTAAAAATAATATCAAAAAATATTTTTTTAACTAAATAAGTTAATAAGTTAAACAAATTTAGAAAATCAATTATGACGTAGAATAACGTTTAACAGCGCGCTTTGCATCAGTGTCTATTTCAAAAAAATTTTATTGCACATGCAACGGTTTTTGTTAACTTTTTGGGGTATACCTACAGCCTTTAATATTCGTCGTACACAGATAATATATATGTTATAAATTCAGTTACATGACGTATGAAATGAATATTTTACTTGGAGTAAAAATTCCCATTTTCATATCAGATAAATCATTTATAAAAGGCTTCACTAGCTGCTTATGTTGTTATGGTTGTTGGTTTGGTTCGAGCCAAAATCACGAACGCAACACCGTGTCATTTGTTGAAACGAATCATTTGAGGAATACTTCTCAGCAGTATCTGCTTGTGTTGTTGTTATTAATATTTATGTAAAATTTGCTTATACTTATAGGTAAACATAAAAGTTGTTATCGCAACTTTTGTAATTAGAAGGAGCTTTACTAAGCTTTTTACAAAACATGTGAGAAAACAATCAGAGTTAGAGAAAGTATCTGAGTGCGAGGTTATGCAATATTTTTTCAAAACTACGCAATAATTTTTCTAGAGTACACAAGCCTTAGAGCTATAGCAGGTTTGAAACTGAATATTTATTAAAGCTTTATTTACTTTGATTAAAATAAAATAAAATCTATATATTTTTTTTCGCATTTATTACTTCAAAAAACTATAAGGTTTCAATTCATCAAAATTGACCTAGCTTTCAAAAGCCCTAAAAGCTTTTTTCATCAACAGCTGCTACAAAATTTTTTAACATTAAAGTTTAAATAAAGTGCTCAATAAAGTTTTTCTTTTTTACAAAATTAAGTTACTTTTCACTCAAGTTGGTTAAAGTATAAGAAGCGCAATATTTTATATCACCAGTAAAAGCTTTACTCGAAACTTTTTTACAAAAATCAAATCAAGTAACTTTGTTTAAGTTATATTGAGATAAATTTAATTTCACCGAAATTGGTTTAAGTACAAGAAACGCAATATTTTCTGTCACCAGTAAAAGCTTTAATCGAATTTTTTCGGAACTTTAACCCTCCGATGAGTGAGAAGGTCCCTAGGGACCTTTTTGCCTTTTCAAACTGAAATTACTCCTACTTCGGCCACTACAACCCCCCCCCCCCCAAAGTTACTCTGTATTCCAAGAGTATTTTGTTGCGCATCTTTTGGAAAAAAAATCAAGCCGATCATTACTTTAGGAGTTATTGAGGTTTTAGTGAGAATAGTACGCGGACGTGTGAATAGGTCCGTATGGACCTTGTACTGAATTTCACTAATAAATGCATGTTTTTGGGCATCATTATAATTTTTTTATTGTTTCAACACATAATTTACTTGTTCTGAACACAAAGACCTAAACTCAAAGACATTAGGGATGATGGTAAAAACAAAAAATTCTAAGAAAAATTCGAAGACATGAACTTTATTGCTTTCAAGGAAAGGCACAATATTCTAATTTTATACTACTAGCAATAAACCAGTTCTTAGAATTTTTTGTTCTTAGTATTTTGTTCTTAGTATTTTTTGTTCTTAGTATTTTTGTTCTTAGAATTTTTTCTTAGAATTTTTTGTTTTTATCATCATCCCTAATGTCTTTGAGTTTAGGTAGACGTACGAAAGAGTATAAAAGAAGTTGTAGTTTCGTAAACCAAATCAGTCAAAGTTTAGACAGCGAAGAGTAAAATCGTGTGTGATAGAAACAAAAATATAAATATGGCAGATGCAAGTAATTTGGACGTTGCTGAAATTGTTGTACGCCGTAGTACACGTTACCAGCAAATGACTGCGGATGAAAGGCGAGCAGCTGATAGTAGATTTGCTGATTTTATGGATGAAGAAATTGATATTGCTGCAATTGATAATTATGAAGTTGAGGATGATGAAGATCGCACATACCATATTAGATATGCCATATGCCATATTAGATTACAACGCCAACAAATGCGGCGTTGATACCATGGATCAAATGCTACGCACTTACAGCTGCAAAAGAGCAACACAACGATGGCCGTTGGCCATGTTTTATAATATGCTGGACGTCGCTGCATTTGCTGCTTTTACGATTTACAACGAAATGAAGCCTATAAAAAGGAGTGACAGACGGCGGTCGTTCTTGTTACTGCTAACGAAACAATTGGCCACACCAAATATCGAAGAACGTGCCCTGAACAACCATATAACCTCATATCCAAGGATACGCAATGCGATGGAAGCATTCGATGTCAGTGTAAGAAAAACATCTTCAAATTCAAGAATAGAATATATATTTATTTGTTTTTTATTTTTCAGGTATTACCAAGACCGATGGAAGGCAATGCACCGTCGTTTGCGGCTAGGTCAAGTAGACCGTCATGTCGCCTTTGCCGTTCTCAGTACGGGCGGCAGCGGAAAACGCGGGCACACTGCTTCGGCTGCGGCAACGCTGTTTGCGGAGAACATAGCACACTTTTACATCGCTGCAACACTTGCGCACAGGGCGGGGTACAAGAAGTACACGCTCAACAACAATAATTTTTAAACTTTTTTATAATAGTCTTAAGATAATTCAAGCAAAAAAAAAAAAAAAAAATTAAAAAAATTGAAAAAATTATTTTTGTATGTAGAATTTAGTTATAAACAATAAAAACAAAAAAAAATTAAAAAAAAAAAAATTTTTATATGAAAAAAACATGATTTACAAAAAAGGTCCGTAAGAACCTTTTCACAAGGCCGTGAAGTTCAGAACTGTCACTCATCGGAGGGTTAAAGCATTTTTAAGAAAAAGCTTTAAAAAAAATTATTATATTTTTGAAGAAGCTTAACAAAAAATTTACATTTTATCAAAATCGATTCAGTTAACAAAAGCTGCAAAAAAAGCTCTTTTGATAAAAAGCTCATGTAACTTTTTTTTTCTTATAATTTGTTATACAAAGAATTATTTTTTAACAGTTTTGTCAAGTTAAGGCAATTTCGAAAATCGATATTGTAACTCATTGATAATCATTCAGTGAAAGCTTTTTGTTCTCTGATATCTTTTTGAACTCTCCCTTAGAGAGCTTTTTTCTTTTGAAGCTTGTTTCCTCATAAAACGCAAAAATTGTTTTTATCATAAACTTTTTCAGAGAGCTTTTGCATTGAAAGCTGAAAGCTTTTTCAGAAGGCTCTATAATAGTTTTTCTCCAAAACTGTTTCAAAAAGTTTTCTCCCTACAAGGTTTTTCTTAAGAAGCTTTTTTCTTCAAAAAGCTTATACTATTTTTAACATAAAAATACCTTCAAAGCTAGTTTCAAACTTTTTAGAAATACTTTAACTTTTAGCTTTGGTCGCTATAGAGCAAAAAGCGTTCGCGCTATTATAAGAAACACGGGCTTGTGTGATGCAAAATGCTCATCAATGCTTTAACTTTACTCAAAGATTTTTTGATATGAAACTGCAGCTTTTTTGTGAAATTATCACATTAGAGCTTAAAAAGCTTTTAATTTCTCAGAAAGCTCAAAAATTGTTGTGCTTAATAACTTTTTCAGGTTGCTTTTGCACTAAAATCTTTTCCTCAGAAAGCTCTAAAAAAATTTCTCTAAAGCTTTCTACAGCTAAAAGATTTTCTTGGAAAGCTTTTTTCTTTAGAGAGTTTATACCATTTTTTACATTCAAATCATTTCAAAACTAGTTTAAAAAGTTTCAAAAAAGCTTATTGAATGGCAAATGGCCGCTAATGGGTAAAGTACTTTTGCGCTATCATAAACAACATGGGCTTCCGTGGTACAGAATACCTATCAATACTTAAAAACTTCTCTGACTCCCCCTGACTCCACTTAAAAAGTTTTTTTTATATGAAACTGGAACTTCTTTTATGAAATTATAATATTATAAGCTAAAAAAAACTGTTAGTTGAAAATATTTGGCAACAAAAACTAAATTACAACAAAATTTTAAATTCAAAAAAGCTTTCAGAACTTTTAAAACTTATGTTTACATGTTTACAAAATCGCGTTTTTAATGACTGATATTTTTTAAGCAAATTTAGTTATGTTAGCCAAGCTTTTCATAGATTGTAATATAGAGGTCCTCAAATTTCACTAAGACACTGCAAAATATAGAAAACAAGGAAAGCAAAATATATATACAGTTCAAAATAAGAACCGGTTTCTTCAAATGTCAATAAAAAATCATGCAAAATGTTGAATTTGAAGTTGTTACTGCGCCAAAATGCTCTAAGTGCAGCTTATTCAAATAAATGAAAAGAGCTTTATATGATGAAACAATGCTTGTGTTTAAAGCTTGCCGCAGCAAGTTTTATGCAATTTATTTTTATTATTATCTCAGTCTAGGGTTTTGATAATGTTATTCTATAGCTCAGTTTTGTTGTTTTAAATGTTTCTGTCATGAAGCTTTTGTTGTAGCAAGAGTCATTTTTTGTTCAAGCAGCTGTCACATCAACTGACATTTGCCATATTTAGCAAAAGGAAAAAAAAACTATAATCTAAAAGACCAAAATTAATGGTTAGATTCTGCATAGCTTACAATAATAATAACAACAATAAAAGTTCATTTAAAACCTACTACTGCTGCTGCATTGCAACTCAAGTTATGACAGTGACAAGAAAAATAACAGTAACAGCGTTGTTGCAAACGATAACAATGAAAGCTCTGCACATGAAATGCTTAAAAATGTCCTATTTATGTATGAAGCTAGTAGTACAAAAGGATATGCTTCATCAAAAACTTTGCGTGTTCGTCACAATAGTGCGAAGTATCTAGATGATTCATAACAGCAGGATGCAAAGTATAATTCTAAGGTCATCGGTCGAACAACGGGAGTAACAAAAAGAAGAAAAACAGATTAAGAAGACTTTGTTGCTTTTAAAAGTTTTCGGCTGCCTTAATTAATAGCTTTTTAAAAGCTTTTCGAGTCAAAATTAAAATTTTGACATATATTGTTACCTGAAATCAAGGGTTTACCATCCACACATAAGACTTCCGGAACAACAACAAACTTATTTACCTTAACCAAGCAAAAGTGCTCAGCACAAACTAAGCTTTATCAAACATTTACTAATATTTCAACAGAAAATCATGGCACGGAGTACCACGCATTTACAAAAACAAGTTGCTTCCATTACACACAAGAAAGCAATATCTAAACTAGTGCCAAGAGTGCCTAAAAATATGCAACAAATCTTAATTAAGTGAAAAACTACCCTGTAGGAAAATCAACTAATTTAAAAGTAGTTGATAAAGTAGTTTTTTGTCAACCACAACTAGTTGAAATTCTGACTTTTTTCCATAGAACGAACTAACTTATTTTGTATGGTGATGTCCGCTAAATAAGTCAATTGACTGTCGTCTGCATATATTTTCAACTACTTGTTAAATTAGTTACATTTAAATTATTTTTTTAATTGCTTTAAAATAACCAATTGAAAACTATTACTGATGGCCACAAGTTAATAATATTTGATGAAATAACATGGTTAAATATATATAAGCTTGTAATCTAATAAAAATTTTCAATTAAAACATGCCAACATCAGAGTAGTTGCCGCCTTAATATAATTCAAAGTAGTTTATCAATCACTGGTTTTTAAGTAGTATTTCAATTACTTCATATATTGAAGTGGATGCCGCCTAAATATAATTCAAAGTAGTTCATATACTGGTTTATTTTAAATTAGTTTTTTAATTAGTTGTTTTTAAAAACAAGTTAGTTTGTTCCTATAGGGTAGCTACGCCAGAGAAACAATGTAGGCAGTACCTACACCACCGTAGCGGCATTAAGCAGCAAATGGCAAGATTTGAGTACTAAAATTTTTTCAAAATTTATAAGCATGAAAAGAAGCTTTTAGCGGCGGTAAAGCAAAGGATGTCGGTACAAAAACTGCTGCCGCGAATATTTTGGCAATTACAAAATAGCAACAACTACAATGGTTTTTGATGCACAGGATGAGGTGTGGTTGTGAGGTGAGTACTACTAAAGGCAAATGAAAACAAACGTAGTTGTTGTGGTGGCCAAGCGTTGAAATGTGCAACAAAAATTAATAGAGTAGGAGAAGCGAGTGAATGAGCAAGCGACCGCACATCCGTTCGTTGGCAACAAATCGGATACAGAGATTATATAACCACATTTCCTGTTACTTTTACTAGGCATTAGGTAGATATGCATGCATCTATGTGTGAGTAGGTGTATGTTGGAGCTTTTGTCGGTGTGTTTTGCCTGCAACTGACGTTTATTTAGAATTTGCCACATGTAGCAATCGACAGATTTTTGGAAAATATTTTTGTTGAATGCTATTGGAAGAGCGAACACGATAGAGTTAGGGTTGTGAGGTAAAGTTCTGAAACAGCAACATAAAATCAAAAACAGAGTAGAAATTAACAAAGCATGGTTTGTTGAAGGCTTGTAGCGTCCTTTAAAAACATTAATTGAAATCATAATCTTTGCTTTTGAGATCTGTGGTCAGTGCAAGCGATGCAAGTGAGTCGGTTAAGCGAAAAAGTTGAGTGTAGAGGCAGTAGGTAATATGTTCAAAAGAAGGTAACGTTACGAATGTATTAAAAGCAGTTGGATTTTGGGAAAATTTTGATCTATGGTTTTTTTCTGTTTTTGTGATTAGAAGTTCTTTTCTATTTATAATGAATTTTGTGTCATTTCAAGGCGGTTATTAGACGATCACAATGCAAATAAAAAAAAAATTGCATTTAAGAAAAAACAAAAGTTTTTTCAAATAACTTTTGGAATTGTGATAATATTGTTGTGAAAGCTTTTAAGAAACTTGAATAGAAAATTAAAACAGATCGACGTCATGATTGCAAGAGAAAACACAAAAAATAAACTCTTATATCCAGTTTTGTTGGCATTCCACTTCTAAGTTTTGAAGATTTGACGTCTTACAGCTCAAACTATTTCAAGCACATGCAACGTTTTTGTTCACTTTTTGGGGTACACGTACAGCCTGTAATATTCATTCTACAAAGTTAAAAGTTGATGCCAAAATGTCAGTTACATGGTGAATCAAACGAATATCAAATCTTATCTGTCTGGATTTTGTCACTGCTTTCATAAAGTCGCAAAATAGCAAAACCTAAGAAGAAAAATTTACATTTTATTTTTGAGAAAAAACCATGCATAAAATGTTTCAGTAGTTATTTATGTTGCTAAGATGATTGTTGGTTTGGTTCGTGCCAAAATCACCAACACAACAACGTGTCATTTGTTGTAACGAATTGTTTGACAAATATTAATAACAGCAGTTAGCTTGTGTTCTTGTTGTTGTTATTAATATGTATCCAAAATTTATTTGTTGCTTATTTTTATTTCTTTTAATCTTCAGCAATAATTCAGTTTTGCTAGTCTTCAAATTAAATAGATGTATGTAGCAAGGCTTACATATGCAGTTACTGCGCATGGTCGCTGTGCTATGAAAGCTACAATTATTTTTGAGATATCATAATATAAATGCGAAATATTAATTATATTTTTATATTTATTTCATATAATAATTTTCAACTAAATTTAATATTTATATAAATACTTTACTGCAAGAAAAATAATAATTTAAAATTTTTCCGAAATATTTATTTCCATTTATTGAACATAACATTGAATTACATTTCTTTGCAACTAACATAAAAATAACAAGAACACGATATCACACAAACATCGTGTGATACGTCTACATTTACGAACTGTGTCTTTGTTTTCGTTAGTATGCGTAGACAACTTTGTTTTCTTTTCTTTCTCTTTTCGTTATGGTGTAGAACAAAGTTTTCTTTTTTCTTTAACAATTTTTTGCCGTATAAGCTTTATACTCTCTGCATGTTAAGAGTGTAGAAAACTATTTAAATCAAAAATATTTTCTACTTAAAGTTTTTGTACCCTTAGAACTTTTTAATAATTATTCTAAGAAAGCTCAAAAAATGTTTTTTTTTCAAAAACTTTCTCAGATACTTTTTCCACTGAAAGCTTTTTCTGGGTAGTTTTTGCACTTTTCTCTAAAAAGCTTTTTTTCCTGAAAGCTCTAAAATAGTTTTTATCAAAAACTTTTTCAAAGGATTATCTCCATGAGCTGGAAAAGCTTTATACTCTCTGAAAGCTAAGAGTGTAGGCAGCTATTTGAATCAGAAAAAAGTTTTCGCCTAAAACACTTTTGCTTCAAAAAGCTTTTTTCATCTGAAAATGTTTGTTCTCTGAAAATTTTCTGAGAAAGCTTTAGTTCTTTTTTCAGAAAATTTGTTATCGGACTTTTTCTGTGAAAGCCTTTTTTCTTTAGAAAGCTCAAATATTGTTTATTTTAAAATATATCTCAGAGAACTTTTGCACTGCAAGCTTTTGCTGAGAAAGCTCATTTTGTTAGAAAGCTTACAAAATATTTTTCTCAAAAACTTTCTCAAAGAGTTTTGTCCCCAAAAGCTTTTTATTTGCAGAGACCTTTAACTAATATTTACATTAAAAAACCTTCAAATCTAATTTCAAATGGTTCAAAAAGGCTTAAAACTATTAAAATTATTAAATTGGCATTTAATTAAAAGAGGTTTTTGAGTTTTTTCACAAAATTAAGCTTATTCTTTGGATTTTTATTTTTTCAGACAGATATCGACAGTTGTCAGTTGTTTGTTTTGGCACTTTTGAGCTTTTATTCCATGAAAAACAAACATATACATGATACCCCAGACACACACTCACCCACGAGGTGCATACGAGTGACTGGCTATACAGACAGTGGCTTCCGCTTATAAAATGACCGCAATGAAATTTCAGGAAGTTATGCATAATGGAAAGCATTCGGAAATCAACAACTCTCGATAGACTGGTAATGAAACCGACCAACAATGGCAACAACAAAAACAAAAACAACACGAATGTGTGGTCATGTTGCAGTTTGCAAATGAACCAAGCCAGAGCAAGTAGCACCAGCCGAGAACAGAGCAGAAAAGAGGTGTCAGAAAAACAATACAAGCTGTATGTTACCCCAACACTCACACCCACACACACTAGCACGACCTTCAATTGTAGAATTTCACATATAGACAGACTGACCAACCAGTAGTCGACAGCAAGTGCAAAGAGGATATTTATTGCGTGTCCTGATGGCGTAGGAGAACAAAGTCAATGTAGCCGGGCGCTGATCCCAACGTGTGGCAAGCAAGAGCAAAGTATTTAAAATTTTTCAGCACAAGCATGATTGGTTTATATCACATGATGAAACCAAAGATACTGAGGGAAAGGGTTTTGGGAAAGCATGGGTCACCACGCTGCTACTAGCTCATTGAGGGCAAAACGGTGCAAACGAAGAACAAATAAAAAATAAACAAAATAGGCATCGAGGAATACAGGAAGGACACGACTTTTTCATGCATATGCAATGATAATGATGATGGTGATATTGCTGGTAGTGGTGATGATGACGATGATGACAATGGTGATGCTGGGTGGGTGGTGGTGATGATGATGATGATGATAGTAATAAACTACAGTAGCTTTAAAATCAGCCGTGCATGCAAATTGTTAGAAAGAGAAGCACTGTACATTTGACAGCTGCTGAAAGACGCAAGCTTATTTGGTTGATGTAACCCAGCACAAAAATAAAAAAAAAAAAATACACATGCGGTAGTTTCTATGCAAATAAATATTGTTCCTGTTCAGGTTGATGTTCGCTGTTGTTGTTTTTCTCCTTTTTCGAGAAACATGAAGACGATTTTGATGCGGATTAAAAGTGATGATATATTAGCAGAGTAAGTTAGCCGAGTGAGAATGAAAAGCAATCAGCTTGCATCATGTTTTCTTGTTAAGAGCTGAAAAAATTCTCGTTTTGCTTAAAAGGATTAAAATATTGGATGGCTGGTTTTTTTTTTTTTTTCTACAGTAGCCTGAGCGCTGTTTCATACAGTAATTTTTGGTAGTTATCGGGTTCATTTAACTCTTATTGTAGTTGTTATTGTTGTTTATGTAAGCTTGTAAGCTGCTGAAAGCGGCTTAAAAGCTAGTTTAGTTATTAAAAAACTTTGCTTTGAAGGTATTTTCGGACACACAACTTTTGGCTGAAAAAACATTTCGAAACATTATAAGAGAAGAAAAAAGCTGTTATTGTAACAATTGAAATATCAAAACACAAGCACAACTTCCAAAACTTTTTTGAGAAAAAAGCTCTTATTATTTTCAAAACATGGCGGGGGAAAAAGCATCGTTTAAATTTAAATAATGCAATTAAAAGCAAAAATAGAGTTAAAACGAAAATATCAATAAAAATCTTGAAAAAAAACCAAATTAAAAAAATTAATTTAGACAAAGCTCAAAAAAAAAACAAGACTCTTTTCTCATTTGATATATATTCTATTTATAAGAAAAGCTTTTTCTTAACTTTTTTGTTAAAAAGCAGGGTTTTTGAAGCTTTTTAGCTTCTAAGCTAAATTCAGTAAAATTGTGGAACAATCTCCCTGCGAGCGTGTTTCCCGGCAGTTTCAATCTTAAATCAAATCTTTACCGACACTACTCCATCTTTCCACCCTCCAACTAACTATCACCCGTCTTCCGAATCAACACAATGCTTTCGCATTTATAGGGGGCATCCCCTGAGTGTTGGTTTAGTCTAAAAAAAAAAAAAAAAAAAAACTTCAAATTGTTAAGTTCTGGACAAATTTTCTAGTGAACCTTTTTTAAAAAAAGCTAATTGTTTCTTTAAAAAAATGTGAGATTTTATGTAGTATACTATTTATAAACAATTAAAAAAAAGCTAAATGTTTCTTAAAAAATATGTGAGATATTTATATAGTATACTATTTATAAAGTATTTTATAATACTTTTATGACAAAGCATTTAAGTAACAGCTCTCTAAAAAATATTTTTTAGTAAAAGCTTGACGAATAAGCTTAATAAAAGCTTAATGAAAAACTTTTTTAGTGAAAGCTTAACAAAAACAGATTTCAGTAAAAACTCTACGAAAAGCTTTTAAATAAAACTTTTTAAAAATAAAAATGCTTCTAAGAAAAAGTATGAAAAAGCTTTATATAAAAGGTTTTTAGCAAGAGCTTAAGGAAAAAGTTTTTTAGAAAACCCGTTTGGAAAAGTTTATGAAAAAGCTCTAAAGAAAAGTGCAATGAAAAAGCTTTATGATAAAATAAAAAAGCTTATAAGAGAAAACCTTAATGGAAATACATTTTTGGTGGCTCTGACCAAAGTGCAAAAGTTGTGTTCAGACATAAATTTTTAGCTTTTTTAAAACTTTTAGCAACAAGAAGGTAAGATTAAAATAGAACCGACCAGTTGAGGCTAGAGTTGCAACATTTCGATGATGAGTTGGAGTAAAACAGTAACAATG
Source organism: Coremacera marginata (assembly GCA_914767935.1). Lineage (NCBI taxonomy): Eukaryota > Metazoa > Arthropoda > Insecta > Diptera > Sciomyzidae > Coremacera > Coremacera marginata. The sequence goes on along the minus strand of OU612043.1, from coordinate 10,453,146 downwards.
TACGCGGAAAACTTGTTGCATGCAGACAATTGTACAAATGTGCAACTCTATTAGTATTAGTGTGTTTGTAGTTTTGTTAGCAGGTTTAGATAGTATTTTATTTCTTCAACATCTTTTTCATTACTTCCGGCGTTAAAGTTTCCGGTTACCGAAGTAGGCTAAATGATTTTAAAAGCTTTGTTGAAAGCAAAGAATTTATGTTTCGATTTACATTACTTATTAATAAAGAGTTTGATTGTGTGTTCGACATACACAGGCACTAGCACATCCTCCCTTTCACTTAATCCTAGGCACTCTTACAAATTAAACTTGCTCATTTTGGGCTAATAAAAAAAGTTTTGTACAAAATAATGTTTGCTGTAATCACAAACATAAAATTCATAAAAGCTTTTGTAATAAAGCGAGGCTGCGTGCCAAAGTGCTTCTTGATTAACGCACGCACGCAAAATTTGAGTTACTTTTTTTTTTTTTTTTATTATAAATTTGCAAAAAAAAAGGCATATCTAATGTTTTTGCTTTTGTGGAATTTTATACAAGATATGCCAAGCAAGCATCAAAGGAAGAAAATTCATGAGTTCGCGCTCTCAAAGTAAGCAACATATTTTGTTGCAGACATAAAATCAAAATTGTTTTATAACAACGCCAGCGCACGAGATAATTTAACGCAAATATGTGGAAGTTTTATAATTTTATCATAGTGCATTTATCGCAACAGAAGGGCAAAATAGCTTTAGATCTTCAGTTAAATATGAAAACAATATAAATTTCTAAAATTAATGAAATTTTTTAACTAGCTAAAGTTTTTGCATATTAGACAAAGAGTTTGACGAGGTCATCAGAGTTCTTTGATGTTTGATATTAGGTAATGTTAAGATGCTTGTGAGGTCACTCTTTCATCATCAGATCAGCTCATAAGTCAGCAACAACAAATGAAAAAAAATCAACTTTTTGTATTCACCTTTTTCCTTCAGCAAGGAAAAAACTTTTTCCTTCAGCAAGCTTTGCAAAAAATATTTCGAAGTGTTTTTCACCCAAAAACTTTTTCATTGAATTTTTAAAAGGTAAAAAAATTTTCAAAAATTTATTATTCTAAACTTCAATTTAAAGGAAAGCTTTAAGCGAAAGCTAATTTTTAAAAAATAATTTTTAAACAAATTTTTTCTTTTTTTCTTTTTTAAAATAAAACTATTTTTTTAAGACTCTTTTCGGAAGAATTTCTCAAAAAGCTATATTTTTTTAAATATTTGCTGAAAGAGAAAAACTTTTCTCCTAAAAGCTTTTCTATAAAATACTGTTTACATAAAAAAGTTAATCTCTGAAAAGCTTTTATCACAAAAAATCTTTTCTTTAAAAACTTATCTGAAAAGCTTTTCTTTAACGGCCACTACGAACCACCAAAAGCCTTCAATCACCAAAAAACAAGGAAAGGAGACAGAAAAAAGAAGAATCAAATAAATAAAATAAATAAACCTGTTAGCATAAGCGAAATTGCCTTGTTTGGATAAATAAATAAAAAATTTTCTGAAAAGCTTTTCTTTAACGCCCACTACGAATCACCAAAAACCTTCAATCAGCAAAAACAAGGAAAGGAGAAAGAAAAAAGTAAATAAAATAAATAAACCTGTTAGTATAAGTGAAATTGCCTTGTTTGGCTAAATAAATAAATAAATAAAAAATTTTCTGAAAAGCTTTTCTTTAAAATCTTTTCTGAAAAGCTTTATGCACAACAAAAAACTTTTCTCTGAGAAACCATATTAAAACACTTTTCTAACTAGAAACCTCCTCTCAAAGTTTTCAGTCAAATTTGAAAAGCTTTTCACACAAAAGGCAAAACCCAAAAAAAAAAAACAAAACAAATTACTTAACCCTTTTTCTCATATTTTTTTCTTTTCTAAAAAACTTGTTCTCAAAAATGTTTTACGGAAAATTTTTTTTCTAAAAGCTATATTTTTCAATATTTTCTCAAAGAGATTTCTTTCTAAAAAACTTTTCTCATAAATATTTTTTTCACTGAAGTACTTTTCTCACAAAAAGTGTTATCTTTAAAAAAAATCTTTTCACAAACAGCTTTTCTTTGAAAACTTTTTTCAAAAGAATTTTGTCTCTGAAAAGCTTTACTCACAATTTGAGGGTTTTTTCACAAAAAGCTTTTTTTCTGAAACAAAATTTCTAAAATACTTTTCTAACTAAAAGCTTTACCTCAAACTGTTCAGTAAAATTTTAAAAGTTCTTCTAATAGGCTTTTCTCTGAAAAACTTTTCTCACAAATAGCTTTTTTCTAAGAAAATTATCCTGATGTTTTCCAATTTTACTGCTTTTCGGGAAAATTAAGCTGTTTCTCAAAAAGCTTTATATTATTTTTAATTATTTTTTGAAAGTTGTTTCTCTAAATAAGCTATTTTTTTAATTTTTTCTAAAAGAGAACTTATATCTAAAACTTTGCTCATAAATAATTTCTTCTCTGAAGAGTTTTTTCACAAAAAGGATTATCTCTAAAAAAACTTTTATCACAAAAAGCTTTTCTTTGAAAACTTTTCTCAAAAGAAGTTTTTTCTAAAAAGCTTTACTCACAAAAAGCTTTTTCTGAACAATATTTTCACAAAAAGCTTGTTATGAAAAACTATTTCTGAAATACTTTCACTAAACAAAAAGCTTTACTTCGAAACATTCAGTAAAATTTTAAAAACATTGCTCACAAAAGGTTTTCTTTCTGAAAAACTACAAAAACACTATTTTATGGGACATGCATACATGACATGCACAACCAAAATTAAAATTTTCAGTACCACTTCACTGAAGAAAACAACTCCACGTAATAGCAACAAAAGGAAAGACAAGAAAGCAACAACAACATCACTTATACTATATGATTAATGATCCTATCAGCAGCTTAAAAGCTGCCAAAAATTAGCAGCAACAAACTAAGCAATAAATCCTGCAGGTTTGTTATGGGCAATTCTAAGAAAAAAAAAATAGTAAAATAAAAGTGCGTCACAAAGTTGCCGATTCTTATGAAGGAAGATAATTTAAGCACATTCAAAGGAAGCGAAGCATTTCAGGACAAACAGCAGCTAAGATTAAGCAGACAAGCCGAAACAGACAGTGAAAAAGCATGAAATGTCATAACTTGAAGCAGGAAAATATTTAAGTGTCAGATTTGGCATTTTCTTCATACAACTGTTGTTGTTTTTCCTGGCATGAAGTAAGCTTAAGGAAAATAACAAGATGTAAGTGGCAATGTGAGGGCTGTAGAACAAGAAGTCTCCTTTCGAATTGAGACACAGCAGGTACAACAACAATAACAATAGCAAGAATTTAAAGGATAATACGAAAATATGATTGCTTATTATGTGACAGTCTGTCATGTTGTAAATTCGTCTGTCTGTCCAAGCGTCTGCCAGCTAAGTGTATAGCAGCAACCACCATTTGGCATTTACAAATGACAAAACATTTGTAGCACCTTTCAAAATGCGGCTTAGTTATTTTTTTTTTCTCCCAGTGTTCTACTGAGGTCCTTGCTACAACAGCAAGGCGATGAAAAGCCGCTGCAGCAAAGGCAGAAAAGTTGTTAGAAAAGCTAATTTATTTCAGGAAAAGCGCAAAGGAAATTAAATACCTAAACAACGTGCGAAAAAGGAAATGCAAAAAGGACTTGCGTGTTGAAAAACAGGACATTCCTAAGTATATTTAAGCTTTTGGTTTGTGGAAACTTTAAGAAAGAAATCATAGAGAAAGTTCATTAGGAAAAGAACTCTGAGGTGCATAAAATTATTTTGAATAGACTTTATTTAGGAGCTTACTTAATAAAAATTTAATGCTTGCAGATACGTTAAGTAGCCTTGGTTTTGTTCATTTAATATTATTTTTTTTGTTAAAGAAAGCAGCAAAGATAGAAAAGAACCCCACAAGCTTTTGACAGTAAAATGAATAAAACCTTGCATACAATTATATTGTTGAAATAAAAAGATAAGCATCGAGCTTTTGTTGCTGCAAGCTACTGCTTGTTTTTGTGTTTAAGTGATGTAGATAAAGGAAAACCAGCAAATATTATCGTTAAATGCATAATTTATATCGTGTTGTTAGCTGCAGGGCAAAAGCTTTTTAGTTAATTATATAAACTAAAGTTAATTAGATATAGCATGCATGTGCGCGTTATACAAAAAGGAAGTAATAGAGATAAAAGCTTTTTTTCTAATTAAAATAGTAGTAAAAACGTTGTTTAGGTGAAAAAGCACAATGAAAGTAGTAATCAAATTTTTCGTGAAAATGTATGCTTTAAGAGGAATATTTTTATTTAGAACGAAGAAATTTCTGTTAAGAATTTTTTCAAAATGATAAACATTTTTGAGCTATTTTTTTTAGTCAAAGTTTTCATAAAAGCTTCTTTAAAAGCTTGTGTAAAATTTTATTGAAGCTTTTGTAAACTTTGTAAACGCTTTTTAAAGCTTTTGTTGGAGCTTGTACAATTTTTGTGGTCAATTTTGGTTATAAGCTTTAGTGAACAACTTTTTAAAGAAGCTTTTTTGAAAAGTAAAAACTTTTATTAGAACTTTCTAAAAGATTTGTAAAAGCTTTTATTGGAGCTTTACAAAACTTTGTAAAGTTTATAAAATATTATCTTAGAGCTTTTAAAAGCTTTTTTGAGAGATTTAACTTTAAGAGTTCAGACAAAAACATTCAGGACGTTTTACTACTTCATAGATACTTTATTGAAGTAATAAAAAGTGCATTAAGGCGGCTATACGAGCAGTTCTCCATAAAGTTTGGTCGAAATATAACGCAAAGCTGATTTTTGCTTCCTGCACATCTTTTTAGTTTCTAATAATTTCCGATTTCGATCCCCAGAGGAGCCTACAAATATCTAAGTTTTATGTTTTCTCATTGATTTGATGCTGAATGCAGGCCAAAGACAACAGGATATAATATAAGCTGCCCAGACTATTTACCATTTCGTCTCGGTCAATGACATAATGTCAGAAAATGACCACTACAAAAAATTATACCCCTCAAAATTATTAATTTTTATGAATTTTGCCACAATCCAAACCTAGAAATCATTTGCATTCTCAAAAAAATAAAAATGGTATAGGAAATTTTCAAAAGTATCTAAAATCGACCCTTTGAAATTTTGGCTTGCAGGTTGGCAACCCTTGGAAAATCGTTGAATAGGCAGAAAAACTACAGTAAAAACAACTGATTAAGAAAATTTATAAAAATTTATTGACTTTTACATGAATTCTGCAGGTTGCCACCCCTTGAAAATTGCTAAAAATGTAGGTAAAACTCAAGTTAAACCATCTGATTAACAAAATGTATAACTATTTATTGTTTTTTACATGAATTCTGCAGGTTGCCACCCCTTGAAAATTGCTAAAAATGTAGGGAAAACTCAAGTAAAACCACCTGATTAAGAAAATTAATAATTTGTTGAATTTTATATGAATTTTGCAGGTTGCCACCCCTTGAAAATTGCTTAAAATGTAGGGAAAACTCAAGTTGAAACACCTGATTAACCTTTATGTTGACACCTGGCCACTGAGCCATCATGTATTTAACTTGGCCTTGAAGCTATATTTGTGCAGTTATCGAAGTGGAACTCGGTAGGTTCAAAAGATACCTAATAAAAGGAATAATTATTCAGTTCCGCATAAAAACGTATGGAAGGCTTGGGGGCTCACTGGTGAGCCAGGTGTCTACCAAAGGAGTGTAGATATCCTGTCAACACAAAGGTTAAGAACATTTTAGAAATTTACTGAATTTTACATGAATATTGCAGGTTGCCAGCCCTTAAATAATTGAGGAAAATGAAAAAACTCAAATAAAAACAAATGACTACAAAAATTTAATAAAATTTAATGAATTTTACAGGTTGCCACCCCTTGAAAAATTGCTAAAAATTAAGAAAACTCAAATAAAAACAAATTACTTCAAATATTTTAATAAAATTTAATGAATTTACCTAAGGTTTGCAGGTTGCCACCCCTTGAAAAATTGCTTAAAATGTAGAAAAACTTAAGTAAAAACACCTGATTAACATAATTTATAAAAATGTTTTCAATTTTACAGAAATTTTGCACTGCTTATCTTAAAATTATTGCAAAATTTGATTGCGTCAAGTTATGCATCAAATTTTCCGACTTCTCAAGTTGTTCTCGTATGCATGTGTAGAGTAATAAATAAAGTAATCTGAAGGCCATATATCTTGAAGATAGCTTTCAAAGCCTTATCATATAAATAAAACAAAATAAAGAGCTTTAAGTTAAAAGGTCAAAGCTTTAACAAGCTTATTAATGCATAAAATGAGTTAGTATTAATTATCAAAAGCTTTTTATTTATTTAAAGAACCAATGGTAACTTATATCGGCCAGATATCTGAGAATGTCGTAAAAATATATCGGGGAGTGAGATTCACATTAGATGATTTTTTGCGCAACATTTGCTGTAACATTAATAAAGTGAAAGTTAATAGTACTTTGCCAGCAGATGCCAAAAAAGATATTTCCAAAATGTATTTTGAGAAAAACGTGTCAAGGAGGTACAACAAAATTAGATATATAATAGTTTTCTTTTGCTGCTTTTATGAAGTAGATAAAAGAAGGGTGGAGAAAGCGTGTTTCTTTTTTTCTTTGTATTTAAAAACATAAATCAGGAAGTTTTGACAAATTTTTCTTTTCTTTTTTCTTCAGTTTCCATGAAAATATAAGCCAATTTGATATACTCTACGTCATCATTTTAAGCAAAAACACACACACGTCTACTTAAGCTTAATAAACAGCTTTTCAGCGGCTTATAACAACGAAAGCTTTAGATATATTTGCTACTTAATTAATTTACTGTTGTGGCTAACATGTAGCTATGAATAAAAGAAATACTTTGTAGAAAAAAAACAAGCTAGAGAGCAGGTGATTCTTCAAGGATATTTATTTGTTGTAACTAATTTCACGTTTATCCAAGAAGTGTTATTTTGGAAAATTTTTTTTTTTTTGTTTTATTTTCTTTATGCTTAACTTGCCGTGTTTGCTTGCGGGACCGCACCTCGGTAATTCATTTAATTTTCAAATTAAACAGAGTCCCCGGGTCGTTGCCGCTGGTGCAATAATGTTGGGTTTGTGTGCGTGGTTTTAGACGCTCGCTCTGCTCTTCATGCCAGAGTTAAGAAGTTTTTCTTTGTAATGGAATTAAATGAAGAATAAACCTTGCATTAAATAATCTTCGCCGTCGACATGCTAAGTTAAGTAAGGCAGTTGGGCAAGAATTTGGTACGGGGAGTAGAGAATAGCTTTTGTTTGTTTGTTCTTTGTTTTTAAGGTCAGCAACGTGGTTCGATGTTGAGGTCACGTTGTCGGGAGCAAACAAATTTTATGGTCGCATAATTATAGCGAACTTTTTGGGGGAATGAGTGAATGTGACAGTTTGTGTGTATTAAGCCAAGGCTTTTTTAGACTTGTTCACTTTTTTTTGTAACTGTTTATTTGCTTAAAACTATATTTGAACGTATTTAAAGCTTTTCAAAGGAATAATGAGTTAAGTTCTGTAGTGTGCTTTAAAGCTATTTAAATTTATTTTAAAAAATTTGAAAAGTTTAACTAAGCCTAACTTAACTTAAACCTTGACAAAATTTCCAAGCTTATTAAAAAAAAGCTTTTGTCTCAATTGAGTTTTAATAGAAAAATTTTGTAATTATTACAACAGCAGCTGGGTAAAAATCAAAAAAGAGCCAACAAAAAAAAGTAATTTATACAGATCAAAAGCTTTAAGCGATTTTTTTTCCATTTCCTTTTTTCAACAATATATTAAAAACTCATTTCAAGTTAACGAATTAAGAGTAGAGTATATGTACGCTATATGTCTATAAGCTTTGTTTTTTTTATGTCTGACTGTCGCTTCAAATAAATGACAACAGCTGTCTTTAATTTCTATCAAATCAATATAATATCCATGGAGTTCTTTTTTAAGGATGAAATTCAATTTCCAATAAAAATGTAAATTTGTTGTCAAAAAAAGGTAAGGATAAACATATACAGATATGTTAAGACAAGACATGTACAACATCCACCCAATATAGATACGTATACAGTCTCGAAATATAGACATTTTTAGACAATCTTAATACGGAATGACAATTTTTAAAAAATATAAGCAAAAGTTTGCTTAAAAAAGTTTGAATTTTTAGGTTCATCAGCATAAATAATATTATGGATTACTTCAGAGTCCAATCGAGAACTGGAAAGGTAACTAAAACAACAACAGCATAATAAACAGAAATGTTACGAACTCATATATATACAAGCGACAAATCTACCCACACAACATGAGGCCTGGGGCGAATCCTTGTTTTTTTTTTTTTCCTTGTTTTGCCTACATTAAATTCAAATTAATCAAATTTTTCTTATAGATATCGATGATGTTGTCTTATGTTGTTTTGTAGGATGTCTGAAAGCTTAGCAGTCTTTTTATTTTTTTTTTTTTTTGCTTAAGGGCTAGCACTATATGCTCAGAACGTGCACAGAAAATAGTATTGAATAAAAATCAAACGCCTGAAGCATGTGAACCATGAACAAGATGATTGGGTGGATGCTAACAACCGGGTGAATGACTAAATGTATGTCTAAAGGTGGGTGGATATTGAAGGTCGTTGGGTGCTGAAAATGAACAACGTTATGTGTGCGAGTTCAGTGAATATAAATTGCAAGTGTTGCTTGTGAAAGAGATATTGAAGAGTGCTTGTTGCTGAGCAATAAACAGAAGCAGCAGAATATGACAGAAATTTTGTTTTTGTTTTCGTTATTGTTTCAGTGATTGACACGACACACCTACATCATTTTTGTCAAGGACAAACATTTTAATAAATTGATTTTTGCGTACATTGCTTACGCATTTAAATGCTCAATTATAAATGCTCAAATGCAGAAAAAACTTAACTTAGGCGTTATTATAAGAGTCCAATCAAACATTCGGTTTCAATTTCGGCCAGTTTCAGCTCTTTTTGTCAATTAGGACGCGCTTATAGTGCCGGCTGGATGCTGTGCCGAACCACATCATGCTTAAAACAGCTGATAGTGCGTATAGTCAGCACTTACCGCCGCCTGCAATCAAACCATTAAAAAAAAGTTACGTGGTTTCGTTTAAATATACTTTTGGCTTTCCTCAAACCAGCGGACAACAAGTGAAAGGATAAAAATACGAAAAAAGCTGCTAAGACGCACTTGCAGCCACTGCAAGCCGCTTCAAGTTACTTGCCATTCTAGCATTTTTCGACTTTTTTGCTATGATTTGCTGCTGTTTTCCGTTGCCTTGTTGCTGCGGTTTTTCGCATCAACTGCTGACCAAAGATAGTTCGATTTCTATGCATCAGCTGAAACTTACTTCAAGCCGCATAAAGCCAATTGATTTCCCAACTGGTTTGAATTGGTTTAACTCTTTTGTCTAAGGTTTTGTTAAATTATTGTCGATTTTGCAACAAACCAATACAAAACTAAATAAAAATGAGTTTAAAATCGAAAACTTAGTTTTGCTGGTTTTTTTTTTTTTTTTTTTTTTTTTTTTTTTTTTTGCAACAACAAATGAGGAAATTTGGATGGAAAACAAAAGCTACTGATTGCTATTTTTAATTTTTTCCATTTACTTGCTTCTGATCCCAAGAAAAAACGAAGAAAAGGCGCAACAGCAAAAACATTATATGTTATATTTAATGTATGTATTTTATTAGTTTTCCTTGTTGTTACTTCGTTTTTATGTTATTTAATGAAAATAATACTAAGTAATCAATGTGTGAATGCAACAAAACACATGCAAACTATGCGAGCGCGCCAGTAAGCAACAATCGGCATGCTTAATACCAGCGTACAAGTCGCTTTAGGCTGCTTGCTCGCCTGGCACTGTACGCACTTTAAGCTTATTTCATATGACTGTGTGTGCAACGTTTTTCAGTTTACCTTCTCTGTTCGGGTCGGCACAGCAACCAACCGGCACTATAAACGCGCCTTTAAGGCTAATCAGCCTCATCCATCCATATGGCCAAAAAGGAAAATTCAAAATTTTGAGCAAAGTCTCATATTTGTCATAAAAAATTATTTTTGTAATTATTATGACAAGAACATAATGAAAAAAATCAATTGCTATTAATTTTATACAACATTTTGTATACTTATATATACATGAAATGCTATGTTTTCTGCTTATTTTTAAATAAAAAAAAAAAATATTTCAAAAAGATATTATTTTCATAAAAACAAAAATATTTCACAAAGGTATTATTTTCATATTCCGCATTGGTTTCGGCCGAATATTACAAAAAGGGTCCAAAAAGCGCCCGCTTTCAGTTTCTCTTTAGAACTCTCGGACACTAGTCCGATATCAAATTATCTATAACCAAACTAATAATAGAACACTACGTGTTTTTATTAAAAACTGCTAATTAACTTTTTAAGAAGTTTCTAATGTGTAGTATTTTCAAGCATTCACCAAGTTTTTGAAAGCCCTTAACTTTTCATAAAGCTTCTAAGTATTCAAAAAGCTTTTTAATTTGAAAAAGCTTTTAAATTCTTTCAAAAGCTTTCAAGTTTTCATGAAGCTTTTAATTTTCTAAAAGCCTTCAATTTATAAAGAGCTTTAAAGTTTTAGAAAGTTGTAAAAATTTTAAAAAGCATTTCAGTTTTTAAAATACTTCAAATTTTTAAAAAGCTTCTGAGTTTTTAAAATCTTCAAAATTTTTAGAAAGCTTTTAAGCTATTAAAAAGCTTTCTAGTATTCAAAAGTGATTTGCAGTTTCAAAAGTTTAAGTTAATGCAAGCTTCAGTTAAGTTTACAAGCAAAGTTTTCTAAAAGCTTTCTAGTATTTGAAAGTTTTCAAGTTTCTAAAAGCTCTTAAAATTGATATCAGCTTTTTATAAGCTTTACAAATGTTTAGAAATCTAAAATTTGTTTATACGTTTAAGTTTTATGGTTTTCATGTTTTTAAAAATGTTCATGTAGACTTTGAAAAATAGGCAGTTTTGAAAAGATTTCGATTTTCAAGATAATATCAAGATTTTATAAAGGTACAAGTTAAAAAAAAAACTTCAATTTAACAAAAAGTTGTAAATTTTAGTAAAAGTTATAACTATTTAAAACTCAGTAAAAGCCTATTAAAATCGTTTAAAGTTTTACAAAAGCTTTCAAGTTTTGCTGTGTTTATTTTAACCCTTTCTTTCAGAATATGTTGGATTTACTCATGTGTGCAAACATAGGTCGCTCAGTATAATCTTTGATTACAGAAATCAAAAGCTTTCAATTAAATTATCTTGGCTTTCTTCAACCACTCTACAGATATTTAAAAAAAAAAAAGAAACTGAAAATTTAAATAGACTCTGCCTACAAACTGCAGTACTTTATAGCCGAGGCGCTAACAAAAGCAATAACAAAAAACACGGCAGGTCTTAAATGAAAATACTATAAAATACAGCAGCTTTGGTAACAGCTTTAATAAAGTACTTTTTTTAACTTGGTGTGAGCTTGTGAAACATTTGAGTAACTAAGCAAAAACCCAAAAAAAAAGAATATAATACAAACTTCTTATAAAAACAAGATGGTGAACACATAACTTCCGCTGTCATTAATATTTTTCTCGGTTGTAACAAAAGCTTTTGTATATTTTTTTTTTTTTTTGAGTTTTATATTTATTACAAGCACTTTTTCGGCCAATAGATTTGTCTGGATGTCCTTATTTTCGTTTTTTCTTTTTTTTTTGGTTGTCGCTGCTAAAGTAATTGTTGTTGTTGTTGCTGCTGTTGCCATTGTCCCCGTGAGCAGTATAAACCAGCAAACAACAAACAGTAGCAACAAAAACAAGAAGCGTCATTTCACCAGGTTGGTTGGGCATTCGTGCAGGCCTCATTCTGAACCCACTTCCGGTGCACGCCTACTGGTACGACCCAAGAGGAAGTAAGTAACGGCGCTGGGAATTGCACGTGTACAACAACAACAACAACAACAATAACGCAAAACAATAACATACAACCTGTATACAACATGCAAGTGTTCTTCTTGTTGCTGGTTATTATTATGGCCGCCGGTAATAAAGTTCGCTGCCATTTCTTCGTTTCCGCTTTTAATTTTTATTTTTATATTTTGCTTTGTTTTGCCCGCCTACCACACCTTTTGTCTCACTCACACTTGTGTATGTTTATGTCTGTCTTAGTCACACATAAACCTTATTTTTTATTTCGTTTTTTTTTGTACAGAAAATTCTCTTTTTATGTGCAATTTTTACTATTTTTTGTTGTTGCTGTTCTGGGTCATATAAAGTAACGTACGGCAAGGTATGAAAATTCATTGTATGTGTGCAGGCATGTATTTAAGTGTGCGTGTGTATGTGTGTCTGTAAATGTGTTGACATTAAGAGTTATACTGCAATGATTTTTTTTTTCTAGCCCGCTGTAAAAGTTGCTGCTATTGTAGAACCAGTCACAACAACAAAGTAAGCTCTAACAATATATATGTCGTCTCCGTATATGTATGCATACAAAAATGTTAACAAAATATGTGTGTTCGAAATGTGCAGAAAATAAAACAGACTGATAAATTGCTGACAAGAGGCCTGACGGAGTAATGTAAAAGTCGATGGAGAGAGAACAAGAGAAATGGAATACAAAAACTAAAGAGTTGGTTAAAAAATAGTGAAATGTTACCTTATTATTGATAAATGCATGAGTAAATCAGAAACAAAATTTATTACTTGAAACACAATTTCTAAATAAAAGAAACTAGTTCTAAATAAACTAGTTCAAACTGTGCCAGTGAGAAGTAAAAATAGAAATCAAAGCAGCACAATTCTAACACAAAAGCCACCTCAGTATCAAATGAATGCAGAAGTCCCAATTGATACAAATGCCTATCTTGAGCACTTTAAAAAAGCTCTTTTGGTATCAATAGTAATCGAGATAGTAGCGATCAGCTAAGCATGTCACAAGCTAATACTTAAGCTAAAGCTAACTTTTAATGCATGAGAAGCTAATACTCATTTTAAGGCGTCTAAAAGACAAATGAGATTTATTTTAAGTACTTATGCTAAGTTATGACGCTGCAGAAAACCTTTTTTTATTTATGCCGTGTTTGAATAAAAAATTTAAAAAAAAATAATATTATTTATTTGGCGAGACGCCTACAGGTTGCCATCACACTACTTTTTTGATCATAACTCGTCATAAAATCAAAATATTGTTGCTTTGCTGCATGCGTTGGGAAGAGGAAGTAAAAAACCACAATTCTAAGCTAAAAATCATTTGAATACACAAAAAAAAAAAAAATTGTGCTACAAATTTTCGAAAGTATCTAAAATCAACCCTTTGAAAAATAGCTGAAAATGTAGAAAAACTCAAGAAAAAACATCTAATTAAGACAATTTATAAAATTTATTGAATTTCACATGAATTTTGCAGGTTGCCACCTCTTGAAAAATTGCTGAAAATGTAGAAAAATTCAAGAAAAAACACCTGATTAAGACAATTTATAAAATTTATTGAATTTCACAAGAATTTTGCAGGTTGCCACCCCTTGAAAATTACTGAAAATGTAGAAAAACTCAAGTAAAACAACCTGATTAAGACAATTTATAAAATTTATTGAATTTCACAAGAATTTTGCAGGTTGCCACCCCTTGAAAAATTGCGGAAAATGTAGAAAACTCAAGTAAAACAACCTGATTAGGACAATTTATAATAATATATTGAATTTGAAATGAAATGTGCAGGTTGCCACCCCTTGCAAAATTGCTGAAAATGTAAAAAAAACTTAAGTAAAAGCAACTGATTGAGGAAATCATCACTTAAATGAAATATAGTTCACTTTTGACTCAATGACATTTGTAAACATGTAAAGGTGTGACATGAGAGGTAGCAACCTGTAGGCCAACAAAGGAGACAACCTGCATTTTGACGCAATTTTAGAATTAGCAAAATAAAGAATTGCCAATTCATAGTATCTTTGGAATTCGGTTTGGATTATGAAAATTATGAAATTTATGAAATAGGACAACACACAATTTTAATTTTAAAATTTTTAAGAAATAATATTTCACACTTTCTTAAGCAGACACTGTGTTATTGCGTTTGTCCGCTCCAAAAGTAGATTTAAAGTGACAACTACCCTTTTGACGTCGATGTCAGTCAGAGTTTGGGTTACAACGATGCTAGAATGTCAAAATACAACTGTGGTGGCAACCTGCAGCAAGCCTTACCCCTATAATACAATTTAAAAATAAAAACCAGTGCTGTTAATTCAATTTATCAGAGATAACAAATGTACCTTTTAATAAAGTATTTAATTATTTTTAATTGATTTAAATGCTTTTTATATTTAACTTTTTTAACGTTTAAATACTGTTCAGCCAATGAATTCTAATAATTAATTAAATAAAAAATATTCAAAAGTTCTCTGCTGCTCAACTCTTCTTGAACGTCCATTGAAATACTCTGCATATTGTAAAACTTGTGTTGCAATCAGTTGTATCGTGACACAAAAATGCCTTTTGTCAAATTAATTGCAAATAATGGCAAATTATTTGGTCTGTATTTGTTTTGACTGCTGCTGCTGCTGCTGCGTACAATGTGTTTGTTTATGAATTTCATAAATAATATTTTAAATGAATGCCAACGCATGCCATGCAATAATGATAAACATAAGAGAAATAAGAACAAATAGACCGACAGACAGGCAGTACAACAGCCAGACAGCTAGCTAGAGGGACATGCAGAGAGTTGCCATCAGAGCAGCCGATAGTGGTCTGTATAAAACCACAACATGTGCAAAATGGGCGCAAATAAAGCTAATTAAATAAGAAATTTAATAAAAAAAAAAACAATTTTATTTGCAATTAATTGTTGAAAAATACATAATCATAATTTTGTATCGAACAAAATGTTGCCTACCCTTTCGCAACTGGGTATATAGGAATTGCGGATGCGGGACTGATAAACTGAGGTGAAACATGGCGAAGTGGCTTTAAAATTGATGATCATCGTTTTATTTGTAACAAAGCAGGATGCAAATTTTTAAATTTTTCGAAATATGTCTAAGTTTTAATTTTCCAAGCCCTTGACTTCAACAACTTCAATGCACAAAAGCTTTTTAGAGGCATGAATATTTTTTTTTTTTATTTTGCTACCTTTAGTGTTGGCACGCGTGCAATTTTATTGCCGCATTTTGTAGTAATATTTTAAGCCACAGAAATTTGCAGCATTTTTGCGACAACTTTTTAAGGTCCATTTAGGATGCTGGGAGTGTGTGTCAAAAGCTTTTTAGTCGAATAATTTGAATCGAAGGTTTTCTTTTATGAAGTTTTAGCTGGTTAAAAACTGAATCACATAATTTTTATTAAACAACAAAATTTAATTTACACAGCACTAATTTAAAGCTCTCTACACTTCAAAGTTATAGTTGCTACATAAAGTTTTTTTTGATTAACCACTTTTAAAGGCCTGTACGATTGTTGTAAAAAGCTCAGACATTTTGAAACTTTAAGCTAATAAACTTTTTAAGATTTGAGTTTAAGCTCAAAATCTGTTAAGGCTTTGCATTTTACAAAATGTTTAAGCTGGAGCTTTTTTAAAGCTTTTTAGCTAGAAAGGCTTAAGGAAAAGGTTTTAAAAGCTTTGGGCTTTTTGAAAACTTTTAAACGCCTTAAGTTTTCGTTTGAGGTAGTAAAGCTTTTTAAAAATTCTAAGATTTTTCGAACTTATTGAAGCTTTTATGCTTGAAATAAAAAGCTATATAAGCTTCGGATTTTAATAAATGACCAAGATTGAGCTTTATAAAAGCTTTGTGCAATAGAAATTTTTCAAAAGCTTTGCGCTTTAGTAAAAGCTTTGATATTTAGGAAAGCTTAAGAAAAAGCTTTGAGCTTTAGGAAAGTTTAAATCTTCTTATGCATATCTTAAGCTTTTCAGAAGCTTTCGACGTTGTTCTTAACTTTTTATTCGGAAACTCTTTCGCTTCATTAAAAATAAAGTTTTTTTATCTTTTTTTTCAGCATGCATTCAGACACTTACCTTGTTGTGTCTGTCTGTATATTGCTGCAATAATAATTTTACAATTGAACTCAATACATTTTTTCTTTTTTTGTTTGTTATTAAAGCTAGTAAAGCTTCGGATTTTAATAAATGATCTAGCTTGAGCTTTATAAAAGCTTTAAGCAATAGAAATTTTTCAAAAGCTTTGCGCTTTAGTAAAAGCTTTGATATTTAGGAAAGCTTAAGAAAAAGCTTTTAAAAGCTTTGGACTTTAATTTTGAAAATTTTTAATGTTCTTATACATAACTTGAGCTGTTCGAAAACTTTCTCCCTTGTTCTCTATTTTTTTATTTGGATATTCTTTCGCCTCATAAAAAAAAAGTTTTTTTTTATTTCAGAATGCATTCAGACCCTCACCTTGTTGTGTCTGCATATTGCTGTTATAATAATTTTACAATTTTACAATTATTTTTTTTTTTTTTTGTTGTTGTTTAATACAAAAACAAAAAAATTTCCTCTATACCCAATTAATTTTCGAAAAACAATTCCAAGCATTTTAGGCAAAATTGTCCCTACTTTTTCGTCTTCTGTGTCTTCTTCTAAGCGACAGTTGTTTTCACTTAGAATGCAATAATTTATTAGTTGCAGTTGCTGCTTTAATTGGACAGTTGAAAGGCAATGCAGGCAACTGTAAAAAAAAAATTTTACGAAAATTCTTAAAATTGTTGTTGTTTTTGTTGCATCTGACCAGTGACCATTTTTTTTTTTTTTTTTATACGACATCTAATTGAAATGCTAGCTGTTGCTGCCTACATATATGAAAATAAAGATGTTGTCAAGTGACACTAACAACTACAGCAACAAGAATAGCGCAAGTGTTCCTGGCAGATTGTAACGCTCTAGATATGCTGTTAAAATATTTTTTGCTAAGGTTGTTATGTGTTTGTTTTTTTTTATTTTTGTATATTTTTATTGAATTTGTGGTGAAAGGCTTAGGAGAAATATTG
Source organism: Coremacera marginata (assembly GCA_914767935.1). NCBI lineage: Eukaryota > Metazoa > Arthropoda > Insecta > Diptera > Sciomyzidae > Coremacera > Coremacera marginata. The sequence goes on along the minus strand of OU612043.1, from coordinate 10,436,153 downwards.
AAAGGTTTGAAGAAACATAAATTAATCGAATAAAAAATGGTGAAAAAATTAAATAAATCTATTTATTGTTGCATACTTAAATAATGCGAAGCACATTTATGTTGTTAATTTAATATAGTAACAAAGAGCTTTCTTATGGTTTGTTCAATATACGCAAATTTTAAAAAAAAATTTTTCACGAATATTTAGATATCTTTAATAAATGTTTATTATTCTTAAAAAATTTGTATTTAAGAATTTATTCAACTAGAGTTCAACCTGAGGTCAATTTGGTTAGGAAAAACGTAATCACAACAATGCGCAATTCTTTAAAAAAAAAAAAGACTAGCAAACTGAAAAGCAGCTATTTCTTTGGCAGTTTAACCAAATCACCTATGATTCTGCAGTCCACCAACTTTAGAAGCTACTTAACAACACAAAAATTTGCAAAACCAATGAGGAATTATATGTGTCATTCAGAACAAAGAAGCATTTTTTTTACTTTACTGCAAATTTTTCGGAATTTAAGATTTATAAAGTAATAAATATTATCTTTAAGCATAAAATGTATCTGTTGGTTATACATATTATCGAAATAAACTATATCTTACTTAGTTGATTCTGCATAATTACCGTAAGCTTCAACCTGAGCCCCAAGTCAATTTGTTTTAAGAAAAACCTTATCATAAGCATAAGTAATACTTAACACTAAACTAAGAAGCTACTTAACACAAACATTTGCAAAACCAATGCGGAATTATATGTGTCTTTCACAACAAAGCAGCATTTTTAACTTTACTTAATATTATTTTTAAGCATAAAAATGTATCTTTTGAATGTACATTTTATAGAAATCAACCATTATATTCAATTTTTTAATTAGATTGTTCTGCATAATTACCGTGAGTGAGCTTCAACTCATTAAATTTTAGCTCAACACAAAAGTCTATGTTTTAATTTCCACTTCAACGAAGAATACTTTTTAAATTTTAATCACTAACCTTTTTCTGCTGCCATTTTCATTTGTGTTATTTTTTTTTTTCGCAAATAACTGCTGGCGACACAATAAAAATTCTAAATAGAGTACAACTGAAATTTAATCAACTAATTAAAATTGCATTATTTTCAAGGTTCAGCAGTAAAAGGCAAAAAGTACTAAATTAGACGCAATTAAATTTGAAAAAGTCGCACAGTTAAGAGAAGTTTTTTTTGTTTTTATCTCGTTGCCAACTTTTGCAAGGAACAGCAAGGAATAAAAAAAAAAAAACGGACAAAAAAGAAACCAACAAAAAAGGGTAGCAGCGAGCTCAAACTTTTTAATTGCTACACTTTAGCTGCCGTTGCTGCTAGTGGCTGTCCAGGACAGGCGAGGCAACAAGCAAGCCATTCAAACACCTTCTCAACGGCGACCTTCAACCTAAAGCCCAAACTCGTCAACGAAGCACCGAATATGCTTGCATTTTTATGGTTTCCATTGAAATTTGCTTAAAATGCAAAGTTCGCAGCCAACTTAACAACAAAACAATTTCCGCTTCAACAGCAAAGTTTTTTCTCGCCATTTTCTTATTTGTGTTTTCTGTTTTTTTTTTTTTGTGTTTTTCTTTTCTCGTCACTCCACTTTTGTCGCCATTTTTAGAGTCAACAACACTGCTGCTGAATAACTGAATGCAATGAAGTGCAAATTTGTGCACGTTTCTATTGCTGCTGCTGCTGCCTTATTTGTGACAATTTAGTGCAAGTGGGCGTTGGGTGTGGCAGTATGGGCTGGCGTTGGATTTTGTCGTTCATATTTATTAAGTGTACTTTTTAAGTTTTTCACTTACAATTCTTTTTAATTGCTTAAAGTTAAGCACAAGAAAAAAGCTTTGCTTGGCTAACTTGTAAGAAGCTTGTCGTCTCTTTCAGGCAAAAGCTCGAGCGCCGTGAAGTATGCAAATCAAATGATGCTAACATTAAATTAATGATTTTTTTTTACTTCCTTTTTTGCTTTGATCAAAAGTAGCAGCAGATTTTGGCAGCAGATAGAAAAATCGTATAAAAGTTTTTGGTGTCAAAAAAAATCTTTTTAATTGCAGCAAAATGCTTGAACGTTAAAAATAAAATTTAGATAAGAAAAATGACAAGCCTGTTGCTCATTATATTGAACTAACACGTATTTACACTTAAAAGTTTTATATGTATTGTTGGCTGCTCTTTTTTTTTGCTTTTGAGCATTACATTTTTGGTATTAAGATAAAGTTGAGTTTAGCAGTCAAAATTGTTTTGAAACTTTAAAATTATTTTTGGTAACTTCAACTAAATTTTGCTTTAATTTTGTTTGCAACAAACAAAATTTTTTCCCAGCTTTTTTGTTTTAAGTGTTGTAAGTTCATTTTAAATTTAATTAAAACGCGTATTTCTAGTCAGTTCATATTTTTTTTTTATATTGTTGGGGCCAGTGTGGACAGAATAACCTCAAAATTTCATTTACACAAAAGCCGCAAAAGCTAACCAACAGGATTTACAGGATACAACAAAAGCAAACAAGAAAAAAAAAACAACGCACACCACATGACATACGTTGTAAATGCACTCAACAACAAAAACTAACTACAACAAACTACATGTTAGAAATAACTCAAAATAGATAACATTAAAATTGCCTAAAAATATGCAATGATTTTTGTTTTAAATGAATTTTCAAACCTCTACTACAGCAATAGCAGAGCAAATAGAAAAAAAGTGCAAATGTTTTCATTTAATTAAATTTTATATAATTCACAATCTAACCAAAATCACTTATAAAACACACACACACACACACGCGCGCCCAACAACACCAAATTGACACTGACACCAACACAAACAAGAGAGCAAAAGCAAAAACAAAATCAAATATAAATACGTGCGTGTCACTCAAATAATTTAGTTTTTTTTCACATGCAAAAAAAAAATTAATTACTTTTTAATACATTTTTACATGTTGACAGAAGTATTATGTGACAGATGCGAAAACAAAAAATGTTAGCTAAAAAATATTGCAGTGTTTTTCAGGCTAATAGGTAATTTTTTTCAAACATTTGTTTCAATTCCTTTTATGCCATACTTCAAAAAGTAAATTTTTAAAACAGTTAATTTTTGCTGCAATGATTTTTTGAAGGTAAAGTGTGCTTATGTGTATTATTACATACACTGTTAAGAAAAACATTAAAAAAATTAATGCTAAATACACAATTACAATACAAAATACAATACAGATTATATCATATAACATAGAACTAAGAAAAATATAGAATTAAGATTTTAATAGAAATACAAATAAGTTTTCAATGTTTTAAGCACTTTTCAATAATTTTTAAATAACATAGAATTCGTAGAGACCAAAATAAAAAGATAAAAATCCTTTAAATTGGTTAAGCAGCATCAAGAAACAATTTACACACAGTTTTTTTATTATAAACATAAAACATAGAAATAGCACAGAATAGTCTTATAATAACATCGCCAAAAAACATCGAACTAGTAAAAACTTCAAAAGTGTTTAAAAATGCTTAGTATAGCTTCAAGACAATTTTAATTATAACTGCATATAGTCAAATATGTATAGATTTTTTGTAAATAACACAAAACATAAAAATAACATAGAACCCCCAAATGTTATTGACTTTATTTTAACACAGTTTTATTGCTTGGGCACTATTTTGCAAACATTTTTAACAACATCGCAAAAACATAGAACTAGTAAAACCTACAAAAAAATGTTTTTAAATGCCAAATAGTGCTTCGAGGCGAATTCAACTATAAATATATGTAGTAAAATATAGTTTTTTTTATAAATAACACAAAACATAGAAATAACATAGAACACTTAAATGTTAACTGACGTGCTTTTAGCATCATTTTATTATTCAGGCACTATTTTGCAAACATTTTTAATAACATCGCAAAAACATAGAACTAGCAAAACCTGCAAAAATGTTTTAAAATGCTAAATATTGCTTCAAAACAATATCAACACACTTTTAATCAATAATTTAGAACATAGAAAAAACATAGCACTTGGAAAAATGTATGAATATGCTTTTTTAACGATTTTTATTGTTTGAGCGACACCTTAAGTAACATTTTGAATCAAAACATAAAAATTCGCTAACAAAGAAAACAGTTTTTTTAAGAGATTTTTAATGTTTAAAACATTTTTTTTGTAATTTTCTTTTATAACATGGTACATGAAAAATTTTTCATACCTGTTAATATTTACTTCGAAAAACATAAAACAAAAGTTTCATGTTTACAGATAAAAATTTTTTTATTGAAAAATATTCAGAAATTAATATGAAAAATTGTTTATAACAGAAAACAGCAAGAGCCACAGAACATAGAAAAACATATCCGAGTTTTTTCAATCGACTTGATTGCACAAAAATTTTCCATTGAGTCACTAATTTAACACATAGAAATTATAAGCACGCAATTAATAGCATTTGTATCGTTTACAATCAGCAATTTTTGTTTTAAAATGATACATAGAATATAAAAAATGTTAAATTTTAATATTTTGTCAAACATCGAATTAAAATTTATCTATACATAAATTTCAATTGCAAGCATTATATTAAGCATTGATTTGGTTTATCAAACTTTGAATGTTTTACTCCCAAAGCAATTCCAAACAATGAGCGTTTTGGGTATTAAACTGAACATAAAAACATAGACTTTGTGAATAAGTAAGTGGTTAACAATGCTACTACCCACAACAGCATTTGGCAGCTGAGGGCACAGGTAAGGGATTTTTACAGAAGTACTTTTGAGTAGGTAGAACAATAAAAATTGTTTAAATACTTTTGTACTGCAGGGGCGGTAGAACAACATTTACAAGTACAAGTATCATGTTCGGATTAAGCTTGTAAAAAATAAAAGGACGCACATAAAAACAAATGAAGTGTGGACAACTTTCAAGTATTATTTGGAAAACAAAATATTTTTAAATGGAGTTGAAGAAGAAAAAAAAGGAAAAACTAAGGTCTTCACATTTGTCAAAAAAAAAAAAAAAAAAAAAAAAAAAAAAAAAAATAATAAATAAATTGAACAGAGGATATGTACGAGCCAGAAGCGTGTAGATACAAAAACTTTGAAATGAGTTAAAATCACCAATTTTTAGAGCTTTTATAAAATACTTTTTGGAAAATAAAACGATGTACCCTGACTTTGTAAATAGCTCAAACTGGTTTAAATAGCAAGGAATAAAAATAACACCATCACAACAGGCCTTATTGGACTTAATGTGTCTCATAAAAAAAACAGTTGCTTCAACTTAACCTAATTGGCCTTGAGTTCAATAAAATGAAGGCAACTTGCTTAAGAAGCTCTACTCCAAAAAATAGGTAATTTATTATATTACTGTTACACAACTGTTTTTTTCGCTATTATATTACCATTCTTTTATTGTTACACTACAATAAAAAAGCTTGCACTTTAAAAATACTAAATTAAGTTTATATGCACATCAGAAAAATCTTTAGTTTTTTTCACTCAGGGGATGCCCCCTATAAATGAGAAAGCATTGTGTTGATTCGGAAGATGGGTGATGGTTAGTTGGAGGGTGAAAAGATGAAGTAGTGTCGGTGAAGATTTGATTTAAATTTACACAGATTGAAACTGCCGGAAAACACGATTGCAGAGAAATTGTTCCACAATTTTACTGAGCGACTGAAGAACGAATTATATCGGTAATGCGGTGTTCTATATGTTCAGAAAATTCACTGCTAACATCTATATACAGCTTAAACTATAAAACTGTAAAAGCATATAAAAAATTATGTATACATCGAGAAAAAAGCTTATGTTAAATTGAAAAAAAAACCTAGTATAATTTATAAGATGGCTTTGGCAGTTTTCAGCCTCCCAAGTACTTTATCAAAACGCCAAAGTTTAAGATGTTGACTTGCCAATTTTTGTTTGGGTGATAAATTAACAAAGTATTTGGTAATTTTTTATACACTATTTAAAAAAAAAAAAATTAATTTCAAAAATATAACTTTTTTTCGGGTTTTAATTTTTTTTTTACTTTTATTTTTTTTTTTTTTGAAGCTGCCGCCCCCTCTCGTTCTGTGATTTGCTTGACTGAAATCGGCAACAACACAAAATTTTATTTTATCACCACACCGTTTTTTTTTTTTTCTTAGAAATTAATGACTTCTCGGCTTTTCTCTCTGCTTGACGTCTATTATAACAAGAACATTAACTTAAATTATATTAAATATCTAATACAAAAATTTTACCTTTGCATGCCGTTGAGATTCGAACCCACAACCAACCGATACCATTGTGTATAAAGTCACTACACTACGCATTGAGCCAAATGCCTTCGTTATGCGGAGTGATTTATTCAATACTAATTACAACTGAAGCTATGCTGCAGCAGAACACAATAATCTATTCCAAGATTTTTGTTGTATGGCTATCAACAGAATACTGCGACATACCGCATCTGTTAATACAGCATATCTTAACATAGCTGCAGTTATGTCAGCAAGTAGTAGCTTGGATCAGTGAGTAGAGCGATGGACTGGCACCAAAAGTTTCAGGTTCGATTTCGCATGGCGGGCAAAGAAGTTTTTGTTGTCTTTTTTTCTTTTATTTTTTGTTGATGAAATGTAATAAAATTTACTGGTGTGAAAAGTGTGTTTTTTACTTTACTTTATGTTATTTTTAAATTTAAAAGTGGCTTTATTACAAAAAAAAACCATTAAATTATCAAATCTATCCTTCTCTCGTGTGCCTAATGATGCAGCTGTGTTTTTTGTTTTGCAGAAAATAGCTCAAAAATATGCTTAAGCCTTCCATGCTAGTTGTTTTTTAATTTTGTATTCTTGCATTTTGGGCTTATGTGAATCAAATTTTTTTTTTTTTTTGCAAGATATCGAAGTGCTTTCAAAGCAATGCATTAAACAATAAATTGCTTAGGTGAATAAGCATAAGTTTATAATTCCCATACAACTCTCTTTACCCAAGCCGACTTAGGTGATTTACCTATTGCTTTTTTTCTCGGTGTAGCTAAAGGGGACATGAAAAAATTTTGGGAGGCACTAAACTAAAAAAAAAAATTGTCTAAAAATTTAAAATTGAATTTGGAGTTGAGTTGGAAAATTTTAACTGCTACCGCCGTATTTGTTTGGGGGAGCGCCAATTGAATTTGCAAAACAAATACTCACAAACAACGGCAAAACAAATGCAAAAAAAAAAATATGCACACAAAAAAAAAAAGGACGCTTGGCATAAAAAATGCAGGTGTATTCAACTTGCTCACATAGCCAGCCAGCAAAACTGAAGGACTACGAATTGGTGCTGCGCTTTACGTGCCTGCGGCTAAGTAACTGAAATGTGGACACGTTTTTAATGTCTAACAAATTTATTTGCATATTTTTTGTCAAATTCTCTTTTTAGATAAAATGTGATGGCAATGCTCAAGTGTAATTAGAATTTTTTTTTTGGCGAATATTTTGTGCCACAGTGTTGATGACACTATAAATTTGATCAATTTGTCAATACGTAACAATTTTAACACAAGTGTTGCCACCTTGAGCAAGTTTGCAAGGTAAACAAACAAATGTATTGGGTGAATGTAAGGGTGAACAACTGGAAAAAGTTGAATTTCTGTGAGTCAATGAGTTGTCTGTGAGTTGTTAGCGGGCACTGTGTGTCTCGTTTTGTGGAAATTCGTTTCAGATAAAAATCAATTGAAAACTTTTTTGATGAAATTTTTGTGTGTATTCTGTTTTATTAGAGATGTTTGCTCACTTTGACATTTTTTGAATTTTGCTGTGAGTTTTTTTTTTATAACTTTTGTAGCCTAAATCAATACACTCAGCGTAAGAATTATAAAGCCAACCATATTTAACATGATGACATTAAAGAAGATAAAGAAAGAAATCTTTCATTATTTTTTTTAGTTTTAACTATAGTATTGAATCAGTTAATAATTAGTTTAAAAATATATACAGTGAACCAAAAAAGTTTAGGCACAGAGCTTAAATTCTCAAAGATTGTATCTACTAAATAACTTTTTTCACCTAACGAAAAAAAAATATTATGACATTTGAAAATTTAAAGGTTTTTTTTATTATTCACTGCAAAAATATTTCAGTTTTCATTTTTGTTTTATGTTATTAAAAAACAAAAAAGTCGCAATTTTACATAAAAAAAGTTTAGGCACATGTCTAAAACATTTTAATTTAGTTTTGGTTTTCTTACATTTAATATTGTGTTAGGCCTTCTTTGGCTTGAATAACTGCATGTAAGCGCCTTTGCATACTCCCAACTAGGTTTGATGTCTGTTCGGGTGTTATATTTTCCCATTCTTGGCGAAGGGCCTCCTTTAGTGAATCTTTTGATGATATGCGATGCCTTCGAAATTTTTTTCTGCAATAATTGCTAAATATGTTCAATAGCATTCATATCTGGGGACTGTGTAGGTTGTGAGCAGCTTTGAGATGTTGGCAATCATGTTTCGGGTCGTTATCTTGGTGGAACAAAAATGGCTTCACATTCATGCCCAACTTTTCAACACAAGGATACAAATTATCTTTAAAAATATTCCAATAAGAGCACTTATTCATTTTTTCATCTCTAAAGACAAGATTTCCCACTTCAGAAGAGCCGCCATACACCCCCACACCATGACATTACCACCGCCGTGTTTGACTGTTTCAATTACGTTTTTTTTCTTGGAGCTCATTGTTTGGTTTCCACCAAACTTTTTGTGCAACATCTGATCCAAAACGATTAAAATTCGATTTATCACTAAATATTACACTGTTCCAGAATGATTCCGATTGATGTACATGAAGTTTTGCAAATTCCAGTCTCTTTTTCATATTAATAGCCGAAATAAATGGTTTGCGCCGAGGAACTCTTCCATGAAAACCAGCTCTATGTAGAGTATTGCGTATAGTTTGGGGATCAAAGTTTTTACTGAAATTTTGCTGCATTTCATTGCATAATTTTACAGCCGAAATCTTAGGATTTTGGGCCACTGCAGCTACTACGTGGCTTATGGCGCTAATGGCTCTAATTTTCCCGTATTTGTATGTGATATAGGGCCTCTGCACTATATTACCAATTTCGCGATAAGATTTTTGCTGCACATAAAGGTTTATAATAACTTTTCGAACATCTACCAATATGTTTTCATATGCATTTTTTCTTCTTCCGCTTATATTTCGAGTAATGTTTAAAGTAAAGAAATTTTTGTTTGTGTATTTCATTTAAAATTCATCTAATGATACTAACTGCATCAAAAAGTTGGCCAAATTAGTTGCTTTTAAAATTTAAAGCAAAGTTCTACTCAGAAAAATTGAATGTGCCTAAACTTTTTGGATTCACTGTATACCCTTTTTACAAAGGAAACGATTTTAAGTTTATTGGTTAGTAAAGTAAATTTAAGAATTTTTTTTTTTATTACATAGAAGGATGTATGTATATTTCCATAATTCATCGACTCAAGCCCTATTTACTGTATCAAAGTAATGCGTTAAAGCAATTGCGCCTTGAAGTAGTTTTCAAAAGTATGATTCTTGTATCAACAGAACTTAATCAGCACAGTGATATTTCGAGTTAAATAGCGTATTGAGTTATGAAATTGAGTTGAGTATGGTGAGTTAGCTAGCGCATTCAATTGTGTTATGATGAAATTCCGGATTTGCTGTTAACTTTCCTACATCAAATCCGGAAGGGATCAAAAATTTAGTTCGTTATAAAGAAAATTCGTTATACAGAAACAAATAAGAACATTTGTGATGTGATGTAACATGGGGGGGAGGTCGTGCGTACGTTGAGTCACAACATTTTTTTTGCTTCTTATCGCAAAAAAAACATTTTGCTTTTTCTTAAAAATGCAGAAATTTGTAAAATTTTATCAGTCTCAAACAGGAAATGAATAAAATATGTTGTATTTTTTATCGCATTTTGTTGAGCAATTGTTGTTATCTAAAAACAAAGTTGGTATATGAAGCACACTTATTAATATGACTGCAAGAACCTTGGAAAGAAAAAATATGGAAAAGTTAACCTTGAGAGCAGCAGAAAGCAGGTACAGTAGGGTAAATTATGCTACCGGATTGAACGACACTTACCTAAAACGAGAGAAAAAAAAACTTATTAGTAAATAATAAATTAATACTAATATATCTATAATATAATAAATATATAATAATACATATTTAAGCCGGCGATACATTGAGAGAAGAGTAAAAAAGATTGATATTGAGGTAATGGTTTTTATAAGAAGTAATTTGTTTAGAGTTTAAAAATTTAGAAAAATTTGGTAAAATTTAACTTTTTTATTTAAAAAAAAATATTTTGTTTTTTTCAAAAACAAAGATGGCGCTGGATATAGCGATTGCTGCAGAAGACCTCCAGCCACTACTTTTTCACATTTTTCTGGCAAGTTTAAGATATCATCTCGAAAAAACGATGCGTTTTTTAATGCGAGTATTTCAAAGGAGCGATTCAAAAGCTCTGATCAAGGGCATGCGTCATCGAGGAAAAAAAAAATAGTAGTCTGAAGGGGCAATGTCTGGGCTATACAGCGCGTGGGATAGAACTTCCCATTTCATGGTTTCAAGGTATGTTTTAACCGTCTGCGCGTGGCCGAGCGTTGTCATGTAGCTCATATGACAACTTGCCGTGCCTTTGTTGATATTCTGACCGTTTTAGTTTCAATGTTCGGCTCAAACGCATCAATTTCACCAGGTTTAAGCACCTCACAGTACACCACGCCCAATTGTAATACAGAGCATAACAAATACAGAGCATAACCTCGCCAGTGTGAATATTGCAGAGGCCCATATGGCCAGCGAATAGTTGCGAAAAGAGGGAAAAACTTCCCGGGATATCGAAGAAATTGTTGGTTGCTCTTCAAAATGATTTCGAATGTCTTGAAATGAGAAAAAAAAACGAGAAACACGTGGACCAAATGGCAAAACAAGATCCGCAAATCAGCTCTAAGAGAACAAAAAAGACACAGATCCGATAGTATCGTAAGTGTGGACGTAGAATTTTTTGTTTGATATATTTGTTGATGAATTCGTTGTTCTTGTTCATTTTTATGTTGGTTAAAAATAAACATGCAATCTTTTGTGACCTTTTGTGCCCCCACCCTAAATGATTGAAGTCTGCCAGCAGACTGAAAGTTTTTTAGCGGTGCAAGCATTTATATACGTATGCATTGCTTGTAAAGCTCTAAAAAGATGCTGACAAAGCTAAACTTCTCAAAGCGCTATAGGTTTGTTCTATATATAGGGTTGATCCTGGCTCATAGTTATGGTTTACTGACGGGTCTAAATTAGAAAACGGTGCGACGGGAGCCGTGCTGTACGGTCCCAAATTCCAAAAAGCTCTTCCAATGGGCCATACTCCGACCATATTCCAAGCGAAGATATACGCCATCGAGGTATGTGTCTGGGAATGTCTCCGTAGGAAATCTATGGGGGCACAAATTTACATATTCTCAGACAGTCAAGCGGCACTAAAGGCCTTACAGGCTTATGAGCACAAATCGAGACTAGTCTCTGATTGCGTCGAAACCCTAAATGCACTGGGACAAACCAACAAAGTTGAATTGAGTGGTGAGTACCAGCGGGGCACGAAGGTTTCGAAGGCAACGAAAGAGCTGACTGCCTTGCCAAAAGAGCGGCATCTCGACCTCTTATCGGCCCCGAACCATTTTGTAGTGTTGCTAAAGGCTACTTTGCGTAAAAGGTTAGGTTAGGATGGAAAGATAACATATTTTCGTGTCTCTATATTAATGTCCAGCTATATTAATGGACAGAGGAAAACTAAGAAATTTCTAACTCTCAGTAGAGCAAAATCGAAAGATTTACTCAAGATAACCAAAGCCGACCTAAAAATTCTAACAAGCTATTTCACAGGTCACTGTCTACTTAGATATCATCTTAAAAAGATGGGACTATCTAATTTAGATGCATGCAGACTCTGCGAGGAGGAAGAGGAAACTCCAGGGCACATTCTATGTGAATGTCCGGCAATCTACAGCTTAAGACTTTCTCACTTTGGGGGGGAAGGGGGCAACAGTGTCTCCATAAATATATGGGACACCAAGCCAAAAACAGTGCTGAAATTCATAAAAAGCCTACATCTGGAAAGCTAAACCAGAGGCATGCACAATAGATCCTATGGGTTGCGATGCGCATGGGCCCACTTCAAAGAACAACAACACAAAGCTCTAAGAAATTCATAAAACGATTCTATTTAACAAGCAACACGATGTTACGTTCGATATTTCGGCACGAACTTAAGCAACAAGCATAACAACGTCAGCGCAGCATCTGAATCATCAATGCATTTCTCTCTTACAAAAATGTAAATTTTTCTTCTTTTCTTTTGCTATCTTTTGTGGCTTTATTAAAGAAGTGACAAAGTTAGATATTCCTTTTATTCACAAAATAACTGATATTTTGAAGTAAATTTTAACTTTGTAAGTGTCCCTTAAAAAACGTTAGCATGTCATTGAAGAAATTTGTGAAAATATCCCCCATACAAACCACGCTGTAAGACGTAATTCTACGTCAAAAGATGATCTGAAGGTCTATTAGCTCACGTACAGTAAGAAGGCGTTTGCTGGAGTCTAAACTAGCGACAAGAAATCAAAACACTGTCAATAACAAGAGTGGAATTTATTGATTTTATAAAAACTCTTCCATACAAAAATTAATGTTCAACTGTTATGTGAGCTTTTGCTAAAGTTTTTCCTAAACTTTGCCAAACTCAATTATAAAGAATAAATCGAAAATAAAAATTTATTTTATGCACAATTCTTAAAAAAAAAAAACTCCCCAAAACTAATACTTAATCAAAGACGTGTGAAGTTCGAATGATAGAAAACTGTGTTTGTGTATGAATTCGGATTTTTTTTTTTCATCCAATATTAAAACGTTTGATTGGAGTGGCAAACAAGAACAAATCAAGCAAGGATAAAACTCGTGAAATGAAACTTAATTGTGTCCGCCTGCATGTGCGTGTGAAGAAATTTTGATGACGCCAAAACGAGGCTACTCACCTAACCAATATTTAGGGTAGCGTCTGCTTTTGACCTCATTCTCATCAGGCTTCTTGCTAACTATAGGATTAATTATGATTTATGATGAGTTTCATTATATTTCACGCATACCAATCCAGTCAGTCAGTTAAGTTTTGTATTAATATCCGTATCGGAGGTTGGGTGAAAAACAACCGAATAACACTTAGTTTTTCTAACAAGGTCACGCATCAAATTGTTTTTTGTATTATTTTTTTTATATTAGTTCTAATTTCTTTGAAAGCTTCAAATTTTAAGCGGATTTGAAAAATCTAAGTGCTTTAATGTACGTATACATATATTGTATAAATGAAAAAAAAAATGTGCATAAATAAAACTTCGCCATTTTTTTTTTCTTATTTAAAAGAAAATATAGTACGTGTGCTGCGATGTGCTCGCTTTGTGCTATAGTGTGCCGTATTAGCAAACAAATTTATTCTTATGGTATGATTTTTATAAAGTGGCACCTTTTTAACGTGAAGTTATGTGAAGTTCGAAAATTGTGCTGTTATGTGTTCGCGTTGTGCTGCAATATACAATAGAGCAATTTAAAATATTAAGAGTCTCAAAGTTTTTTGTCTCAAAGTGTTATAAGAAAATAACATTTTTAATGTTGTAATTAAGATTTTGACGTAGTTATTTTTAAAAAATTATGAAAGAAATTGACTGCAGTATAATTTATGCATTAATTTAAATGCATTTGAATATTTGATCAAACACTAATAAAACTTACTTCTTATGGCATGTAACATAGAAGCATATCATGGCGCAAAAATTAGAAGCTTACCACAGAAGTAACGTTTTTAAGCAGAACTAAAAAAGCAAAATAAAAATTTAAAAACACGACGACACAGGTTCGACGATAGTATCGAAAGTGTAGACGTAGAATTTTTTGTTCGATGTATTTTTTTAATATTTATAATATCGCTGTAAACAGTGCATGAAAAGAACAAAGTTCCTTTAGTACTATGAAATAAATCAGGCATGTTCTGAAACCCAATTCACCTCGGTATTGGATTTATATGCAATGGCATGTCATTGGAATTCAATGTTAAGTTTCAGAAATGGAAATAAATATTTCAAAAAAAATTTGATTGAAATTAAAATATTGTTTTCTGCACTAAAGAAATTTAATTTAAAATTTAAATTAAAAAAAAAATGCGATATTCATTTCATTTGCCATGTAAGTGATATTTTCTCACATATTTTATATTTGTACGATGAATATTAAAGGCTGTAGATATATTCCAAAAAGTGACATGAAACGTTACATGTGCTCGCAAAAATTTGCAAAATCGTGCTGTAAAACATTATTCTACGTCAAAATGAGATTAGGCTCCTTAAATTAGCGAATAATCTTATATTTTAATTTTCTCAATGGCATATAGCAGCACAAGACGAGCACATAACAGCACAATTTACGAAGGACCAAATTATTACAAATGTTGATCGATTGGAATAAATTTATATTTTAATGCGACATTCAATAACACTCATCGAGCAAATCGCAATACATGTGTTTGTTTTTTTAATAATAAATGAAAAATAGCCTAGAGCGATATTAAACTCTCAAGAGAGGCATAATTGAAAAAAAATCCTAAATTTCAGAGACTTGGCTCTGGTATGCTGAAGCATATAGCACAAATTATTTGAAAAACAAAAAATACCAAACAAACATAGAAAAACCCGGCAATTAACAACATCATCATTAAGCTCACCATCACCATCACCAACATCATTATCATCAGTGTCAACAACAGCAACAGAAGACAGCAATTAGCGGCAACACTTGAAAGCATATCGAATACTAGAGCAACAAGCAACAGCAGCAGCAGAAGCAGCAGCTACAACCTAGCGACGCCAGTCTTCATCGTCGTCAGTCGTTAGCCAAGCATGACCGAATCAACACGCACCCACCCCTGCGCCCCGCCCCCCCAAAACCGAAAACTACGCCTCATTTAAATTTATAAATCGATTATTTCTTAGCGCACATTGTGGTGTTGAGGTGGTGCAGCTACGATATTAATTATTGCTATATAATTAAGTAGAACATGTAAGTGCGTCGCAAAGTGTCACAAGTTGTCAGTCGCAGCATAAGTTTTGGTGAAACTTCATGACTGTGACAGATTTGGTTGTTATTGTGAAGGTTTTTTGTTTTAAATACGTTTGTTGTTATTGTTGTTATAGGTTTTTTGTTGTTGTTGTTGTTGTTGTCTGAAAATAGGGTGACTGGGTGGGTGGGTGAGGTGAGTGACAAAATATTTGCATGTCGTCGCCACATTTAACTATGGCTGTGTCCTGGGTGAATATAACGTGATGTTAATGGTGTTTTTGTTGTTGTTGTTTTTAAAGTTGTCTTTGATGCTGAAGATGATGATGATATCAAGTTTAAAGATGCTATCGCTGGAACGATTTTAGCATACTAATTTTTATGGTCTTTTGTGTAGACAGTCAGTAGGTATAATATGGGCATTCTGGCACAAGGAGCCAAAGGAGCGCTTGCTTATCTCGTTTTTGCGGTTTTGGTGTGTGCTTGCGGTTGCGGTTTTGGTGTGTGCTTGCGGTTGTGGTTTAGGTGTGTTCTTGCGGTTGCGGTTTTGTCCGTCTATGGTTTAGTTTATCTACGCCTCTGCCCCATCCCTCAGTCCCCCACCCCTCAGTACCCCAGTCGCCATCCCTCAGTCACCCGTCCCTCAGTACCCCATCCCTCAGTCCCCCCCTCCCTCTGGCCCTATCCCTCTGCCCCTGTCCTCCCGACCGTTCGTTTGCGGTTTTTGATAAGCAGTTGTATTAAATTTAAAATGTTTGTTTTTCAATGCTTGCCTTCTGCGGTTTTTTGATAAGCAGTTGGATAGCAGTTGTATTAAATTTAAAATGTTTGTTTTTCAATGCTTGCCTTCTGCGGTTTTTTGATAAGCAGTTGGATAGCAGTTGTATTAAATTTAAAATGTTTGTTTTTCAATGCTTGCCTTCTGCGGTTTTTTGATAAGCAGTTGGATGTAATATACAAATTCTTGTCCGTTTGCGGTTTTTTGGATAAACAGTTGGATGTAATATACAAATTCTTGTTTGTCAACGCGTGGGAAAATAATGATATGACTTCTGCGGTTTTTTAGATAAGCATTTGTATAAAATATAAAAAACAGTTATAAAATATTTTTTGAATAATTTTTATTAAACATTTAGAATACATGTTACAATACAATCTTAATGTCTTATCACTAATAGGAAGTCCATCGTGGTTCTTTGAAGATAGCTGCATATAAATTATAGACTTTTCTTGTAGTTTGATATCGTGACCACAAAGTTACACAATTACAAATGTCATACATTTCCTTATCTGAATTTTCAGCATAACAACAGTCTACCCTATGTAAACCATGAATCGAATATTTAAAATGAAGAGATGATCTCATTTCTGTAATCATGTCCTGAAAAGCTTTGACATGATCGGGATCTATGAATTTTTCATATTTAATTAAGAAATTTTCTAATTCCAATGAAGAAACCATAGTTGTTTGTTTCAAGTGAGAGGTATACTATAAACTAATTTTATTTTTTAAACTCTTCTTTATTAAAACCACAAACCGCGATAATGTTAATGATTTAGAAATGATTTTTAAAAGTCGCGCTCTAATGGAAAAAACACTATAAAAAGTCAGAAAACTTATAAACATATCACACTCAGTTTTTGAAGTTTTTTGATGTTGAAGCAAACGTTAATAAAGTCGTGAAAAGAAAAATTATAAACACTTAAAATGAGTGAAATATTAAAGGACCTGAACAACATTAAATTGAAGCAAAAAACAGGATTCGCAAAGCATTGTTTAAGGCTGTCTGATGTCCCTCTAAATGAACAAATACGAATTCTGAAAGCGGAACGGAAAAACACCATCTTTGGAACGAAAATCATGTTGGAACTGGAAAAAAATGTAATCTTTCTACCACAATGCTACAATGAATTAAAGGATAAAACTCTAGAGGTGATGAACAAAGGATCGTTTACATTTAAAAAATTGATGGTTGGAAACAACAACAAAATTGATTTTGAGTTTTATAACGCTGATGAAAAACAATAAATTTAAAATGTTGTAAATAAAAAAACA
Source organism: Coremacera marginata (assembly GCA_914767935.1). Lineage (NCBI taxonomy): Eukaryota > Metazoa > Arthropoda > Insecta > Diptera > Sciomyzidae > Coremacera > Coremacera marginata. The sequence goes on along the minus strand of OU612043.1, from coordinate 10,418,993 downwards.
AATTAAATATTTTAATGTTTTTATTTTAAATGTAAAATATTACTACGCTTAAAAATATGAAATTTATTATCAATAAATTGAACAAATCCATATAATGATTTTTTATTACATATAATATTCTTTAGCGTGTCCACTTTTTCATATTTATAAATAATTCCCATCAGTTGCTTTAGGAATTTATCTTCAAAAAACCATTCGATATCGCTTCCAATATCCATTTTAGAGGTAGCTTCATGCATCAAGTCAACAGTTTCATCATTTAACACTTCGTCATTACACCATTGTTGAATTATGTCTTTTAGTCTAGTCACTTCTTCATTAATTTTGAAATTTATTTCAAAAATTGACTGTTTCTGATAACTTTGTCCAGTTATTGTATATACATCACTTCTAAAGAAATTCATAATATTTAAGTCTTCATTTTTAATCCGTTTACTGCAACTAGCGGGTTCAACTTCTTGCTGATTATATTCTTCAACGCTTTTCTGGGCGTCTTTATGCTGTTCTTGTTGTTGTTGTTTTTTAAGGCTTTTTTTACGTTTTATTGATTTTTTTAGTTTTTTTAATGCAGGTTCTTTAATATCATCAATTGGTATTTCTTCATAACATTTTAAAAAATCACTCTCAAAATCGTGGTTTTGTTGGTCTTCTTCATTCTTATTAACATCATCATTATTAGTTTCCTCCAACACTTTATCCAAATTTTCATAATATGTTTGAAGATCACTCAAAAAATCCACATCCTTGTCAGCACCCCAAAATGCATCCTTATTCATTTTTAGTTAGTTTTTAGTTGTAAGTAAGGTGACTTTTGATTTTAAACTAATAGGTTCTTTCATTATGATGTAACTATTTATAACGAAAATACTTTTCAGTTCATGTTGTTATTATTTTGCGGTTAATTTTATTTTTATATATGAAACGAACAATTTTTACAACGACTTAAATTATATATATTTGTATAAAGTTGAATAATTTTGTTCGCTTCATCTTCCATGCGAGCAAATGATGAACATCCACAAGTGTCTGGTCCAGATCTACAATTATTATCTGACCACGGGCAGTCTTCAAAATGTTCGCCAAATCGCGAATTTATTTTTTTCAAATTGTTTTTATATTCTATTTTCGTTTGAATGTTAATAAGCCTATCCTTTTCATCCTCCGGTATGATATGTGAAAATTTTTTTAAAAAACTATAGATATCCTTGATAATAGACATTTTTATTTTAAAACTACTGTATATTCATATGAAGAGTTTGATAATAAGCGTTAACATCAATGATTGTTGGTTTTATAGCATAATTTGAACGTTGATATAATTCTTGTCTAGTTTCATTATCATTTTGATTTATTTCATCATTATATTCAAAGCAATATATATTAAGTGTGAGTAATTCATATTTGCTATAGTAGGAACATTTAATACGTATTTCAAATGTTTCATATTTCAAATTAAAGTGACGATGAAAAACTCCTGAACTCTCATAAATGCCACCAATTTGCATTTCTTTCTCTATAAGATTTCTCCTGAAAGCCTCAATTGCATCTTCAACAGAAAATTTCCTAGTAGGAGTTGGAGTATTTCTATGATAACGATCTACATTCTTTTGATAGTCTGAATCATCATCATAAGTAGGTACTCTGTATGGATCTCTCAATGTTGTGGTCGGTGATGGAGTGATCGTATTAATATTATCATATTTAACATTTTCCAATTGAAGGGTTATGTTTACTTTTATCTGAAGAGAAGTATTCGGGATCTGTATGACAAAACTAACTTGTTTTCCATATTCAATATTGTAAAAAGTTGTAGTATTTTCACGTCGTTCATGTAAATAATTTCCAATTTGATAGCATGTAATGTGACGTATTTGTAATATTACGTAAGCAATAAATATAATGAATAAAAATTTTCTTGAGCTCATGTTTCTATGTTGAATCTTTCCCTAACCACAACTATTTAAGTAATAATCATGTTTAAAGTCTGTATATAGTCTTTTACATCAATGATTCCTACATTTAATGGTTCATAATTTGGATCTTGAATTCGAATTCTTTCAATTTCACCATTGCTTAGAATCATTTCAGTTTCTGTTTCCCGATATTCAAGGCATTTAATGCTCAATCTTCTCTCTTCAAATCTACTATCATAAGTACAACGAATTGGAATATCTACATTTTCATATTCAAGGTTAAAATGTCGATAAAATACTGCCTTAGAATCAATAATTCCACCAATTTCATTTTCTTTAGTAATTAAATCCTTACGAAAGGCTTCTATGGCTTCATCCACACTAAAAAGTCTAGAGGATATTCCTTGAGTTGTACTCTCAAATTTAACAGTTGTTGTTGTTGTTGTTGTTGTTGTTGGTGTTGTTGTTGTAGACAATTCTCTTTCTATCTCAGTACTTGATAGTTCATTAAAATATATTGGTTCCGTTTCTTTCAACAACAATAATGATATATTAATTTTCAAGACATTATTATCAGGTAGAGTTAAATTAAATTCAATACTTTTAGAGTTTTCATTTATAATAGGGATGGAAGTGTTTTCCAATTTCCAAAATGGTACACTGTACACATTTCTTAAAAAGAATATTAATGTTAAAAATATAATAAATTTCATTTTATGTTTTGTTCTTAGAGATATACACGTTCCTAAATTTCAGTATAAAATGATGATAATATCTAATCTGGTTGGTTTTATATATCAAGTTTTTATTTATTTATCATACAGATTATTATATAACATGTATTCATTTAAAAGTAATGCTGATTTTAAAGCACATCGTATTTGACGTTGTTTCCTTGTTTTGTTGTTGTTGTTGTTGAAGTGGTATTGACATTGACATGTTCTTGGATACATATTATACAACATTGATAAGTTAATTTCATCACATTGTGGAATATCTTCGATATTGAAAACATGCTGTTTTAAAAATTCTTCAATCCACTTTTGTTTCTCTGTCCCCTTTACGTATACTTTTTTATTTTTCAATAGAGGTTTTAAATATCTTTGGGTGTTTTTAAATGAGTCGCTTCCATAGTCCCATAATAGATTATGATGATTTAATTTTAACCAATTGGATTGACGTTGATCATCTTCACATAAATCCTTGAATTCGAATGGAGCTTTTATGTGGAAACAGTGGAATTCATCTTCACTTAATACAACTGCTATCTCCTTAAAAACAAAACGATTATCGTAGATTTTAAAACCTTGAACATCAACAGTTGCAGACATTGTGTTAAATAAATGGAAATAGTCTTCAGATCACTTATATATAGACCACATGTATGTATTTTTTATTAAATTATTTTTTTAATAGCATTTGTGAGTGGTATATAAGTTAACACACGTATCCGCTCCAGTTGTAATACGAGGATGGTACGTGACAATTTGTCAATTTTGCCGCATATTCCATTCCCACATAAGCCAAATGCTGAGCCAACAAAATATAACAGCAGCAAGCCAAAAATAACGGCAGCGCTGCAACAGCAGATTCAACCGGTACAACAACAACAACAACAACAATAGCAGTGCAGGCAATACAAGAACAATAGCAACAACCACTAAGGTGCAGCTAAAAGTCCAACAACAATATCAACGACAAAAGCGCAGCTGAAGCGACAAGTATAGGAAGATATAATAAGTTTATTTGGAGTTGTTTAAGTTAGTCTAAGAAGAGCATCTAATAAAGTTATTACACTGGCACATAGTGCCAATTAAATCAAGTGTTTTTATTTCGAAAACCTTAATTGGCGCCCAACGTGGGGCCACTAAAAAAATTCTTTATAAAAAGGAAAATTGAAAGTGGCCAGTGAGCTCGAACTCGCGTTAAAAATTTTCTATATTGAAAAAAAAACAGCGTTAAAAATTTTCTATATTGAAAAAAACAGCGTAAAAATTTTCTAAATTGGAAAAAAACAACGTAAAATTTTTTATATTGAAAAAACTGAAGTGGAAAAAATCCAAAATCTCCTGAAAAACGAACTGAAGTGGAAAAATCTAAATTTTTCTTTTTTGAAAAAACTGAAGTGAAAAAATCTAAATTTTTCTATACTGAAAAAATTGAAGTAAAAAATTCTAAAATTTAATGAAAAAACTGAAGTGAAAAAATCTAAATTTTTCTATACTGAAAAAATTTAAGTAAAAAATTCTAAAATCTAATGAAAAATAAAACTGAAGTGAAAAAATCTAAATTTTTCTATACTAAAAAACTGAAGTAAAAAAATCTAAAATCTTCTGAAAAATAAAACTGAAGTGAAAAAATCTTAATTTTTCAATACTGGAAAAAACAAGTGAAAAATATCTAAAATTTTTCTGAAAAGAACTGAATTGGAAAAAACCTTCCAGTACCTACCTGAAACGAGAAAGGAAAAACGTTCGTTAATTCACGAAGGAGTCAATTACTGCCGCAGCTGCAGAGAATATCCCGTATTTGTTGCACCCACCGAAGCAATCGAGATTTTAAGAAATGATGAGTAGAATATTTTATATGTAAGTGAATGTTTACTTAAGAATTGAGTTCTTCCAGATGTTTTGTATGTCTTTGAATTAATTAGAAAAATTTTAAATTAATTAAAAAGTTTTTTTTGAAGAAAAAACCCTTGTACTTTTACTAAATCTCAGTCAATTAACTGTTGAAGAAAACCTAGAATCTGAAAATAAAGATAACAAATAGTTAGTAATAAAGAAAGTTGTAACGATTGAGATGGATCCTCAAGCTCTTCAAGCCATCGTTAATGCCGCAATAAGGGCTGCAACGGAACAAACAAGACGAGAATTCCAGGGTTCCGTCGACGAGTTGACCGCTAGATTAAAAACCCTAGAAACACCGACCACCGTTACGCAATACGAACCAGTAACAATTGACCCGACCGTCAGATGTGAGGAATCACTCGATCTTATAAAATCACTACCGGAGTTCGGTGGCGATAGAGCCACCTACGTATCATGGAGGCAGGCTGCCCATGCTGCGTATAAACTTTTTGAGGAATTTGACGGTAGTTCCAAGCACTACCAGGCGGTTGCCATTTTGAGAAATAAGGTGGTGGGCTCGGCAAATATGGTTTTGTCATCCTTCAATACCATTTTAAATTTTCACGCCATAATCGCTCGTCTAGACTTCACTTACGCCGACAAGAGGCCCATCTACCTGGTAGAGCAGGAAATGTCTACCTTAAGGCAAGGGCAACGCACAATCTCCCAGTTCTACGACGACGTGGAACGGAAACTGTCATTAATAGTAAACAAAAATATTATGACACATTACGGTAATACGGAACTAATAAACTCCCTTAATAATAAGTACCGACAAGACGCCCTTCGAGTGTTCATCTCGGGACTTAACAAACCCCTCTGTGACATTCTTTTCTCCTCCAGACCGACAGACATGCCAACAGCTCTAGCTCTTGCCCAAGAGCTTGAATCAAACCATGCACGATCCCTTTTCGCACAGGCATTTATAAGCCCAAATCGAAACCAAGTGGGTACTTTCACAAAACTTAATAATTATGGCCCTCATAATTCACCCCACTATCGAAGAGTAACGAACGCGTATCCTCGACCAGTGCCTATGGACACAGACCCAACGTCATCCCGCTTTAGGCACAATAAGCCAGAGGGACTGTTCCGCAACACTGCGCCAAACTTCAACAGAAATCCCTTCCTAAGCCCTAATCCTCAAGCTATCCGACCAGCGAAAAGACCTATTGAGAGCGATAGATTGCCAGCCAATAAGCTACAACGTGTGAACCATTTGAGGCAGCGCGGACGCGATGACCGGGACACACCCGGGTTTTATGTTGCCAAAAACCTCTACTTCCCCGGGGATTACGAGGACGAAGATGGAGACGACGACGGCGATATCCCAGAGGACGAGGAGATTGAGGCAACGGACGAGATTAATTTTTTAGAACAGGATCCCTCCTGCCCTACGTCACCAGAACACTGGCAGGGAGGAAATTAAAATTCTTAATAGATACGGGTGCCGCAAAGAATTACATTACAAATTTAGAAACCCTCAAAGGTGTCAAGCATATTGAAAATCCATTCCTAGTTAAATCAATTCACGGTACCGAAAAAATCCAAAAAAAGTGCACCATGAATATTTTCGACACAAACGCTCAGTTTTTTATTCTTCCGTCACTCCAAACATTCGATGGCATTATCGGTTTCGATTTTCTCAAGGAAATTGGTGCGACTCTTGATATGAAAAAAGGAATGATTTGCTACAATAATAAACGGGAAGCCCTCTTGTATTTTTTTTGCCGCGAGGTGAACAATATTTTATCAAACCCAAATCACAAAAAACAAGTCTCTCTCATTATCAAAGAACAGGCAGGAGTTTTTGCAGATCCAAATGAAGCCTTGCCCTATAATACCAATATCGTAGCGACAATCCGAACAAACGATGACCAACCAGTTTACTCCAAGTCCTATCCTTACCCAATAGCCGCATCCGAGTTTGTGAATAAGGAAATTTCCGAACTACTACGAGACGGTATCATTAGGCCTTCTCGCTCTCCGTATAACAATCCAATATGGGTCGTAGGCAAGAAAGGAACCACTGAGACAGGAGAGCGTAAAATGCGTTTGGTCATTGACTTTAGGAAACTCAATGAAAAAACAACAAGCGACAGGTACCCGATTCCGGACACCTCGGTTATTCTCTCAAATTTAGGGAAATCTTCCTACTTTACTACTCTAGATCTCAAGTCTGGCTTCCACCAGATAAATCTCGCTGAGCGTGACAGAGAAAAGACAGCTTTTTCTGTCAATAACGGCAAGTACGAGTTCTGTAGACTTCCATTTGGATTGAAAAATGCTCCAAGCATTTTTCAGCGAGCAATTGACGACATTCTTAGGGACGAGATAGGCAAAAGTTGTCACGTTTACATAGATGACGTAATTATATTCTCCTCTAGCTATGAACAACATACGAAGGATATAAGGCGTGTCTTGAAGAAACTTTTTGAAGCTAACATGAGGATTTCACTAGAAAAAACAAAATTCTTCAAAGAAGAGGTGGAATTCCTTGGCTTCGTTGTTTCCAAGAACGGGCTGAAAACCTGTCCGGACAAAGTAAAGGATATCATTAATTACGAGGTTCCTAAGACACTCCGAGGCTTAAGATCATTTCTTGGATTGTCTGGTTACTACAGACGATTTATCAGGGACTATGCGTTAATTGCTAAACCGCTAACAAGATACTTGCGAGGCGAAAATGGAAATATTGGTGCTAACCAATCAAAAAACGTTCGGATAGATTTCGATCAAGAAGCACAAAAAGCCTTTAGCAAAATAAAGGAAATACTGGCGTCAGAGGACGTACTTCTACTTTATCCTGATTACGAAAAGCCATTCGAACTAACCACAGATGCATCGTCACATGCTTTAGGAGCAGTTCTCTCTCAAGAGGGACGGCCTATAACCATGATTTCCAGGACTCTCTCTTCGACTGAAGAGAATTACGCAACTAATGAACGTGAACTGCTCGCAATAGTTTGGGCTTTACAAAAGCTCAGAAATTATCTTTATGGTGTTAAGCAGTTGAGTATTTTTACTGACCATCAGCCTCTCACGTTCGCTATATCAGATAAAAATCCTAACTCAAAGTTGAAAAGGTGGAGAGCGTTTGTTGAGGAATTTTCACCCAAATTCTTTTATAAACCTGGTAGGGCGAACGTTGTAGCCGACGCCTTGTCGAGGCAACATATCAATGCTTTAGGAAACTCTAGCAATTCATCAAACACGGTCCACAGTGAGGAGTCACTGACAAAAACAATTCCCACTGTTGAGAATCCCATAAACTGTTTCAGAAATCAGCTTATCCTAGAAGAAGGAAATACTGAAACAACTACGTCAAAAATACTTTTCAAATCCCAAGTTAGACATCGTATTGTTTTTTCCAATATAGATAATCTTCTGAAGACTTTTAGGTCATGCGTCAATCCCAACGTAGTCAACGGAGTATTGTGTGACCTACCTACCTTGGCCAAGATTCAGGATAAAGTTATCTCAATGTTCCCTGCTGTTAAATTCCTACGTGCAGCAAAGCAGGTGACAGACATCTTTAATAAAAATGACCAAAGGGAAATCTTGCAAGCGGAGCACAATAGAGCCATCGTTCGGTGCAAGAAAACCTTAAACAAGTTCTGGACGATTACTATTTCCCTGACATGCGTAAGAGCCTAAAAGAAATAACTTCAAATTGTAGAATCTGTAGGGAGGCAAAGTATCAGCGTCACCCTCCGAACCCGGAGATTGGCAAAACACCCTTACCTCAAAGGCCTGGTGAAATTTTGCACATCGACATCTACTCTACTGACAATCAACACTTCCTAACTTGTGTTGATAAATTCTCAAAATTTGCCATAGTTTCGGCAATAAATTCCAGATCAATAGTTGACATTAAAGAACCCATACTACAAATTTTAAATTTTTTCAAGGACACCAAGACAATTGTCTGTGATAATGAAAAATCTTTCCATTCACATACAATTAGCTCGCTAGTAAGAGACCATTTTGGGATAAACATATTTACAACACCTCCACATCATAGCACTACGAACGGACAGGTTGAGCGATTCCACAGTACGCTTTCAGAAATAGCCAGATGTACAAAATTAACACAAGGTATAAACGACACGATTGACTTAATTCTACTCGCCACTGCGAAATACAACAGGACAATTCATTCTACCACAAATAAACGACCGATAGATATTGTCCATTCTATGCCCGAAGCTCTGCGAAAAGAAATCGAATCAAGAATAGCTAAAGCGCAACACGCAGAATTGCAGAGACTCAATTCTGGGAAAAAAACTAGACAGTTCGAACCAGGGGAAAAGGTTTATGTTAAAACGAATAGAAGAATAGGGAACAAATTTACAAAGCTCTATATCGAAAAAGTAGTTGAAAAAGACTTAGGAACTACTTTATTGATTGAGGGTAAAGAGGTCCATAAAAGTAATATAAGGTAATATTCTTGTATTTTCAGGCTTTTTATACTGGCAATCGCTCAAGCGAAACGAGCCAAATTTTTGAATTACACCGATTCACACTACATTCCGATAACCGATGGAGCAGTGGCTGTTTACAATAGCTACGGGTTCCTACTGCATAGAACAAACCTGACCGATTATGAAACCATAGCCCATGATACCGAAAACTTACTCGACCACTTCCCACAGTCGCACATGAGAAAATTACTTAAAGCAGATGTGGATCAGATCTTTAACCTACTTAGCGCGCTCAGAATCCACCATCGACAATCGCGAAGCATCAATTTTTTGGGAACGGCACTAAAATACATTGCTGGCACCCCAGATTTCGATGATTTTAATCAGGTGGCCACTAAGGAGGAAGCTTTAATAGAGGCTAATGAAAGACAGGTCCTTATAAATACCGAAATGCAGATTAGAATTAACCAATTAACAAAGACGGTAAACAAGCTTCTCAATGTTACAATAAAAAAAGAAATAGATACCGGACACCTATTCGAACTAGCTATAGCCAGAAACAAGGCCATAATAACGAGTATTGAGGATACCATCTATTCGGTCATTCTTGGAAAAGTTAATGTAATAAATCCTATTATACTAGATAGTACTGAAATACAAAATTTGTTAATCGCGGAACACTTTGCAAATATTAGTATAAGTGATATTTTAAGTATTTCAAAACAGAAAATATTCCAAGATAGCAATAGTATCCATTTCGTAATCAAGTATCCAAAAATTGAAGAAATATGTAGTAAAATTAAGATATTGCCTGTAATAAGTAAACATAAGATCCTAATGTTAGAGACAAATACCGTTGCCAACTGCAAAATATTACATGAACCTCTCGGAAATTGCAGAGATGCAGCCACAATCACATTCTGCCAACCTCTAAAAGGAAACTCCTGCGTGCGACAATTACTGAACAATAATTTCGCAACCTGCAAGACCACTTCGGCGTACCATATAACACCAGTTGAAGAGATCGATGATGGACTAGTAATTGTGAATGATCAGACAGCTGAGATACAGGAAGGAAATAACTCAGCAATCTTGATGCATGGAACCCTTCTTGTAACTTTCGAAAGTGAAATAACCATAAACGGTACAACTTTTACGAATTGGAAGAAAATCAGTCATTCACACCCTCAACCCGCATCAGTTAAATTTGTCAATATCACGGAACATGTTACGCTGTTATCACTTCCGTACTTGCATGAAGTTAATATAAAAAACATTGGCCATATTGCCAGCCTGAAAGAACTAATCCATCAACAATCTACGCAATGGCTACTAATTTTCATTTCTTCGATAGTAACAGTCGTAATCATTGTTATAGTTTTGTTAATCACAAAACGTCGCAAGAAGATTAACAACGTCATAGCCTTAGAAAGAGTTTTAAAAGAAACCGGGGACGGCTCCTCTTAACGGGGGGAGAAGTTAACACACGTATCCGCTCCAGTTGTAATACGAGGATGGTACGTGACAATTTGTCAATTTTGCCGCATATTCCATTCCCACATAAGCCAAATGCTGAGCCAACAAAATATAACAGCAGCAAGCCAAAAATAACGGCAGCGCTGCAACAGCAGATTCAACCGGTACAACAACAACAACAACAATAGCAGTGCAGGCAATACAAGAACAATAGCAACAACCACTAAGGTGCAGCTAAAAGTCCAACAACAATATCAACGACAAAAGCGCAGCTGAAGCGACAAGTATAGGAAGATATAATAAGTTTATTTGGAGTTGTTTAAGTTAGTCTAAGAAGAGCATCTAATAAAGTTATTACACTGGCACATAGTGCCAATTAAATCAAGTGTTTTTATTTCGAAAACCTTAATTTATATTCATACATTTTATCGTGAATAAGCATACAATAAGCTGATGTACTTGGAGGAACATTCGCCCGAAATTTTAATTCAATTCTAATATCTATTGGACCTCCTTTTACACTCTCATTTTGATGAGAGACATCTAAAACAATTATTGGTGCAATGTTGACAAAATTTTCTGGTGATAAAAGTGGTTGTGGAGAACGTCCATAGTATCCTTGTTGAAATTTTTGATACATATCATAGAGTAAAGCGAAACGATTATGATCAAATCTAATGTTGAGATCGTCATAGGGATATATATCAGAGTTAAGATGAACTTTTACATCCGATAAGTTACAATGTATGAACTTATTGTTGTTTCTAAATCCTAAAATTATATATCGTGGTCTTTCATTTTCACCTGCTAGTTTGACATTCCATAAAATATTTGTACTTTCTACAAGAGAAGGATTATGATAAACATCCCAACTTCTAAACGATATATTAAGTGGTAGTTTACTATTTATTGTTTTTAACATTTTCAATCGGTAATCATCTGAAAGTTGAATATGTGGTACTTTCCATGTGATATTCAAGAGCTTTAATACAAGATTATCAGTGGTAGTAGTTGAACTCATAACGTTTTTGTCATCTTTAGTTCGCATCAAAATCAGTTCATGTTTACAATTTAAAATTAATTTATCAAAATCTTCAGCAAATCCAAGTAAGGTCTTTAAAGGAACACAAAAATTAAAATGTCCCGTTTTAAGTAGAATATTATCTTTTTCAAATGGACACCATCCAGCGTTTTGAAGATTTATACTTTCAAATGCATTAAGTGATACATAATTTTTCATATCTGATGCAATTCCCAATTGTCTTGTACGATCAATTTCTACCCCATTCATCTCATATCGAATTTCATCAAATAAATATGCTATACAGTTGTTCAAGAGTTTAACAGTTTTTGATATAGAATTATCGCTGTTGGATACAAATCCCTCAATATACAAAAGACTCTCACTTGGTAATACATACAAGTCCTGGTTTTGTATTGGTATACGTATTTCATCATCATTTTTAAATGATTGTAAATATGATGTATAGCTGTGATATTCTTTTTTCACTATACTCTCGTCGAAAAATGGTTTGTATAGAACATTTATTACGTCACTCATATTGGTTTTTTAATTGTAATCCAATGCTTTCTAAAAATTCTTTATTCGATTTAGTTAAATAAATTCTATGTCTTGACCTTTTAATAATTGGTTTTTTATTTAGATTTGATTCTTCTTTTGTTGTTTTTGTTGTTGTTGTTGTTGTTGTTAGTGGACTAGTGAAGTGGTTGTTATGTAATTGCTTTTTATTAAAAACTATCATTCTTTATATAGGCTTTAAATGTAATCTTATTGATATTTTTTCACCGCGAAAATTAATTAGGTTACCACCTTGATCTACAACTTTAAGAACAAGAGTGCTGATTTGTTTTGTGTTAACTGGTAAATATATAACATTAACTGGTATTTCTGTAATTTTGTATCCTGGACTAACTCGAAGGGAGAACTGATGAATTGTATGCACATTTATTCCATTTATATATGATCCATTGATAATATTACACTCAATTGATATTGTATTTATTTTAGAAATATCTACCGGATTATCAGAATAATTTTTAACATCAGGTTTCAATATTCTGTTACTGAATCCTAGTAATGATCCAATTGAACAACTTCTATTGAAGAAAATTGGATCCTTGGAACTATAAATTTCTGTTTGCAATGTGTTATAGTTTGCTTTTATATCTAATAATCCAGAGTTATATGATTCATATTCATCAACAATTTTCTCAGATAAATCTGTGAATTCATACGTTCCTATTGGTATCACAATAGTCTTGTCACCAATATGAAACAAATTGTTTTCTTCATCCACATTTGGAATAGAATGATAAGAGTCGAAGCTAATCAAACCACAAACATAATCTTGCTTAAGTTCTATAGGTGGAAAATAATTTGCAACAAGTTGTGATGAATTTCCATTTATTGTTAAAGTAAACGACATGTTGTTGAACAATCATTAAGTAGTTAACTAAAATATTTTTCTTATACATTATTACATTTATATTAAATCATTTGCATCAATCCAAGAATTATGATCTGAAGAGAAACCTAACCATTTAACAAAAGCTCTATTATTACGTTTTCTTAAAATTTTTTCAACTAAATATGTTTGTGGAAATTTGGTTTTTATTAATTCATATTCATAGAAACCTCCTTTGATTTCATTTCCTTGATAATCTTCAAGTATGTATGTAGTAGGGTTTGTATTTTGAATAGTTTTGATTTTAAATATTTCAGTTGTCCAATTTGGTGTATAACCTTTTTCAAATGTATGTTTATATTTACTTATTCTAACATTATCATTTAACTTAAATTTTGGTTTATGAAAAATTTTAGGATTATTATAAACAGTTTTCAGTATAAATTTTTCATTTGAAGAATTTACTTCATTGGGCGTCATCTTAATAGTTCTATGAAATGTATTATTATATTGGTTAACTAGATTTTTATAGTTATCAATCCATTTGTATGTCCCATTAAAGCTAAACTCCTTCCACATCATTCCCTTTAAAGTTCTATTGAAGCGTTCCACTATCGATGCTTTTAAAGTTGAAAATGTTGAATAATGATTGATACCTTTCAATGTCATTAATCTTTTAAAATGTACATTGTAAAACTCTTTTCCATCATCCGTTTGGAGATGTTTTGGTACACGGTTACTTGTTTTGAAAATATTTTTCATTGCGGTTGTAACGCTTTCTCCAGTTTTATTTTTAATAGCCTCCACCCATGCCTTCTTTGAAAATGTGTCAATAACAGTAAGAAGGTAACGATAATTCATATTGACATTACTATATGGAATCATTTCCACTAAATCTGCTTGCCATAAGTCATCAATTCCTTTTATAATTACATGTCTTCTTTTAAAATTTTTTCGTGCTTGTTTATGCAGCTCTTCAACTATGTCTCGTTTATTATTCATTGTCATATATCTCGTTATTGTAAACCTTTTATTTGTGGATATTTTATTTTTAATTTTTTAACATCGTCTACATTAGGCTGATTTTTTCCGACTACATATTTAAACAAGAAGTCTTCAATTGTCTTTAAATAATCATTAACTTCTTCAAAGCTTTCCTTATATACAGATTTTATTCGATTATCAATTGCTGCCTCAATTAAATCTACATCACTTCGAATGTTATCATTCAGAGCAACGTTCAAATCTCTAATTTTATTTTCTAATCTATTTGTTATACTGTTAAGATTCTCCATGACAGTATTTATATCTATTATTTTCTTTTCATAAATGTTTGTTATCTTATTTAGATTCTCAAAGAAAAATATACGTGAAATGGCATCATTATCATCATTTGGTAAACCTAAATTGGTAACTCTTTTCATATGTAAATTTAGGTTTTTATTTTCATCTAAACTCCAACCGATTGTATTTCGTAAAATTGCTTTGATATTTGCTTTGCTATTGTTATCTTTCGATGAAGAATGACCAAATTTATCAATACTTGAATACATTTTAAGCTATATAATTATATTAGCTTCTTTCAGCTCTTCAATGATGGATATTATTTCGTTATTATGGTTATTATGTCCAGCAGTTGATGATGATATAAGTAATCGTAATCGTTCAACTAATTCATTAGGATCATCCCAATATACATAATTCGATTTATTGCTAATGGATTTTAAAACTTTAAGACCTTTTCCATGTATCAATGCGTTTGGTAAATTGAACATCTTTCTTATTATACGTTGATATTTATACGATTTGGTGCCTTTTATTTGATCATTTGAGTTATAATTACGTTTATGAGCATTTGTAGATAATAGAATGTCTTTATAATTTTGTAAATCCCGTTTAGTGAAATGAAGGGGATTTGTATGAAAAACTAATTCAAATAGACCAGGTGTCATCTGCCATTTATATTTTCCAACAGAAATTTTATTTTCATTAGGGATTTTTAAAAGTTCTTTTCCATATCTCCATCTCCCCAATGAATCTATATTAAATCCATAGACTTTATCCAATTTTTTACTATCTTTAAGTATTTGAATGTTATGTTGCAGAGAATTTTTTTTTCGGGTATTTTGTAATTGCTTAAGGTGTTTGTAATCTATATTTATTTGATCATTAGCCTTACGCTTAAAATGTTTATGCTTTGTCCATAGTTCTCGATCATTATCAATATTTTCTTTAATTATATTTTCTCGTTCTATTTCGATATCCGTATCACTATTATTTTGTAATTGCTTAAGGTGTTTGTAATCTGTGTTTAATTGATCCTTAGCTTTACGTTTAAAATGTTTATATTTTGACCATAGTTCTCCATCATTTTCAATGTCTCTTCTTACTTTGTTTTCTTTTTGTACTTCATTTTCAATCAAATTGTTAATTTTCTCATTATTACTATTATTGTTATTACTATTTTTTGAGTTGAGAATTTCGTTTGATATAACAGGACGATAAATTTTTTTAATTTTATTTTTTAATTGTTTTTTAAATTTTACATCTTTTTTTATTTTTAATTTCTTATCTCTTGCTTCTCTTTTGTTAGAGCTAACAATATTTTTTGTTTTTTCATACCTAACAGGTACTAAGTCATTATCAATATCATGAATGTTGACTTTAGTACTCAACTTGGAGATTTTATTACCATATTTCTCTTGTTTCAACGAACGTTTCTTATTATTGTGAAGATTTCTTAATCGCTGTTTAAAATTTTGTTGTAATCCTTTGTTTTTTCGTTTTGTAATAATTTGTTTTTTAACCCTTTGTTTTGTTTCATTTTCAAAGTCAGATTCAGACTCTGTTTTATCGAAGTCAGATTCTGACTTCACATTGTAATTAACATAGCCTTTGTTTTCTACATCAGCATAATTCTCATTTTTTAAGTCTTTATCAATTTGTACTGTTTGAATGTCAGGCTGCTTGGTGTTCGAACGTTGATAATATTTTAAAGACTTTGCTAATTCATTTTCAATGTTGGGTTTTATCTTGTTTGTATGCAAATATGGCTTGTTATGCCTTAGTTTATTTTTGTTCAATGAACTACGCTTTTTTAAAATGTTCTTATCATTCATTGTTGTGTCAAGTGTTGATAGATATTGTGGATCAACATTCAAGTGTACATTTTGAGTGGATTGTTGTGGTAGGTCATCATCAATAGCATTCCAAAGCATTTCATCAATATTCTCTTTTTTGGGTTTAGCAAGAACGTTAGTGTGTTTTTTTTCTTTGTTATATTCATTGTGTTCATCTTTATTAAGCTTTCCAATTATTTCATTCAATGGTTTTGAAATGGGTTGAAATGTATTTTCAAGCAACTCAACTCGATCTTTTTCACCTAATTTTATTTCCTTTAGTTTTTCCTTTAAGATTTTCCGAGTGTTGGCAAGGTTTGTTAAAACATTGAGGTTTGTATTTTTCATGATTATTGTTTCTGTGTGCTGTCTAAAATCAGATCTGGTGTATATCTGATACCGATCTGGTATATATCTGATACTGATCTGAGGTGTAACAGGTGGTGATGTGATTTTTATATATGTATGAAATTATCAAAACCTTTTCGATATCGACCCTTGTTTATAGTATCATCTTTATTTATCACAACAAAACCATACTTTTCTTTCCAACATTCATTACAAATCCTTATAAACATTTTGAAATCCATGTCTCCAATAACATGATCATTAAAAATATGCTTTAAATTCATTTCATCTTGTTTGAATATAATAATCATGTTTGCATTATCACGTATTAAATGCTTAGGAATTTTTGTATAGGTTTGACACAAATAAAAACAATCAATTTGCTTATGACGACCCATACAAAAATATTTTCGTATAGTGCTTTGTTTGTCGCAAATAACATCATCAAAAATGAAAATTGAATTTGGTTGAGCTTTATCCGGACTTATAACATCTTCGTTTTCTGAGAAAGTGTAGAGATTTATTCCTTTTATCGGTGCAATCAGTTTCTTCAAATATTCATATTTTGGTTGATATAAAGATTTTGAATATATGTATATGTTTTTAAACTTTAAACCATTTGGATTTACAATTAGACTAATCATAACGTTAGTTTTACCACAATTTGATGGTCCAACCAATAAAGCACGTATTGAATTTGGTAAAAGAGGACTGTGAACAATTTTGTTTTTTTTATCATTACTTAAAAAGTCAGCATTATTAACATTAAGCTGAATACGTTGTTTAATTAATCGCATTTTGATTACTATATTAATTGGTATATAAATCAATCATATATAATACAATCATCATTCTCCTTTTACAAACACAACCAAAATGTTAATTTTATTTTGAAAATGGGTATAATATACAAGGATAGTGCACATCAGAAACAGTTGAAAAGAGGATATGGTTTCATAAACAACTTAATAAATTCATTACCAGTTGAACTTCATTTACCAGGATATCAATTTTGTGGACCAGGAACAAAACTTCAAAAACGTTTGGAAAGAGGTGATAAAGGCATTAATCCATTAGATGCTGCTTGTAGAGAACACGATATTGCATATTCACAATCAAAAGATATAAACACACGACATCAGGCTGATAAAATTTTATCTGAAAAAGCTTGGCAAAGAGTTACATCCAAAGATAGTAATTTGAAGGAACGTGCCAACGCTTGGCTCGTTACAAATGCAATGAAAGCAAAAGTGAAATTTGGAATGGGTATTAAGAGAAATAAGGAAAAAAGTAAATCGAAAAGAAGGCAATCTAAGCGCAAAAAGTATAAAAAACCTAGAGTGAATGGAAAGAAGCTCTTTTCGTTAGCAGTTAAAAAGGGTGTTAAAATGTTAATAAAGAAGAAACCAAATTCATTCAATGATGCATATAGAATAGCCCATAAAGCTATACAATCAAGTTTTAAACGGAAAAAATCACAAGTTAACATACCACGAGTAATCCCAGTTCCAAAAATTGGTGGAGTCTTACCATTAATACCCATTTTAACAGCACTAGGTGCTCTTGGTGGTATAGCTTCTGGAGGATCAGCTGTTGCAAAAGTCTTAAATGATATAAAAAATGGGAAGGAACAATTATCTGAAGCTACTCGCCACAATAGATATATGGAGTCGATAGCTATGGGTAAAGGTCTATTTCTCAAACCATATAAACAAGGTTATGGTTTGTTTTTACGTCCTCATCCAAAAAATTTTTGAAAAAGCTACCCAAAAGACCATTAACCGATGTCGATTTAATAAAATATTGTAAATGTCTTGAACATTTTAGAGGGATTTTTATGAGAGATTCTTTACCGAAAAAACCTTACGCTCAAGAATGTGGTATACTTAACTTAGATGATGTTAACGGTCCCGGTACTCATTGGGTAGCTTACTATAAAAATAAAAAATATAAGGAATATTTTGACAGCTTTGGAGACTTGCAACCACCCAAAGAGGTCATCAATTACTTAAAACCGCCTATATATTACAACTATAAACAAAAACAAAAATACAATACAGTTATTTGTGGTCAATTATGTTTAAAATTTTTATTTCAAAAATATAATTTTACATAGTATGTTCACTTTATGCTAATACAAAAAATAAAAGATTTATCTTAATTTTATATATAACATTTTTTATTTCAATAAATTGTTATTAAATAACATATAAAAATTTTTAAGGAAAATAATGCTTGGGAAAATAATGAACTGTGCTCTGCGGTTTTTGATAAGCAGTTGTATAAACATTTTTATTTTATCAATGCTTAGCAAACTAACAAATTGTCTTCTGCGGTTTTAAATTTTTTAAGGAAAAAAATGCTTGGGAAAATAATGAATAAAAATTTTTGTTTTATTAATGTTTGGGAAAATAATGAACTGTGCTCTGCGGTTTTTGATAAGCAGTTGTATAAACATTTTTATTTTATTAATGCTTAGTAAACTAACAAATTGTCTTCTGCGGTTTTTGTTGATAGAATTTTGTTAAAATTTTTACTATATAAAGCAGTCTAATTTTTAAAAACAACACAGTTTCAACCTAGTTAACATACAAAAAACAAAAAAAAAAAAAAAAAACATGGAAATTAACAATATGGAATTGGATGAGGAATTTGATTGTAATCCTGAGAACTACATGATCATCACCCCGGAACCTTCTTTTCGGTTGGCAACGACGGACTCTCATATCGATAACTATTGTCATTTTAAATATCTATGGGAACATCCCCGATTTGCAGATGTGTTTAGATTGGCTCTTCAACCAAATATTGAAGAGCTTTGTGAAGAAAATGTGAGGATTATGGACGATGGAAATGGCGTCCAGAGAGACACAATGTCGGAAACAAAAATTTTATTCATTGATCAGTATAAAAAACTAATCGTTACTAAAGTAGATGTAGTAACCATAGATAATGAATGTAATGTAATTGATTCTAATATATTTTTTTGTGAACTATCTTTCAGAAGATTGCGAATTTATTCTGAAGATATAACCTTTTAATTAATAAACAATTATTTTAAATATATGAAATTCGTTTGTTTATATTTTTTTTTTTTTTGCTATTTATTTTTAGTTTTCAGCCTCTTAATACATTTTTATTTAATAATCGATGGTGTCCCCATGCAAGGGTATTAACACCATTTTCTAATATATAACGTTTATCATCAAAATAACTTAAAACAATTTTTTCAATTTCTTGTGTATAAATCTTATGAATCTTAGATCTAAAAGTTAACATTTTATCATAATAAATTTTCTTATCAAATAAACATTTTCTATAGTCATCAATGCTGAGAGACATCAAAGCTGATTTTTTTACCCCTTTAGCTTTTTTGATATCATTATCGCCCTCAACACTAATAGAATACATTTTTGACCTTAAACCAATGAATTCCCTCATTATTTTTCCATTATTTTCATCTTTCATGAAACCTAACACCTTTTTATTTTGTCGTTCTATCCCAAAAGGATTGTTGGGCTTGTAGTCGGATGTGTCAAATTATAAATTAATGTCTGGTTTAATATCATTATAGAAGTCTTCAGTCTTAATTGAATAGATGAAAGAGTCAGTATCCATATAGCATAAACTTAAGTTCTCTCTAAATTTTGGAAGCATGTAATCATAATGAAAATCATACATTTTCCATTTAGAGAGTTCAAGAACTACAAATCCTATATAAATTGGTTTATCATATAGGGTATGTATTCTATTAAGTTGTATTGCTACCATATTTTCAGTAAATCTTGTAGAGCTATGAAAATTTGGTTTAGCAATTAAGCTTCTAGCTCCCAATCTTTTTCCTCTACTTTCCCACTCGCAAACAATTTTAACATCTTTCCTCTTATCTACATTCTCCATGGTCTTACCATAGACAGCATTATTTAATAACTTGAAAAAGTTCTTTTCAAAATCATTTTTAGCTTGCGTTCTATGTAAAGTATTTAAATCTATATATTTTTTTAACCATGGTGATTGTTTAAATTTTAATATTCTATGAATTTTTTTAAGTTTTATTCCATTTTGTAAGCATTGTTGTAAGTTTACATAATGAATGATATAATTTGATTTATTATTCAAATCGACTATAAGTTTTTGATGTTTACCGATCGGACTTTTTTTATTTTCTGAACAAAACGGTAAGTCATTATATTTGTCATGCTTTGCAGAAGGAATCTCTAAATCAACTTCTAAAATATATCCTTCATCAGAATCATTAGCATGCTCATGTAACTGAAATGTTGATACGTCATCAAGCCATTCAAATTTTCCTTCAGGTAAATATTGAGACATTGCCCAACCATACAAATTATTGGCATCTAAATACATGAGATAACTTGAGGGTTTTGTAACATCAAAATCATCTATATATTTATTATTTACCTTAACATGTCTATTGGAACATTGTACAATACCTCCCCTTATTCCTTTTTGAATGAATTTAATCATATCTATGTCTGTTAGAAGGTCTAATTCAATTTTAGTGTACTTTAACATTGCTCCCCAAGATAGTCCGGGAGCTGTATAATATTGACAAGGATCAAGATTGTAAATTGATTTACATACTTTTCTAAAATTTTCGAAAACATCAGTAAGCAGTAGAACATCTGTTTTTAGGTAAAGTTCTAAGTAATCATGTAGTGTTGTACAATTAAAAGTTGTCCATACTTTTTGTGCATGTTCATAGTCAGCAACACTACATTCTTCATTGATTAATTTATTAAAAAACTTTTCCCTCGGAGGTAAACATTCCTCTTGAAGTTTTTCCTTTGAATCAAAATAATCATAAGGAAATATACCTTTTTGCTTCAAGAGATTGAATTCGACATCATCGTTAAACGTAGACCGTAAAATATAAAAATCTCTGTTTGATAAATTATTGACTAAGTTTGATAGACTGGAAGCCATAAATCTAAAGGAATCTAAAAACCTTAGTTCAACGCTATCACCATCATCGAAATGTATATGTTTAGAAATGGAAACATATATTTCCTTATTTATTGGTACTACGTTTATTCTACCAGGAATCGTTGAAAGTTCTTTAACAAATAAGTGACAATCATATGAAGAAAGATTGTGGAACAAGATTGGGATGAATTTAGGAATTTTAAAATTTAAATTACAATCATTATGAGCCGGTCCGCGATATTTTCCAGTTAAATGACAATGATCTGCTACTCTATACTCATCGTCTTCAAAAGGTTTTTCACAAATATGGCAATCAGTACTATTATTTTGAATATCTAACTCTAATGGTGTGAGAAAATTCATTGGTTTAACTTTACTTAAGTAATTATTATAAATTTCCTTAGCATCGGAAACTAAAGTTGTAATAAAATTAATAGGTGCATCTTCACCTGTATACATTCTAAACTTATCTAAAGAATTATTAAAACTACACTTTATATAATAACTATATGCGTGTGGAATGTGACTCTGAACCGTTCTTATTGAACCTGAGTTTTGAATGTTTTCTGGTGTTAGAAAACATTCAAAATCTGCATATACTACAAAAGGAATGTCTAACTTATGTTTAAAATTTTTAAATGCAACCTTACTATTTTCTTCATCCGGAACTTTTGTGACGATTCTGCTACACTCTTGTCGATGACGCTGCAACTTGTAGCTGGATTCTAAATGCTGCAGACAAATATTACATAAAAACAATGCAGCATGATGTTCAGTCACTTGGTTTCTTATTAGTCTGAAAATAAAAACAAAGAAAATTATTAAAAATGCTCTCAATATTATATACATGATATTAATAAAATATTTACCTTGAAATGTTCTTGATCCAAACATAATGAAATTTATCAATTTCTTGGAGCAGAAGTAGATTTATATGAGTACTCTTCTCCTGGTTTGTAAAATAGTAGGGACCAACTATACTCTTGAGCTCTTCATCATATCCAAAGACATTGATGCTTATTTCCGGATTATTTTCCTCGAAAATTTTAATATCATTGACTCTCAACGGAAAGATAAGCCCTTCAAAGTTAAGAGTTTTACCATTCTCCAAATGTATTATAGACGATTTTATATCTTCTACATTATAAGTCAAACATCTTTGTGGATTAGTAATGAAAGGATACAAGGCTGATATCATTGCCCATTTAAAGCAATACTCATCATTATTTTGAACATTTATACAAGCCTTTTTATCTAATAACATTTTTGGTAATTTAATATATTGCGAACCTTTTATTGGTTTATATTGATTAATATTAATCTCCAAGTGCAAAATTCTGATGAGAGTCCAACCGCTGTCACGTTCTTGAAACTCTGACATTTTTGTTATTAAATTGTTACGATTTTCATCAAAAATTGAGTTTAAGTCTGTTGATTGTTGAATCATCACCATTTTTGTTTGATGAGATTTGATATCAATTGTCATCTCCTTATCACACATTTTCACATATTCACAAAACAATTCTATATTAAATTTAATGCTGGTGTGTTTCTGCAACATATCTTGAAGAGCTTGTATAACTATTTTTTTAGCGTTATCTAGAAACACTTCGGGAATCAATAAACCTTCATTGGTATTTTTGTATATAAATGATTCTATACGTTCATTAAATACAGATGAAATTCTAGTTAAATGCTCGTTTACTATTTCACCGCTATTCTTTTTATGAGCGTTAGTCCTGATGTGGTAAGACCAATTCTTTAAAATTATATCTTTTTTGCATGCGCTGCAATAGACATTTGGAATAGTATTTGCTGCAATCGTCTGAAGATTTGGAACATTATTTGATGTTGTTGTAGATGCAGTTGATGTTGATGTTGATGGTGCTGTTGATGTTGAGATAGTTGATGTTGCATTTGGTGTTGAAGAAGATGATTTATGTTTTTGCCTTATATGGTTCACTAAATTATCATTACGATTAAAGAACTTCATGCAAATATCGCATTTGAAATGTTGTGATTGTTGACTTTGATGTTTAACTCTCACATGACGGTTTAGATTAAACTTTTTATTAAAGCTTAACTCACACTGGTCGCATTTAAATGAGTCCATTTTATTAGTTGATTATCCTGTGTTTGTCTGTTTATTGATTTAGTGAGCAATGATTGCACTTGACTAAATCCTCTCCCTTTTTATACGAAATTGTTTAAAATTATATATTATATACAACTGCTTATCAAAAACCGCAAACGGACAAGAATTTGTATATTACATCCAACTGCTTATCAAAAAACCGCAGAAGGCAAGCATTGAAAAACAAACATTTTAAATTTAATACAACTGCTATCCAACTGCTTATCAAAAAACCGCAGAAGGCAAGCATTGAAAAACAAACATTTTAAATTTAATACAACTGCTTATCAAAAACCGCAAACGAACGGTCGGGAGGACAGGGGCAGAGGGATAGGGCCAGAGGGAGGGGGGGACTGAGGGATGGGGTACTGAGGGACGGGTGACTGAGGGATGGCGACTGGGGTACTGAGGGGTGGGGGACTGAGGGATGGGGCAGAGGCGTAGATAAACTAAACCATAGACGGACAAAACCGCAACCGCAAGAACACACCTAAACCACAACCGCAAGCACACACCAAAACCGCAACCGCAAGCACACACCAAAACCGCAAAAACGAGATAAGCAAGCGCTCCTTTGGCTCCTTGTGCCAGAATGCCCATATTATACCTACTACAGTCTATTGACAAAATTACAAGGATGAATGAAAGTAAACGATGAGGGTAGAGGTTAGAGGATAGAGTAACGTGCCGGCAGCGTGGCGCGGCTTTTGTTGTATCTTGTCTTTTATCTGTAGCATGCAATAAAATTAAGAAACGTGCAAACGAATTTTTAGTACTCTATTTTTGTCCGTCTTTAATTTCGTCAGTCATAAAAAGTATCAAGCATTGGTTGTAAAAAAAAAAAAAAAAAATTAAGTGGTGTGAAGGGGTTCATGAAGTAGGTGACAAGCTCAAAACACTATAAATAAGTTTTACAACTTAGAATAAGTTTAATGATGTCCTAGTTACGGCAGTTATTGCTAATAAATATTGGTACCTAAAATTATGCTACGTTTCTGTAATAAAATTAAGTTTTAATAGAAAAACTTACGAAAAATAAAACGTGTCAGTAGTCAGAGCTTTTGTAAAACCAAATAAAATAATGTCCTTCAATCACAGATTTTCTTAGCGCCCCCTTAATTTTTATGCTCAATATTTTTGGCTGCGGCTGGCTAAACCTGTTGAAATTTTTATTGAGCCTACCGAAGAAAAGCTTTATGATAAATTATAGACACATACATATGAACCGCTACATTAATAATGCTGTTTTTATGGATTATGAAAATATAGCATAGCATTATTTATATGCCAAACATTTGGTTGCAAAATGCGAGCACGTATAACTTTTTCTTTCGAATATTCCGAGAGACAAAATGATGCTCATTAGTATTTAAAAGATGCATTCATGTTGTTGAATCGTTCTATGTGTTCTCAGCAACATTTGTGCGAAGATTAATTTTTAGACATTTTAAATAATTTGTACACCGAGGAAAAAAACAATAGTTAAATCACCTAAGTCGGCTTGGGTAGAGAAAATTGTATGAGAGTTATAAAGTTATGCTTTTTCACCCAAGCAATATATTGTTTAATACATTGCTTTGAAGGCAATCTATAGTATAGATAGATGGAGAAATGTTGAGGGCCAAAAAATAATAGGACTAACTCATATATTTAACCCCTCTAGGAGTTCAGCTACGGCCGAAATAAACTATTTCCGACAGCTTTTGTGTTTTTTGTATTGGAACCCAAAGAAGGGTGGTAGATAGGGGGTAGGTGTGTTCGGAAGAAATGTTAAGGGGCAAAAAATAATAGGACCAACTCATATATTTGACCCCTCTAGGAGTTCAGCTACGGCCGATATAAACTATTTCCGAAAGCTTTTGTGTTTTTTGTATTGGGACCCAAAGAAGGGTGGTAGATAGGGGATGGGTGTGTTCTGGAGAAATTTCAAGGGGTAAAAAATAATAGGATCAACTCATATATTTGACCTCTCTAGGAGTTCAGCTACGGCCGACATAAACTATTTTCGACAGCTTTTGTGTTTTTTGTATGGGGCCCCAAAGAAGAGTGGCAGATAGGGGGTAGGTGTGTTTGGAAGAAATGTTGAGGGGAAAAAAATAAAAGGACCAACTCATATATTTGACCCCTCTAGGAGTTCAGCTACGGCCGATATAAACTATTTCCGACAGCTTTTGTGTTTTTTGTATGGGGACCCAAAGAAGGGTGGTAGATAGGGGGTAGGTGTGTACGGGAGAAATGTTGAGGGGCAAAAAATAATACGACTAACAACTCATATATTTAACCCCTCTAGGAGTTCAGCTACGGCCAATAAAAGCTATTTTTGACAGTGTTTGTGTTTTTTGTATGGAAGGTAGTGAATAAAGCAACAAAAAATAACACAAATATGCATTAACTCTTATTCAGGTCACTGCAGCAGATACCTGCGTATTCGTGTAGTTTATTAAGAGCTCAGAGAAAAAAACTGAAACAACGCGTAGATCGCAAGCTCATCTCAGTGCAAGAGTGTATGAAAAGAGAACAAATAAAAAGTTATTCTCTTGCGCTACACGACCTGTTGTTTACATTTATTCGCTTGCAGCTTTGCTTGCAGTGAGTGCTACAGAATATATACATGCAGGGCACTAATGTATAACGACCTTAATTGGGTTGTATGCATGCTATGACAATAAAATTTGGTTTCTTCATTTGTTTTGCCACCTAAAAACCCGTTTGTCAAAAAATGGGCGTAATCGGTAAACTGTCAGGCCTACCTCCCATACAACTGGAGCATATATAGCGACCTAGCTTGGGTTGTATACATGCTTTATCAGTTAAAATCCAGATATTTGTTTTATTCGCCATGAAACTGATATTTTGGCATATATTTTATCTTTGTACGTTGAATATTAAAGGCTATAGGTATACCCCACAAAGTGAGCAAAAACGTTGCATGTTCTCGATAAAATTTTGACTCCATACAAACCGCGCTGTAAGACGTAATTCATCGTCATAATATTCGAAGATACAAAAACAACTTAGCTTAAACTAAAATTTTAAATAAAAATCCACAATGCATCCAAAAAAAAAAAAAAAAACCTCAAAAAAAAAACATGCCTATATCAAAATGCGTAAAATAACACATTAATTGCAAGAATGTATTTTGTTTTTGGCATTTCCGAAATAAATCCTCACAGATATAGATAATAAATAAAATAATTCATCAAGATTTATATCATGCAATAATAATTATGTTAAAATTTTAATTGGATCTAATTAACTAGAAATGTGGTCACAGAAACAAACACACAGAGACAGACAGATAGACAGGCAGAACGGATGTTAAAGGATCACGAAGCAGAGTGCATGAGGTAGGAGAAAGAAACATGCATGTAAACCACAAAAATACAGCCACGAACTCACACACACACCCACATACACTCACAATCCACACGGATTGAACACTCATAATTGTCATAAATTATGACAACTGCTACAACTGCAAACGTTGATGTTGATTTTGCTATTTGTGGCGGCAGCAAGTTGTACAAAACCACGTTACAGCCAGAGCCTACTCTGCCAAGCCCCTCCCCATCCCCCTCTCCCTCTTTCACATCAACCGAAAAGTTGCGGCTATATTTTGTGTTCTTATCATTTTATGCGCTGTAATTAATTTATGCAATTTTTAAAGCACTAATTTTCACCTATGTTTAAAAATAATATTTCAACATTAATAAATTGCATATTCATTATGCGACGCCGTCGTATTGTGTCGCTGTGTCGTTGTGTCGCTGATGTTCTAAAGTGTTTGCGTTTTTATGACAAATTTATGTGACAAGCTAACCTAATTTACAGCAACTAATAGAACAGTTTTTCAAGTAATGCGCATACATTGTAGCCTATTTTTTGGCGCATTGACTGCATGTGTGCAAAATACACACATACAAACACAATAAATTTATAAAATTCTTTTTTTTAATATTTTAAGCAACTAAAATAAAAAAAAAATAATGAAAAATTACAATCATAAAAACTAAGTTAAACATTTTGGCAAAAGCCATGAATTCTGCCACACATTTTGCAGATTTGTAGAAAAATTATTTTAGCTGTTGCTGTCGTTTTATTTGCTGCTGATGATTAACTTAATTAATTGGCAACACGTGATGCTGTTAATGTTGATGATGTTTAGCTCGCCCCT
Organism: Coremacera marginata; assembly: GCA_914767935.1. NCBI lineage: Eukaryota > Metazoa > Arthropoda > Insecta > Diptera > Sciomyzidae > Coremacera > Coremacera marginata. The sequence goes on along the minus strand of OU612043.1, from coordinate 10,391,402 downwards.
CTGCTTTAAGGCTAAGAAAATATGCAAAAAAAACAAAAAATGACCAGCGGCACGCACCACAAACAAACTGATTGTATGTAGCGATAAATCTTTAGTGTTCTAGGCAGCGTTGACTGGCCGCTGCTCTAGGCTAATTAATTAATTAAAATTATTGTTAAAATTCATGTTAAACAATAGTTTAGCGATTTGTTAAGCTTGCTGAGGTAGCAGATGATGTGAGCATGCAGCACATGAATATGCATTAAATAATGCAAATATAACAAGACAAAAGTTTTTTTTTGTGTCGAGGGATCACATACAAAGTCATTTAAAGCATGATTAATCATGCAAAAAGTTTTAATTCTTATTTAAATAGTTGCCAAATTTATTGCTCAGCTAACAACATAAATCGTCAACACTAAACTTTAGACTGCAAAATAATTTAAATAAAAAATTGCACTATACACACAAAACAATTAAATTGCATGCTATTTTAACACTGTATTTCGTAAAGTATTAAATAAAATAGAAATTTTTGGGAAAACATACCGATTAGTTGTGTTATTTTTAAATTTTATGAATAAAAACGTTTGAATGAATTCAACAATAATTTTTTGTTGCATGAAACTGTATGCAATATTTGCGTTTTTCTTTTTTTTTTTTTTTTTTTTTTTTTGACAAGGTTTATAATTTTTTTTATTTGAGGATACATTCGACTTCGACGATTCGAAATGTATCTAAAGTGCATGACAGCTTTAATAAATATAATATATTTATTAAAAAAATTGCTTTGAAAAAAAAAACAAAAACGTTTAAATAAATGCCTGAAAATACTATTTTTGGTTTGAATAATTATTTAATCAAGTTTCAAATCAAACTTGTTAAACAAATCAAACAAAAAAGTTTTAAATTAATTCCAAGGACATTTTTATAGCATATTATTTTGGCGTTTATAATTTTACAACAAAGGAACAACGACTAAATACATTTGGAAGAAATTTATATCACATGACAATTAAAATCGCAATATACCATTACAATAAAAAATAATGACTAAGGCAACCTTCTAAAATAATTCCAAGAACATTTTTATCGTATGATATTTTTGCGTTAAGAATTTAACAACAAAGATTGCTATTTGTAACAACGAATAAATATATTTGAAAGAAATTTATATCGCATAAAAATTAAAATTGCAACAGAGCAAGGCAAACTTACAAAGCTTCGAAATACATCTATATTGCATGAAGTTTTTAATAACATTTATGTTACGCGATATTTTTATTACCTGCTAATTTTAAAATGATATTTTCAAATGCTCGGTTTTATATAGCATGCTATTTTACTGCTTATGTTTTTATAGCGCGACTTTTTTTATTGTATGTCAGATAATTTTTATTGCCTGATAGTTTTATTGCATAACATATTTATTGCATCATTATTATACAGAACTCAATTTTAATTGCATAATATTTTTTGACGTAGAATTAAGTCGTACAGAGTGTTTTTTTTTTTTAAGGGTTTGTTTCGCAAATTTTTTCAAGCACATGCAGCGTTTTGGATCACTTTTTGGGCATACCTACAGTATTAAAAATTCATCGTACACAGATAAAATATATGCCACATTATAAGCTACTTGGCGAATGATGAATATCTATGTTTGGATTTTAACACTTTTTTAATAAAATCTTAAAATAGCAAAACCTAAAACCTTTAGCAAAATTCATATTTTCGTATGAGAAAAATCACGCATAAAATGCTTCGCATCTCCTTACATTGTTGTTATGGCCGTTGGTTTGGTTCGTGCCAAAATCACGAACGCAACATCGAGTCGTTTGTTGAAACAAATCGTTTTGCGCATATTTTTCAGAAAATAATGCTTGTGTTACTGACGCATGTATGCTTGATTATTTTCATACGAAAATGTAAATTTTTCTGTTTAGAATTTGCTATTTTGTGACTTTATTAAAAAAAAATTGATGCAATCCGAAGTTAGATGATCGTAACATACGCCATGTAACTGATATTTTGCCATATATTTTATCTTTGTACGATGAATATTAAAGGTATACCCCAAAAAGTGAACAAAAACGTTGCATGTGCTTGAAAAAAATTGCAAAAGAGACACCCCCATACAATCAAGAAATAATTTTCTGTACATTATGAACAGCTTGATCAGGATTTGGGCGCAAAGAATTTTCTCCGTGTGACAGTTTTCTATCACAACATTTATGTATTGCATAAAATTTTTGACTGCATAATAGCTTTTAATTTCATAATATTTTGCATAAAAGTCTTTTTACTGCATGAAATACTTTATTGCATGAGATTTTTTGTTCATTTTATGATATTTTGTATTACATTACAGTTTGCATGCGTGGCATGTTTTATTGCATAACATATGTTTTGTTTAAAAGTTTTGTTACATTAAATGGCTGAACGTTAAAGTGCGTGGGCCGTACGACAAAGAACCACATTCATGCTTCAGTCGGGCTTCAGCCTGGGTTTAAATCTCAGCTAACATGTTTTATCAATTGAATTTATCTTCTTGTAGTTCAGTTTTTGAACTCGATCAATTTAATAACGCGCACAAGAAGAAGCTTGATCAAGGTCTTTTCAAGAGTTGAAATGGCGTTTTTGTCGTTTCGTTTTTTTTTTTTTTTTTACATTAAATTTTTTATTGCATGTAATTTTTGTTGCATGCCATTTTTTCATGCTATTTTTATTGCATGTCATTTTTAGTGAAAGATATTGTATTGCATGACATTTTCATTGCATGCCATTTTTATTGCAAGACATTGTTATTTCATGACATTTTTATTGCATGTCATTTTTATTGCATGACATTTTTATTGCATGCCATTTTTATTGCATGACATTTAATTGCAAGAAATTTTTTTTCATTAGATTTTTATTGCATTACATTTTTTATTGACATTTTTATTGCATGACGTTTATGTTGCATGACATTTATATTGCATGACATTTTATTGTATGACATTTTTATTGCATGGTTTGGTTGCGAACAAACTATTATACGAACAAATATATTTTTGAAGAATTTTATTTTTTTTGATGTTTTTTATTTCAATCTGTTTTTTCAACTGAACATAAAAATTGTATTTTTCTTGATAAAAAAAGGAACTTCTTAAATTTAAAAACAATATATAAATTAAAGTATTTTTTTGTTACAGTATATTTAAATAATATATCTATTGCGGGACACCACATTATTTCCCCTCCTTATGAAATATAACTATACTAACAGCGTTGTTGAAGTGCACTTTTTTTTGTGGTTTAGGTCCTGAAGGTAGTATGTGTGGTGTCTGGGTGTTTAGTAACGCCGGCTTAATTCTATCAATATCAACCAGTAACTGTGGAATTGTTTTTAATGATTTTAAAATATTTGCGTGTTTGTTCTATAACTTCGAACGGTCCATCATAGGGCTCTTGGAGTTTCCTATGACATTTTTATTGCATGACCTTTCTATTGCATGCCATTTTTATTGCATGACATTTTTATTGCATGACACTTTAATTGCATGACTTTTATTGCTTGACATTTTTATTGCATGATATTTTTACTGTATATTTTTATTATACATATATACGGTGGCATTGAAATTGATAAAAATTCTTTTAAATAAATAAATGGAAGTCTGCATTAATTTCTTAGCTGTAGTTACTAGACATTAATTTGACATCATGTTGCACTTGTGATTTTAACGTTTGCTTCAAAAATCATTTACTTGGCAGCAACTGGACAGGGAGTTGCCAAGAAATGTCTTCAAGAAATATAAAATTATATCATGACATTTTGTGGTACTTTCAAGATCTTAACTCATCTGTATAAGGCTTTATTAGAATAATTTTTTTCACATAATATAAGTGGATACTTTTAGTGTCTGTATTAGCAACAACCAGCAACACTGAAGGCTCTAAGATGCAACAAATTTTTAAAAACAACAAAAAAGCAGCGAGCATTTCTACTTCAGTCATCATTATGCTGAAGAGTTCTTGAGAGAAGTAAGCGTATCACTTCGTTGGCATAAAGTAAGAAATAAAGCTCTTTTAGAAAAAGGCATTTAAAAAGGAAAAAAAAAGAAGAAAAATATTTCTATGAATACCAAGTTAAGCAGATAGCGGGTGAGAGGAATGAGCATAAAAATATACACACAGCAGGTTGTATTTTAATGCAAAAACTTTACGAACCTGTGCAGCGTCGCTCTGAAAGAAAAATACGTGAGAAATATGCACAGACAACTAAGACAAGATAGAGACAACTTTTTTGCTAAAGAAAAAACATTCTAGGCTTTCAACTTGCGTTGTATCTATGAAGTGGTAGAAGGAGAATATAAAAAATATGGGCTGGCTGCAACTAATGCAAAAATTTTCTTTATCTTAGCTGCGGAAAAATGTGAAAGACACACGTGAAAGTGGTTTTTGTTTTTCTTATATTTTTTTCTTTAATACGCTAGCAATTATGTCAAGAAACTTGAGTTAAATAGAAGAAAATCCACAAACTTTTTTAAAAAAAAAAAAAAAAATAACTAAAGCGTTCTCTATAAACTGCAAGACAAGAGACAGTTATTAGGAAGCAGTAGCTAATAGCAGCTGAAATAAGCTTTATTTATTTGCTCTAAAAAAATGAAAAAATAAATGAAATACAAAACTTTATTAGCCATTTTATAAACTATTTAAGCTAACATTTGATTTCATTTGTAGCTGCCTACGTTTTTATCAATGCCGCATTATATCAAGATAATAAAAAAACAAAAACTAGAAAAAGCTCTTCTACTGCACTGTTTGATTTGTTTGCTTTCTTTAGCAAACTAATCATAAAATTGTTAGTTCAGTCAAATATTTGTTTCCGAGTTTTAAGTTTAAAACAAATATTTAGGAAGTGTGCGTTGTTGTTGTTCTTATTGACTAATAATGCTGCTTGATAACAATGAATTGTATTGTCGTTGATAACTTGTGAGTTTTTAAACAAGGTCTCTTCAAATTAAAAAGTTTTGTTAAATTTTTTTCTCTTTTTTTCCTAAAAGTTGTGCTAAGTGCGTCAAAATGCCAACAAGCCACAAAATGTTGGGTGTTTTTTTCTATTCCTCAGAAATGACTGCTCAAAGAAGTGTAAAATATTGTTTTTTTATTGGTTAAATGTTTTGACACCTCAAATGTGCTCATTTCCAAACAGGAAATGTTGTTGTTCTTGACAAGCTTGAAGAAAAGTAACATTGTTAGTTAAAAATGAAAAATAAAGCGAAAAAGTATGTCATGCGAGATAAAAGATCACATTGAACAAAAGTCAAGCAACAATTTAACACATTGATTGAAATTTTTAATAAGCAATATTGTGAGGGTAACGCACAAAAAAAAAAAAAAAAAAAAAAAATACAACAACAATATCAAATTACAAGCTGAAAACAAGCAGCTCATTGTACAAATTGAAATTAAAAAAAAAAAACCAAAAGTGGGTTGATCACAACAGCCATAAATATATAAAGAAAACATAGAAACTTCAAAACTTTCATTTTAAGCGAACAGTAAATTTTATTGAAAACTTTTGAAGCTGGGCCAAAAGGAAAAAAAAAAATATTTCAAATATTTCATACAGCTGTCATGCGCAATCATAACTAATCAATTATTGAACACTAGAGTGGACGGTTATTGAAAAAAAAAAATATAAAAAACACAAATAGGCATTTTAAGGCAAGTCCTTAAAAAATCATTACATGGGTGCGCATCAATGTCACGTTGCCAAAGTTTCCAACACGTTCCATTAAAATTAGCTTAAGCTTGAGTAAAGCTATGCAAATAGATGAAATTTTTTTTCACAAACGATTTCTTTCTTTTATATTGCTGCGTGTCAAATTCAATCAAAAAATCACTTTGTCTATCGACAACAACAGCAACAACAGTAGCTGTAGTAAGAAGACGTACAAGGAACAAATAAAAAAAAATATTGATGGCATCCTTACAAAAGCCAGCTGTCGTTGTCATAAAAAAAAAAACAAAGTGTTGGCAACACTTAGGCACTCACTCCACTGCAAGTTAGACGGCAACAACAACTAAAATATATATAAATGATGTTATTTGTTGCCAAAAGAAGCCAATGCAAAACAATTCCATATAATACAAAGTGTTCATTCAGTTCATATTTTTGTTGTAGTTGTTGTGGCAATGTGACATCTTGAAATTTACAATAGAGTAGATGAAAAAAAAAACAGATCCTATACAAGGAATCCCCATTGATAGAAATTAAAATAATAGTCTACTAAAACTTTTTGGATATATAAAAATTTCAATAAAAGGAATGACTACGAATACACTTCATTAAAACGTGAATTTGCATTACTCCTTTTTTAACCTAATCTTTTATCTTTGAATGGTTCTGCGTAGTGGATATCTCTTGCTTTTATTATCATTCTGCTCGGTTTCACTTTTAAGGGGCAATACTATCTTGTAATTATTTCACTTATTCATCAAGAAAGGCTGAGGCACGGAATAATGATCTATTGAAAGGTCAGTTGTATGGTCCGATCAACTCTAAATGTTAACTTAAGCTTAATATGACATTTATTTGTGACGTATAACGTGTAATTCTTCGATTTATTGGAATTTAACAGAGACAGCCAATAATGATTATGGCAACGCATCAATCATTTTATAGCAATTTCTTTTTTTTTTTTATCGACCAGAAATAAAATTTATTTTTTATCGTTATTTTTGCAATCAGATATCAAATTCATTTTGTGATCGTTATTTTTTTTAATCAGAAATTAAAATTATGTTTTGGTCCGATATTTTTGCAATCAGCAATAAAAGTTTGTCATTTTTAACCGACTTCACAAAGGAGGAGGTTCTCAGGTTCGACGGTTTCTCTGTTTTTTTTTTTTTTTTTAATTCTTTTTTTTTTTATTTTTTTTTTTTAATTTGTTTTAATTTTTTTTTTTGTTTTTATTATATTTTTATTTATTTTTTTTTTTTTTATTTTTTTATTTTTTTTTTTTTTATTTTTTTATTTTTTATTTTTTTATTTTTTTTTTTTTTTATTTTTTTTATTTTTTTTATTTTTTTTATTTTTTTTATTTTTTTTTTATTTTAATTATTTTTTTAATGTATATACCTCGATAACTCCTAAACCATATGCCTGATTGCCACAATTTTTGGGGATCAGATAGATATCATAAACATGGAGGTGCCCGTAAAGAAGTGGCCGTTATTCGAGAACTGGGCGTGGCAATACTAGATCTCGCAATACTAGATACTACTGTATAACGAATAATATTGACACTAGAGTACTGCAATTTAGTATATGGGTAGGCACGAAAATGGGCGTTATTCGACAAATGGGCGTGTCAATATTATAAAAACACTGTATCTTGAATAATTTTGAGACTAGAGTACTGCAATTTAGTATAAGGCTAGACATTATTATTACAAATTATGGTCAATAAAGTGGGCGTTATTCGACAAATGGGCGTGGCAATATTATAAAAACACTATCTCATATAATATAGACACTAGTGTACTGCAATTAAGTGTAGGGGTACACACAGTTAATACAAATTACGGTCAAGAAAATGGACGTTATTTTACAAATGGGCGTGGCATTCTTAGAAAAAGAGTATATCTCGAATAATATTGATACTATGGTACTGAAATTTAGTATAAGGGTTGGCATTACCATAACAAATTATGGCCAATAAAGTGGGCGTTATTCAACAAATGCGCGTGGCACTATTATAAAAACACTGTATCTCGAATAGTATGTACACTAGGGTACTGAAATTTAGTGTAGTGGTAGGCACAATTATTACAAATTGTCGTCAAGAAAATGAGCGTTATTTGACAAATGGGTGTGGCAATATTAGAATAAGAGTGTATCTCGAATAATATTGATACTATGGTACTGCAATTTGGTATAGGGGTAGGCATCATTAGTAAAAATTACGGTCAAAAAAGTGGGCGTCATTCGACTACTGGGCGTGACAATATTAGAAAAACAGTGTATCTCGAATAATATTGACACTAGGGCACTGAAATTTATTGTAGTACAGGGGTAGGCAGAATTATTAAAAATTACGATCAATAAAGTAGGCGTTATTAGATAAATGGGCGTGACAATACTAGATAAACACTATATCTCGAATAATATTGGCCCTAGAGTAATAAAACTCGTTACAAGAATGGGTATAATAATTTTAAAACACGTGACATCTCATTTAAATTTAAGTGACAGATATTTGAAATAACCAACAAACTTTCAGAATTTAATAGAAAAACTTTTTTCAGAACAATTGTATTTATGTTGTTTATACATTTTTTTCGAAAATTTATCATATTCCCTAAAAAGGAAGAAATAAAAACTTAAAAAAAAAACAACCGACTACAAAATCACTACAAAGTAAAAATAATTTTAAAAATACTTTTCCTTTTAACTTCTTGGTTATATTTGATAATTTATTTAAACATATTATTATATATGAAATCTTATAATTTGAATTTTTTTTCTTATTTGTTTTATTATCATAAATATATTAATTTCTTGATGAATACAAATGCTTTGAGTTGGCGCTTCTGATTAAAAGGCTGATTATTTTAGCGCCGACCTTAAAAGCTTTTGTAATTTCTCGATGGAGCAGAGTCCGGATAATGTTTATCAAGCCATTGTTTGGTTTCCACTGTATTTTTTTTCAGCAAAAGCAATGCTTTATCAAAACTCGAAAGTCATTTAAAATTTTTTTTTTTTCAATAACAATAGTTGCACACAAAATGCTGTAAATCACGAATCAATTGTTAGATTGTTGTCAAATTTTTATACGTATCGTTTAAAGATTGATACTATATAAAAATCATATGGAAAAATATAGTAACGCTATCTATGTGTTATCCTATGGAATTTTTGAACGTACTGTTACAATCATATGAAACAAGCTTTAAGTGCGTACAGTGCCAGACAGTCGCTTTAAGCTACCTGCTCGGCTGGCACTATGCACACTCTGAGCTTACTGTGGAAACCATTTGGAAAAGCTGGAGAGTTTTTTCGGAAAATTTAATAAAATTATAACTAAATTTTTTAGAAGGAAATATCAGCTTGTATCGATATGTCACAAATGTCATGAGTGACTGACAGTAAAAGAATTAAGCAGATCATATTAAGGGACGTCAAATAGCAATTAATTATTTTGTGAGTTATAGGTTAGCATAAATACAGATTCTTACTTAGAATTGCTTAGAGTTTGGGCATTTGTTGGAAATATATTAATAAATAATAATTCTACTGTTGTCTGCAATCTTATGAACTGGTTTTTGCATCAGTGACAGAAGGTAGCAGATAAAAACATAGAATAAAGTTGGAAGTAGGAAATATTTATAAAGCATTTATGTATCGATGGACACACAATTGTTGTATTTCACATTTGGTGTACACGCATTTCTTGACTTCAGTTGCATAGTATTAGAACTTTTCACTGCAATTTCTGAGGACGTAGGTTCGAACACCAGCGTGGACAGTTATGATTTATGACAAAAGGTTGTATCGGATGTTAGTAGCATACTTTATGTAATATGTTTCACTTTAAGATTTTTACTTCTTCCAACTAACCTGTAAGCTTATTTTCACCCAAGAAAAACAATGAATTGATTAGTTGTAAAAACTTGCAACGTCTGAATACAAGTCAATTAAATATTTTCATAACATTAAAAAATTTCAGTTTCATATTGAATATCATTAAAATAAAAAAATTTGTTTCCTAATGCTTGTAATAAATCTGTTACTTTTATGTTTTTTACAGTCTGATCAAGAATAACCTCACACTTATTTCAGCTTAACTCACTAGCAGACGGATGGTGAGGATTGGGAAGAAAAAGCAAAAATCTACAGCATTGGAGATGGGTTGAATATTTTATTTTATAACATATTTTTTTTGTTTTTTTTTTGTCTATTTTGTTGCGACACTTAAATGTCGCTTTGTCGCGCTTGCCTAGTTTTACGACCTGTTATTTTATACAAATTTAAGCTCTTAAAGATGACATTTTGATCTGTTTTGATTTCCCCGGAGGGCCGTCATCGTCCTGTTTCACGCGTTTCGTATTGCCATCTCACTCTGTCTCGCTCTCTCTTTCTCTTCTGGAGTGGCGGCTCCTTTTACAGAATTGTTGCCGCATTTTTTTCAGATTTAAGTGTTTGTAAGCATGGGTGTGGTTGTGTGTGTGAGTGTATGTGTGCTGATGGCTGTCTGTATGGGAATTATATGAGCATGTGATGTGATACATGCCAACATATGTTGGTATGCGTTGATTTTCTTTCTATTATTTTTTTCTAGTTTTTGCGTGGCTTTTTGATGTATTTTTGCGGTTTTGTCTACTGGGGGTCGTGATTTAGAATTTCTTGCAGGCTAAACTTGAAGTTAGAGAGGAAATTTTTCGGTTTGCAGGGAACGGAATGTGGTAGAAATACATGTTCACTTGTCTAATGTTCTCATATGTCAAATTTTATTGCACGTACAGGCACGCGTGTGTGTGTGTGTGTTTGTTGCATATGTGGGGGTTGCATCGCCAGCACTGTAAAAAACACACATTACATGTACCCTAGTATTGTGTGCGAAATCCGATATGTCAGATATGACAGAAAGCAGCGCTGACTGAATGCAGTAGAAAAATTTACCAATCTTTTGGCCGTTCGGAAATTGTAAAGTGTAAATTTAGGTAATAAAACAAAATTTTATAGTACTCTGAATGCTGACTTAAATTTTACAACAATCAGTAGTCTTGAAAACAGAAATTTTTACAAATTTTTTTTCAATTCAAAACAATTTGGAGGCCATACATCAATCAAGTTTTTATAACGTCATACTATGTATCCTTAAATGCAAGCTTTTATCGTTCCCGCTGTTTTAATTATGCAAAACAAAAAAAAGGTATATTTATTTTATAGCAAATCTCGGCGACCTCGTTCGTCGTCTCCCACACACATACACACATACACACGCACACACACGCAGACAGGGCGACAAAAACTAATAAAAGTTAATTAAACTCAATCAAATTTCATTAAAAGCGACAAATGGTCAAATATCGCTCGACATTTATTCTAGCTATAGATGTGTATGTAAGTAAGTAAGTGTTTATATGTATACTTAATTGAATTGAAGTATGAAAAGCAAACGCATAAACAAACAGTTTATCTTTGTTGTTATTCCTACATTAATAGCTTTTTGGTCAGGATAAATTATATCATTTAGTGTAGGCGTAGAATAATAAAGGTTGGCCAGGGTGGGGGTTAAGTGGGCGTTAACGCTCACTCATATGAAAAGTTTTGGCAAAGAAGATCATGTTGGCAATTATAATAATGCGTGACTTCCAGCTTTTTTGGATACAAAAGTACAGTCGTTTCACATCCTTATTTGGCAAATAATATACTATGTAAATCATTATGTTTTTACCTATTTTTGCACATAAAAAGTATTTGAAAATTTAAAATACTTGTTTTATACAAGTTTCAATAACTTTTGTTTAAAATTTAAATTATTGATATAATTTTATTTACTATATAAAATAAAATAATTAAAAAAAATATATTTTATTTTTCTTATTTTTTATATTTTATTATTTAAATATTTTATATTTATTTACTTATATTTATTTATGTTTATATTTAAAATTTTTTTATTTCTTAATTTTTTAATTTTGTTTTTATTTTCATTATAGTTTTCTCAATATTTATTTTTCAAAGTTTTCTAATATTTTTTAATATTTCTTAACCCTCCGATGAGTGAGAAGGTCCCTAGGGACCTTTTTGCCTTTTCAAACTGAAATTACTCCTACTTCGGCCACTACAACCCCTCCCCCCAAAGTTACTCTGTATTCCAAGAGTATTTTGTTGCGCATCTTTTGGAAAAAAAATCAAGCCGATCGGATCATTACTTTAGGAGTTATTGAGGTTTTAGTGAGAATAGTACGCGGACGTGTAAATAGGTCCGTATGGACGTTGTACTGAATTTCACTAATAAATGCATGTTTTTGGGCATCATTATAATTTTTTTATTGTTTCAACACATAATTTACTTGTTCTGAACACAAAGACCTAAACTCAAAGACATTAGGGATGATGGTAAAAATAAAAAATTCTAAGAAAAATTCGAAGACATGAACTTTATTGCTTTCAAGGAAAGGCACAATATTCTAATTTTATGGTTTGAAAGTATGGTGGTTATGCGACTCACAGAGTTATTATCCTGTGAAGGGAATGGTATATTCTGGAAAACTGCCAAACCAACAACGGGAGATAAACCAAGGGCAGAACGTAGTGCTGGATCTTGTGGAAAAATATTTAGATGCTGGCCGTACTATATACGCGGATAATTTCTTTACCACTCTTGACTTGGCGCGTATTTTGTTGAGGAGGAAGACCGCATATGTTAGTACAGTGCGCTACAACAAAACATTCATTCCACAGGAGTTCAAGAAGAACCCGAAGCGCACCATCAATAGTACATTATTTGGGTTCAACGAAGGGGATATAGCGTTATGCTCATACGTGCCGAAAAAAAATAAAGTGGTGAACGTGCTCTCCACAATGCACTACACCTGCCTCGTTGACGAGCAAACCGAGAAGCGGAAGCCCTATGCCATATTAGATTACAACGCCAACAAATGCGGCGTTGATACCATGGATCAAATGCTAGGCACTTACAGCTGCAAAAGAGCAACACAACGATGGCCGTTGGCCATGTTTTATAATATGCTGGACGTCGCTGCATTTGCTGCTTTTACGATTTACAACGAAATGAAGCCTATAAAAAGGAGTGACAGACGGCGGTCGTTCTTGTTACTGCTAACGAAAGAATTGGTCACACCAAATATCGAAGAACGTGCCCTGAACAACCATATAACCTCATATCCAAGGATACGCAATGCGATGGAAGCATTCGATGTCAGGGTAAGAAAAACATCTTCAAATTCAAGAATAGAATATATATTTATTTGTTTTTTATTTTTCTTTTCATTGCAGGTATTACCAAGACCGATGGAAGGCAATGCACCGTCGTTTGCGGCTAGGTCAGGTAGACCGTCATGTCGCCTTTGCCGTTCTGAGTACGGGCGGCAGCGGAAAACGCGGGCACACTGCTTCGGTTGCGGCAACGCTGTTTGCGTAGAACATAGCACACTTTTACATCGCTGCAACACTTGCGCACAGGGCGGGGGACAAGAAGTACACGCTCAACAACAATAATTTTTAAACTTTTTTATAATAGTCTTAAGAAAATTCAAGCAAAAAAAAAAAAAAAAAAATTGAAAAAATTATTTTTGTATGTAGAATTTAGTTATAAACAATAAAAACAAAAAAAAATTAAAAAAAAAAATTTTTTATATGAAAAAAACATGATTTACAAAAAAGGTCCGTAGGGACCTTTTCACACGGCCGTGAAGTTCAGAACTGTCACTCATCGGAGGGTTAAATTTTAATTTTCTAATATTTCTGAATTTTTGATTATTTAATATTCTTAAATTTTTATTTTTAACCGACTTCAAAAAGGAGGAGGTTCTCAAGTTCGTCGGTTTCTCTGTTTTTTATTTATTTATTTTTTTTTTTTTAAATGTATGTACATCGATAACTCCTAAACCATATGCCTGATTGCCATAATTTTTGGGGAACAGATAGATATGATAAGCATGGAGGTGCCCGTAAAAAAGTGGGCGGTATTCGATAACTGGGCGTGGCAATAATCGATCTCGCAATAATAAATACTAGTGTATCTCGAATAATATTGACACTAGGGTACTCGTACTGCAAGTTAGTGTAGGGGTAGGCACAATTATTACAAATAACGGGTAAGAAAATGTGCGTAATTCGACAAATGGGCGTGGCAATATTAGAAAAACAGTGTATCTTGAAAAATTTTGAGACTAAATTACTGCAATTTAGTATAGGGATAGGCATTATTATTACAAATTATGGTCAATAAAGTGGGTGGTATTCGACAAATGGGCATGTCAATATTATAAAAACACTGTATCTCGAATATGGACACTAGGGTACTGAAATTTAGTGTAGGGGTAGACACTAATACAAATTACGAAAAAGAAAATGGGCGTTATTTGGCAAATGGGCGTGGCAATATTAGAAAGAGTATATCTCGAATAATATTGATACTATGGTACTGCAATTTAGTATAAAGGTAGGCAATACTATTAAAAATTATGGCCACTAAAGTGGGCGTTATTCGACAAATGGGCGAGGCAATATTAGAAAAACACTGTATCTCGAATAATATGGACACTAGGGTACTGAAATTTAGTGTAGTGGTATGCACAATTATTACAAATTTCCGTCAATAAAATGGGCGTTATTTGAGAAATGGGCGTGGCATTATTAGAAAGAGTATATCTCGAATAATATTGATACTATGGTACTGCAATTTGGTGTAGGGGTAGGCATTATTAGTAAAAATTACGGTGAATAAAGTGGGCGGCTTTCGACTACTGGGCGTGGCAATATTAGAAAAACAGTGTATCTTGAATAATATTGACACTAGGGCACTGAAATTTATTGTGGTACAGGGGTGGGCAGAATTATTAAAAATTATGGTCAATAAAGTATGCGTTATTGGATAAATGGGCGTGGCAATACTAGATAAACACTATCGCAGTTAATATTGACGCTGGGGTACTGAAATAAAGTACAGGGGTAGGCACAATTATTGGAAATAATGCTCAAGAAAGTGGGCGCTTATATAATAAAGCGGCGTGGAAATATTAGAAAAACACTATATCTCGAATAATATTGACACTACGGTTATAAAACTCGTTACAAGAATGGGTACAATAATTTCCAAACATGTGATATTTAATTTAAATTTAAGAGGCAGATATTTGAAATAACCAACAAACTTTCAGAATTTAATAGAACAAATTTTTTTCGGAACAATTGTATTTATGTTGTTTATACACTTTTTTCGAAAATTTATCATATTCTCTGAAAAGGAAGATATAAAAATTTAAAAAAAAAAAAAAAACAACCGACTACAAAGTCGAAAAGATTTATTTAAACATATTATTATATATGAAATCTTATTATCTTAATTTTTTTTCTTATTTGTTTTATTATCATAAATATATTAATTTCTTGATGAATACAAATGCTTTGAAGTTGGCGCTTCTGACTTACAGTCTGATTATATTAGCGCCGACCTTAATTTTTAATTTCGTTTTTATTATAATTATTTTTTAAATTGTTTTTTACTAACTTCTTTTTTTTTGTTTTATCCATATTTTAATTTTAAATTTTTTAATTAAAATTTTTATTTTTTTTTTTGTTTTTACTTTTCTATTTTCATTTTATTTTTAATTTTTTATTTTTTTATATATTTATCATTTTTTATATTGATTATTTTTTGTGTTTATTATTTTTTATATTTCTTCATTTTTATTTCTTGAGTTTTTCTTTATTTTTTTTTTTTTTTTTGGTGCTTGTTCATTTTCATATTATTTTATTTATTTATTTTTTTTATTTTTGTAATTTTTTTTATGTTTTTGTTTATATTTTTATTTTCGATGTTTTCGTTACTTTTTTTATAATGTTATTTTTTTATATTTGCACTATTTTCTGAGAGCGTCTAATAGTCTTATATACACAGCGATATACAAAAACAAATTTTCGAATGTGTAATGTAAATGTGTGTGAATGTAAATAATGCCCTGAAGTGATGGGGTTAAACGAACCCCGGATTCAGGGACACAGAAAACATATAATAGACTTGGTATAATCTACTGAAGTGAAAAACAAATTTTTCGAGTAGAAAATAAATCAAGTTACTAATACAATATTTTTTCTTTCTAAATTAATGTATGTATTGTACATAATTTTTTTTTTTTTCTTTTACATACATTCTTCTACTTAAATTATGTTTTTTTTTTTTTTTAGTTTTTATAGTTTTAAAGTTGTTATAGCTTTGTAATAATTTGTTAAACTATAAAGATTTTTTAATTGTTGTTATTTTTTAATGCTTTTGTTTTTTTTTTATTTAGTTGGAAGTTAGTTTTTGTATGTATATTGCTTTAAATTTGTTATAAGCTTCATTAAATAATTTCTTTTTAAAATGCATTTTTATAATTTTGTGCATTACTTCATTTTATTCTTTGATTTCAGTTTTATATATAGAAATCAAAATTATAATAGATTTCTCGCAGTCAGGAAAAACAAGAAATACTTTCTTATTTAGATGGTGTCACGAATACTTACTTATGTGGAGTTATTTCATTCTAATGAGCCTTCATAATACCGATGCAAGAAAAGCTTTGCATTTTCATTTCAATTAAGACTCTATTTCTGACATTAAAAAGCAACCGCTACTTAATTGACCCAACAACAACGTGTGAGTGTAATGTATGATGCATTCAAACACACACACAATGATATTTTCTTTGCCACTTGTTACTGTCAATTTTTCAATTAAAAACGGACAATTGTCATCATCCAGCATATCTAGAAATCTCAGAAATATTTAATAAATAGGCAACAACAACAACAACAAAAACTGCAACATATAATAAGAACTTCCTCTAGACGGACGATGATGATGATGATTATGATGTTGTTGGTCTTGTTTCTGTCATGTACTCAAATTGTATTCAGGCAATACTTCATTTAATTTAAAAATAAGACGACAGACGAGTGCAGGAGTGAGAGTGACATGAGAGGAAAAGGTCAATTTAAAAATTTACAGAAAGAGAGCAATATAATCATTTTAATGGAATTTAAATGGATTATGGCGGAGATTTATTTTATGTTGTTGTTGTTGTTGTTGACTATTTGTAAATTCAATTTAAAGTGTTGATTGAGGCTAATGAATATAAAGGAGCGTATACTACTGGAGAAAGAGTGAAATGGAGATACAAATGGGTGCTGATGGGGCGGGCCATAATTGATGTGACGTATTCATGCTAAAGAGCTTGGTAAGTAATACATTTTTCTACATGTGTTTCAGTTAACATGAAAATTTCTCGCATGCTACATTTTAATGACAATCAGTTTATTAAAAGATCTTATCAGAATTAACACACGAATGCTTAACAATTTCTAGAAATGTGCGTGTATAAATTTTATTTATACAAAACAAACTGCATTCTAGCTAAATAGAAACTCTGATTCATGCCAAATTTATGAAAATTAAAATTAATTTTAAGCAATCACAGGCACAATAAAATATTAACACAAGCAGCCAACACTAAATAGCAACCTGCTATCTTCCCCCTCCCCCTCTCCCCCCTATCGCGTTCCAACCTATTTTTCATCTGCCAGTGCTACCAGAATGGGCAACAAAGTTCAGGCAACTACAAAAATCAAAGTCAAAGAAAAATTGTTCCAAGCACAAATATTTTCATTTTTAAAATATACAAATTTTTCAAAATTAGAAACAACAAAAATTTAAGAAGCTTTAGACGCACGCACCCGCACCTGGCCCCCTAATATACATAACTACACGTCAGGTAGTATTGCAGTTATTTCGGCTTATTTCAGCGGTGTGTTGAGGTAAAAGCAGCAACGTGTTGTATTTATTTATACACTATAGCAAAAATTATTACTCATGCCTAACAGAGGAGGGTGGATGGGGTGAGTGTTGATGGCATGCCGCTAGAGGGGTTGGATATTTTCAACATTTCACAGTTGTAAAGAAGATGTTCAGAGTAGACAGATGATAACAATTTCTTTGAAAGCAACACAATATTAATAATAATTTTTTAGTTTCAAGCAGAACTATTTGAACAGAACAAAGTTTGAACATATATACAGGGGGTAGAATAATACTTAAAAATAGATTCCAAGGTGTTTGTTTAACCGTAAATGTGTCGAAAATAATTATAAAGTGAAAAATTAATGGAATATATGTATTATATGCACAATCAGAGCATCCAGGTAAGAATTGTTTTATATAAAAATATAGAAAATAGCAATGCTGGAAATTTGGGCAAAATATATATGAATTCAGTTGGTAGTGGCTGGCTGCGGCACGTGTGAAAATATCTTAAAAGTAATAAATCGAAATATTTACTGCGTTTCTTCTTATAATAGAATATTTGTGGGTGATTTCGGGATGTTGCAATTCTCATAGTCACTTACCTAGAAAGAAAAGAGAAAGAAAAATTTGTAATTAGTAAATCATTTTGGTAGATAGAGAATATTTATTTTATGGAATGTTTCAAAACTTATTCTTATTTTTTAACTATTTCTATATTTTTTAATATTATTTTTATTACTGTTTTCAGTATTATTGTATTAAAATAGTAATAATTTTCATTCATTTCTTATTATTTTTATTAATTTTTTTATTATTATTTTTGTTATTGTTTCTATTATTGTTCTTATTATTATTTTTACTATTCTCTTTGTTATTGTTTTGTTACTATTTATTTTACTATTTGAATTAATATTTCCATTGTCATTTTTATTATTATTTTTTTAGTATTTTTATTATAATTTTTATTAGTATTTTTATTGTTATTTTCTTTATTTTTGTTATTATTTGTAATATTATTTTTATTATTATTTTTAATATTATTTTTATTATTATTTTTATTATAATTTTTTCAGAATTTTTATTATTATTTTTTTAGTATTATTATTATTATTATTTAGTATTTTTATTATAATTTTTATTATTATTTTCATTATTATTTCTATTACTACTTTTATTATCATTTTCATTATTTTTGTTATTATTTGTAATATTATTTTTACTATTATTTTTATTATAATTTTTATTATTATTTTTATTATAATTTTTTTAGTATTTTTACTAGTATTTTCATTATTTTTATTATTGTTTGTAATATTATTTTTATTATTATTTTTACTATTATTTTTCGTGGCGTCCGTGGTGTAGTGGGCAGAATGTGTGGCTCATAGGCCAGAGAACCCAGGTTCGAATCCCCCATCCAACACATAAAGTTTTTTCAATTGAATTAATTTTTCTGTTCGGCCGTCACCTCTCTTGCAGACAATGGCAAACCTCAGAGTGTAAAAACTGCCATGAAAAGCTTCTTGAGAACATAAGCCGTTCGGAGTCGGCGTAAAGCTGGTAGGTCCAGTTTTCGATCATTTGTGTTCAAAAAATTTACAACACACACAACACAATTGATCATAAGAAGCTCGGTGGTCAATAGACATAGGTAACGAAGCGCTGCGTTGCGTCAATGAGTTGAAGCACTTCAATGCGTTACTGCGTTGATACACTTGTTTTAATAAAACTAACGCAATAACGCAGTAATGCAAATGACGCGCTCAAAGCAAAAGTAAAAAAATATTTAGGTATACAGCGAACAAAAATTGCATATGTTGTACGGCGCAACGAGGATAGAAACAGAAAGTTGGAAGCGAACATTATTACTCTGTATAAATAAGGACAAGGGGTTGCAGGGAATATGCTTGGAACGCGTTTGACTGTTATTAATGTTTTGCCATTCACAGAATGGTTTTTTCAATTTAATACACTATTGGATGTATTCGTGTTCGAAGCAAAAGTAAATTTGGATCCAACTTGTTTTGCATACCAGGCTCGCGTATGTATCTGTTTGATGGCTCGCATCAAATTTTAAACGAAATACAGTTTGACTGCATGCTTGAAGTTTAATATATCTTCAAGTTTGGTGGATGCTTTAATCTGCTCTTCCTTTAGTTATATTTCATTTTTATTACTTATGGATTTAATAATCTTGAATGAATCTATAAGCAGTAAGATTTCTTTAGATAAGATATATTGATTAAAGATTTTTATTTGATTTCATTCATTTTTTCTAAGTGAAGTCAATTTGCGCTTAGCATTCCACCACAAAATTCACCGCATTTGAAAAATTAACCAAATAACGCAACGCGTTGGTCCTCACTGCGTGGATTAAATTCTTGTTGATACAGGAATCAGCATTTCAAACTACGCTATGGCGCAATTGCGTTAACGCATTCCGCTGATACAGCAAACTGCGTTTGAGTTGGTGTATCAGCGCAGCGATTTTGGCTGCGTTACCCATGTCTAGTGGTCAAAGGTCAGAAATGGCCATTTCGTTTTTTTTATTATTATTTCTATTATTATTTTTATTATTATTTTTATTTCACTTATTATTTTATTATTTTTATTATTATTTTTATTATTATTTTTACTATTATTTTTATTCTTATTTTTGTTTTTATTATTATTTTTATTAATATTTTAGTATGGTCTTCACTACTTTTAGTATTATTTTTATCATAATTTTTGCTACTAATTCTATTTTTCCCCTTTAAATTTAAACAGGGACCGAATCGCCGCTTCCGTGAACTTACAACTCGTCACGTAAAATTTTGTAAATTGAATGCAATTCAACAATGACGAGTTCAAAACAATTCCGTGACAAGTTGTACGTTCAAGGAAGCGGCGTTTCGGCCCCAGGTCTTAAAACTGTCTACAGTATGTATTAGCATGTGAACCCAATGAATCAATGATTAAATGCTTTTGAAGGCTTTGAAAACACTTCAAGGTGGCAATATAAAACAAATCTAAATCATAGCCAAAATAAAAATCAAGTAATATCTTAAAATTAAGGAAAAACTGTTACGTAAAAAATGTCAGGCTTTCATGAATTTCCAGTGACATGATTACTGTGGGCAGCAACATTTCAGATTTTCAACTGTTTTTCTCTAAAAGGCAATTTTTTAACAATGAGAACATTATATATATATTTTTTTAATGGTATTCATAAATAAAAAAAAGTTGTCAAGAAAAAAACTGTTGATCTTCTTATGATAACTTAAAAAAATAATTATTGTTGTTTTCACTTATTGATGGTACCCATTTTTTTACTTCCAAGTCCAGATTGTAAGAGAACTATTCGTAGATGTGATAAATTCGCAGATACGCAATAGGCGTCCATAAATCAATCTTAAAGTATCTAGACTATTAAAATGCAAGCTTTTGGTTATCAAATTTATTTGAAAGAATTGTTTATTAAGCTTTTAATACTTTGATAATGAAGCCTGAAATGACTTGATGCCAAGCTTTGTTTATTAAAGCCAAGTTCCACTGTGACTTCAAGCCAATTCATAATGAAACTTCAAGTTGCTTTAAATGCTTTTAAATTGAGCCCTCAAGTATAGCTTGATTGTAAAGCATCAGTTGCTAGCTTATCAAGCTTAAAGTGACTTTATTATCAAGCTTTAAGTGGGTTTAAGGTTCGGGTAGATTAATCATCAAGTTTCAAGTGACTGGATCATAAGGCTTTGAGTGGCTTATTCAAGCTTGAAATACTAAAAACAAAATTTGATGAACTGTGTATTAAAGTTCAAGTATATTGACTACTAATATTAAAGTGATTTGCTCTATAAGCATTTGCTTATCAAACTTGTTCGAAATAATTGTTTATCAAACTTTTAATGCTTCGATAATGAAGCTTCAACAAAGTAGGCATTGGCAGGCCTTCGAAGGGCTACTAGCAGGCCTCAAAATTGATGTCTTAGGCCTACCCTACTCATATCCAAGCCCATATACTTTTTATATGAAATGGACAAATTTTTCAGGCCTTTAGCTCTCCCTGTTTTAAAGAGGCCTCCTATAATCACTCCCTTAGAATGGCTTTAAGAAGATTTTATTTCTTTTTATGTATGCCTACCTATTTATTCTGTAATTTTATTTTATTTTACATATTTTTGTCAAATAAGCATATTTCTAAGTCATGACGTTGATTATTATTCAGTATTTTTGCACAAGTATATATATATTAACTTTTAACGAAAAAGTAACCCTGAAATATAAGCAGAACCAGTTTTTGTAGGAAAAATATAATTGTTGTACTGCCCTGGGTAGCGAAAAATTAGGCCTTATAGAAGCCCTCGCAGAAGCAGCGAGGAAGTCATGTATCTTACCGCCAAAAGAAGCAGTTAATGCACGTCTTTGTTAGAAGAGATCTAGCTTCATTGCCTATTGGGAAGTTACTTTATTTAAAAGCTTGGAATGGCTTGATGTCAAGCTTTGTTTATTAAAGTCAAGTTTCTAATGACTTTGGATCACTTCATAATGAAACATCAAGTTGATTTAAGTAGCTTGAAATTGAACCTTCAATTATACGAGTAACTTGATTATAAAGTTTCAGTTGTTAGCTTAGCAAGCTTAAAGTGACTTTATTATCAAGCTTTAAGTGGCTTCAAGGTTCATGTCTGTAGATTGATCATCAAGCTTCAATTGTTTTGAGCATAAGGTTTTTAGTAGCTTATTAAAGCCTAAAATACCTTTTTCATAATTTTCAGGAAATTTAAAAATTAATTGAAGCATGGCTTACTTAATCATCAGTGGCTTATTTATAAAGCTTCAAGAGCCTTTACTATAAAGATTTAAATGGATTGAATATAAAGCTTTATTGAATTGATTATCAAGTGACAAGTAACTTGATGCTTAGTTTCAAGTGGAGTCGAGTGCTTATCGAAATTATAGTGCCTGGATTGTTAAGGTTTTAGTAGGTTGATTTACAAGTTTTATATAACACTGATATTAAGCTTCATATAGCTTAACATTTACTTCTCATATGACCAGCTTTCAGTGGAATTACAATCAAGATTGTGGTAACTATCTTACAAAGCTTGATTACTATGCTTAAATAAGCTTGATTATCAAACATTAAGTAGCTTTAAGCTGCTGAAAGCTTATTTATCAAGCTACTTGATGTTTGATAATCAAACTTTAACAAAAGTTTTAGTTCAAGACACTTCTTTTATAATCAAATGACTATCTCACTTCGCGTGACTAGACCTTCAAGCTCCAAATAACAATATACGTTTAGTGGGCTTAGTATGAAGCTTAAAGTGATTTTATGAACAATATTCAAGACATTAATTTTGAGTGTTTTGAGCTGACATATAAACCGTTTCCTACTTGGCCCTAAAAGTTTTATTAAAGAATCGGTACATTACCGTTTCTTGACGAATTAATTCCAAAATTTTTTAATTTTTAAGTTAATTTAAGCAAAAAATTAAAGATTCAAAAATTTTACTAAACTTAATGAATACACGAGGCATACATTTTGCAAGGCAGTAATCATAAGTTCCGTGCTTAATTTATCATATTGCTCTTTTGATGCCCTTCCTTCCGCTTTAGCATCACGCCATCAAGCTTCAATTTATTGCACAATTTTTTGCGCCCACAAATTTTATTGATTTTTTTCACTTAGCTGTAATAAGTTCGTTTTTTTTACCTTTACGTTAGTTTTTTTATCGTGCTATGGATAAATTATAAATGCTAT
Organism: Coremacera marginata; assembly: GCA_914767935.1. Taxonomy (NCBI): domain Eukaryota; kingdom Metazoa; phylum Arthropoda; class Insecta; order Diptera; family Sciomyzidae; genus Coremacera; species Coremacera marginata. The sequence goes on along the minus strand of OU612043.1, from coordinate 10,368,155 downwards.
GCTTTTTTTATGCTTGGTCCAGCGCCTAATCAATCTTTACCAGCTGTGAAAACGTTGCATCTCTTCATTAATTAAAAATTCTTTTCAATCACGTTTTGCGTCACTTTTTGCTGCCACTTTCGTGACTAAGAAGTCGACGACGCAATACGATTGGATGATTTTGTCAGTGATTTTTTTTTTTAACCAGTGCGTCGAGTAGGTGGCAGTAGTTCAGCATGATCCCACTCCCGCTCTCTAGGTGGTGGCTTTAACTGAGTGCAAAAACTAACAAAAATAATTGGTTTGATTTTTGTTTCTTTGACTTTTTAAGCATAAGCATATTTATTTAATTTAGTAGAAACATATTTTTGAAGCATGAACTTGTGAAAAATGTTGTTTGTTATTAAACATTTATTTTTTTTTTAATATAATTACAAAAACCAAAACTGCACCCTCATTTTACAAAATGTTTTTAAAGTTATTATTTTACTTAATTAAGACTTGTCTTCAGTTTTAACTCTTAACAGGCATATATTTTAACATCTACTTATATAAAGCATACTTTGAGGCAGTATGTTAATTTAAATGATTTCGGCTAGATTTGACAAAAGCTTTCCAGAAATGTTCTCTCGGCTACATAAATGTACACTTGCTGGATATTATTAAAACATTTTGAGTATTATTAAATAAGAAGTTATTTTTAATGCAATTTTAATAGATGCTTTAGCATAGTTTTAGGAGTGACAAATTTTAAAATTTTTTTTTTGTTTTATTTAATACCTTCTTCTTAATTTTTAGCCTTGCAAAACACTTGCAAGGTTAATTTAATAAAAGCATACTTTTGGCGGTATAGTATATTAATAAAAACTTGGTTTTATAAAAAAATACAACAACTTGGAAAACATTTAACAGAAGCTATCAGGCAAGTTTTATCAACTAAATAAATCTACACTGGTTGAGTATATTGTTAAAAAGTGTTGAGTATTATTAAATAAAAAGTTATTATTTTATGTTGAATTTAAAAATACTTTAGCTTAGTTTTAGGAGAGATAAATTTTTAAGTTTATTTTTATTTTATTTAATACTTTTTCTTCATTTTAAAACATGAAGCATACTTTTTGGCTGTCTAATAAATATTTATTGGTAATTTTTATAAAAAATGCAATGATTTTGAAAATTCCAAACTAAAGCTGTCAAGACATGTTCTTTCGACTACATAGGTTTTTTACTTAAAGCAACCTATAAAAATTAAGAAAGTATCTTCTAAATGTTTAGCATACTTGTAGGCGTTTACAAATTATTGACACAATTAAGTGCAAGCTTTTAACCAAATGGTTTTTCTAATAAGCCAAAATAACAGAAATTATGAAAATTATTATAATAACAAGATATTTACATCTTTTCAACGCCTAAAAGCAGACTATAACTTTTTTTACGAATCTAATAAATATTAAAGGGAAACTAGGCAGCATCTTTGTAAGTTAGCATAGCTGCTTGCTGGTGAATAAACAACCCAAATAAATGACAGCACAGCAACAACTAAAAATATAACAACCACAACAACATGTTTATTTGTTTATTAATGAGCAACATTTTTGGCTTAAATAAGTATGCGTTTAAAATGTCAATAAAATTTCCAACACCATGACGAAGGACGACTATAAAGGACAAGCGGAACCCAGGCTTAACAACAACAACAACAACAACAACAACAACAACAAAAATTAATGATATTCATCACTTTGGCAGAAACATTCTCATTATAAAGACCACAAATGTTGCTGCTGTTGTTGTTGTTGTTGCTGCGTTAATGTTGGTTGCTTTTGCTATGTCAGCAAGGAATGTCAACAAAGGACGTACAGCAACTTTTTGATAATATTGTTGTTGCTTTGAAGTCTTTGCTACTGTTGTTGTTGTTGTTGTCGTCGTTGTTGCAATATTTCAGTACAACAATTTACATATTAATTATTTATAAGAATTTTGATTAAATATTTTTGATGAGTGACGTTGAGTGGGCTCATTTATACATAATGATAATGTATGTGAGGCTGATTGTTCATTGTTTGGCCAATGTCAGTGAAAGTCCTTTCTGTTGTAACTGTGTGTGTGTTGAATGTTTACGTATGTGTCATAACAAGATGAGCAACCATAAATGCAAAAAAAAAAAAAGCATGATTAATAATTCATACCCTGAATAAACAAAAATTTATAAATTTTTCTTTGTTGCATTTTTCCCCACAAATAATGCCATATTTTCAGTTGAGAAATTTTTGTTAAAAAATTTTCCAAAATAAATACAGAACAATGGAATAAATAATATACAGACATAACATAACTGTTATTGATTCGGAAAACAAGCTGTGTGTTAGTGTGCAAGTGCATACTTCTATGCAGCTTTTGCTGCATACTTCTAGGCATTGCATATATTTGTGCAAGTTGAAACTTATCAAAATATTCGCTACAATATTTGTAAGAACAAATATTTGCAGCACCAGCTGAAAAGGTTGATATGCATAAGAGAGGAAGTGAGAGAGAATTATGTATGGCTGAAAGTTTCATAGAGTTGCAGTAAACAGCCAAGTCAAAGTATGTTAAAAAAAAAAAAAAAAAAAAAAAAAGATTCTAGGTAATATTAGAAAACAGTTACAAAAAACTTCAGGTCAAAATAAAAACGTTGAAAATACAAAACAAGTTAAGATATATGCACTAATGAAGTTGTATTTTGTTGCCTAATTTTAGGCTTTAAACAAACAATAGGCACACGAATATGCTTTATTAAGCTACTAGTACGAGTTTGAAGCAATTGAAAAAAAAATTATGCGTTTTTTTTCTTTAAGAGTTTACAAAAAAAAATGAGTAAACAAAAGAGCGACACGATTTCTCGGAAACAGTGGATAATAATTGGATAAATCTTGACATGGGCATAGCGCTCTGGCTTTCCCCCCTCCGTCTCCCTCCCCGCCCCCCCCTGACATAAGAAGCATGAACAAAAAATAATATGTATAAAAAAATCTTAAAATGTTTATTGAAAACCTATAGTTATACAAGTTTTTTTTTTTTATTTCAACTTCGATTTTTTCAAGTTAAAGAAACTTTTACAAATCAAACGTCAAAAAATGTTCTCTCTATGGCTAATAGTGTGGCTACGCCCATGAACCTTGAATGCATTCAATGAGTTGCATTGTCTTCTAGAGGCTGAATTAGCAATATCACCCAACATATCCAAACTTTGACGTAGAATTAAGTCATTAAGTTTTACAACGCGATTTTATTGAGATGTTTTTCGCAAATTTTTTCAGGCAAAGTTTTGTTCACTCTTTGGGGTACACCTACAGGCTTTAATATTCATCGTACAAAAATAAAATATATGTCGAAATATCAGTTACATGGCGAATGAAACGAATATTTAAACTTATCTTATTAAAGTCATAAAATAGCAAAATCTAAGAAGAAAAATTTACATTTATGTATGAGGGAAAAATAATGCAAAACATGCTGCAGTAGCTGCTTATGTTGTTGTTATGATTGTTGGTTTAGTTCGTGCCGAAATCAAGACTATTGATTTCGAATAAACCAGCAATATCAGCCAACATATCAAAATTTGGACATAGAATTACGTCTTCCGAAGCAATTTGTATGGGATTGTTTTTCGCACTTTTGTTCACTTTTTGGGATATACCTACATGCTTTAATACTCATCGTACAAAAATAAAATATATGCCAAAATAGCAGTTATATGGCGAATAAAACGTATATCTAGTCTTATCAATCTCAAACAACGCCAAAGTGTGCTGCCAATGGCTTTTAATTTATCATTCCATGTATAATAAAAATCAAAAAAGATTTTTTGAAAGCAGTTTTAATAAAAAAATATTATAGATGACTATCCACCGTTACCATTTCATATTAATGGTAATGCAATTTGTTGCCCATTACCATTACATATTAATGGGAATGCAAGTTTATTTTACATTATCACTAGGTGAATAGTGGTACTGAAAATTTGATGGTAATGGAAAATGTCCATATATAAAAAATATCAACTATTTTAAAAATGGTCGAGTACCAACTTTCGTTTTTTTTTTTTCTTTTTTTAATCAGTTAACAATACGTTCAAAAAGTCCATAGGATGGCACACATAGATGGCGTTACTTGATATTTATTCCATATGATTTTTATTTAGTACCAACCTTCAAACGATACGTATACAAATTTGACAACAATCTGATTATTGATTCGTGAGTTATCGGATTTTGTGTGCAACTATTGTTATTGAAAAAAAAAAAAAAATGGAAAAAAGCGAATTTCGAGTTTTGCTAAAGCATTGCTTTTTGATGAAAAAAAATACAGTGGAAACCAAACAATGGCTTGATAAACATTATCCGGACTCTACTCCTTCGAGTCAAATGGTAGAAAAGTGGATTGCTGAATTTAAACGTGGTCGTACCAGCACAAATGATGCAGAGCGCAGTGGACGCCCAAACCAGACTGTTATTCTACAAAACATCAAAAAAATCCACAAATTGGTTATGAACGATCGCAAATTGAAGGTGCACGAGCTAGCTAACATTGTAAAGATATCAGAAGGTAGTGTTTTTACCATTTTACATGAACATTTGGGTATGCGAAAGCTCTGTGCAAGTGGATGCTGCGTGAGCTCACAGTCGACCAAAAAAAACAACGAATTGATGCTTCAGAGGAGTGTTTGGCGCTGTTAAACAGCAATAAAATCGAATTCTATCGTCGATATGTGACAATGGATGAAACATGGCTTCACTATTACACACTAGAATCCAAAAGACAGTCAGCTGAGTGGACAGCAGTCGACGAACCGAATCCAAAGCGAGCAAAGACCCAACAGTCGTCGGCTTGTAAGGTGATGGCGTCTGTATTTTGGGATGCGAAAGGAATAATATTCATCGACTGTCTCCAAAAAGGAACCACCATCAACAGCGACTATTACTGTGCACTTTTGGATCGATTGAAGTCTGAAATCGCCAAGAAACGGCCACATTTGCAAAAGAAAAAATGTGTTGTTTCACCAAGACGATGCATCGTGTCACAAATCGATGAAAACGATGGCACAATTGAATGAATTGAGCTTCGAATTGCTTACCCACCCACCCACCGTATTCTCCAGATTTAGCCCCCAGCGATTTTTTGCTGTTTTCAGATCTCAAGAGAATGCTTGCTGGAAAACAATTCAAGTCCAATAATGAAGTAATCGCTGAAACTGAGGCCTATTTTGATGAGAAAGAGAAATCGTACTATAAAAGTGGTTTCGAAAAGTTGGAAAATCGCTATACTCGTTGTATCGCTCTCGATGGCAACAATGTTGAATAATATAATCGAGTTTTATCAAAATTTTGTTTTTTTTCTTACTTATCCTACGGAATTGTAGAAAAATTCCTGCTGTATTCTTGCTTCAGAGCAATCGAGACATTATGACCAGATTTTAATATTATTAAAAATTTGTGACAGAAACTGGAAATTGAAATACGAAAGCAAATACAGAGATGACTTGAGAAAAAACCCATTTGAAGGAATGGGATAAAATAACTCCAGGTTACACAAAAAAGCTAGAGGAACCTATTTCAAATTGCATTAAATCAGAGTTATGCCTCAGAAGGAATATCCAACAATATATTAGAAATAGATTTTCCTGTACTTTAATATTTGCTCAAGTTGACTATTTTCACTGTGACATGAATTTTTGTCTTATTTTGCTTAATGTTTATTTTTGTGAAGAATATAATTGAGCTAACGATAACGAACACTTTTTTTTTTTTTGTATTTATTATTTCTAATTTCTTTGGTATTTCTATTGATTACTTAGATTTTTAAAATTCAAAGTGTTTGGTCCCAAGATGAACCATTTTCATTGTGAGCCAGTGTATAATAAAATCAATAAATATATAAAAAACATGAACTTAAAAGTACTTTATATTGAAACGACATAAAACCCATTTCAGCTATACATATTAAAATGCTTTAAATACTATTAAAACGCTATAAAGGGGGCCATCCATTAAGTACCAGTAAAGCTTCACGGACGAAGCTTAAATAATGCTTAAGCCCAACAACAACAACAACCAACCCCATACATAAGGGTATAAGCAGAGATTTGCTAATAACATAAATCAATTTGTTCAACTCTAATTGACTCAAGTAGCGCATTAAAATCTTTGTGCCCAAAGGAAGCTAACTGACTGTGTCGCTGTGCAAGGATTTCGTCATTAATCAAAACTGGAAAATTTAAGCTGCAACTGCTACTTAAGCTAAATACACACAGCTAAACAGATAGATGCATGCACCCACCATTCAGTTGCAAGAGGTTGGTTGTCATAATAATAATTTTGAAATTTATCAAAATTCAACTGCTGCCCAAGGGTTGCACTGACTCCATTACTGCCGGGCTGACTGTCTACTCAACTCTCTATAGAACTGTATATTAAATTCATATTGTCGGTGGCAGGCAACACTTGCTGTGGCAAAAATTACCTCTCTACCACCACATTACAACAAATTGTAATTGCAATTAATATCAAGTTAAGCTTAAAGCTTTCAAACCGCTACAACACCAACAACAACGCAAATGAACATAAGTGTAGTACCTGTTTCTGAATATGTTTGTCTTTATGATTATTATTTATGATGCTACGAATGTAAGGGGTGTTTTGCACCCCCTTTTCAAAACACATGTATAGAGTATCCTGTTGTAATCATTAATAAATTGAATTGCAACCTTCTTCTTAACTGAGTTCATAACAAACAAGCTTCCAGTCTACAAAACTGATTATAATGTTATTTTTTAACCCTTACCGAACCGCACGACTTGAACAGTAAAGGCTAGTTAGATAGCATATTAGAATGAAGTGGAGAAAAAAAAAAACGCGTATTTTTAATCAGCAACAGCACCGTTGAGCAGGTGCCAGAGCCATAAATGAGATGGGTTGTTAGGGATGAACCGTGAATGAGTTTTTTTTTTTAACTCGGATTAGACTGAGGTAATCACAGCTGCGACGGCAAAAGAATTACATTTTCTATTTAAGCTGTGAGTTGCTTTAGAAATATTTATAATTTTTTTTTGCAAAAAATAAATTATATAAAGTAATGCTAGATAACCGAAGAAGGAGTGCCAAAAATGGCTGTACGCTGTACTAAAAATGCTGCATTGCATTATAGCCATGGTCGCTTGAAAGCTCAGAAGCTCCGACACTGTCTGATGTAATTTTATACAACTGCAAGAACTACCACGGTAGAAAAAAAAAAAACTACTAAAAGAAAAGGCAAAGTGAAAAGAACAGGTAATAATTATGTTCTGCTGCTCATGATATGTGAAAATTTCAAACGAACACGTGGTGGTTGGTCGAATGAACACAAATTTCACAGAATTACCCAAAAGGGTAGCCAAGCAGCAGCAATGATTATTTAATCGCTTCCGTTACTGTTCGACCATGTTTGCAACAAAACACACACTTCAATGAGCAGGCAAGAACATAAAGAGTGCATAGACAAGCTTACAGGCACACACTCACACAAAAAGCAAATGCAGACGACACACCAAGGTTCATATCGATGTTGGAAGCAGCAGAAAAATGAAGAAGTTGTAAGCAGAATTCACAATCCAGCGAATGCGGCAAAAGCTTTAAATGTGGGGGACATGGGTTAAACTGCGAGTTCGACGAGTTTGGGGCGCGTTTATAGTACTGTCTGCTTGCTGTGCCGAGCCGAGCCGAACCGAGAAGGAAAGGAAGAGAAAATACATACAATCATATGAAATAAGCTCAAAGGGCGTATAGTGCCAGACGGTCGCTTTAAGCTGCCTGCTCAATTGGTCAGAGCTTATTTCATATGATATGCACATAAACTACATGTGCGTTATTCAGTATTTCTGCTCGGTTCGGCTCGGCACAGCAACCAGCCGGCACTATAAATGCGCACTTAAAAATATATTAAAGTAATATAAAACTATTAAGGAATGGAGGTTCGACAGGGTACCGAAGCTAAAATACCCCCCCCCCCCCCCGCGGCCATATTGAAGTATATTCGAAGCCTTTAGCCACGACATACATGATGATATTCAGTTTTATATATTAACGAAAGTTTTCCCTATTTTGATGACGTCAGTTTGTATGGGAGGTAGGCGTGGTTTTGATACGATTTTGCCATATATCATAGGGATGATTCATATTATATATCAAAGCGAATGTGCAAAATTTCAAGACATTTTATTAATTTTTGTGGATTTTTAAGAGATTTTACTTTTAAAATAATCCCACTTTGTATGGGAAGTGGGAGTGGTTTTCATGTGATTGTGCCATATATCATGCAGATGGTTTATATTAAATATCAAAGCTTATGTGCAAAATTTTAAGACATTTCTTTAATTTTTGCAGATTTTTAAGAGATTTAGCGTTTAAAATAAGGCCACTTTGTATGGGAGGTAGGCGTGGTTTCCATCCGATTTTATATTTTATAGATTTTATAGCCATGATTAAGACTGAAGAGCAAAGCTTACATGCCAAATTTCAAGGCATTTCTTTAATTTTTGTGGGTTTTAAAGACATTTTACGGTTTGCTTTAAAAGTGCGGCTGTAATCGTGTCGTCTGTCGAGACGGACCCACGGAAATCGACTCAGGAGATGATGCTGATCAAAAATATATTAATTTTTCTATACCTGCCACACCTCCTTCTTGGCGTTACAAACGGTACGGGTTGGGGTATAAATATATAGATTTTATCAGAGATAATGCTGCACTTATTTGTAAAAAAGCTTGGTTATTACTTTTTAATGAAAGCTCTCAAATTGCGTATTATTAATAATTTTTTCTCTATGTGCGATTGCAAAATTAATTGAAAAGAAATAAATAATGACAGCTTTAATTATTAAGCTTGAAAGCTTTTTATATAAAAAGCTGCTTTTGACGTAGTTACATCTTACAGCGCGGTTTGTATGGGCGTCTTTTTCGCAAAAATTTGCCATGCAACGTTTTGTTCACTTTTTGGGGTATACCTGCAGCCTTTAATATTCATCGTACAAAGATAAAATATGTGCCAAAATATTAGCTACATGGCGAATAAAATTAATATTTAAGTTTGTATATTGTCATTTATTTAATAAAGACAAAAAATAGCAAAACCAAAATAAAATCACGTTTTCGTATCATCATCAAATGCTTCAGTAGCTTCAGTGTGCATGATTTTTTCACACGATAAAGTGAAATTTTCTTCTTACATTTTGGTATTTTTTGACTTTATTAAAAAAGTGAATGTTAGATATTAGTTTCATTCACCATTCAACTGATATTTTGAAATATATTTCTTATTTGTATGACAAATATCAAAGGCTGTCGGTATGCCCCAAAAAGTGAACGAAACCGTTAAATGTGCTTGAAAAAATTTGCAAAAAAAACCCCATGCAAACGGCGCTGTAAGATGTAATTCTTCGTCAAAATTTAAAAAAAAAAAACAACTTAAAAAAAATCAAATCAATAAATTATAATGAATATTAAGTAGTTTGAAGTAAAACAGTGCTTTATCAACTGTTATCCAATGCTTCACAAACTATTGATCGTATAATTCAGTGCATGCTTAACTATTTTTACTCTATTTTATTGCTCTTTAAGCTATTTGAAATTATTTCTAGTACTAGTCAAACGGTTGTTCCAGTGCTTTTCAAAATTTTGAGTATTTTTTGTATGCTTGTCAAGCTGATTCTCAAAGCGATACTTATTTAAGTCGTTCTCAAAAAGAAGCTGATGAAAGTACAGAAAAAGCTAACTATTGAAAGTTAAGTTCAAAATTTTACCCATCATCGACTGAGAATCGAACTCGCAGAACTCTATCGTTCGGTGCATATGCATATTTCAACACAAATGCATTGAGCTACGACCACTACAAACTTTTTACTAATTTGTTTGCTTTTACAATTTTTTTGTTTTTTTGCTTGGATTTCATCATTATTTTTTAATTACCGCGTCGCGTTAACCAGAACAATTTTGAACGAACAATTTATAAAAAAAAACAAAAACATACATAAATGAAATCTAAACAGACAAGAATAACAAAGATGAATAACAAAGATAAGGCGGTTGGGAAGATGATGTGTGGGGATAAACAGCTGGACGCAGTTCACCAAACACAGGTCTCGCGCAACAATCTGGGGATCTATACCCTGTGTCTAACAGACAGACATAACTCTTACCTCATCTCTTTACGGTAAACAACAAACACATCGAAAATATTTTTGGTTTATTTAAGTGGAAATGTAATTTTATGCTTTTAATTGAGCGCATGAAGCAACCAGAGTAGATGCTGCTCACGATGATGATGCTGCTGATAATGATGTTGGTGGATTTCGGCGTTAAGCAAGCAGAGTGGTAAAAAAGTTCAGGGCTACAGGATAGAGCTTCTTTATACTGTGTCATAGGCAAAACGATTCCGGCTAACAACTTTTGGTGAACGAGAAGCGTTCAAGTGCAAGTGATAAATTAGAGAAAAAGTTGCAAAAGAGTGACGGTGCCAATGACGGTGACGGTGAGTGAAAAGCACAAAGTGCAAGCCAACTGAGAGGTGGTTAGATGAGTGCACGTTGCAAGCAATTAAAAAATAAAATTAAATGGGAATATTTAAACGGGAGCTAAAAAAAAAAAACAAGAGGAAAATTGTTGCATAACTATAGGAAGGAAGAGGTGCAGCTTCAATGAGCAATTATAGAAAAATATACAAAAATAAATAACTGCTTGAAAAGGTTAAAAAACAAAATGGCATCACAGACACATTTAGAAATAAATAAAAAATAAATTTCATGCTACTTTCAATGGCGTTATATAACAAAAGTCGTATTTAGTGCTGATAGTGAATATTAGATAACAAATATTAGCAGCAGAAATAAACTTAAAAAGGCAAAAGCTTCAGCTTCAAGCGGCTTTTCTTAAAAAATTAATATGAAAAGCTAAAAAAAAATTAACACAAAAAAGTGAAATTCTGAAGGGAGCTACTTAGACTTAATATTGCTTTTTATGAATGAGCAAAATCATGATGCTACAGATACTGATGGTCTGATGGTGTGCCGCAACAAACAAGTTCCTTACCAAAAATAAAAAAAAAATTCAATCTGAAAAGAGGAAGCCTCAAAGGCGTAATCCTATAACAAAGACAACAACGGCGGGGGGAGGGGGAGGGAGGAAATAATAAAATACTAAAAAAAAATGCAACAAAATTAATCATCATCAATCAATGTCATCGTTGTGCGTTGTTGTTGTGTACAAGTTGTCATCATCAACACCATTTTTTTTTTTTTTCTATATTTTTACCTTGGCACATGCCAGCAAATAAACAATAAAAGTATACACAGGACACAAGTGTGATGTAGGAAGAGTTACTTTTGGAAAAACGCAAGCAGTACAGAGATTTTTAATCTCGACGTTTTAATGCTTTCAACGTCGCTTTTAACAAAACAGCAAGTTCTGATAACGAAAACCAGCAGGCAGTTAAAGGCGACGAATTTCATTTTTCAATTTATACCAAATATTTTAACAAGCTGTCAAACGTCAAAAGCTTCTAAAAAAACTTGGAGCTGATCAGTTACTTTTTAAATGAAACAATGTAAAGATAAAGTTCCAAGTCCTAAAGTAAGAGAATAGCTTGTAAAGCAGTTGGTTTTTTTTTTTTTTTAAGAACCATCTTGCACCTTTTCAGTAATTTTATCTCATGCTGCGAGGGCAAGCTTCTTTGTAATATAAAATAGAAATTAAAACACATTTCTGAAGTACCTACTACTGAAATATTGTCATTAATTTAATGGAGTACAACCTTCCTCTTCAGTAATTTTATTATTTTTTTATACAACAAATTGATGATAGAGTAAAAGATACCTTTTTCTTGAAAAAAGTCACACGAATTTTTAGAACAAGAATATACGTATTGACAATAATTTTATAAAAAAAAATCTTCAAGGAAATTCTGGCATTTATTTTTAAAGAAAGGGAAAAACTTTAGACCATTAGTTTAATTATATCCTTAAATATTGTACATTTTTTGGCCAAACATATATATATATTTTTAAAAAAATAAATATGTATTTTTTGTCCAAATATGCAAGGAAATTTTATCGTTTTTTTTTTTTTTAAAGGAAGCATGAGGAAAACTTAAACTGAATATTGTCTATATTGTGTAGAGTGCAATCTTACATTTTCATCATGGTACATCATGGTAATTTTATTATTTTTCAGCGAACAAGTCATTGTGTAGAGTAATATAGAGAAAATCTTAAGCATTTTTGTAGCAAAATATTCCAAAATATTTTCCTTAGTTTATAGAGTGCAATCTTGCAGTCCTGTGTGATTAATTTTGTAGAGTGTAGCCTTTTTTTGTGAAAGTCACAAGAACTTCTTGAACAATTATATTCTTAACAAATAATTTGATAGATACAATCTTGCAACTTCATGTAAATTTTAGCATTTATTGAAGCAACAAGTTGTTGATAGAGTTAACACGAGTTTATAGTGCCAGCTGATTGCTGTGCCGAGCCGAGCTGAAAACACGTCATGCTTAAAGCAGCTGGTAGTACGTTTAGTGTTGCAGCAGGTTTTTTGACTAGTTTGATTGTTTGAATACATGACTGTTTTTTTTTTGTTTATTTTTGCAATCGATCAGATCAGATTAGCAAATCATTAAAAGAGTTATGTAATTTTGTGTATGCATTTTGCATTCCTCAAACCAGCGTAAAACAAGTGAAGACACAACAATGCGAAAAATCGTTGCCGACACGCGCTTTCAGCCACTGCAAGCAGCTTCAAGTCAGTTGCCGTTTCTTTTTTTTTAGTTTTTTGAAATTATTTTGTACTGCTTTTTTTGTTTCCTTGTTGCTGCGTATTTGTAACAAAAAAAAAAGTGCATTGAAAGTATGCACATTACAAAAAAAACATACATCAGCTGCTGACCCAAGATTATTCGATGCTAGGTTTTAGCTGAAGTGCACTTCAAGCCGCATTAAGCTACTTGATCTTCCAACTGGTTTGAATTTTTCAAGTTTTGTTGTTTTAGGTTTAGTTATATTATTGTTGATTTTGAATCAAAACAATACCCAAGAAAACAAACAAAACTAAAAAAAGTTTTTGTGTCCTTGTTGCTAATCTTTTTGTTTGTTTGGGCGCGTTTATAGTGAATGCTTATTACCTTGCACCTTCATAAATTGCAACCAATATCTTTCTTAGAAATCCTAGCTGTTTAAATGAAGCAAGAAGTAACAAGTCTTCCATATAACAATTTCACCTAAATAAGCCTTGAGTAAAACTATTTATAAGGAATTAATGTAGGGAGGAGATTTTGAACCTCCTTGATTAATCCTTGAATCAAGTTTTATACAAGGTTTAGGCAAGTAGAAAAAGCGAATGAAATTAATTTATTTATTCAACAACTTATATAAAGTTCTATATAAGGTTTTTATAGAAAGCTTATTCAGAAACTTGAAAACTGATAAAATTTAATTAGAATTTTATTAATTTATCTCCTTTTACGTTTAGTTCTTCAACAACATTTAATTTCATTTTAGAACAGAAATTTTGTACATTTTGAAAATTTGTATATATTTACCATAGTCATCTAGCGAGGTCGCACTATCCGCTTGTCTATTCACAAATTTGCCTAAATAACGTTGAAACTAAATTACAATTTTCTTTGAACTTGCTTAGGTAAAATTCACTTAATTTTAACGTCGGCAGCCTTGCGGTCTAAGCAAATAGATCTGTCAAGTGTTTCGTGGTTCAACGCCGGCACAGACAAGTTTTTTTAAAATTTTTTTATTACCGAAATAAAAAAGCGTGTGAAAAAAGGTTCTTTTTTTATGGGAGAGATTTACTTGAGTAAAAATATTTTTGAATAGTTCCTAAAAATGACTCCCTGAATAAAGCTTTATGTAAGGGCTTATACTTGATTAACAATTTTTTTGAATACTTCCCTAAAATATCTCCTTGAATAAAGCTTCATATAAGAAATTATACAAGAAAATGTAATGTCGAATGGTTTTACAGGGCTGTTTCAAGCAAAGCTTAAATAATTACTATTATAAAAGGTCTTTTCAAGTTGAGCTGGAATAACTTCAAAAATTTAGGTGAAATTATTATATGGGCGTACATATAATACATAGTAAATTCTATTAGCTTATATAATGAGTTGAAATTCAGAAGTTCTACTTTTAGAACTGATACACCGAAAAAAATCGACATGTTTTAAAATTGAACATAATGTTATTTTAATTTAATGTTAATTTTTATTTCATAATGTTAATTTTTTTAACTTTTTTAAATATTTACATATAAATTGATAACATTATGTTGTTATATTGACGAAATTTGTTGTAAGCTATTTTTAGATTAGAAAGTTTTCAATTTAAAAACAATTTAGTTTTCAATTTATTATATATTTTTTGATTCGGCAAAAAGATTTTGGCAAAAAGCTCGACAAAGACGGCACAATAGTTTTTGCCTCACATTGATCAACTAGTATCTATATTATATTATTATTTGAATCATATTTTTGACTCTGAATGCAATGTATTTACTTGTATTTTATTTGCGTTATATTTTTCTGCGAAAATATAATATTATGGTAGTTATAAGAAAATTAGTGAATTAACTTAACTGTATAAATTTAAGTTGTTTCTTAAGAATGATAATCATACATTGACATATTAATTAGATTAGATACACAAAACTTAGTTTAACAAATAGTGAATTATCTATTAGTATGGTGGTGTTTAAGATTAAAGTTCAGTTCAATTTAAGTTATGTTAAGACATCGAATGTCATCATATGTTAAGACATCAGTTGCGAATAGCAATAGCGTGTCAAACCTGGAAATCATATGGAAAGAGGAATAGAACGACCAAACAATAACAGCTATGCACAACCGCGGCGACGTAGTACAATTAACAAGAGGGAAAGAGACAGCTATAAGTAACGGCGGCAAAGCGACAAAGTACAAGCACAAAGCAATCAGGCAATATCTGAAATGCGGCACAGCTGCAACGTAGCACAAATAATAGGAAGAAATGAGACAACATGAATATAACAACATGAAGAATATCAAGCACAAAGCAACGCGACAATATCTGCAATGCGACACAGCTGCATCAGCTACAAAGCAGAACAAGCATACGCATATAAAAGGCCACGCACAGCCAGATTCGATCTATTTGCCGTACAGCAGTCAATCGTGACAGGTAAGTGAACAGCTTAGTATAGATAGAACCTTGCTGGACGAAGACTTAATAATTGGAATAAAAGGTCGCATGATTATTTTATTTGTTGGTTTAAATTGAACTCCTTGTTGATTATGAGCTCCCTATCTGGACTAGCCTTGGAAGTTGGAAGTAAAGGGCCCATGATTCTTTATTGCCAATGATAAACGCTAGTTGTCGCCCTTGTTTCTAGGACACTTTAGCTGAGTTGGAGAATGTCCTTGACTCCTGCCAACCAGTTACACAGTGAATTTACTTTTTGAGCAGACGGCTCTAAGTTCACTACTACGAATACCTGTCCCGACAGCATAAAGGAAAAATAAGCGCAAATAAAGTAAGAAAGAGAAACTCAAGTCAAAGTAACTAAGTGCATTAATTAAGTAACGAATCTGTAGTCAAGTAATCGCCATTTGCACAAACAAGGCGGAATATTGGATCACGTCGTTCAACAGATGCGCAGCTATTCGCAACGCAGTTTAATGTATATTCATATAAGAGTTAAGACAGGAAATTAAAATTTATATAAATAAAGATGGAAATGGAAAAGACAAAATTAAAGTATTTAAAGTCTCTAAATATAAATTTTCTGTATATGGACTGTATATGGATCCGGCGAGCTTCAACCCCGGCCATAGCATCATTACAGTTAAAAAAATCTAATATTTTATATGAAAAAATAAATTTTGAAAATAATAGCATTGTGTTCAATTTAAAGACATGTTGATTTTTTTCGGTGTACAATTATTTATGTACAAATAATAAAATCGAAATTTTTGGTGAAACAATAGAGTCAAACACGATCCAAAAAAATTACATGCACAGTCGTCGTCCAACTTATTAACAATATTTTTTCCCCCTTTTACCATAAGAACGTTTCAAGTTGCCACCTTTCATATGGTATATCATTAAGGGGGTCTTCTCATTGAGCAACTTTTTTTTCAACTTTTTTTTTTTGCATTTATTTATAGCTTGGGTAGTTGTGAATATGCCCTAGAAGGATTTTTAGAAATTCGAAATACTTTAGAAGATACAGCCTTTTTTGTGAAGCAAGGTCTGATGGACAAGAAGGTGATGGAGGTAATAAAACCAGCTTACGAAGCGCTGTCGGCAGATAATTTGCTTGAAAGATGCCTTGGATCTGAAACTCAGAATTCCAATGAGTCCTACAATTCTGTTCTTTGGTCACTTTCGCCCAAACACATCAACATCAACTCAGGCGCACGCACCATCGAAGTGGCCAATTTCATTGCAACGTGCCTCTTCAACGACGGTTTTATACCCATACTTAAAATTATGGGTTTGATGGGTATTGCGATTGGCAAAAACGCATACGAATACGCACTATCTCGCAATGAAGACAGATTGAACCGATCAGTGACTCGAGCTGCGGCATCATCAAAAGCTGGCAGAACGGCTCGCAGAGCAGAGAGGGCAGCAGAAAGCAGTTTCTACGAAAAAGAGGAAGGTGGCCTGTATGGAGCTGGCATCGCCGACTAATATTTGTAAGTGAAAATTGTCAGCTCTTTAAAACTGCATTTAAACATTTTTGATTTTTTTTTTTTTTTCCCCCAAAAAAATTACTTCAAACTTAAACGCGTTTATCTCGAACCCACGTTTTTCGAACTGGCGGCCATGATATCTCCAGTTCAACTGAACCGATTTTCATGAAACAAAATGGAATCGACGCAGAATTGTCACCATTCTCGGGTGAACCTCGACCATAATTTTAAAAAATTGTTTACTATTTTTTTTTACACTAAACTAAAAAAAAAAAAACCCGAAATTCAATTTTTTTTTTGAATAGCCGCCATTTTGTCAAAAAATATCACAAAATTAAGCTTGAGGTTCACCCGAGAATTACATCTATACTGATTATAACCCCGTTTTTTTTTTCATTTCAGACGCTCCGGAGACCCGGTATCGTGGCCGCCGTGACGACACCTTTTTTTCACCACCAACTTTGAAGTCTCATTACTTTTTGAACAGCCCACGTATCGAGGCAAAAAAAATTTTTTTATTTACTTTAAACCTTTTGTAATACAATAAATAAAAAAAGTTTTCAATTATTCTTTGCGTTTTCAAATAAGAATTTTTCAAAAAGGGTCCAAAAAACGGGTTTTGAATGAGAAGACCGCCTTAACTATATATGTGTATCTTTGCACAACTTCGTGACTTCTTTTCTTAATATTTTTCTGTGCTTGTTGTTATTTCTGCCGTTTTTATGCTTAAAGTTGAATTATTAACTTTTAGATAATAGCATTAAAAAAATTAATTCAAACCTTGTTTTGCTATTGTTGTCGCTTCTGTCGTGTCTGCACATAAATAACTTCATAAGAATAACGTGATTTCCTAACACAACTTCACAAAGTCAAACTATCATTGCCTGCGCCTTAAACTTCAGCTCACCTATTTCGATTTTTTTTTTTTTTATTAGTATTCTTCCGCTTGCTTTTTTTCTTTTGCACTGAAATTTCAAACTTATTCATTGAGACTTGTGTACAAGTTGCCGTTAGTTTTGCGGTACTATTCGTTATTCTTAACAACCATTCAAGCAACACATGTAAAAGTTTCTCTAACTTGGTCATCCAACTTTTTTTTTTTCTTTCTTAAGCTGTTGACACATTTTCTATTGCTGTTTGTTGTGAGCAGAGAAAAAGATTTAAAACCAGTTTATTTCAATAGCTTTAAAAACTGGTCATCGAACCATATTCAATAAGTTGGCTTTTGTTGAAGCTCAAAAGCTTTTCTGCTCTTTTAACTTAAATACTTCAGCTTTAAACTGCTTTGCTACTTAGATTTTTTTTTTTTTTTTGTAAATTTGCTGTCATTTTAATTGTTGTTGTTTTTGTCATTGTATTTTGTTTGAATTTTCAAAAAAAAAAAATTCCAAACCTGCAACGAAGCATGACAAAAAACTTCAATTCATTGACTAAAAAGTTAAATAAACTTTGTTAGTTGCATGTGACAATGACAACGAGAGTTGGTAACAATTATTATACAAGAGTGTGTGATTGTTTGTTTGTTTGTGTGAAGTTATTCTCAAGTTGACAGATCATTGACACCTTCTGCTCTTGTCGTCCAATGTTAGCAGCAGTTCATTGTTTGTTGCATTTGTACAGTTATGCGATTAAAAAAACTCTATTGTTTACATTTCCACATTTAAATTTTATGAACATGAAATCGTATTAATTTCTTTAGAATAAAGCATATTATTATTTTTTTAGCATTCTATGTCAAACAATACAAATTGAAGAACAAAAAGTAATTCGAGACAGGTTCAATGACTTATTTATGTATTCTATAGAGAAAAGTAGTTTGATTTGATCTCAATATATTAAAGCTTTCTCTTTGACTTTGACAGTATTTAGTAGGGTTTAAAAAGTTGTAGCTTGTGTTGAAGTGATAGCAAGAAATGGCTATCAGAATTCTAAATTAGCTTTTTCAATAATTCATTCGAATATTATTGAGAGATTGTCCTCAATTTTATCAATCAAAACGATAAAATCCTCTCCTCTCTTATGAAAGGATAGTGAGTTCCTCCTACGTACGTCATCAAATAACTCTGACCACAGCGCACGGTGGCAGTTTAAAAAATAATTACGGAAGGGGTTTGCAGGTTGCCACCGCTGCTGTATTTTGACATTCTAGCAGTGTCGTAACCTAAACTCCGACTTACAGCGACGTCAATAGAGTATTTGTCACTTTTAATCTATTTTTGGGTTGGACAGACGCAATGACACAGTGTCTGCTTAAGAAAGTGTAAAATATTATTTCATAAAAATATAAAAATTAAAATTGTGTGCTTGTCCAGTGCTCAAATGTATATTGAACATTGTTATCGATAATTCAAGATAAATATTTGTAATGTGCTACTTTTACATAATCCAAACAAAATTTCAAAGATATCATGACATCCAAAATGGCGTCAAAATGTAGGTTGGCACTTTTGTTGGCTTGCAGGTTGCTACCTGTCATGTAACACCTTTACATGTTTACAGTATGTCAGCATGCAGACCAAGAAAAACAGACAGCGGTATTAAGAATTTTTATGCATTGCTCGCCGCAATTCAAGCAATCAAAGTTAATAATAAATCTAGAAAGAGCGATTGACGTAAAATTCAATAAGCTTGTATGCACATATTATTAATCAAGTATTTTTACTTGAGTTTTTCTACATTTGCAGCAATTTTTCATGGGGTGGCAACCTACAAAACTTATGTCAAATTCAATAAATTTTTAAAAATTGTGTTTATAATGCGTTTTTACTTGAGTTTCCTACATTTTCCGCAATTTTTCACGGGGTGGCAACCTGCAAAACTTATGTCAAATTCAATAAACTTTTATAAATTGTGTTTATAATGCGTTTTTACTTGAGTTTTCTACATTTTCAGCAATTTTTCAAGGGGTGGCAACCTGCAAAACTTATGTCAAATTCAATAAACTTTTATAAATTGTGTTTATAATGCGTTTTTACTTGAGTTTTCTACATTTTCAGCAATTTTTCATGGGGTGGCAACATGCAAAATCTAAGCAAAATTGAATTAATGTTTATAAATTTTCTAAAACGGATATTTTACCAAAGTTTTTCTACATTTGCAGCAATTTTTCAAGGGGTGGGTAAAGGTTTAAATACCTTTATAATATTTAAAGGTAATATTTTACTACAGAGCTTGTGAAATTCTTATTAAATAAAAGTAGAATGTTTCTTTGGAGCGTGTTAAAGTAACTGTGAAGGCGCAAGATTGCACTCTAAAAACTTACAGGCAATATTTAAGGATATTCTACAACTATAAAGCATATAAATTCCATCAGCTTATTTTATCTATTAGAGGCTTGACTTTTTTGCGACTGTGAAGTTTGTACTTCAAAAAATTTTCAGCCATATCTATAAAATGATATTCTTGATCTTAGAACTTATAATTTCGAACTTCTACACCGAGAAAAAAAGCTATAGATAAATCACCTAAGTCGGCTTGGGTGAAGAGAATTGTATGGGAATTATAAGCTTATGCTTATTCACCTAAGCAATTTATTGTTTAATACATTGCTTTGAAAGCACTTACTTCGATACCTTACCACAAAAAAAAATATTCGATTCACCTAAGCCCAAAATCGAAAAATACAAAATTAAAAAACAACTAGCATGGATGGCTTAAGCATAGTTTTGAGCTATTTTCTGCAAAACAAAAAACACAACTGCATCATTAGACACACGAGAGAAGGATAGATTTGATAATTTAATGGTTTTTTTTTTGTGTAATAAAACCACTTTTAAATTCAAAATTAACATAAAGTTAATTAAAAAACACACGTTAATATTCACACCAGTAAATTTTATTACATTTTATCATCAAAAAAAAGAAAAGAAAAATATAAAAAAAATTTCTTTGCCCGCCGTGCGGAATCGAACCTGGAACTTTTAGTGCCAGTCCATCGCTCGACCAACTGATCCAAGCAACCTTGCTACTACTTGCTGACATAACTGCAGCTACGTTAATTCACCTAAGCAATTTATTGTTTAATACATTGCTTTGAAAGCACATAATTCGATACCCTGCCAAAAAAAAATATTTTATTCACAGATGTTAACAGATGCTGTATAACCAGATGCAGTATGTCGTAGTATTCTGTTGATAGCTGCAGCATAGCTTCAGTTGTAATTAATATTGAATAAATCACTCCGCGTAACGAAGGAGTTTGGCTCAATGCGTAGCGTAGTGTCTTCATACACAGTGGTATCGGGTTGGTGTGGGTTCGAATCTCAACGGCATGCGAAGGTAAAATGTTTGTATTTGATATTATATTTAATTTAATGTTCTTGTTATAATAGACAATAATTTCTAAGAAAAAAACGCTGTTGATAAAAGAAAAATTCGTGTTGTTGCCGATTTCAGTCAAGCAAATCACAGAACAAAAGGCGGCAACTTCAAAAAAAAAAAAGGAAAATAAAAAAACCAAAACCCGAAAAAGTTATATTTTTGAAATTCTCTTTTTTTTCAAGTAGTGTCAAAAAAATTACCAAATACTTGGTTACTTTATCACCCAATAAAAATAGGCAAGTCAACATGTAAAATTAAGGCTTTTTGATAAAGTACTTGGGTGGCTGAAAACTGCCAAAGCCATCTTATAAATTATACTAGGTTTTTTCAATTTAATATAAGCTTTTTTCTCGGTGTAAGTGGAGAAATAATTCCTTTTCAAGAATTCAAAGGGGATTTTTTTAAAATATTTTTTTGAAAATATATATAATATTCAGTTTTATATATTAACAA
The DNA here is from genome assembly GCA_914767935.1 of Coremacera marginata. Lineage (NCBI taxonomy): Eukaryota > Metazoa > Arthropoda > Insecta > Diptera > Sciomyzidae > Coremacera > Coremacera marginata. The sequence goes on along the minus strand of OU612043.1, from coordinate 10,346,659 downwards.
AAGTTCTCCTATTTTGATGACGTCACTTTGTATGGGAGGTAGGCGTGGTTTTGATACTTTTTTTCAAATTTCATAGCCAGGATTTTGATTGAAGATCAAAGCTTACGTGCCGATAAAACATATATATATTTTTCTATACCTGTCACGCCTTCTTCTTGGCGTTACAAACGGAATGACAAAGTTAATATACCCCTTACGCAGTACGTGTTGGGGTATAAAAATTAAATTTATAACATATCTTTAAGATTTTCTTCATTTCACACGAAATAGTCAGTCAGTCAGTCAGTATTGTTTGTTGGGTAGTGTGTGTGTGTGTGTATGTGTGAAAATGCACAAATGTTTGCGTGCGTGTGTGTATCTATCTGTTCGATTTGTGAATGACTTGGCGCAATAATAATGATAATAATAATACTAAAAACAACAACAACAACAACGCCACAAAACTATGCCATTAAAAAGGTGCTAGTAATTGAAATGTGCGAGGAGTATAAAAGTTGTTTTGCAGCTCGCTCACACCTATGCTCACAACATGTGAAAATAAGCAGCTTTTCTTGAATTGTTGCCAATTTTTGTTCGTCATATTTTTTAATTTTCTTTTTTGTGTTGTAGTTGTTGTTGTTGCATGGTTTGTGTTCGTTTTTTTTTTCTTTTTTGGCTCTCCAATTTTCACCAGGTATGATAAACATTTTCCAATTTGGTTGTGTATGAATGAGTTTCTGTATGAGTGTATGTGTATGTGTGTGTGTGTGTTCGTGTCTGATTGAGTGAATGCAGAAGTGTGAAAAATATAATAATAATAATAATAATGAAAATAATATATATCAACACTAGCTGAAGTTGACAGGCTCAGGTTGATTTGTCGTCTGTGTATAGCAGCGCCTAAAATTAGGTTAACTACATATTAAGTTTTGTTCTGAATCCAGTCAGCTTGTAATATAAGAAAAATAAAATTTAAAAAATTATTTTTGAGGTGTTTATTTCTTTGAAATCATGTTTTTTTCTCATTGATTCAATGACGAAAATATTTATATAAAATTACTTATAATTTACTCAAAGTTTTTACTCAGTATATGAACATATAAGCTACCATATGTGCAATATATGACTAAGTAACATAAACTTAATAAACTTAAAAATAACTAAGTGAAGTAACAAAACATATAGTTATATTTGACTAAATATGATACGTCAAAGTTAAAAGAAGATTGTATGGGAGCAAGTTGGCCAAGATTCATGGGACCAAGTTATATGTGACCAAGTTGCATGTGAATAAATTAAATGTGACCAAATTACATGTGAAGAATGTACATTTAGGTAACCAGGTATGTGACCAAGTCATATATGGCAAAGTCATATGTGACCAAGTTACAGATATAAAAATTATATGTGACCAATTTATAAGTGACCAATTTACAAGTGACCAAATTATCAGTGACCAAGTCTTATATGTCACATTATAAGTCAAACATGACCGTGTGAATAAATTTTTGACTGATTTCTAAGCCTTCACTTAGAAAAATTTACAACTGTCGAAGACTTTAAATTTAATGCTTTCAACAATATATCACATTTCTTAGCCAGAATTTGTTTAAACTACAAAATGTCAGAAATCGTCAACAATTTGCATAAGTAGCTTACGTAATTTATTTTACGCATTTTTAAAAGAAAAAAAAAGACGAAAAAACAAAAAACAAATAAAAACAAAAACAGCAATAAAACAAAATAAATACATATTTACCCTACTTTTGCTGAAATAATTTCAGCCATCATCCAAAAATTTATCAACAAATGGTTGTTCTTTGCAGATTAGGGAAGAAATAATAAAAGTAGCTGCTGGTACTTTGTTAGCATTACGGTTTGTTAGATCTGTCAGTTTTACAGTCAGTCAGTCAGTCAGTCAGTCCTATGCAAACACCATTCAATTTTGTTGTTGTTTTATATTTCAGAGGGTGTGTTTTTGTGTTTTTATTATTTTTTTTTTCTTGCCTAAAAGTATTCCAGAGTTTGGCAGCATATTTCAGATTCCACGGCGGTTTTATTATACGAGTGTTTTTTCTGGGTTTTGTTGACTTTGCTGATGGACTTGAGCGCACGTCGCCAATTGTTTATAATCCATCATCATAAGTATTTGTTTACTAATATTTTAGGGCTTGGCTGAAGTTAAAAAAAAAATAAAAAATAAACAAAAAAAAAAATAACACCAACATAACAAACAACACAAGAAAGTTGCCAAGTTAATATGTACATAGTTGAGTGTAGCAAATCGGTTTTGAGTTTCTTTGAATGCACAAAAGAATTATTAGAAGCTTTCAAGTTTGCTACAAAAACTTTTTTTAACGTAGTTAAAATGCTTTATTTTTAAGATATTTCGCGCAAATAATTATTGTATCAACAAAAACTCTGCAGTTTTAAGCTTAATTAAGCTTTTTTGAGATATTTCATATTTGATCTTAAAGCTTTTAAATGTTTTCTCTCAACGCTTTTCTAAAAGAATTTTATTTAAAAGCTTTGAAGTATTTTTTTTTTTTAGAGTTTTTAAAAATCATTGAAAACAAATTTCAATGCGTTTTTTTTATATGCAAAATATTTTTAGAGAACATTTGCAACTTTTTTAGATAACTTTATTGAGAATAAACTTTCAAAAACTGAGCTTTTTCAACATTTTTCAAAGGTTTTGTCAAAAACGAAAAGCATAAAAATAGTTTCTAAAAGCATTTAAAGCTAATACGAGCTTTCAAAGCTAATTAGCAACTTTCAATAATTTTCAAAGCTTCATCAATTTTCGAAAACTTAAATTTCAAAGCTTCTTTGGTCTTTAAATATGCTAAAGCTTGTAAAGCTGTTAACAAGCTTTAAGAGCTTTCAAGAAAACTATAATACTTTGTTTTTAGGATTTTTTTCGCGTAAATAATTTCAATGTCAAAAAAACTCTGAAGTTTTAAGCTAATTTAACCCGAATCCATCCCTTGTGTCAATTTGACACAATTTACAAATTCTTTTTAAAACAGTTATCAATATAAGTATATTATCGTTATCAATATGACAAAATATAAATTTATCAGAAACGCTTTAATTTCCAATAAATATTACAAACGATGCAAGTCAATATTTGGTCATAAAATTCATTTTTCAACTTATGGTGGTGATTGAAAATTCATTGTTTCAAATGACGGATGAGGGTTAAGAGATTTTTTCAAGCCCTTCAAAACAAATTTCACATACTCAAAGCTTATCTTAAAATTTTCAAAACATTTTAAGAGCTTTCGAGAATTTCTTTAACAGCTTTCAAAAATCAACAAATTCATATTTCAAAACTTTTTTATTTTCAAATAATTATAAAGCTTTCAAAATATATTTTTACCTTTTTGCAAAACCTATAGATAGATTATTTTGCAAAAATAATTACTAATATGAGAAAAAACTTTCAAAAACTGATGTTTTTATAACATTTTTCCAAGCTTATATATTTTCTGAGAACTTCAAAATTGTTTCTAAAAGCTTTTAAAGCTTTTTGAAAGCACTTAAAGCTTTTGTGAGCTTTCAAAGCTATTTAAAATTTTCAAGGATTTTTAAAGCTTCTACAATTTTCAAAAACTCAAATTTGAAAGCTTTTCTTTGGTTTTTAAGATATGTTAGAGCTTTCAAAGCTTCCTACAAGCTTTCAAAGTAATGTAATTCAGTAATGTAATGTAAAGTAAAGTAATTTCAAATCAATGCTTTGTTTTTAAGATTATTTCGTGGAAATAATTATTATGTCTAAAAAAAAAAACACTGAAGCTAATTTAATGACTTTCCAAGCTTTTCTAAGAAATTTAACATTTTCAAAATTTTAAAAGGTTTTCTATCAGAGCTTTTATAAAAGTTTTTAAAACTTTTAAAGAGCTTTCAAGGATTTATTTTACAGCTCTCAAAAATCCTTAAAATAAAATTTGAAAGCTTTTTTATGTATAAAATATTTTAAGTTTTCAACACATTTTTAACTTTTTACATAATTTATAGATAAATACATTTGCAAAAATAACTAATATTGAGAGAAACTTTAAGAAATTAAGCTTTTTCAAAGCTTCTAAAAAATTTTCAAAAATATTAAATATTTTCTTAAAGCCTAGAAAACGTTTAATTAAAAGTTAAAAACTTTTTCGAACTTTCAAAGCTATTGAAGAACTTTTAAGGATTTTTAAAGCTTCAGCTATTTTCAAAAAACTCTAATATCAAAGATTTTCTTCGCTTTTTAAATATGTTAGAACTTCCAAGCTGCTTAAGAGAAAGCTTTAAAAATTTTTAAGTATATTGTAAAAATTATGCAATGCAAGCTTTAAAGAAAATAATAGTTTTAGTAAAAATTTCTTAAAACAATTGCAGCTTTTAAAGTTCGCCAAATTGGAGTTTAAAGTAGCTTTAAATATCAAAGCTTTCAAAATCTGTTCAGTGACAGAGCAGTAGTAGAAATAAAAAATAAACACCCTTTCTTTCAACTGTTTTTACTGCTAAACTTTTTAAGTTTTTCTCTTGTATTGACTTAAAAAATAAGGTCAGCAGTAAAAAAGATAAAAACCAGTTCCAAAAATTTGTGCAACAAACACTAAAAACAAAAAAATCCAGAGAAACTAGCAGCACTGGAGACAAGCTAAAGAGAAAAAAAACCGCTGCAGTCAGTCTTCAAAGCGCTGATTTCAGCTCAAAGCAGAAAGAACGGAAAGATGTATAAACAAAAAATAATAATAAAAAAAAAAAGAAATCAGAACAGAACCTAAGTCACAGGAAGCAAAACTTTGAATATACTTCAGGTGTGGGGAGGGAAAAAACAGCGTACAAGTAACAAGAACGAACCTCTAGAACAGAGCAAAACCGGTGAAAGGTAATAATGTGCCGTTGAAAGAGTGTTGAGGAGCGGCACAGAGGACGGAAAAAGAAAAGAGATAAAACGGCCAACGCATGCCAACACAAATGTACCGTTGTGTTGACCGTTGCTATAACGGTATCAGTGTCGGCCATGCCACAACCGAACTGCCTGACTTTAAATGGAAGTAGCAAGAAAAACTGGTTAAAACGTTGTTAATGTAAGAGAAGCAGAGTTGGCAGATAATTCATGTATGCAGAGCTCCCAGCAGCAAGCTATAAAAATGCAGAAATTTTCTCTGCTCTACGCATACCTATATATATATAGCATCTATATATATAATATACATTTTTTATTTGTTCGTGCCATTTAACGGTATTTGCTGACCATAATTATGCCGTTGTTGTTTTTGTTGATGTTTTGAACTGATTCTTGACCCTTTGCTGCAGTTTTTTAACACTCTTTTTTTTATATTGTTCCGAGTTTTATTTAAATTTTTTTCTATTATTTATCTACTAAGTAAGAAGAGAATATAACACAAAAAGAAAACAAAAAACACAAGTTGGAATAAGGTCGCTTAAATAAGTTTGGCAGAACTGGAGTGGTGGAGTGTAGTATGAGGCAGTGAAGTAACTGAAGTTAAGGTAGTGTTTTATGTTGGCCCAAAGAAGAATAAGCACAGAAATTAGCGGTTTTTATTTATGGCTAACGACGACGACTGCATTAAATTTACATTCTGACTCGTTGTTGTTCTTCTGTTCTGTTTATATGTTGTTGCTGTTGTTTTTTGTTTTCATTGTTGCTTTATTGCATGCATTTTTGTTTGCCCTAAATACCAAAATTATAACACATTTTGACGCATTTTTTAAATGCATATAAATGCAGCACCAAATTTTTTTCGCAATGTAATTAAGTGTTGCCTTTCGATATATTAAATGGTTGTTGTTGTTGTTGTTGTTGTTGTTGTTGTTGTAGTTGCTCATTTTTTTATTTATTATATCCTGGCATTTATACGGATTTTCAGCTGAAGTTTTACATATTTTACATATTGTTGAAAATAATTTTAAATATGTAGTAAAAATTATTGGACAATTGGAATTATTGGACCATTATTGGAGCAAAATGACGTCATACAATGCGATTTGTATGAAGGTCTTTTTTGGAAATTATTTTTAAGTATAAGAAACGTTTTTGTTCACTTTTTGGGGTATACCTAAAGCCTTTAATATTCATCGCACAGAGATAAAATATATGTCAAAATATCCGTTATATGCCGAAAGAAACGAATATCTAACCTTGAAATTTATCACTTCTTTAATAAAGTCATACAATAGCAAAATCTAAGAAGAAAAATACACATTTGAAAATGTTCACATATGGTAAAAAAAATGCATAAAAACTATAGTTGCTTATGTTGTTGTTATAGATGTTGGTTTAGTTTGTACCAAAATCACGAACGCAACATCGTTTCGTTTATTGAAACGCATCGTTTTACGAATATTAATTCATATTTTTTCAAAATATTTATTTCCATATATTAAACAAAACGATTACATAACATTAATTTTTACCTACTTAAAAATAAACAAGAACAAATTCATCAGCAAATATATCAAACAAAAATTCTACGTGTAAATTTACACTAGTATAGAAACTGTGTCTTAGGACAGCTTAAAAAAACTGCTTCATCAAAAAGTTAAAAAATAAAAATTACATTTAAGGTCGTCACCCACTTTAATATAACATTAACCCTGGATGTGCTTCGCTATTTAAACCCTGTTTGTGGGCTTTGTTAGTCGAAACGACTAACATCAACTTTGAATCAAACTTACCACAAAAATATTATTAATACGTTCAAGTTATCTAATGATTTCAAGATATTATATTTATTTTGGCAAATTAGCGAAAGAAAAATCAAACAATTCTTTTTCATATTAAATATATTAAGCAAATATATTAGTGACCTCATTTGTATCTCTCTTCTCGAGATCATAATATAAGACCACCTTGTGCGCTAATATAACTAAAGACATAGTTAAAAACATAAGAAGATTTATAAAACCCATATTTTTCTAAATCCAATTCACAAAAGAAAATATATAAGAAAAATGCTTGCTTGCACAAACTGTACATATTTTAAATATATGCTCTACACAAACATTTTACTGACACTTTTTGCAGAACGACTGAGTCATTTGATGTTTTTTGTAATCGTAAAGATCGCAAATTTTTCTTTTCGCAGTTCTGAAATCTTTATACATAAATTTCATAACTTGATATTATAATATTTTCATATCTTTTCGAAGCTTGAGCAGGAAATATAATCCCGTAAGTAATGATAAAAATACCGTTTTGACTGTTTTTTCGGTGGTCCAAAATTTGTATGGTGCAAAAACTTCTCAAGGTATTAAGTAGGGAGTGGACTTTGTAAACTTTTTTTGTATGAAAACCTACTCACCCTAATATATTCCGAACCGAGCAGGAAAGCTGAAAAATATCATATGAAATAAGCTCAAAGTGCTTATAGAGTCAAGTAGCTTAAAGCGACTTGTGCGCTGGTATTCACCATATCGATTTTTGATTTTTTGCTCGCTTGTACGGCTTTCATGTGTTTTATCAACTATTTTAAAAATGGTCATAATATATGATCCATGTGGACCCCTGGGCTTATCCTCCTTGATTGATACTCCCACGCAAAATATTCAATGGAATATCATCTTCCTCAACATCGGATTCGTCGTTCGTTTCGAAGAAGGTAGCGTAGCATAGTTATTTTCAGTTGCGTGATCGTTATGTCTTTTCATAATAAATATTCAGAACATCTTCTATTTATCTACTGTCGCTGAGGTCAGAATTTATGTTTATATATTTATTTGGTCATTAATATAGAACCCAAACTGTAAAACAACTATTTAAAAAAAAAATATTAAAAAATCACAAAAAATTAAAAAAAAAACTACACATTTATTGACACGGATAACTACAAAACGTCACATTAAATGCTTTGTTAGTCGATACGGCTAACATGTTTGCTTAAAACACTAACTTCCATTCCGCTAAGAGGTTCGAAATCTGAACAACGAGAAAAAAAAGAAAATACAAAAAATATTTTCGTTGTAAGTCGAATCGACTAACGATGCACATCCAGGGTTAAATAAAATTGTGATTTCTTACTCGTTTAGCAAAATTTTGTTCATCATCATGCCTTTAGAGCTCATTTTGACATTTTTTATCAAAAAGCTGTGGAAGTCGGACATTACAGAGTTAGGGTGTATTGCTGTGCCTAGCCGAACCGTGCAGGAAAGCTGAAAAATTTCATATGAAATAAGCTCAAAGTGCTTATAGAGCCAAGTAGCTTAAAGCGACTTGTGCGCTGGTATTCAGCGCATCGTTTTTTGATTTTCTGCTCGCTTGCACGGCTTTCATGTGTTTTGTTTTATTTTACACGTTTCATTCAGCAACAATTCGCTGAAATAATGTGAGATCAAATTATAAACTATATAACAGTACGTTCAAAAAGTCCATAGGATGACACATAGATGGCGTTACTAGATATTTTTCCCATATGGTTTTTATTTAGTACCAACCTTCAAGCGATACGTATACAAATTTGACAACAATCTGACAATTGATTCGTGAGTTATAGCATTTTGTGTGCAACTATTGTTATTGAAAAAAAAAAAAAAAATGGAAAAAGTGAATTTCGACTTTTGATAAAGCATTGCTTTTGATGAAAAAAATACAGTTTAAAGCAAACAATGGCTTGATAAACATTATCCGGACTCTGTTCCATCGAGACAAATGGTAAAAAAGTGGATTGCTGAATTTAAACGTGGTCGTACCAGCACAAATGATGCAGAGCGCAGTGGACGCCCAAATCAGACTGTTATTCCACAAAACATCAAAAAAAAAAACCACAAATTGGTTATGAACGATCGCAAATTGAAGGTGCACGAGCTAGCTAACATTGTAAAGATATCAGAAGGTAGTGTTTTTACCATTTTACATGAACATTTGGGTATGCGAAAGCTCTGTGCAAAGTGGATGCCGCGTGAGCACACAGTCGACCAAAAACAACAACGAATTGATGCTTCAGAGGAGTGTTTGGCGCTGTTAAAGTGCAATAAAATCGAACTCTATCGTCGATATGTGACAATGGATGAAACATGGCTTCACTATTACACACCAGAATCCAAAAAACAGTCAGCTGAGTGGACAGCAGTCGACGAACCGAATCCAAAGCGAGCAAAGACAGAACAGTCGTCGGCTTGTAAGGTGATGGCATCTGTATTTTGGGATATTCATCGACTATCTCCAAAAAGGAACCACCATCAACAGCGACTATTACTGTGCACTTTTGGATCGGTGGAAGGCTGAAATCGCCAAGAAACGGCCACATTTGCACAAGAAAAGAAAGTGTTGTTTCACCAAGACAATGCACAGTGTGGCAAAACTGAATGAATTGGGTTTCGAATTGCTTACCCACCCACCGTATTCTCCAGATTTAGATCAAGAGAATGCTTGCTGGAAAAATAATTCAAGTCGAGTGATGAAATAATCGCTGAAACTGAGGCCTTTTTTGACGAGAAAGAGAAATCGTACTATAAAAGTGGTATCGAAAAGTTGAAAAATCTCGAAGGCAACTATGCTCTCGAAGCTCTCGAAGGCAACTATGTTGAATAATATAATCGAGTTTTATCAAAATTTTTTTTTTTTTACTTATCCTACGGATTTATTGAATGCCCTGTTAGCTTGGAAAATGTAATCTATCAAAATATTAATCCCTTCGTAAGCACTCGTCACCCAATACTAAAGGGTGTGTCCCAAAATTCACTGCTATTTTGATTTGGTCACTACTTTTTTTTGTGACAAATCATGAAAATTCACCACAAAAATAGTGAAAATTTTGCGGAGACAGTTGGCAAGACCCGCGAAAAACTTTTCGGTCATCGAGACGCACCGTCTCGCAGCACTTGTGTTCAATTTAGTAAATAAATTTGAGTCCACTAGCTTTGTTGTGGACGCGAAAAGCAGTGGTCATGCCGAGCCGCCCGTTTGGACGAAAACGGAAATGCAACTAGCCATGGCAGCAATTGAACCAGAATTATGCCGGAATGTCAGAATGTCGAGGCGGCCATTTGAACTAATTATGTTTCGTTAATTATCTCCATGTCTCTAATTTCCAATTCAATAAAAACTCTCAGATATTTTAGATAAAGTTAAAATATCAGTATCTTTTGGGATACTCTTCATAATAAATTTTAATTTAGTCACACAAGACTTGGGTTTCAACAATTTTTTAAACTGCAATTTTGTGTCATGTGAGAAGAAGAAGCTAGGTGTAAGAACCTAATTTCAGAGTTGTTTTGAAAAATATAATTTTTGAAATGAAGTTCAAAAAGTTATGCTAACAATGTATCTTTAGAGTCGAAAATTTAGAGTTACATATCAATATATCTTTACAAAGTCGTTGGCAGAAACAACTATTCTAGGCAGAAGGTCGATGTTAAAATGACTGTTCGCAGCCTTTAAAAAAATTATCATTAATGGTCATTTCTCATAAGTTTCAGATGGATCAGGGGGAAATGAGTAAGAATTAAACATCAAAATATTTTTTCAGTGTTTTCCAGAATCATCATTTTGAGATGAATAAGGTAGATGTCATTAAAAATTTCAACAAATATCAAACAAATTTTGAAATAACAAATGTTAAAAAACTACTAAAAACTATTTTTGAACATGTTTTGGAAATAGTTTATAAATTTAGCACAAAAAAAAGATGCGTAGATTATTTATGAACTCAATTAATCTATAAATTAGCTTAATATTATGACTAAAAAGCTGTGCAAAATGTTTTTGGTTTAAAACATTCAAAACTTAGGCGTGGTGTAGTTGTTGAAAATGTGGCATTTGATGGAATGAAACGTGCCGACGAAAAAAAACCATTCAAAATTGACAAAAATCATAAAATTACAGATAGAGATCGTTTTTAAAACAGATCAAAATTAGTAAAACTTGAGCTATAAATACTACAACAAAATTTTGTTGCTATTATTTTTTTTTTTGTGATATTGTAGAAAACCTGAATGACAGGTATTTTTATAATACATGATGTTGTTGTTGTTGTTAAGATTTTGGAAACAGCATTTATATGTTTAAAAGATAAACAAAATCTATGAAAATTACAAATGAAACAAGTTGTGTCAGTCACATTTTTTAAATTTTTTTTTTTTTATCGCATGACACAGACAAAAAATAGAAAAACTTGAATTTTTTTTATATACTTTCTTTTGACTGTTGAGTAAGCAGCTAATGAGCTGAAGAAAATAATACAATAAGGCGATTAAAATGAAAGAAAAAACTTGAGTAGAAAAGTTATCAAGCGCTAGATTTCTACAATTTTGCATCATATTTAGTTTAGGCTGACAATATTGCAAACAATCTATTGTAAATCCTAACAAGGTCGCACATAAGAGTTTCCAACTTTCCAGCCTGCCACCGCACCACAGACCACCCACCAGCAGTCACTCAGCTGTGTGAATTAATTTTTTTTTATATGTTGGCGAGTCATTTTTTTTTTTTTTTTAATTTCAGCAGGTACAACAAAGCCAATGTTTGGATGATGATGGAAAAAAATCGTTTCAAGGAAACTGATGAGTATAAATATAGTTTAGGTGAGTGTCAACCTGCGTCACCCATATTTTTGGAACCAAACTAATTTATTTTTTTCTTATTATTATTGATGTTGATGATAATGATGCTGATGATAGTGATGATGGACCATACGACCAAAACAACAGCAACAATGAGATCAGAGTGTCATTAATGTCAGGGCGTGTCTAGAAGAGCGAGCAGGTGATGAATATTCGAGACATACATAAACCAAAAGAAACACACATAAATACATATGCATGACTGCTGCATATATGTATGTTAGTGGTGAATTTTATATAACAACTAGCTAGTTGTATGCAAAAAAAAAAAAAAAAAAAAAAAAAAAAGACTGCGAAAGGAATTGACTGGACACAAGGACAAAAGAATACAGCGATTATTAATGAGATGTCAAGTGTGGCTGGATCTATGTGTGGGGTGAACATGAATGTGTATGTCTATGTATGTTGCTGTCACCAACACAATAAAAGATAAGAAGGTAACAAAGGAAAAAAAAAAAAAAGCTAACGAAAAAATAAAACGAAACAGATTCAGAGATGAAAGCACAGACAAGTTTTATCTGCAATTTTGATGGCTCAAAAGGAATGGATAATTTTGCTATTTATTTTACTTTATAGTGTGCATAAAAGAAAAGACCGACAGTTAATGCTCGCTCATACATATATAAATATTTCCTTTTGTCATGACATTTATACTCCTTGCATGATATATTAAAGGCATTTGAAACGGGTCGAGGTTGTGACAGCCAAGCTATGTTTGGCAGCGTAGTTTGTCAAAAGACAAGAAAATAAAAGCTCAGCTAAGCTTTACACTGCCATCATCATACAGTTTGAAACAGAAGGGGAAAAAAAAAATTTAAAAATTCACAAAAAAAAAAAAAATATTATCAAAAATAGAAAAAATTAAAGAGAAAACATCTACACCCAACCCAACAACAGTTTGATAGTATAGCAAGAATTGTGTTCATTTATCAATAAAATTTTAGTGACTTTTTTTAGCTCGTTAGCATAAAACGCCATTGCAGCACAAAAGCTTGTTCAAGTTAATAGTTAATTTAAATCTGACATTATAATTTACCAAAATTTAAGCATTATTTAACAACCCAAAAAAAAACAAGAGAATAACAGAAAGAAAGTCATAAAAGCACGTCTCATTCGTATGCAAAATTTAGGGGACTATTTTATAGTTAGGGTGGAACAAGTTTAATATTTGTATTTGTTTAGTATTTCGTGGAAGAGAGATAAAGACTTCGAATCAGTAAACAGATTAAAATATATATGGAAAATAAAGTCAAAAGTTTCAAAAATACAGGAATAACAGTGTGATAAGCTTTAAAAAAAAAAAACAATTCCAAAAGCTTAGAAAGGACTCAAACAACGTATTGGCATGCACTGAGAGATAGAACAGACAGTTTGACAATCACTAGACTCAAGTAACGCGCAAATAAATGAAAACAAGAGAGCCAAAGTACGTACTTGTAAGGCATTGTATGAAGTAGTTTAAGTTCTGCGGAAGCACTTTTCTCGTTCAGTTTCTCACTTTTCGTATACATTTTCAAACTTTCGCTCTCATATTGGACTCAGTAGATTGCTGAGTAGAATACAGCATTGTATGGAGCAGTCCAAGGAGCAGTTCAAGAAGTGCGAAAGAATTTCTTTCATTTAGTTTCTAACTGTATTGCCAACAGGTTGCTAACTTTACTATTTATTTGTATATTTTTTGCAGCATGAATTGAATTGTAACAATTTGAATTTTTCGTAAATTGTATTTTCAATCAAGCCTAGCACATGTTGAAAGCTTTCGTTGTAAATATCATCTCATGCTTTGTGGAAAAGAGTCACAACAAAATTACAAAATATAATATTGTAGTTATTATCACATGATTAATATTTATATTTACACCGAAAACCGATAACTAGTGATGCCACTAGTTGGTAAAAAAACAATTAATAAAAAATTTAAAAAGTTATAATTTAGTTAAAGATGTAAAAAAATATCGAAATGAATAACAAAGTTACTCATAATACAGTTAGTTGACAACCTTATTCTGCTTGGCAAACTACGAAGTAGAGCGTGAGAGCGAAATTTGCAAAAAGTAAAGAAAATGTGACAAGCTGAATAAAGAACTTGAATGAATCCATTACTTCAGAAAAATCCCACCCGAAATATGAAGATGTGACTATGAAGATGTACAGGAATGACAGTTTTGCAAACACAAGAAAATAAGCTTTAAAAAGTATAAAAAGTGATGGAAAAATACTTTAAAAAGAAATAAACAGGAAGATCTCTCAACAATGGAATTGAAAAGAACTGTAGGGGAGAGGCTTGCAGGTTGCCACCCCATAGCTTTTTTTTTAATCATAATTCGTCGTTGGTAAGAGGAAGTAAAAAGTCAAAATGCTAAGCAATAATTTGAATTAAAAAAAGTACAAATTTTACAGCAAATTTTTCAAAGTATCTAAAAACAACACTTTGATATTTTGGCTTGCAGAATGCCACCCCTTAAAAAATTGCTAAAAATGTAGAAACAAAACTCAAATAAAAATACCTGATTTAGACAATTTATAAAAAATTATTGAATTTGACATGAATTTTGCTACAATCCTAAAGGAAAAATCATTTGAATTCACCAAAAAAAAAAATAATTATATAGCAAATTTTCAAAAGTGTCTAAAATCGATCATTTGAAACTACGGTTGAAAAATTGAAAAATTTCTGAAAACTCAAGTAAAAACAGCTGATAAAGAAAATTAATGAAAATCCATTAAATTTTAAATGATTTTTGCGCCGCAATCTAAAAAGCTAGAAATCATTCGAATTCTGAAAAAGTTAAAATTGTACAGCTGATTTTTTAAAATATCAGTGAATATTACATTCCAAAAAAAAAAAAAAATAAAAATTGTACAGAAAATTTTCAACAGTATCCAAATTCGACCCATTGGAATTCTGGTTTACAGGTTGCCACCCTTTGAAAAATTGCTGAAAATTTAGAAAACGCCGGTAAAAATAGCTGGTTTAGAAAATTTATAAAAATTCATTGAAGGTTACATGATTTTTGCCACAATCCTAAGTAGAAATCATTTGAATTCTAAAAAAAAAAAATTCAGCAGCAAATTTTCAAAAGTATCTTACATCGTCCCTTGAAACTTTGGTTTGCAGGTTTCCACAACTTGAAAAATTGCTGAATATGTAGAAGAACTTAAGTAAACTCCCTGATTTAGAAAATTTCTAAAAAATTTACTGAATTTTAAATTAATTTAATTTTTAATTCATTTGACTTCTCAAAAAAAAAATAAAATAAAAATTGTAAGGCAAATTATCAAAAGTATCTTAAATCGATCCTTTGAAATTATGGCTTGCAGGTTGCCATCCTTTGCAAAATTGCTGATAATTTAGAAAACTCAAGCAAAAACAGCTGCTTTAGAAAATTTATAAAAATTTATTGAATTTTAAATTAATTTTGCCACAATCCTAAGCAAGAAATCATTTAAATTCTAAAAATATAAAATTGTACAGCAAGTTTTCAAAAACATCTAAAATAGACTGTTTGAAATTTTGGTTTGGAGATTGCCAACCCTTGACAAATGTCGAAAATGTCGAAAAACTCAAGTAAATACACCAAATTTTAGCAAATTTTTTAAAATTTATCGAATTCTATATGAATTTTGCAACAATCCTGAACTAGAAATCCTTTGAATTCTTAAAAAAATTAAAATTGTACATAAAATTTTCAAAAGTGTTTAAAATCCACACAATAAAATTTTGGCTTGCAGGTTGCCACCCTCCGAAAAATTGCTTAAAATGTACAAAAACTCAAGAAAAATATCTTTTTTAGAAGGTTTCAATAAAAATTTATTGAATTTAACATGAACTCTGCAGGTTGCCACCCCTTGAAAAATTGCTTGAAATGTAGACAAAATCAAGTAAAAACACATAATTTCAAAAAATCTATGAAAATTTATTGAATTTTACATGAATTTTGCAGGTTGCCACCCCATGACAAATTGTTGATAGTGTAGAAAAATCAAGTAAAAAAATCTGACCTAGAAAATTTATAAAAAATTATTGAATTTTACATGAATTTTACAGGTTGCCACCCCATGAAAAATTGTTGAAAATGTACAAAAACTTAAGTAAAAACACCTGATTTTTTTTATAAAATTTATAAAAATTTAATGTGAATTATGCCACAATCCTGAACTAGGAATCCTTCGAATTCTCAAAAAATTAAAATTGTGCATACAATTTTCAAAAAGGATCTAAAATCCACACTATAAAATTTTGGTTTGCGGGTTGCCACCCCCGAAAAATTACTTTGAATGTACAAAAACTTAAGAAAAATAACTGATTTAGAAGATTTCAATAAAAATTTATTGAATTTTACATGAATGTTGCAGGTTGCCACCCCATGACAAATTGTTGATAATGTAGAAAAACTCAAGTAAAAATATCTGACTTAGAAAATTTATAAAAATTTTACATGAATTTTACAGGTTGCCACCCCATGCAAAATTGTTGAAAATGTAGAAAAACTCAAGTAAAAGCACCTGCTGAAGGTTTTCATCATTTAAATGCATTAAAACTTCACTTTTGAACCAATAACATTTGTTAACATGTAAAGGTGTTGCATGAGAGGTGGCAACCTGCAAGCCAGCAAAGGTGCCCACCTGCATTTCGACGCAATTTAAGAATTAACGCAATTTTTTATAAAAGAACATTTTATGAAAAAGCAAAACAACACAAATATCTACCTTGAATTACCGATAAAAATGTTCAATTTATGAGCAAAGGATAGGATTTTTTTAAGCAGACACTGTGTTATTGCGTCTGTCCGCGCCAAAAGTAGATTAAAAGTGACTTCCCATTTGACGTCGATGTCAGTCAGAATTCAAGTTACGACACTGTCAAGTTACGACACTGAATGTCAAAATACGGCAGTGGTGGCAACCTTCAAGCCTCTCCCTTTACTATGTGAATAGCACTAGAAATTCCAATCCAAATAATTTCAAGTAAACATTTCAATGATTTTTATGTGAAAAGCCGCGATTAATATAAATTTTTTTTTATTATTAGTTTTGTTATAAATCATAAATATTATTCAGTCCTGGACAGTAAATTGAAAAATTTCAATCGAAAAAACTGTTCTTTCGCAAAAGATTCTTTAAAAATTTAAGCAATATATTTTTGATTTGACAGATATTGTAATCTGGCTAAGTAACTTTAATATTCAGTTCTAGTTATCAAATAAATTCTCATAGGATATTCCTACAAAGCTTTTATATTCCTACAAAGTATAAACCGGAAATTAAGCAAAAAAAAAAAAAAAAAAAAAAAAAAACCTAAGCATGAAATCAATTAAATGAACATGTATTTCTTTCAAAACCATTTAAAACTCTTTGAATAAATTAAATAAATTTTTTTGAAGAAAACCGGATCACGATAACTAAATAGATAATGAAAAAAAAAAAACATACATGACAAGCCGACGCCTAATGCTGTAGTTAAAAGATAGATAATTCTATTTAAATGGTGTTTTATACAACTTAAAGTTTAAAGCATTTGTTCTATATTAATGTTCTATATAATTGTTCTAATTTCTATTATTATGTTTGTTATTGTACCAAGCATATATCAATGTTAATGAATTTGAATGCGCCAATTAGCAGATATTATAAAGTAAATATTATGCTATAAGAAATTAATTCACGAAAGCATTTTTTTTTTTTTTTGCATTCAAAATAAAATTTATTGGCGGTTTTCATGAGTTTGTATATAATTTGCGTGGCATTTTGTAAACAAAACAATTTTGAAAGTTGAGCTAAGAAGCATAAAAACGAGCTACAGGTATCAAGAGTTCTCCTCCGTGGTTATTTTTTGTTTTCTGTCAGAACTAACTAATGTGAGCTTTTGGCAATATTAAGTTATATTTAGATAAAATACAAGATGTTTATAAAATACTTGATACACAATTTAGACATGTGACTGATGATCGCGGTCATTTTTTTTTTTTGCCATATAATCTATTGCTAACGTCTTATAAACGTACATTGTCACCTACCTGCAAAGAGAAAGAAAAAAAAAATTATTAGAATTGTGTTATAAACAATAAAACAATTATAAGACTATTGTGAATGTTCACATTTTAAGAATAATAAATTTTTTACTGGACTGACAATCGTAGAAAATAAGAAATAATGATTAATATTAATAACAAATTTTTTTATAAGAGAACATTTAGCATAGGATGGTTTGTTGAATAAAATATCATAGTGAATTTCTATGCCATCCACATGTTTTGGGATCAACTGTTCAAGCGTTATTTTTGAAAATAATTCCTTATATCGTTCTTTTAATTACAAATGTACTGCGTAAAATTGTATGTTATTGTGAATGATCCCAAGTTATTTTTCAAGCCACTGTTTCAAAAAAACCTAACCATGTTTGGAGAAATAAAATCTCAAATACGTGTGACGGGGTTTTAACAAAGGCTGAGGTCAAACTCAGCCGCTCCAGGGTCCTGTGAAAAGGCCCACAAACTTTCACAAATTATTTTTTAAAAATAAAAAGACGCTGGTTTCCAGTAATTCACAGAGTTACTTTATTGAATAGGTTATCCTTATTATAATCTCATATTCATGCAGCTTCGGGTATTCGCTAGAAGACTTGGTATTAAGTTTGGTAGTCGGCTAGGTAATCGGTCGATAAACGCTTCGGTAAGCGGTAATCGATAGAACTTGCTTCGGTAAGCAGTTGATAATCGCTTTAGTAGGCGGTATCCGTTTCCATAATCGGTTGGGAATTGCTTTGGTAAACGGTAATCGGTTGGTAATCGCTCCAGTAAGCTGTACCCATTTCGGTAATCGGTTCGTAATCGCTTCAGTAAGCGGTAATCAGTTGGTAATCGCATCAGTAAGCTATGCTTGTTTTGGTAATCGGTTGGTATTTGCTTTGAAAAGCGGTAATCGGTTGGTAATCACTTCCGTAAGCTAAGAAGTAGTACTCCCTTCTGTAAGTGGTAATTAGTTGGTAATTGGAAGTCATCGGAAATTGCTCATTAAGTTCTAGTATGACATAATGAGTAATTGTCGTGCAAAAAGAAATGACACGATAAGTTCTTTTGTGCCTGCGTCGCAGCCCCGATGATAGACCTTGCGGTCAACCGAGGCAGCGACGTGGCTTTGCAAACGAAAGGAAAGAAATAATAGTAATAACTTACTACACTTAAAATAACCAAAAATCGCCTACCACTACCCTTGCAGTGGTGCGGTGAACCGTTCGTCACCCACCTCGGACGATAAACCTGGTAGTCAGCCGAAGTAGTGGTTACTGAGCTTGAGCTCACCTAAAAAGCAGCGCTGCCTTGACTGGGATTGTATTGTCTATTTACGTTATTCTATAAAAGAACTATATGAGAATTATAATTCGCCTGTTGTATGGCGTATGCAAAATAATGTTAACGGCTGGCTTATGGTGACTAGAGTGTGCGTCTGGTTGTTGTTGCTAAGTTTAATTTATTTATAGCCTGGTGTAGTCATATTATTGTGGCTGTTGGTAGCTTTTATTGTCGTTTGTTTGTCGCTGTAGTTGTTGCTATTTGGTTTACCCTATGCTGCTATATAAATTAAATGCTTATAAAAGTGAGTTTAGCTAATAATAATAATTACGTAAATACTATTAACATTATATTACATATACTATGTGCTATACTATCTATTAATTTATCTATTAATTTATACTATAAAGCCGCATAATTATTAATAATTATTAATTAATTTATGTTATTTAATGTATTATGTTATGGTATTTATATGGTACAATGTATATGGTATTCAAGTAAAATATATGGAATTTAAGTAAACACGATGTAGTATAGATTAATAGCTTAAATATATATATATATATACTTAAATATATATATATATACTTAAATATATATATATATAACTTAATATATATAAACTTAATAAAAGTGTAACGTCACGTTACAATAATCACTGGGAATTACTTTTTAAAACAATTGTGATTTTTCTGGTTGTATAATTATATTTAGGTTTAAGTTTTCAAATTTTAAGTTTAGTTTTAGTTTCGTGTATCTGCATTGCGTCGAGTCGAAGCACATAATTGTGTTACTGCGTTGAGACTCTTATTTTAGTAAAAGCAACAAAGAGGCGAAGCAATTTAAATTGTTTCCATTTTGCCCTTATGTTTTATGTCCTTTTTTAAAAATATAAGCAAATTTGAATTCAACTTTATGCAATGCATTGCGTCGAGTTAAAGCACTTAATTGCGTTACTGCGCTGAGACTCTTATTTTAATAAAAGTAACCCAATAGCGCAGTAATTTGAATTGATTCTATTTTGTCCTTATTTTTTTTCTTTTTTGTTCCATTTTTGAAATTGAAGCAAATTTGAATTCAACTTCATACAATGCATTGCGTCGAGTCGAAGCACTTTATTGCGTTACTGCACTGCGACTCTAGTTTTAATAAAAGTTACACAATAGCGCAGCAATTTAAATTAATTCTATTGTGCTCTTATTTTTTGTGTTTTATTTTAAAAATTGAAACAAATTTGAATCCAACTTCATACAATGCATTGCGTCGAGTCGAAGCACCTAATTGCGTTACTGCGCTGAGACTCTTATTTTAATAAAAGTAACACAATAGCGCAGCAATTTAAATTAATTCTATTTTGCTCTTGTTTTTTGTGCTCTATTTAAAAAATTTAAGCAAATTTGAATCTAACTTCATACAATGCATTGCGTCGAGTTAAAGCACTTAATTGGGTTACAGTGCTGAAACTCTTATTTTACCAATAGTAACACAATAGCGCAGCAATTTAAATTGATTCTATTTTACCCTTATTTTCTCTGTCCTATTTTAAAAATGAAACCAAATTTGAATCCAACTTCACACATAATTTCTTTAGATGAAACCTATTGCTGTAGGACTTTGATTGGATTTTGTTTATTTGCTTTACGTGAGGCCAAAATGCTCGAAGTTCTATAACGCATAACTTAATACGCTAGCCAGCTTACCGCACTCACATATACATATGTACCAAACAATTCAACGAACTCAAAAGCTTACTTCTTGTTGGTATAGCTATCATTGCATTTAACTCTTAGCCGTAGCGAAATTGAGTTAGCGCATTTTACTGTATCAGTATTTTACTGTATGCGCTACCCATGTATATATTACACTGCCTGCTATGTTCTTTTAAGAATAAAATTACTTGTTTCACTCGCTTAAAACTCAAAGCAAGTCACTAATTAGGTGCTTATTTGTCAGAGTTTTCGCCGGAACGAGTGGAAATAAAACAAAACTCAAAGCAACGCCACGCCACGCCACGTCCACACAAAGTAAATCCGCACAAAGTACTTTGATGTGCGATTCAAAAGTATTACGTGGGCGCATAAATCAACCGCAAAATGTTGGGTTGCAAATTTTTTAAATGTAAACAACACAAAGAACAAACACAACGATGAGAGGTATTTATTTAATATATTTAAAATTTGAATGAAGTTAAATTTTTCATTTCATCATGAGGGGAGTATATAAACCCTAAAAATGTGCAAAAAATTATACAAATAAATCAATTCCCACAGCATGATATCAAAAAAAAAAAAAAAAAAAAAAAATTGCAAATTGTTTTCCTCTAGGATTACTTTATGGTTAAGATTTAAAGTTCTTTCGTCATTTTTTAGTCAGGCATTTGTAATTTTTGTATATGTTGTTGTTTTTGTTTTTTTGTTTTTACTGGCGCACTCACAGCAAGCAACACTGTAAATAATTCTCAACGGTTGGTCAGAGTATGTGAAAAAAAGTGAAACAAAATGGAAATAAAACAAAAAAACCTGCACATGCATGCAAGCATAAATAATACAATAATGATGATGATGATAATGATGGTGATGGCAACTCTAGGGTGTGGAAAATTTTTAAGCTTAACATGGTGGTGAATGGTCTGTTCGCCGAGAGGGCCGGGTGTTGGGTCGAGGGGCAGAAAAGAACGGAAACGGATATGTAGAAGGGTGGCATGCAAGGCAGTCAGCAGACAGAAGAAGGTGGATAAAAATTTTACAAATTGAATTAAATTTCCGCTTGACCATTAAAGTTGATACCCATACTCAGCGGGAATCTGCAAACTGACACGCAACAACAACTTAAAAAAGCCTGCACATTGGCACTCGAAAATTTAAATTATCCAACAACAAATAATTTTGCAGTTTGGGGGGAGGGGAGAGGGGAGAAATGGGAAAGGTTCCACTTTTCAGATACAAAGTTGAGAAAGGCGGGAGTGAAGAGTCACGTTTTTTTGTTGTGGAAACAACATCACAACTTGAGGCTTGAACTGGGGATTACAAAATAAGCAAAAACAAAAAACAAACGCAACAACAAATAAAATAAAATAAAACCTTTTCACTCAGTTTAAAACACGCACTGTGGATGATGTTTGCAAGCGAAGCTGGCTGGACATCAGCAGCAGCATCAGTATCATCATCATCATCATCGTCTTTGACAACAACAGGAGGCCATGAATAAATAAAGAACGTTGTTGTTTATGCTGCTGCTGCTTCTGCTTACGGCAGTTTTGTGCGCTGACCCAAAATTAAAATAAATGTTATAAAATTTAAAATATTTAAAATTGTGGAGCAGGGGTGAGACTGTTTTTGGAACTTTAACAAGCTGTTATTCAAGTTGGTCTCAGCCATATTTCATAGACGTAAGTACTAGTGATTGCAAGTTTCTGCCCTATATGTATCAATTCCATTTCGTTCTTTAACTATTGGGTCAAAGCAAATTAAACATTTTGATATTTTGAATTAATTAATGCATTTGAACTTTTAGGGTGAGTTAATAGTGCCGGCTGGTTGCTGTGCCGAGCCGAGCAGGTCATGCTTAAAGCAACTGGTAGTGCGTAATGTGTGCTTTTCCGAATATTTTGGGTTTGTTTATATATATATAACGTTTGGTTTTATTTTGTTTATATTTGCAATCGAAGCATCAAAACAGTGCGAAAAAAACGCTGCTGAAATGCGCTTTCAGTCACTGCAGGCCGCTTAAAGTCACTTGCCCTTCATTTCTTTTCTGCTTTTTTTTTTTGTTGCCTTGTTGTTGCGTTTTTATTTCGGATTTTTTTTAGACAAACTTTTTTTTTAAAGAAAAAGAACGCACATCAGCTGCTGACCCAAGATTATTCAATTATATGCTTCAGCTGGAACGCACTTCAAGCCGCATAAAGCCAATTGATCTTCTAACTGGTTTGACTTATTTGAACATAAGTTTTGTTGTATTATTGTTGATTATAAGACAGACTATACAAAACTTAACTTAAAGAAGTTTAAAATAAAAAACTAAACTTTGCTAGTTTTTTTTTTTGCAACAACAAATGAGAAAATTTAAAGGAAAATATAAGTCACTTATAACTTTTTTATTTTTTGCACCCAATTGCTTTTCATCAAAAAAAAAAATTAAGATGCAACCACAAAAACAATGTATGTTTTGGAGTTAATTAATAAAAAAAATATTTTTATTATTAATAATCATTAATTTAAATTAAAATTATAACTAACTTGAGCACTAACTTAAACAAATAATGTATAAAATGTTATTTAAGCACATGCAAACCATGCGAGCAAGCGAGAAAGTAACAATCGACATGCTGAATACCAGCTCATTAGTCGCTATAAGCTGCCTGCTCGGCTGGCACAATACGCTCTTTGAGCTTATTTCATATGATTGTATGTGCAGCGTTTTTCAGCTATTCGTGTCGGTTTGACTCGGTACAGCAAACAACCGGCATTATAAAAGCGCCCTTATTTGTCATTTTTATCATTTAAGAAATGCAGAATCTAAGACACTGTGAAAATTTTATGTTTCATTTCCATTTGTTTAATGGAGTTTTGGCATTAATTACAAGAATTACTTGTCAGTATTATTTCTGAACTATAGTAGTAATGTAATTTTTTTCTTTATGTTTCAATTCCATTTCATTCCTTAACAATTGTGTCAAGGCAAATTAAACATTTTAATATTTGAAATAAATTGTGACATTTGAACTCTTGGTGTGTCAGTTTTATGATTTAAGAAATAACGAAGCATACAAAATATAAACATTTTATGTTTCGTTTCCGTATGTTTCATTAAGTTTTTGCATTTGTTACAAGACTAACTTTTCATGATTGTTTCTGAATGATAGTAATTTTAGAATTAATTACAGACGAAATTATAGACGTAATTATGGACGCAAGTGCTACTAGTTATTGCAATTTTGTCTTTATATGTTTCAGTGCCATTTCGTGCATTGACAATTGAGCCAAGGCAAATTAAATATTTCGATATTTTTAATAAACTGCGGCATTTGCTTAGATGCCATTTTTATGATTTTAGAAATAGCTAAACTAAGAAAATTTATAAATTTTATGTTTCGTTCTCAAATGTTCCATTGATTTTTTTTGCATTTATTACAAGAATAACTTTTCAATATTGTTTTTGAATCAAAGTAATTTTAGAAAATTTTACAATTAATGTTTCAATTCCACTTCATTCCATGACTGAACTATTAATTTCTCGTAGTTTTTACGATAATGAATTTTTGATTTCAGGTTATAAAGAAAACTTAGATAGTTCAAGAAATTAATGTTTTAATCCCAATTGTTCTATCGAATTTTACCTGAATTCCTCATATATTATTTCTTTATCGGTATTGTTTTTTTATTATGCTAATTTTGCTTACATTTGACAATTTGTGTTTCAATTCCAGTTTGTTCCTACCTGTTATAATTAAGAGCCCGATGTTTATATGATAAAGTCTAAGTCTATCTGTTGAAATACATATGAATAAAAGAGAACTTAAAAAACTTCCCAATCTCATGTTTCATTGCCACTTGTTCCATCACTGTTTCTTTATTCTTTTGACACTAAAAGATTTTTTTTTTTTATCACTTAAAGCAAGTTTTTATTCTTTATTGCTCTTTTAGAGAAAATTTCCCGACACAGGTCGCAACTATTTTTGTTTTCGAGCACAATTAAGTTTTGCAATTTCATTGTATCAATTTCATTTTGGTTTACGAATGAGACGAACATATTTTTGTTAATTAAATAAATAATAATCTGTTTTAATAAAACTTTTCTAAACAGTTAATTTTATAACGGATTTAAATATATGAAATAGGAATAGTTAGAAGCATTAAGTGAATTTTCAAATTTGTATTCTAATCAATAATTCAACTACCCAAAAAGTTAATTCTCCCACGGACAAAAGTCTTCCGATGATAAAGTAATGGAAATGAATACGAGCAAAGCTTTGAAATAACTGTTCAAATGCATTTGTTAGTTTTAGTTCTATTAAATACTTAGCTCTCAAATTTACATAATGCCTACTTTTCCCAATAAATATTCATCACCTTTTCTAATAGCGGACTGGTAGTAAATTACTAATTTATGCGGAAGATATGCTTAATGATTGTATAGATTATGTTTCACAAGGAATATATTTGGAAGTTAATTCCAAAGTGCTAAACGGATTATGAAATTTGGATAATTTTTTCAATTTAGCATAGAGAAAATAAATCACTAAATGGTTGGAATTTAACTTTTTTTTTTTTTTTTTTGTCAAACATCTTTATGAAAAATTATAAAAATCGTTCGCTAGCAGAACTTTATCACACACTCAATCTGTTTGCTTTGTTAAAAGGGTTTTTAAACTTTAAGCATCTTTTACTTACTATTCATCGCCATCAAAGATTGCTCCGCCTTAAATACTGTAAGATTAAACCGGCATGTTGCGCCATTTCAAATTCTTATTATCCTATCCTGCACGTGTACTTTTCCTTTCTTACATCTTTTGAGTAAATTGTTTTTGTTCTCTTTGTTTTTTTTTCAAATCTGGCCACATGCGGATTTCCTCTAAAAGCCGACTTTTGTCTCGCCTCCCAAACAATAAATGGAAAACTTTTCAATTTAAACATAAAATTCAAAAAGAAAAATAATGAAGTATGAAAGAAAATGAGCTACCGATATGAATTTTTGTCGTTATTGTTGTAACACACAAAAGAACCCGCAGCATCTTGTACCCGAGCAGGGTTGTCAAATTTTCTGCCAAAGCTCGTTTGCGAGTGACAAGATTGTCGTCGTCGTCTTGCTTTCCTAGGATCCTCTATCCATCCTTGTTGGTTGATGTGATGGTTGGTAGTCAGATGGTGTTCCACTTATTTTCAATATCATTTTCACAATGAACTCGCATTATCGCAAAATAATGGAGAATGAAAAGTTGTAGAAGCTTTTGGTGGTGAGGTGTGGTTGAATTGGGTTGGGTTAGCTGGGGGCTTAAAATACACCACCGAGCAGGTTAAAGTAATTTGTAGAATTTATATGATTATGAAAACGTAGTTGTTATGCCGTAAATTTTTCTATTTTGCTTTTACCTTTACGTTCAGGAGTTGTACAAGTTTACTTTGAAGTTGATTTTTAAATATTCAATGAGAGTAAAAAAGGAAGGAGAAGAACGAAAAAGAAAAAACTTTTGCAAAATACGGGGCAAATGTTATATTTAATGGATTTTCTACTAATAAAAAGTGACTTAAAGCTGCGAATGATAGGTAAAAGTTGGAACAATATGGAATGATAGATGGAAAGCTAGTGATATTCGAACAAATTTTGCCAAGTAAAAGGTAAAAATCTTTCTTTTATATTTTAAAATTAATGAAACTGTATTGCAAATGTTCTTAAGTAATGGAAGAAAAAGATGGGTAGGAAGCTTTGGGAGAAAATCTTTTACAGAATGAGTTTTTAAAAAAGAATTGCCGAATTAAAGTGCAAAATTATAAAGGCAGCAATGTGAAAATAGAACATGGAATACGTTGAATTGGAACTAAAATTGTAAGGTATTGGAACAAATATTTTCAAACAACTGGTCAAAATTTTTAAATGAATGATATTTAATTTTAATGGCTCCAAATCGTTCCAAAATACGGGCTTACTTTTTTATTTTGTAAATTATCGTGTATAAAATGTCACATTACAGCTATAAATGCGAAACAAAGACGGAAGTTAATGGAATTGCCACATGGCACGGTTGAAACTGGAACAAGAAACCGGTGAAATTGGAACAAGGAATATGTGGAATTGAAACACGAAACGTGTCATATATTTTGATGCATAAAATGCCAAATCATTACTCTAAGTATGAAGCAATGATAGAACTTAGTGGATTTAAAACATGGAACGGATGAAATTGAAACAGTGAATTAAAGAAATTGGAACATGAAATATTTGGAATTGAAATTATTAATCAAGTTAATTGATTAGTTTTAGTGGTTCCAAATCATTCCAAAATTCAGACCTAATTGTTTTTATTTCATAAATTATTATAAAAATAACAACTGTAAATTCAAAACAAAGACGGAACTTGATGGAACCGTCTTTCAAGACGGAACGTGAAATATGGAATTGATGAAATTGAAACAAGGTACTAGTGAAATTGAAACAAGGAATATGTAGAATTGAAACACGAAACGCGTCATATATTTTTATGGATACAATGCCAAATTACAGCTTTACGAATGCCAAATTATGAAGTAAAAATAGAACTGAGTGGATTTAAAACATGAAAAGGATGAAATTGAAACAATGAAGTAAAGAAATTGGAACATGAAATATTTGGAACTGAAACAATTAATCAAGTTAATTGAACTAATGATATTGAATTTTAATGGCTCCCACCATTTTATTTTATAAATTATTATCATGTATAAAATGCCAAATTACAGTTTATAATGCGAAACAAAGACGGAACTTAGTGGAATCGTAACAAGGAGCTTGTGAAGTTGAAACAAGGCATATGTGGAATTGAAACACGGAATGCGTCATATAATTTTATACATAAAATGCCTAATTACAACTGAAAGTGCGAAACAAAGATGGTGCTTAGTGGAATTGGAACATGGAACGGTTGAAATTGAAACAAGGAACTCGTGAAATTGGAACACAGAAAGCGTGGAATTGAAACGCGTCACAAGTCATATATTTTTAAAAATTTGAAAAGTGCATACAAATTGAGTTACATAAATCTATGCAACAAACATAAAGAAAGGCACTAAGGAAGATATGTCATACGAACACAAACTGAAATTGAATTTCTTCTGCACACATACTTATGCATTCGCTTCACTCAACCGCCAACGAAGAAGTTGTTACTAAGAGACAATAAGTCAGAATGACCAACAAATAGACAGATACTTGTACATACAGACCGAGACAGGCAGCGCATAACTTCATGACTACATTGGAATGGACTTGAGTTTGAAAATGAATCTTGGCATCATTGCTACCATATCTGTTGTTCGTATTGTCGAACTGTCTTTTTTTTTTAGAGGAAATGAAAAATGATATCAAGGAAAAAGTAGCTGCAACGAGCTATGAAAGAAAAATGTTATTTGCATACTTTTGGGGCTCGTCGGCAACATTAAAAAAAAAAAAAGAAAAAATTTGTGAAAATAAAAACATGTGCATGGGTCAATATTTTTTTGCTGTTAGTGGCCTAAAAGTACAGCTGCTGTTGTTCTCCTCTAAGCTATGCTATGCTAATTCAAAGAGAACTCGTATTCGGTAAACGCGCCTAAAAGCATGCCACAGTTCTTGCACTTATTTTGCTTTTAAAGCTGCTCAAATTTGCAGACTTAAAGAGAACAAAGCAAAAAAAAAAAAGGAGAGTGAGTTAATTTTTCATGCTGTCAACACATGTAGGGGATGAGGGAGAAAAAAATTGCAAGACCACAAAAAAAATGAAGAAAAAAATGTGGCGGAAGCAATTTTTTGATAGCCTCTGATTTGCGCTATCTTTGTTAAACATTTTTTGCGCATTTGGCAACGTTGAAAAATTACAAAAACGGATAGGGTTTAATAAATCATATCAACGAACAAAAGGAGGTTGACATTTTTCGGTTGTTGTCGTTGTTGTAGGTGTATGGGTGGTATTGCCAGCATATCGCATGTCGTGCTATCACTGACGAGACTGACCTCAAGCAGTAGTTTTACAACGCAGTTTTGTTTTTCTTTTTGAGGTTTTAGTCTTGTTGATTTGCGTGCGTAATCACTTTTGGTGGTTTTTGCTGTTGTTAAATGTGCTTATTTTACCCGATAACGCTATATATAACGCACCCACATAACAGAATTTCGCCTTTGTACATAGTTTTGGTGTTGATTTTGACCACAATATAATAAACAATGTAGATTTTTAAAACACAAAGGAAAATAACAAGTTATTTAGTGGTCGCTACAAAATCTTTAAAAAAAATTGCTAGAAATAGCGCAAAAGTTGTTTTATGCAGTGGAACAGATGAAAATGGAACACATATTTGCGCATTTAAATAAAAAGATTTGATTATTGTCAAACTCAGCTCTGAAGAAGCGTTTATTAATAGGAACAAATGGAATTGAAACACTCAAAATGTTTTTTTTTTGTCAAATGGCAAAAAATCGGAACTTAATACAATAAAAACCCATATAAAACAGTTTTTCTGCGGAACATTTGGAATGAACCTTTATATTTTTAAGTAACTCATTTTCATGCAGTGTAACAGATGAAAATGGAACACATTTTGTATTTGTTAAAGCCAGCACCAAACAAGCATTGAAATGATGAACAAATGCAACTAAAACACTCACACTGTAAAAAAAAATATATATTTGAATGTTTTTACATCGAAAATAACAGAGTACCAAGAAGAAAAAATGGAAATGGACCACTCGAAATTATAAACAAAAATTATAATATGTTGTAGGATGGTTAGAAATCAACACTTCAAGTAATAAAAATATCATATTTTTAACATATAATGTTAAAAATATCGTGAAAGGTCTTTTATGCTGTAGAACAGAAGAAAATAAAACGCAATCTTGCACATTTTGTTAAAAAGTATAACTTTATGTAAAATTCAGCCTCAAAGAAACATGAACTAAGAGGAACAAATGGCATTGAAACACTCAAAAGGGTCCAAAAATATATTTTTGTGTTTGGTTGGCAAGAAATCAAAACTTTAGTTATTAAAAAGACAGTTAAAACAGAATTTTCTGTGGAACATTTGGAATTGAAATGCGCTGCTTTTTTTTTTTTAGTGATTCACTTTTATGCAGTGTAACAGATGAAAATTAAACACAATTTAGTATATGTTAAAATCAACACCAAAACAACATTAACCACGAGGAAGAAATGTAATTGAAGCACTCAAATTGTAAAAAAAGGTATATTTATATCGTTGGATGGACTTTTGCCGAAAATAATATATTTTCAATTCACAAACTCGCACTTTTATAATAAAAAAAACTTTTGAAAATGTTAAATTCGGCCCCAGAACAACATTTACCAATAGGAACAAATGGAATTGAAACACTCGAAATTTTCAAAACTATATAATTATGTTGTAAGATAGTAAGCAATCAGCACATTTAATAACAAAAGCACTAAAAAGCATTTTCTGAGGAACACGTGGAATTGAAACGCGATGTTTTCCATGTGATCGTCGGTAAATTTGGTAAAAAGATATTATGTTTTTTTTTTAAATTTAAGTCAATTGATCAATAGCAGTATTGAGTAGTTAATTGAGTCAATCGTGTCAATTGAGCCAATTGTGCCAATTAAGCACCTATTATTTAAGATGCACATAGCTCTTGAAAAAAAAAATCATTTTCTCTTTCTTGCATTTCATTTCCACACATTTCACTCAACACAACCTTTATACTGCCTTCAGTTTGCTAAAATCGATACTCAATTAGAACTTAAGAAATAAATAAGAACAAATAAAATTAATGTCATTCAATACCTAAGCATATCGCTGTTGTCACTTGAAATTTCCGCAAGCATTTCTGCTGATTCATTTAGACGATGAACCGCTATAAATGCGCACACTTTACCTTCTTCAGCTTATATGGCGCCCAATACAGTGGCAAACATCACACACTCGACTGCATTGTTCAGCTTTTGATAAGATCACAAAAGTGCACCGCTTGCCGCTTGTCACGTGTTCAAACATTGAAACCCTTCATTAAAAAAGCATTCCGGCCACTTGTGCTAGTGGCGAACCTTAAGATTATTTTTATATATTTTGTTCACCCTGTTGACATCACTTAAAAAATGTATCTTAAAATTCATAACAGCAATTTCAACCCCCTGCTAATCTATGCTGCTGCACCAAGCAAACCCTTCTTTTTTGTCCAGGGAGTTACTTTACATTTGTATGCATAAAAAAATGCATAATTCTCTATATCGATGTCCTTGTCATCATAATCATCCTCATCGTTGTCCTCTTCGTCATCGTTGTCATCGTCTTTTCATGATGTTTTTCTTCGCTCTCCTTTCTACAATAAAACAGCAGCAGCTGCTTTACGTAGCTTGAAATAAACGCTCGTCTGTCCGACTAACCGTCTCTTCATTTTTGAAGTGAGTAAATGTTATGTCCGGGAAATATGTCAAACATTAAAAATGTGTAGAAATATTCCCGATATATTTTTGACCCTTTCTTTCTTGTTTTTATCTAATGCTAAGCACGACTGCACGCCAGCACACGCCCTGCTTTCAGTCTCGGGAACAGCAGCAGGAGAAACGCACTATCAATAATAATTTTGTGGTCATGTACAAGGATTTTGTACTTTTTGTCTTTTATTTGTATCTCTAGCTACTGTGCGGTACGGTACACATTTTTTTTTTTTATTACATTTTACCCATATTATTTCTTGTTCTTGTGTCCATTTTTCCTATTTTGTTACTGCGGATGTTGATGTATATCCGCAGCACACAATCATTCATCTAACTCTAACCAACAAACATATGTGTTGCGCTCATTGTTTGTATCCTTCAATCCATAGGGACAGATTTTTATTTTTTTTTAGACGGAGCATATAATGAAGTCTAGCATTTCCTTTGTATTTTTTTAAAAAAATTTTTTTTTTGTCTCTTGAGAGTTGCTTGCTTTGGCCAGCAATGACGACGCATCTATTTATTATAAATATTGCAGAAACTTTTAAAGCTCGTCGGATAGAATGCAATTTTATAGCTGTCAAGGGAATTTCACGCTGGCAAGAATTGACAGGACTTGAAAAATTGTAAGCAACAAAAAAAAAAAAAAAACACAACAATAAAGGCCACTTTGAAGAGCTCAACAAACAATTTATATATCTAAAAATGATTTCCGACTAAGTGTCAAATAATTTTTATTCACACTTCGCTGCATCGGTGGTGTAAACAAGTTATTTAAGTTACTTTGTTGTTGTAGTTGTTGCTGTGTTTTATTTTTCAATCTTACTTTATGTATTTATTGGCCACTGTTGGTTAAAAAACAAAAAACAAGCTACTGAGCATTGGCTTCTATAACGTTCTAGCTTGACGTTGCGAAAAATTATGTCTCATGCAATATTTATATGTAATGTTTATTTAATGAGCTATAAAATAAGCTCAAACTGCAAAAGCGAAAAAAAGTCACTTGAAAATTATAAGTTTTCTTTGTGCTTACGCTAGAATGATTTGGAAATAAAACATATTCTGAATTATGTATATCTCAGTGGTAAATGCAAGCATGACAAAACAGACTATTTCTTACATACAATTAAGCTGAGAGGCCGTCAATGCCTGTATACAATTCTCTGTAACACTTACTCAGACATTACCGTTTAAACACTGATGACATGTAGCTTACATAGTAAGCAGCAACTGGAGTAGGTTTACGGCATACCACGCTTAAGAAGAGAGAAAGCATATAAATTGAGCCACTTTGGTCGTTATTCCGAAACTAAAAAGAAATTATATGTGGAACATAGCGAAACGAAACAAAATTATTAACGTTCAAGTGCTGGGGATAGTAAACATACATAGGCGGTTGGATGCCTACATTGACCTGATCTATGGTATGTTGCGTCATTCTACTGGAAAAATTTTCCAAATGATTGGTACTAATTTTCCAAAGTATCTTGCACTTTAATGTCAAAAGACATGTGCCAATTTGTACATGGTCCAGAAAAGCGATTTGACGCCATAAACTCAAAAAATGAAGACAGAGCGCTAAAACTTCACATATATGATTCAACTATTATCCACAAGCATATATTAAAAAATGGGCGTAACTGGTGGACTGCCACGCCCACCTATCGAACAACCAAAATTTATATACGTGGACATCTTACTAACTACGTATACGGTGTTTTGTTGAAATTTGAAACAAAGATGCAAGTAGTCACTACCAAGAGCCATGCACAAAATTTTGAAAATTGTACAACTGGGTGTTGGGGTACCTTCCACTGAAAATTTGTGGAAATTTGTGGGAAAAAATCAAATAAATATTTTTATATTTCTATAATCCGTTTCTATTTTTACAAATGGCGTTTTTCTTTAATCAAAACGGTAAAAAATTTCTGCCTCGCCCATTTTTTTTTTTTGGGAACTCTTATATTAAAAATTGTAGATAAAACACTGAAACTTGGTGCATATTTCTGAAATCAATGAAACATTTATAAGAACAATATATTTATAAGAAGATTATGAGAGATTAAAAGATTACGTTTTATTTATGAACCACAAGCCATTCAGCATGCTTCTTCTTAAAAAATCGAATGACCCTCAAATTTTTAATTTTTTTCATTTATTTTTTTTCCTTGTCTTGCTATTTATCTTGAAATTTAAGCGGATTCATTAAATTGTTCCAAATAGTTACTTTTTCAGCAATACAATTGGAAATTGCATTGTTCTTCCTTGCATATTCTCTCCACCAATTGAAAATATTTTGTAATTTTTGAGGTTAAGGGAGTATTCCTGGTTGGCAAAAATTTGTGTTCGATTTTTTTTTTTTTGCATATTTTTATAGCTTGGATATTTGAAAATATCTTCCTAAAAGGGTTTTTTGAAATTAGAAATACTTTAGGAGATATGGTCTTTTTTGTCCAGCAATGTTTTCGCCAAAATGCAATTTTCTTAATTTGGCTACTTTTTGAATGCAACGGTTTGAAGCAACCACCGAATTTCGTTCAATGCGTTCTTTAGTATTTAATAAATTGTTTGTATACTTTGAAAATTGTTTGTACTTTGTTTGTAATTGTTTGTATTTTAAAAATAAATGATTAACATTTTAGAGCTTAGGTATTCGAATGTTGGCAGCGTTTAGTTCACTTTGAATTGAGTTATAAACCAGACGCGCGCGCGCATACAGTTTTGAAAAGTACAGTTTTGATAAACATTTTTCTTTGTGCTAAAGACAATGGATAGAAAAAGTAATAGAAATAAAAATAAAAGAAACACTGGTAGCAATCGAAAAACTCGTTCTTGAAACGCCAGTTTCGTGGTAACCAACACGAAAGAGATGAGAACACGCACTATTGAGATTGCCAATTATATTGCAACTGTCATATTTAACGAAGTTAGGTTTTTTGCCAATACTTTAAATAATGAACCTAATGGGCATCCCGATTGGCAACGTCACATATGATTTCGCCATGTCTCGGAACGAAGAACGTTTGAAAAGGTCCGAAGCCGGAGCTCTGGCCGCATCAAAAGAAGTTAGAACTGCCCGAAGAGCACAAAGAGCCGCTGAGTCCTCATTTTTTAAAGAAGAGGAAGTAGTTCTTTATGGGGCTGGCATTGCAGATTGATATATGAAAGTATTTCACAAAAAAAAAAAAATGTGTTATTGCCTAAAATCTTCTTCAAGTTTTTTCAAAATCACGTTTTTGAACTTCGAAGTCACTTTTCTCCGATTCTACTGCACCGATTTTGAGGAAACCAAGTGCAATCGATGCAAAATTGCCGAATCTAAAACTTTTCAAATTTTTCATTTAAATTTTTTTTTTTTTTTTTTTGATGCAAAGAAATAACTTCAAACTTAAACGCGTTTTTCTCGAAACCACATTTTTCGAGCTTGCGGCCCAGATTGCGCCCGTAGTTCTGAACCGATTTTGATGAAACAAGTGCAATCGACGCAGAATTGTCACTATTCATTCTGGTCCCTACCTCAATTACAATTTTAAACAATTTTTACTATTTTTTTTTACACTAAGCTACAAAAAAAAAAAAAAAAACCCAAAATCGGTTTTCCATTTTTCAATGACCGCCATTTTGTAAAAAATAATCGCAAAATTATGATTGACGTAGGTACCAGAATTACATCTGTACTGAAAAAAATTAAACAAATTATTTTAAGATTATTTAAATATTTTTCGGAAGAGTTTTTACGTTAAACTTTATACAAATAATAAATAACTTTAAACTTAAAATTTCATAAATTTTTATCAATAAAAAGCGCCATAATGCAGAAAATTCAGACCAACAACTTCTGCGTAACGACAAATGAGAAGGGTTGCCATGTGATATGAAAAAATATATTTTTCGGAACAAGGAAAATATGCTTCTAAAGTCACATCACTTTATGATGTCCAAAAATAAGGTTTTTGCCGCCAAATCCGATTTCTGGACCATAGTGCACTGCTTTAAAAAATATCCTGGTCGAAAATTCTATACCTATTAAAAAAACAGCCTTTATCTGTATGGAAAAACCTTTTCAGATTCCTTTAAATTCTAAACAAGTGATGCGACTTTTCATAGATATTATATTGTGTTTATATTTGTAACACGCTTACACCAAGGGCAAATCCGTGGAAACAGTTCTCCACTCCATAGACTTCATCATTGAAAAGTCTCTTCTTCAAAAGGAATATACAATGATAGCTTTATTGATATAGGTGCCTATAATAACGTCAAAGCAGAGGCTATCACAAATGCGCTAACGGAGCTTGGGGTGGATGCTACGCTGGGAGCACTTATAAATCAAATGCTGGTGGGCAGGATTATAAGTGCAAATCTCGGTATGGCATCTACGCTAAGATCTGTACCAAGGGGAACTCCTCAAGTAGGGGTTCTCTCGCCTCTACTCTGGAACCTAGCGGTAAATGAACTGCTGGAGCTTATGCAGATGACATTGCTATTGTCACTTCTGGAAAATATATATCTACACTTCGAGATATTATGCAAAATGGCCTTAATACTCTCATACAATGGGTTAATAGCTGTGTACTCGGCGTCAACCCTGAAAAAAAGGATTTAGTGATTTTCACAAGAAAACACAATCTACCAACAATCAGTCCTCCAAAACTGGTAAGCATAAGACTTAGCTTCTCAGATCAAGCGCAATACCTGGGTCTTATCCTGGATAGAAAACTAAACTGGAAACCCAATCTGCTCGAGAGTCGAGAGAGCCAAAAAAGCCAATATAGCCCTCTACTCATGCAAAAAGACAGTGGGTAACAAATGGGGTTTACAGCCAAGTGTTACTCACTGGCTTTACACGGCAGTTGTAGGGACAATATTGCTATATGGTGCCATTGTCTGGTGGCAAGCACTAGACAAAAAAAAAACATACCTCCACATACTTCGCAAAGTTCAAAAATCAGCTGAGCTATGTATTAGTGGAGCATTAAGAACTACTCCTACCGACCACTCCTAGATACTATGATTCACCTTATACCACTTGATATCCTAGTAAAATAGATGGCTACCAATATAGCCATCCGTCTAGAGGTCACCTCTCTATGGAGGGAGGACACAATCCGTAGACTACATCACACAAAAGCTTTTCTTTGACAGGAAATTTGATGTATCCATTCCCTCCCGCGAAGAGTGGAAGGTTGGAAACCTAACACCAAACAATGTCATCAGAATCTATACAGATGGATCAAAATTAGATGGCAAGGTTGGAGGAGAAGTCTACTCTGATACATTGAACATTAATCTGGCCTTCAGGCCCCCCCTCTATTGCAGTGTCTTTCAAGCGGAAGTAGTCGTAATACATGAAGCAGTAACTTGGCTTCAGAAGAATGCAATATCCTTCACGGATATCTACATACTATCTGAGAGTCAGGCCGCATTGAAAGCCCTAGAATCTATTAAAACAATATCCAAAACAGTAATTCGCTGTCGCAGATCCCTAAATGAGGTGGCAGAGCAGCTCAAAATACACCTATGCTGGATTCCCGGACACAAGAGACTTTCTAGGAAACTGCAAAGCAGATGAACTCGCTCGCAGTGGAACAACCAAACAACTCTCGATAGAGAAAGAAAGTATTGATATATCCCTCACCACATGTAAACTACTCACAAATGAGCTATCCCTAAATAAAGCCAACATTAGATGGACAACAGGTTTGGTCAAAAATCACCCTAAAACGTTCAAAAGAACTGATATCCCTGAGAAGGAATCAAATCAGTACTATGATAGGTATCCTAACAGGACACTGCCTAATAGGTAATCATGCACGAAGATTAAACATATCCTCCACAACGACTTCTACAAAAGGCATCTACAAAACTTGCCCAGCGCTAGCTAAAAATCGCCACCTTCACTCAGGTAAATGATTCTATAAAGATCTCGATGATCTCTCAGAGTCTTCGGTCTACCGAATCCTTAGCTTTGTCAACAGCTCAATCTGGTTTAAATAAAGAGGGAAATTAACTCAATGGTATCCCAATGGGCCTCATTGGCCTAAGTGTGTCTCAACGCAGACAGCCGCTTCCACCTAACCTAACCTTTAAATTTGTAGGTAATCGCCCAAGAGATGGTCATTTCGAAAAGTAGGGTCTGGAGGTGACCACTTGTTTTATAATGATAGCGACCAAAACTGCTTAGAATTCATTTTTAGATAGCTACTCGAACCCTTTTGATAAATAGTTTTTGTTTTTCTATTGTACTGTAGACTACCGAGCACATGAAGGTTAACATAATAATTTCTACGAATTAATACTCTGTTGTTGTTTCACTTCTGTAGCACCGTCTTTCAAAATATATTTTAGTAAATTGCAGGTATATTTTTTATAAAACTAGCTACTTCTCTAATTCACTGCATTTGATCATTAAGCGCGATGTTGGTACACAGACGAATGTACTGAAATTGTTTCGTAAACAAGTAATACATACTCATAATGGTTAGAAGAATACAAAGCGACTAGTGCCACATCTCGCTTACATTTCTGCATTACAATATCATTGACAGAAATTTTTTACTAAATATTATAGTGATAATATTGAACGCATTTCACAAAAGTTCCTACTTATAGCTGATATAAGATAATAAAATGTTAATTTTTAATTAATAGTTATATCTAGATAAATCTATGTCTAAAAAATGCATATAAACAGTTAATAGATATTTGGATATAACTATGTGTAATTATCTATAGCATGCGAGTTATTATTAAATACGATATGGCCGATAGCCAGAGTGGCTCGTGCGGTATACTATAGTAATATAATTATTGATAATTGTATTTCTAACAAATAAATAAATAAATAATTAAATAAAAACGATGCATTATAAAATCATAAAAATGTCATTTCTCGTTTAGCATTTAACTTTTGTTCCATCCATACATGTTCCATACCATGGTCTCGTCTTCAACTTGACTCTGTGTTACATACGTAAATAATAACTTTTCTAAAAGAAAATAAGAATTAAATAAAATAAATACAATTTTTTAATTCCATTACAGTCAGTTTCATTGAAATTGCACAACAGCAATTAACGAACATTTAATTTTATGTCCAGCGACAATTAAATTACAAGTGACAGTCTGCTGGCTATGCTTTGACAATGCTCAAACATATTATTTCCCTCCTTTCTAAACTATAAAAAAAAAATTTAGATAATTATTTAAAAAAATCAGAAACAACAGCCACAAAAATGGCGCAAAAGTTGCTAGCAAAGCAAACTGCGCAACTTTATACTAATTCACGGCTCGTTAATTTTTCAATTGTGCTGTGCAGATAATGTATTTTTACGAGTGTTTCCACTGGCAAACCACTACCTCCTTCTCGTTCAACCTATATCATCGCCTTCGATGTTGGCATATTAAAAACCCAAAAATCACCCCTTTTTTCAAGAGCTGTCAATTTGCTAAAGTGAACAACGACTATAAAATATTACCGGCACCATTGCAGACACACACACACACATTGTACCGACATCTTCTTCGAATCTTGCCTTCTCCAATAGTAACCAGGATAATTTGCAAGTTTTCAAGTAATTTTTAATAGACTAAAAGGAATAATAAAGATAAAAAAAAAAATAAATTGAGAAGGAATAAAATAGCTAAAAACCACAACAAGACAAACCGAATTGCACAGAACTAAAAAGCAAAATGGACTATACGTCGGACCACAAGACAAAAAGAAAAAACCAAAATATTCTCGAACAATGGCAATGGCAGCTCTTTAAGTTTGCAAATTTAATTACATTTTCGTTTCATTTCTAATTTACAAAAATTGCCAAGCAATGATAATTTTAATGTGGGGAGAGTATATAAATATTTTCTTTAAATTCAAACATCTATGAGTTGAGAAAAAGCTAAGCAATATAGAGGAAAACCGAATATTCAATAGAATAAAAATCGATAAATCAAACAAAAACATTTGTTACCAAAAACTTTTTGATGTTTATCATGTTGCATTCAATAGCGAGATATAAAAATAAATAGTTCGTAAAAAAAATACAACTTCAATAGTATTGCAAGTATGCACGTAGAATTTTTTGTTTTAAATATTTGATGATGAATAAGTTGTTCTTGTTCAATTTTGTGCGTTAAACCTGTTAACAATATCTAAAACTTTAATTGCGAAAATTTCGTAAAACGATTCGTTTCAACAAACGAGCGGATAAGACGTTCGTGATATTAGCACGAACCAAACCAACAACCATAACAACAACAGGAGCAGCTATTGAAGCATTTTGTGCATGATTTTTCTTATACGAAAAAGTAAATTTTTCTTCTTAGATTTTGCTATTTCTTGATTTTACTAAAGAGATGACATTATTCAACGTCGAATATACGTTTCATTCGCCATGCATCTGATATTTTGGCATATATATCATCTTTGTGCAATGAATATTAAATGCTGTAGGTATACCCCAAAAAGTGAACAAAAACATGCATGTGTTTGAAAAAATTTGCGAAAAAGACCCCCGTGCTCTAAGACGTAATTCTACTACGAAAAAAAAAAACCTGAAAAAATACGATTAGAGAAATTTATTTTTTCTTTTAAAAATTTTTCAAAAAATTAACCCTCTAATGCCACATTTTTTGTTTGAGCTCCAAAAATCATATTAGACTAATTTGTTGAAGAGAAAAACGAATCTGGGGTTCGTTTTTCGTTTTGACACTTTGTTCGTTTGTTAAAGGTGAAAATGTCGACTTCGCCTAAAAGCAGACTTGAGCATAAACACAAAAAATAAACAGTGAAGTGGGTGAACAGTGAAGAAGAACAGTGAATTTCCTACTCACCAGTATTTTTTTCACTTCGATATCATTTCAATTAATGTGTTTTTTCATTGACTGAAAATCAAGTTTTTTTTAAAATTAATAAAATTCGTTAAATTAAGATGAAATTGAATTTCAAATGGAAAAAATTG
The DNA here is from genome assembly GCA_914767935.1 of Coremacera marginata. Taxonomy (NCBI): domain Eukaryota; kingdom Metazoa; phylum Arthropoda; class Insecta; order Diptera; family Sciomyzidae; genus Coremacera; species Coremacera marginata. Next base: position 10,306,712 of record OU612043.1, on the reverse strand, counting down.
TCAAAAGGAGCATGCCAGCGCCAAGCGGTAAAAACTGATATGTAACTTGCACATTCGTCTACACTCCAAAGAAAACAATCTTAAAATTTTTCCACAGATTACGGTTTTATATCGATTGGCATAAACCCCGCCTAGAGGCGGTCCTGGGCATTAGAGAGTTAAAAAGCAATAAAATTTTATGATATTAATTATATCATCAACTAAGATAAATTAAAGAAAAATAATTTTCGATAAAGTGATCTTAAAGATTATTTTTTTCTTTTTATATTAATTATTTTTATTACATTCTAAAGTTACTAGAAATCCAACAGACTGAAATTTTAACAAAAATCTTGGGGGAATAAATATAGCAGTGTTGGTTAAAAAATTCTGGATGCAATAAAATTCATCATCTAAGAAAAATAGCATGAGAAAAAAAACAGAACATTAAAATATCATGACATAAACATATAACATAAGAATATCATAACAAAAATATCGCGACATAAAAATAATATACCTAAAAATATCATGAAAAGGTCATACATTAAAAAAAAAAAAGCATGGCACAAATATCATGACATAAGATATATCAATGATAAATATATCAAAGATTTTTCAAAAAATATATCATGATTTATAAAAAACTATATCATGAATTTTAAAAAAAAAAAATATATCAAGATTTTTAAAAAAAACATATAATGATATTTTTTTTTAAATATTACGATTTTGAAAAAATGCAGGTGAGATTCTTTATTAAAAATTATAATAAATTTACAAATATGACTTCGTATCATAAATCTCGGTTTTTTGGTGGTTCGAAAACGAGTTAGATTTTCACGCATGTTACAAAAATCACTGTTTAGCTATTCGATAAAAATGTTCATTCAAAAGGTATAAAATGCTTTGTATTGTCAAAATAATTTTTGTGTTTAAATTTTTGTGTCATGAGAGTCTTATTGTAAGTTTATGAAATCTTTATATTATGCTATTTTTCAGCGAAGATATTATTATATTAGCATATTTGTTATAATCTTTTGATGTCATCTTTTATAAATCATGCAAAAATTTTCATAAATATAAACAACAAATTTGTTATCTATCATGTGCACTGGTGGCAATTCCCATAAACTCACATTAGTTTCCTTGAGTTTTTTTTTTTAATTTACTTTCAAAAGAAGTTCAGACAAAATAATTGTATTTAGAAAGACAAATCCACATATTAATTTTTTTTTTTTACTCATTTTTAAGACATATTTTGATGTGGCCATTTGCATAAACTCACTATATTAAATTTAAGGAAGTTTTATAAATTAATATAACTTTCATAGTTAACAGACTTTAAATATTTCAAGGAATACTAGGTTTCAAGACTTTGCTTCGGGCGGGCCCTTACAACAATATTTTTTTGACAAAAGCAGTACATCGATTCTCTAGAGCAGTGAATTGCGGCGTTGTTCTGCTGAAAAATTAAGTCTGCACCACAAAGTTTCTCTGTACCACTTATGACAAAGACGGCCCAAACCACTACTCCACCCCTGACGATGATCGAATCATGCAGACCTCTTTTTCGCCCAACCAATATTCTGGCACTTTTCGTCGTGCCAATAATATGGAAAACCATCACAATCCTCTAAATTAAAACGTTTCTTGTGATTAAGCAAGACTTTGGACCACTGTTAAGGCCACCGCGGCTCAAACTAAAGGAAGTGTTGCAGGTACCAGACACTGCTCAGACCCTGGAACACCTATTATGCCCCGCCCTACTTAGATCGAGACTTAAATAACAAAAGCCTTAAGTAACCAAAACTGCTCTTGAAAGCTTAAAATTTGCGAATTCAACGCAATTCTTTACTGACTTCTAGTAACCCATACAGGCTCCTTGTACCCGGCACCACTAAGGACCAGAATGGTCTATGTGAGTCTCCGCCAGGAGGCAGCCGGATTTACCTAAACAAACCTTTGACATACAATTTTTTGTTTCATAATACTTGTAATGATCGTTTTAGTCCTTATCAATGTATATAACAAGGAATTTTTCTGTTATGATATTTTTACACTTCATGTGAAAAATTTGTATCAAACAAATAAAATTGCGTTAGCTTTCGCATGTAAAAATGTCATCATAAATCAAGAAGAAATTTTAGAAGACTTTTGATTCATGCAGCACAAAAAGTGCTGTTACTTTTTTGACACAACATTTTCCGTCATGATATTTTAAGTTTTGTCATGATATTATTGTGTCATAATTTTTCCAATGATTTTTTGTGTGTCATAATAAATGCATGTGAAAAAAAATGTTCAGTGGATATTTTTATAAATGATGCGATCTGTAACAAAGCCATCATACATTGAGGCCAAAGCTCATAACATGATTTTTTCTATCATGCTATTTCATCATGATATTTTTATATTACGATATTCTTTCATGATATTTTTCTATCATAACAAACTTCATTTGCGAGATTTTTGTTAAAGCTTCAGTATTTGATAAATTTTAAGTAATTTTAATCAAAGATAGATAAGAGAAATTTGAACGGAAATTTTTAGAAACTTCTATAAAACTTGGAAATACATTCATTTCTCGACTGTAAGGCCGCTATAAGAACCATTTTCTGCATCTTAATGCTTTTTCCACTTTATATACTACATCATCGCTTAATATTATACAGAACGATCAGGAAAAATTATGCTTATGTGACACAATATCAAGAAAGTTTACTATGTGGTGAAAAAAGAACAGGAAAGAAAACTTAAATGCAGAATAGCTATGTGAGATATTAAGTCGAGTCTGTAAGTGGATGGAGTTGGTAGATTTTTATATTTTTCTTTATATGTGGTAAAGTGGGTCTGAGTGAAGAACACCAACAATAGAAGCAATATGTGGCCTTTTTTTCTACTACACACAGCTTCATTTTTTATGCATGAAATAAGTGTGTAGAATTTTTTCATATGCTAAGGATAAAGTACGTAAATTTTAACAATATATCGCTTGAGCGCAAATTGCACGATATATATTGCATTCGACAATGCAATTTGTAAGGCGCGCAGCAGATAACCGACAACAAAAATTATAGAAAGAAAAAGTTTTTTGCTGTTTACGTTGTTGTGGCCAAAATGAAAAATTTAATATGAATAAGCCTGGCAACAACGAGAAAATTCAGTAGAAAACAAAAAATCGTAAAAGTTGGATTTATTATTTTCATTTTTAATAAAAGCTCAAATGAAAGTATGTCACAATTTGACGTAACTTTTAAAGTCTTGCTTGTCAGAAAATACAGTCAAACATCAAAAACTTGACAAAACTTTTTTTTATACCCATTTAAAATAAAATGTTTTTTTTTCTTCTATTTAACTGTACCACTCAAATGCAAAGGCGTTGTCTGCTCGTATGTTACATTGAAACATATCCGATTTCTTATTAAATTTGCTCAAATGAATTAAGTTCGTTTTATGTTTTTCTTAAGTTTTCTTCAAACTATTTTCTTTTTTCTGTTGCTGCTGTTCTAACTTCGTCAAATTTCATTATGAAACTTGTATCTCTCGGATTCGCTAGGATTGTGCAGCAAGTAAAGCTCAAGCAAACTATAAACTCAAGCATAACCAAGAAGTACGCGATGAGATGAGATGAGCTGATTTAGGATGAGTTGCGATGAGCACTAAGATGTCGAATGGATTTAGGTAGAAGCTGCAGCAGCAACAACAGCTTGAGTGCCACTAGCTTCAAAGCTTCAACAACTACTTTAATATTACTTTCTGTTTAATAAAAACAGAATACTGCACAAAATCAAAAAAAAAAACAAAACAAAAATAAAACAATAGCAAAAGAAAACACAAATAAAATAGCATGAAAAAACTTAAGAAATCAATGTTCGAAAGTGTTTTTCTCGCATTGAAGGATAAGTAAAGATTACGAACGAAGCAAGCGTGCGAGCGAGTGTCCTTTTCACTTGAATTGCTATTTTTCTCATGTTCGCATGCTTATTTTTCCCTATTTTTTTGTTTTTATTTGATGCGTTATATGAGTTTTGTATTTCTAGCTTTCTTTCTCTACTTTTTCTTATGCTCTGCGTCAAGGATATCTTGTTGAATTTTGTGTTAAAACTTTTTTACTCTTACTTATATTATTGCTAATGTTTTGGCTATTTATATGCTCTGCTTTTTGCTTACAAGATGTTGAGTGGATGTTTCAACAGAAGAAAAAGAAACAAAAACAACAAAATAAACAGTAAAGTTGAGCTTCTATGGACGTCAAGGGAAACTTTTTGAAATGTGAGTAACATGAAATTAACTTTTATATCATGCGAATAGAAGTTTCGAGTATTAAATTAAGACAACGAGTTGTGATTGAAATATAAGTGCAACAAACTCGCATGCGACAAAAACTTTTAATTGGTGATATTTGATGAAAACGCAAAAGCGCATTATTTATGTTTTCATTTTTGACTAGACAAATAAATTTGACAAGATAAATACAGAATATAAGTAAATATACATTTTAATACAATACAGTATATAAAATTTCATGAGGTAAATTTCACGTGCAATTGAATTCTGTTGACTGAATTAAATTCATGAGAAGGCAGTCTATGATAGAAATAAGTTTCATGAGAGTTTTTCACAGCATTTACAATTTTAAGTTTAAAGTGCCACGAAGGAACTAAACATCAAATAAGAATAAATAGCATGAGGAACAATAATGTCATATGAAAAATAAATGTCATGAGAGAGGCAGATGTATTGATATAAGTATTCATAAGAGAAGATACTTCTATGAGAAATAAATTTCATGAAAAAAATTCCGTAATAGATGCTCGAAGTGGCATACGAAAACAAAATATCTTGAGAATAAATGTGGTGAAAGGAATAAATATGATAAGCGATAGATGTCATGAGAGAAATACATTACATGAGAGAAATAAACGTCATGAGAAGTTCATGGCATGAGAAAAATTAATGGCATGCGAGAAAAATAGCATGCGATAAATAAATGTCACGAGAGAAATAATCATCAAGAGAGAAAAGTATGGCATAAGATAAACACACATAACGCTTGATAAAAATATATATCATGAGAGAAAAAATGTCTTGAGAGAAACAATGTCTTGAGAGCAACAATGTCTTGAGATATAAACGTCTTAATAGAAGTAAGTATCTTGCAATAAATATCATGAGAGAAGAAAAAATGTCATCAAATAAATAAATTTCGTAAGAGAAATATAAGTGCACGCAATTAATTTCATGAGATAGTTTGCTACTATAATAAATATGAGACAAGTAAATCTATACTATCATAACAAATGAAAGTGGAAATTTTTGTTCCAGGTAAACTCCAAAAGTACTGGGCCTATTTTTACGACTTAAGTTTTAAAGTGTCATATTGTTCCTATAGTACAGTATAGAAATATTTTTCTTACGATATTTTCGACATTTTATTGATGAGTATAAATAAAGTGAAAAGTTTTTTTAAAATCATCCCCGATAACACGCATTGCTTGATAGTTTTCTTTTCATGCGTTTGTGTCGCGAGAGTTTAAATAAATTCCATGTTACTCTCTGCTCGTAACTTTTTGTGCTCTCCTAGCACAGCATAACAAATCAAAACATAACTGATGAGCCTCGAGCAAGGCGAAAAGTGAGATACATATGTATACTCATGGTAGAATAAATGAAGGTTTATGCAAGATTGCCAGTAATGTGGGAAAATCCCTTTCGTGGTAATTTTTAATTGCTCTTGGGATTTTTTTTTTTTTTTTTTTGGAATTCCCATGGTATTTTTTAACTCAGCGTGGTATTTATGTGGTAACTTTTAATGGTACTGGCATTTTTTGTGGTATTTTTTAATTGTGTTGGAAATTTTTTATTTTTTTTGTTTTACCTTTACAATGGTAATTTCGGTGGTATTTAATTTATGTGGGGAAAAGGAGGTAATTTCCATGGAAATTGTTCAGAATTTTAACTGGCAAGCTTGGGTATATGCATGGCTGGTTATGCTCTCTTTCTTAGTGTCAGAAGTTTCAAATTCGCAAGTCACTTGAAAAACTGCATATTTGATCAGTGCTGTTCCGCGTTTTTTGTCAGCTCTGACACTCGGCACTCAAGTCATACATTTACCTACTCTCATTCTACTATGCACATACAGGGTTGTCAATATTCGAAGCGCCCATCTGGCAATACTGTAACTTTCCGCAGTGATGCCAAAGTGACTAATGACATACCGCGTTTGAAGCGTCATTCCAAGCAAATGTTTACAATGGAACAGTACACGCCACGCGAACGCTCTAAAATTGTTGAAATTTACATTCAACAAAACAAGTCAATAGTGAAACTCAACGTGCTTTCAAAAAAATAAATAAAGTGAAAAGTGCGCCTTCCAAGAAAACAATTAATCGTTTGTATGAAACTGAATATCCACAAGAGATTCAAGAGGTACCTCTTCACGATGCAAAAGTCACTGTTTGGTGCGGCGTTTGTGCTAAAATGCTCATTGGGCCGTTCTTTTTCGAAGATGATAATGGCCACAGAGTTACTGTCAATCAGGAGCGTTATCGCGATATGATAAACAATTTTTTCATGCCAATCGTTCGTCGAAAGCGTATCAGGCACTACTGGTTTCAACAAGACGGCGCGCCACCACACACAAGCCGCACTACAATCGATTTTTTGAAATGGGCGCTTCGAATATGGACAACCCTGTACATGCTGTTTTTTATTCCGTTTGATAAGTAATGTATTAAAGCGATCACTGTCAGCTAGTTTAGGTCTTTTTTATATGAAATTTTTGCACTCTAACTCTCTCAGCACTCATTCAAAGAGTTACAAAAACATGTTAGTGCTCTTTATTGATAAACAGAAAACGCCCGTGGCGAAGCCGCGGACCACCATGTTTTACTAGTGTCATTACAAGTATTGCTGGGTGAAAACTTGTTAATAGTTCATCAAAAAGAAGTATCATGGTTAAAATAACTCTGGGTGAAAGATATCAGAACGAAATTTCAACATTAAAAGTATTCGATAATTTTTACTTGAGCTAAAAAAGATGTCTCATGATATAAATATTCTTCCTCAAAGTATTTGTTTTGAAGATATTTCTAATTGATTGTTCACATATATTTTAGTCATTAAGAATTTCTGTCACGAAATACTAAATACAAATAGCAAAAGCTCTTCAGTATATTTAAAACTTGATATTTGCATTTAATCACATAAAGCTTAGAGAGTGAGAAAATTGTATGCATTATATGCATCATAAATCAGTATACTTAGAAAGAGTGAAAAGGTTTTTGCATTCAAATTTGTTGAGCATACAAAAAGATCGCATATAAAATATTGCCTAATTTTGAAAGCTATTTATTATCTTCTTATTTTAGTTTTTATTTTTTTGCTGTCACGAAATTTTTTTGAAAATCTAGCTTAATTGAATAAAAACAGTCTCTAACTTTTAAAGATTTAAAAGTCAAGCCGTGCATTTGATATTTTTTTTTTTTACAACAGTAAATGTAACATTTTACACGGCTCGATACTCACATTAATTTCTAGAAAATCACAAATGTCATTTTTAATGTCTTTCATTTTTCCTCTCTCACTCTCTTTCTCTATATATTACACAGCAGTCATAGAACAAAAACGTGTCATTAACGTCACAACAAGTGTGCGACAAGGACGCTTGACTAGATAGTCAATTACAGAGAAATTGCCACGCATATGACGACCAGCACAAATGGTGTTGAGTTGAATTTGGTCAGAATGACAATTTTTGTTAACGAACATTTTTAACAAGGACAGACAACGGTGTCATTAGATTTCCGATAATTAAAGCAATTTTATTTGACATGAGCACGCACAAGCAAATCGAAAGGTAAGAGTGGAAGCAAAATTTACAATATGTAATTAGAACATACCGAGGAGAAAATTAAGCAAGACAAAAATAAAAACTTAGTGCAATCAGGAATGGTTTTTCACTATTTCAAAACAAACATTTCTTTGAAGAAAAACAAAAATTTTCAATATATTGAAATATACATCAACTGCGATTAGCGCCATTATTATAGAGGCAGCACATTTAAAAATACCTGCGAATAGAGCATGAAATTAATTTAAATACTACAATAAACGAAACAATAACATAAAACAGCTGAAAGAAAGACGCAGCGCATCCACTTTGATTTTATTGCTGTTGTTGTAATCGAATTTACATTTTATAAGGAATTCAAAGTATGTCAAACAAGGTATGCAAGAATAAAAAGAACAATAAAACAACCACTGAGGCACAGTAGATTGAATTGATTGTTTGCCGTCGTCAGTAGAAAGAAAAAAAAAAATCGATCCTCTTTGATTGTTTGACGTGCTTCTTCAAAGCGTTTAAAACAACAAGACGGCATAGTAATGAGCTCTTTGCTGCTGTGTTGAATTGGTATGAAATGTAGCATAAGTAGATGGGAGGCAATAAATATACAGAAAAAAAATTAGGTTATTGAACTGATCACCCACTTTCAAGAGTGCAAAAAAGAAACAAGTGTATTCATAACGGGGGAAAAAAACACACGACGGTGAAGATAAACATAAGAAAAAAAAAAAAAACAAAAAAAATTGGAATAGCGGAGAGAACTGAAGTGGAGCAATTTTTTTTTTTTTTCTTTCAAGAGAGAAAATGTGTCAGAATTTAAACAAATTCTAACGCACAATTTATCAAAATTAATCGAGACAAAAATTTGATTAGAAATCAAAACAATTTAATAAAATTTAAAAATTAAAGCTCAGAGAATATTCTCGCTTAAGCGAAAATACAGCGGGAAAGTTAAAAAATTTTATTGCATGCTATATATTATCGCTGCATTAACTCATGAAATATCATACAAAAGTGCATGAAACTGTTAGAAATGTTGTTGTGTGATAAAATATTTTGAAATGCATCCAAAACTCTGTCGCTTTAGCGAAAATATAGTTGAAATATGCATTACTAAACTCAATTTAAAAAAAAATCATATGATATATTTAGAAGAGAAGACAATGCTAACTAGAAGAACAAAAATTTTAAAAACGCATCAAAAGTTTCTCGCTTAAGCGAAAGATTACCATATGATTTGCAATGCAGAAAAAAGGAGAAACTTGTTTAAAGAAGTATTAAAAATGTATTTATTAAATATTATATGTGTCCATATATGGAATGGAAATTATGTCGTTGAAGCGAAAAAAACGCGAAAAAAATTTAGCGAAAATAAAGTTTAAATTGTGCGTTGAAAAAAACAAATCACACGATATATTTTTAAGTCATATTTATCGTCAATGCTAACTAGAAGAATAAAAAATTTTAAAAACCATCAAAACTTTCTCGCTTAAGCGAAAGTATGATGTAAGGTATCAGATGATTTCCAATGAAAAGCAGAAAGTTGTGGAAAGAACTGTTAAATATGTATTTATTAAAAAAATATATGTGCACATAAATCGAATGGAAATTATATCGCTTAAGCGAAAAAAAAAACAATCTGGCATATATGAAAAAATCAATTAATATGACCTGATATATTTTATACGCTTCAGAAACATTAGTATTGTACATATTTAGAATGCTGAGTAATAAAAATGTATGACATCAATATTTTTATCGCTCGAGCGAAACGAAATTTTGTATAAAAAATATCGATAAAATTTACTTCGGAAATACTTGCATTGTTAAAAATTTATACTTTGCTGAAACTTTGTGGCGGCCGTGGTGCAGTGGGTAGAGTGTGTGGCCCATACGCCAGAGAACCCTGGTTCGAATCCCACCTAACACAGACAGTTTTTTCAATTCAATTAATTTTTCTGTACGGCCGGGCCGTCACCTCTATGACGACAATGGCAAACCTCAGAGAGTAAAAAGCCGTTCGGAGTCGGCACTTAAACATGTAGGTCCAGTTCTCGATCATTTGTCTTCAAACATTTCAAAACACACACAAGACAATTGATCATAAAAAGCTCGGTCAAAGTCCTTTCAAGGGCTGAAATGGCCATTTAATATTTTTTTTTTTTTTTACTTTGCCAAAAGTATCGCGAGTTCGTTGCGAAAATAAAGTATCGCAGCATGATATTAATTTGAAAATCTACACAGCAAGGTTGAAAAGTTTATTGTGCATTATTTGATTAATAAAAAAGTGTCCGAAACTTTCAGCTTTTATCGTTAATTCTGTTATATTTTTCAGAGAATATCAGAACTTTTGTATGATAAAAGCTAAGAATTCACAGTTGCTCAGTATAATTTATGCAAAAAATGTAGTTGAGAAGCAGTAGTTTTCAAATTGCTTAAAAGTATTTATCGCTTAAGCGAATGTTTATAGTTTTTATTAAATTTATAAGTAAAACTAAAAACATTTTTAACTTAACATAGAGTATATGACGCTCATGTGAATGTGTAAAGAAGCTGTTTTTAAAAAAAAATCTTCAAGAGTTAAACAGTTTCGTTTAAGCGAAATAAAAATTATTTTGAGTTATTGCAATTCAAAAGACATTATTAAAAGTCCTTAAAAAAGTCATTCAAAAGTATAATAGAAAACAAAATGATTGCATAAACGATATTTCATATTGAAAAAATTTCAATTTTTCGCTTAAGCGAGATCAAAAATTTGGTTTTGTGTTGAGCGAGCGACAAAAGCTTGGCTTTAATTTTTATTCTCTACCTAACTAAACTCCTAAGGCAGCGTACAATAAGTTACATTTTAAACAAAAATTCGCTTGATTTCGCTTAAGCGATATTCAACTGTAGAACACATTTTTGCATGAAAAACTTTCGCTTGCAAAATATTTTAGTGGCAATTTCAAAGCAGACAAGGCGAAACTATTTAACTTTCTAACTGGCTTGCTGACCGAATGACCAACTGACTGTTGGACGGACACATTAATTGGCAACGATGTGTGCTGAGAGCTGCAACTGCAACGGACACAAAAATGTGTTCCATTTTATGCCGTTTTGTCAGACAGTGAGCTTGTCATAATGCTGCATTTAACCTAGTTTCAAGAAACAAAAAACTTGAAAATTTTATAAGCTGCTGCCACTATGATCATCACAGCTATGATAATAATTAACAACGCCATCAGAATAATCATTACAACTTCTAAACACAGCATCATAATCATCATTCTACTCTACTTTTTGAATTTCAATCAACTGCGACTCGGCGACAAAGCCTCATTTCCTCATTTAAGATAATAAATGCAGATAGAAGACAGACAGACAGACAGATAAACGGACAAACGGACGAACGGACGGACAACAGGCAGGAAAGGAAAGGCAGGCCAACGTGGCAAAGCAGTAGAGATATTTGAATAGATGAGCAGTAAACAAGCGAACGAATCGTCTTAAGTTCATGCTATTGAATTTTTACATATAAGAGTACTTTATATAACAGTAAAGCTGATGATGAGGGTGTCCGATGTTAATTCGGTAGGTTTGTTATGGAAATTTAAAACCAAAATTATATGCAAGCAAAAGAAAGATAATTTTTAATGCTATGCAGTGTAGATGGAACAAATTTATAGACATATCTTCGAAACGTTTCAATAAATCGACAGCGGACAGCTTCCAGAATAGCAGAGAAGGGTCACGTTCATTTAGAGATCCAACCAGAAGTTAGCAATACTAGCTGTGAAAAGAGAATCAGAACAAAGAGCAGCTTAGCTCAAAGGCGCAATATTTTAATATCACAAAATGTCAAATTAAGTAAACGATAAACGGTTTGACTGTAAATAACTGTCAGTTATAAAATCTATATTAATTCAATATTAAAAAGTTGAGCTATAAAGGGTTTAAATGGGGAGACAAAATTAAATTGAATTGTCAAGTTTAAGAAAAAATATGAACTCATAACAGAAATATTTAAATAAAAGGTGTTGATATATAAATATATACACGAAAGAAAGATAAAATCAACATACCTGAAACAAAAACTGCTGGATATTAAAGCAAAAAAAAAAAAAAAAGCACAGCGAGTAATGGGTGTAAAAAAGGCACAATTTCAGCATAATTTATCATCTTGGCCAAGTCAGTAAAATAATCATGCCAACCGAGAAACAGACAAAGAAGTCAAAAGCAAACACAAAGAAGTTCATTGACACAATCAACAAAAATATTAAGCAAACAACAAGAGGTATAAATGAAAAATTACAACAACACGAACAAACTGTGTTTGGGGAAAGACAAAACAAAATCAGCTAACGAAGAAATAACAGCCTTACCATCAACCATAAAAGCACAGAAGAATGTTAAAAGCGAAGCATAATAATTATAATAATCATAATCATATCGAAAGAAAAGATAGAAAGGTGGTGGGGGGAGGGGGGATCAGCAGCATGAAGATGAATTAATTATTTGTACAAAGTATTAGAAGCCAATTTTAAAGAATGGGTGCGGATAAGCAAAGAGAAGAAGACTTCAGAAAAGTAAGGTGGTGTAGAAAAAAAAAAAAAAAAAAAAAAAAACTAAGGCCATGTTTGTGTAACTCATTAAGATTGAGTTGCTGTCTAAGCAAGGGGGTTAAAATTAAATTTAATCATATGAAGAAAATCTTATTTTACGATAGAAACTAGATATATTTTAAAAAAGCTCAAAAAAGAAAAAGTCATAAATTAAACATAATCTTCACTGATCTCAAAACACAAAAACACACACTCAAAAGATCAGAAAAGTTCAAGTGCACAGAAGCTGCAGGAGCTGCCGACGTTATTGCTCTTTGGTGCACCGCCACTTAATGATACAGTAGAGATATAAGCATCAATCAATGGTGACTAATCAATTATAAGCCAACCTAAAATAAAAACAACAATAAAAAACGACATAAAACAAACTAAAAAAAAAATCCCACACTCAATCGCCGTTCATTGCATGGGAACTTATATGACATACATATAAAACAAACAAACAAGAAGTGAAACAATAAAGTTGCACGCTATAAATTTTGTTCAAACCTCTACTAGTACACACACAACCACTCACACACACACACAGACACACAGACATTCGTTACCTACCTTGATATATGAACAAAATGCAAAATATTGCGCTACTTATTGCATGAAACAAGTTCAAACTCATTCAAGAGTCAATTAGTAAGCAAAAACAAATTCAAAAAAACAACACAAAAAAGCTGGTGGTAACTTTGAGCAAGTTTTAAAGTTGAAGTTGAAAAGTGGATCTGTGATTTGGGGCCAACGCGAGAGCAATGCAATTAAAGTGAGTTAAGAAGCATCACGACAAAAAAAAAAATAGAAGGAAAAACTTTCTATTGCAGGATTTTAGACAAAACTTTAAAATGAAAATTTTGTTGAGATGAGAAATTTTTATTTTATATAATAACAATTATATTTGCATTTATGTTTAAATTAATTAATAGCAAACTTCTGTCGCATTAAATAATTATTAATTAAAATTATTTATTTTGTTTAAATTACTCATCAAAAAAGAAGTTAACTTTTTCACGAATTTTTAGTTTAATTTTTATTTTTATTAAAGAACTAAGCATATTACTGATCAAATCAAATTCTTAATTTTCAGTTTTGAATAACTCTGTAAAAAAAATGCTTATAAAAAATTCAATTAAAAAATCATATGACTTTTATTTGTGGACACATATTCTTAATTTTACTCAAATCTAAGAAGGTAATTTATTTTTATAATGAAAGCAAAAAGCAAATAGTTGTATGCAGAAATTTACTGAGTTATTAAATACTTAAAGACAAAATTTGTTTTAAACATTTATAATTCCACTTCGGTTTAGAAAAAAATTGCCATACAAAGTACTTTTCAAGATATTGAAAATAATGAAATTTTTCATTAATAAGCCACTTATTAAACTCCTTCTCCCCCCCCCCCTCTACTTTTTAATTACGGATTTTTGTTTATATTTTTTTAAGAATAAAAATATTTTCCAATGCAATATTACGCTACAAACTTGCTGGTCTGGAATAAGGACAACGGGGCCTAAAAGACCAAACAGTATACTGTAACATAGGCAAGCGATTTCAAAAACCGTTATATTTTACAGTGGCCCGTAGGGGGAAGTGGTTTGATAAAAATATGTTAAAATACCAGCAAAAACTTAAAGAGAAGACAATGGGAATTTTTTCAAACAATATCGTTTACTTTTGTAAATATTCTTGAATTTGACTTTTTAAAGTTTCCATAAGAGAGATCACCAGGGTTTATTTTTTAATTTTTAACGAATTAATTTTAAGAACTAATTTTTTGATATTTTCTTATAGTAAAAAAAAAAAATTGTTCGTATTGAGAGATTATAATTGTGTTCAAAAATTTAAAATTTGCAAAAACAACACAAAAAGTCAAAATTTAAAAACATAAACATCAACACAAACACAAACACAAACATAAACATAAACAAAAGCATAAACATAAACATAAACATAAACTTAAACATAAACATAAACATAAACCTAAACATAAACATAAACATAAACATAAACACAAACATAAAAATAAACAAAAACATAAGCATAAACATAAACATAAACATAAACATAAACATAAACATAAACATAAACATAAACATAAACACAAACATAAACATAAACATAAACAAAAACATAAGCATAAACATAAACATAAACATGAACATGAACATGAACATGAACATAAACATAAACATAAACATAAACATAAACATAAACATAAACATAAACATAAACATAAACATAAACATAAACATAAACATAAACATAAACATAAACATAAACATAAACATAAACATAAACATAAACATAAACATAAACATAAACATAAACATAAACATAAACATAAACATAAACATAAACATAAACATAAACATAAACATAAACATAAACATAAACATAAACATAAACATAAACATAAACATAAACATAAACATAAACATAAACATAAACATAAACATAAACATAAACATAAACATAAACATAAACATAAACATAAACATAAACATAAACATAAACATAAACATAAACATAAACATAAACATAAACATAACCATAAACATAAACATAAACATAAACATAAACATAAACAAAAATAATTAAAAGGAGACAAAACTAAGTTTAAATAGACAAATAAACGATGAATATAAATAAATAAATTAATTAATATATAAAAAGGTAAATGAATACATAAATAAACAAATAAATTAATTAATAAATAAATATATAAAAAAATAAATAACTAAATAAATAAAAAAGTAAAAAACAAATCAATCTATAATAAATAAATAAATAAATAAGTAAATAATTCAATAAATGAATAAAAAATGGATAAATGAATAAATAATGGATAAATTAATAACTATATATATAAATAAATAAATAATAATATATATTTAAAATTTTTTTGTAATAAGACATATATTTAAATTTTTTGCTTAATAGAATATAAAAAAATTTGTAAAGATTTTTTGCAATTTATTGAAATCAAAATGAAAATAAACATATAAACCTAAGTTTAAAACAAAAATAATTAAAAGTAAAAACAAATTTTATTTTAAATAAATAAACGATGACAATAAATAAACATATAAATTAATCCATAAATAAATCAATATATAATAAAAAAATAAATCAATCTATATATGACTTTTTTAAAAACTTATTTTATCGATTCAATTAGTATTCAAAAAGAAAAATTTTAGAATTAATATTTTTTAGCTTAATTATTTCATATTTTAAATATTTTTTTTAATGTTAAAAAGTATTTAAAAAATGTCGAAATTCAAAACAATTACATTATTAAATTTTCTTATGATACTATAAATAAAAAAAAAACTACAACTCTCCAAATTTTTTTAATGTTTATTTTAGGCAACTAGTAGTCTTTGCGCAAGACCAATATTTTATAAACAAGCTTGAGAGTTATACAGATGAAATAGCCTTTAACCAATTTATAACTATTTGAAAACGATTTCTTGACTGAAGATATTTTTATTAATAAAATTAAGCAGTAGTTTTCCAGGGAAAACTTAATAATTTATTCAGTCGTGGACTCAAATTTGAAGTTATTCAAAAAAACTATTCAAGAAAAATTAAAAAAAAAACAATTAAAAATAAATTTAAAAAAAATTAAAAAACAAGAACATAAAAATATATTAAAAAAAAAAATTAAAAAGTTAAAGAAAAAATTTAAGAAAAATAAAACAATTAGAAAAATATAAAAAAATTTAAATAAAAAATTAAGAAAAACATAGTATTATAATTTAAAAAAAATATTCAAAAAATAAAAACTATAACGAAAATATTTAAGAATATTAAAAATATTTACAAAAAAAAATAAAATATATAAAAACGAAATAAAAAATTGAAAAAATTAAATTAACACATAAAAAATTAAAAAAAAACTTTTAAAAATTAAAATAAAAACAATTTTAAAAAATTTAATAAAAACAAAAATTTAATTTTTTCCCATATTTTAATAGGTGCAATAAAAAATTATTTTTAAAAATGGCGAGGCTAAAAAAATTTAACTGTCAATTCTTATGAAAATTTAGAAATCACTGAATAAAATGTTTTTAAAAATATTTTTTTCAAAAGAGAAGTATTTTCCGGGAAAAAGGCATATTTTGATTTTAACTGATTTTACAGAGCTCGCTATTCGGAAACTGGACTTCGGACAGGAGCACATTTTTGTATGCAAATTGGTGAGGCAAAAAAGTTTAAAATACCAGAATAGAACCAAAATCAAATGGATAAAATTTTAGTTGTCCACATCACGTGAAGACCCATTGGAGTAATTTCGAGTAAATGCATATTATAATACAATTAATAATTATAAGAATATATAATTTATAATATCGATATAATAATAAGAATACAGATAATAATCTAAAAAAAATTTTATAATTTTAATTGTTTTTTTTCAATCCAATATATTCTCATAGCATAGAAATTGCCTAAAAAAATGTCAACCTCATTTTCACCAATTTAAAAAATTACATTCGTTCGACGTATTATTCCATATTATTTTATACTGTTTAAACTTGAAAGCCATAGTTTAAAATGGTTCAATATAAAAACATCTTATAGATTATTTAAATACTTGTGACCTCCGTTATAAGAAAGTTAAACTTTTCAAAAACTTTTTTATTGCTCAAGCGAGTTTTTTTTAAATTTGTATTGAAAATAAGAACTATTATCTCAATTTTTCTTAATAAGGAAAATATTACGTTTTGATTTTAATACCTTCTTTTGCATTATTTTTCCATACTTTCTATAATCTTTGGGGAGGGTTTCAACCCCTAAGCACCCTTTGCTCCCTAAGCCTCAACTCCTTCCTTTGAGCTCCATAACAATATGATCCTAAGGAGCAATTTGAGTTTTATTTCACACAAGCATGCCTTAGTGGGACGCGGCTTCGCCACGGATGTTTTGTTTTTATCAATAAAGAGCGTTAACACGTTTTTATTACTCTTTAAATGAGTGTGCGTGCAGAGAGATAGTGCGCAAAAACTTAATATAAAAAAATCCTAATCCCGCTAAAGGTGAACAAATTTTGAACGCCCTACAATGTGTTTATCTGCTCTCACTCTCAGTGTTTTTTGACAGTTTCCATTAAAAGCAGCAAAAACTTTTAAACGCTTTTCAAACGATCACCGTGTGACCTCCCTCAGCCCTTAAGACAATGCGTGTCAAATAAAATACAAAAACATTTTTTCTTTTGTTTTGCTATGCAGCGCAGCACTTCTTTTATTGCACTGAAGAGTAGAGAGCAACATGGAGTTTATGGAAACTCTCGCAACACAAGCGCGTGAAAATAAAACGATCAAGCAATTCGTGGCATCGGGGATGATGATTTAAAAAACTTGACATTTTAATTAAACAAAGTTATTACTTATGTGGCGTAGGGAGTAGAATGTGTGGCTCATACGCCAGAGAACCCAGGTTCGAATCCCACCAGACACAGAAAGTTTTTTCAATTGAATTAATTTTTCTGTTCTATGTCAAACCAATGGCAAACCTCAGCTTCTTGAGAACATAAGCCGTTCGGAGTCGGCATACAATTTGTTGGTCCAGTTCTCGATCATTTGTGTTCGAACATTCACAACACACACACAACACAATTGATCATAAGAAGCTCTGTCAAAGGGGCCCTTTCAAGGGCTGAAATGACAATTTCGTTTTTTTTTTTTATTATTAAAATTTCGAAATACCCCGAAATATTCGAAATATTTGAAAATACCCTTATACTGTGCTTTAGCACAAATATGACATTTTAAGAATTATTTCATAAAAATCGGCCCAATACTTTTGGGGTTTACCTGAAAACAAAAATTTGCACTAAAATTTTATATAATAGTATAGATAAATTCTGTTAACTATTGAGATACTGCCAAAAAAAATGCTTCATAAAAAATTCAATATAACCGTCAATATATCTGTAAGGTTAGTTTGGTGTGGGGCTTCAATTCATTAAAATAGAGTGATATGATTTTGGTTTCTTTGTTTTGCTAAATCTAAAGTTCCAAAATTTATTTGTAATTGAAAAAACACAACTGTTTTTTGCAAAAATGTGAAATTAGCTGGAATTTTCAAAGTTTATTTAAAAGTATGCCATTTCTATGACCAATACTGTTTCTAAGAATTTACTCATTGACGAGCAATCATAGTAACTATTAATGTCGCTGTCTACTACACTGCACTGTACTCGTACGCAAGTTATTTCTTCGTTCTGAAGTTTTGCATTATTGCAGCTATTAAACGCTGATTTATTTTTTAACTCCAATGCCATCAATATCCCTTTTGTTGCCTTCATCAGTCACTATGTTAAGCATAAAAATCTATATTATTTAACCAGAATTCATGCAAATTCTGCATACTTCGTCATATCTTTTTCCATTTATTTTTTACTGCTTTTGTCGTAATGCTAGAAATTCGTTCTATGTACATGTGCATAAAAAGTTCACGCTTTAACTTTATTTCAATTTAATTCAATTCAATCTAAGCAGCGTTACCTTTCAGAGCCAACAGCCAGTGAGCCAGTCTCAGCCAGTTTCACCAGTCGTCATCTATGCACCTCATTATTATAGCTTTTTATTTATGCTTAGTTTTCTTTTAATATCTCTTTGATATTTTTTTTTTTACTTAATTTTCTTCTAACCGTAGCCAAGCATAGTATTTCCCTGTCATCTTTATGTGGAGTTGGTCTGCTTTTCTACTTCGTCATAATTTCCTGTTGCTGCTGCAGCAACTGTTGCCAGTAGCATCATTTTAAATGTGCATGCATTAAATTACATTACATATGTTAGCGAACGCGTGCACAAAACTATTTTTTCATTACACAAACATTAAATTAGTTTTTCTGGTTTTATTTTACCTCTTTTCTATATTTTTACCTTTGCTTATTTTTGAATATATGTGTGTGTGTGTGTACCTTAAAAATTTGCTACGCTTTGTGAACGCATCATTAGTCAGGATGGCATAAATAATTAGTGTGCGCACAAGTTTAAATAGCAGTTGATTAAAGTTGATTTGCGAACATATCTAATTTTTAGTTGTAAAGCGCTGTTGGCAGCAAGTCGGGATGGTAATCAGAATGGCAGAAAAAGGGGGAATGCACATAAGAGAGAGGCTCAAAATAAGCAGACGTAGTTTGACTGCTACCATGGCTTAATTTGTGTGCTGTCAAATTGAAAATGGTGCAAGATTTTTGCACACTACTGTGCTGCTCAGGTGCGTGAAAACAAAACTATTTTAAAGTTTAATAGAATAATTTTACAGTTTTATGGCCGTTTCAATATAAAACTGTGCATATTTTCTACTCGCTGCTGTACAGTTTTATTTATTTTCTTTGAAAAATTGCACAATTTAAAACACAGACTGATTCTATTTTCTTCGATTTTTTTTTTTTTTTTATTTAATCAAACTGTTGAGCAATAATTTTTCTTTTTTGTTGTTGCTGATTTTCCAGCAATTCTTCGATAAAAACTCATCAATAAAAAAATGAGGGGGAAAAAAAGTTATATGGAAAAAAAATGAATGCAATTTGCTGTGGCTTCAAGATTGGCGCAAAGAAAACTTTAATTGAAAAAGTTTTTCACACTTTTGTCAACTGCAAGAACAAACTGCTGCTATCGCCATGATTCCTCTTGTATACCCTACCCACCCCACCTCTCTGCTTCTACAACTCATAGTGTCTGCTTTGTTTTTGTCGCTTAGAAAAAACTACTCGCTCACTCCTAAATATGTGCAACGAAGTAGTCGTAGTGTTGTTTAATTCTGCATAAATTTTGTAATTGACCTATATTTTCATTGTCGTTCTTATTATTGTTGTTGTTGGTTCTTGCTGTTGTTGTATCACAACTTTGAACTTTTGAACAAAATCATTTAGTTTTAATGTTGTTAAAGAGAATTCCTTAAAGAAATTGCTTAAATTTTCACTGTGTTTAATTTAAAATTTGACAAATTTTTCAAAAACATTGAAATGAAATATGATGACTTTAGAGAGAGAATATCTTTAAAAATTGTTTCAAAAAGCAATCTATTGAAATTGACTAAATTTATTGAAATGTCTACGGAAGCCTTAGATAGAAATGTATTCGTTTTTATAAATTTTTTCTAAACAATAACTTACAAACCGAAAATAACAGTGATAAAGTTGATGTGTTAGAGGCAGGCCCATGTAGCTAGGATTTTTTCCGGGGGTGAGAAGGGGGAAGAGGGTGATCCAGGGTGGGTGACAGTAATTTTTATTATCGAAAAATTATCGTTCTCGATATGGTTCTCAATAATTTATCGATAGTTAAAACGATAAACGATAACTACCGATAAATTTAATCGATAGTTAAAACAATAAATTGATCGATCAATTATCATTATCGATAACTAAAAATATAACATCTCGGGAAATTATCTAGAACGAAATTATCGGTTTCGATAGTTAAAACGATTAAGTTATAGATAAATTGTCGTTCTCAAATATTTATCGATAGTTACTTACTTACTTAAGTGGCCACAACAACCCGTGATCGGGTTTCGGCGGACCGATAATTAAAATAGTAAATTTATCGATAAATTATTGCTGTCGATAACTAAAAAGATAACCTATCAAAAAATTATGTAAAACGAAATTATCTTTCTCGATACTTAAAACTTTTAGGTTATAGATACTTTATTGAGAACGATAATTATTGAGAACGATATATTGTTGCTATCGATAACTAAAAAGATAACATATTCAGAAATTATCTTGAACGAAATTATCGTTTTTGAGTGTTAAGACGATTAGGTTATAGGTAAATTATCGTTCACAATAGTTTATCGATAATTGAAGCAATATAATAATCGATATATTATCGTTAGCGATATCGTTTTGGATTAGTAGAGGTTATTAACACGTGATCGTTGTCGATAACTTAAAATATAGCATATAAAGAAATTATTTAGAACAAAATTATCGTTCTGGAGAGTTTACAGTTGGGTTGTAGATGCATTATCGTGCGCAATAATTTATCGATAGATTATCGTTATCGATAACTAAAAAAATAACATATTGAGAAATTATCTAGAAGGAAATTATCGATCTTGATAATTGAACCGATTAAGTTATAGGTAAAATATCGTGTTAATAATTTATCGACAGTTGAAACAATATAATAATCGATTTACTATTGTCATCGATATCGTTCTGAATAACTAGAGAAATAGCCTTCGAAACTTATAGATAAATTATCGTTCTCAATAATGTATCGATAATTGAACCAATAAAATTATCGATAATTGAAACAATAAAATTATCGATAATTGAAACTATAAAATTATCGATAAATTATCTTTATCGTTTCCGATATCTAAAGAAATAACATCCAAAAATAACCTACAACGAAATTATCGTGCTCGATAATTAAAACGATTGGGTTGTAGATACATTATCGTGCTCAATAATGTATCGATAGATTATCGTTATCGATAACTAATAAGATAACATATTGAGAAATTATCTAGAAGGAAATTATAGTTCTTGATATTCAAACCGATTGAGTTATAGGTAAATTATCGTGTTCATAATTTATCAACGGTTGAAACAATATAATAATCGATTTACTAGCGTCGTCGATATCGTTCTGGATAACAAGAGAAACAGCCTTAGAAAGTTATAGATAAATTATCGTTCTCAATAACTTATCGATAATTGAAACAATAAAATTATCGATAATTCAAACAATAAAACTCTCGATAAATTATCTTTATCGTTTTCGATATCTAAAGAAATAACAGCGAGACATTATCTGAAACGAAATTATCGTTCTCGATACTTAAAACGAAAAGTTTTAGCTCTCTATATGCTTTATCTCTAAAAAATAGTTCATTTTATGAAGCTTATGATACGGAATGGTAATGTTTGTGTTTGCGTTCAAGTACATAAACTTTGTAAATGCTACAGAATAATGAATGAAATTATATACCACACATAACGTCAATGTACTGTTCTCTCAAATGCACGTTACAGTACCTTAGCATGCGCTACATAAGCATATATTTTCGTTCACTATTTAAAAATAGTCGTAAAAGTTTCAAATATTCTATAAAAATTTTCGCTGTAAAATTTCACTATAAATCCGACAAGATTTGTCTACAACTTGCATCTATGGAGAGATAAAGTTTGTCTTTAATTCCTCAATGTAAAAAGTTTATCATCTGAAGAAATTTTCAACGCATACTCTTAGAAATGTTTTCAATAATAATGTAATTTAAAACTTACTATTTTTCTCCATAAAAGATCGCTGTAGACAAATTTTGTACAAAGTGACTTTGTGAAATTGTGCGAAAAGCATTTTGTTAGAATATATTTTAACCCTCTACGACTGCTTTTAACAGCATTTTTTTAACTTCTTTTGAAAAGGATCCATAGAACCCATATAAAAGGACGTGAGAGGTTTAGGATATTTTTCAAACTATTTAAATATAGATCTGTGAACACAAAAGAACATGTCTAAGACAAATATTTAGAAGTCTTCTATGTTCGACT
Organism: Coremacera marginata; assembly: GCA_914767935.1. NCBI lineage: Eukaryota > Metazoa > Arthropoda > Insecta > Diptera > Sciomyzidae > Coremacera > Coremacera marginata. Next base: position 10,283,764 of record OU612043.1, on the reverse strand, counting down.
GTGTTGTATAAAGCATTTTATATTTTTAAGTTATATCAATTATAAGTTATACAATAACTTATATAATTTAAACAATGTATAATGCAATCGTTACTGTATTTTTCTTCACTAACAGATATTAGTTAGATACTCTTTTTCAATAAGCAAATTGAAAAAAGGGACAAAAGTAATTTAATGTTTTAGTCTTTTTCGTTGAAACCGTTGAAAATTTAAAATTATGCAGCAGATTTCCGCTATTCAACCAAGCTCAACCCAACCCGCAGAACTATACAACTACCACCACCACTCTATCAAAAATTTAGCCCCTTCGCAACAGCGATCGTATCAAGTGCATCATCACAAGTGCGTCAAATGCAATTAAACACCGCTTCAATCCAAATAAAGTGAGCAACCAAGCAAGCAAACAAGCGCGCAACCAAGCGTGTGACAGCAGTCAGCAGGCAGGCGGTGCTGCAAGCAACAACTGACGAATTACACACAACCACCACGATAACAAGTGGCTTTTGTTAATACGTATCTAAGAAAATTAGATATACAAAAAAAAGCGTTTAACTACAGCTTAGTAAAAATCGACTACAATTCAAGAGACTTTTTTCTATAGCATCTAACATAGTTTTAGCCTTATCTATAAACCTAAATTTTCTGCGCCCTACTTAGTAAAAAGATTTTGAATATTGAACTGCGCAAAAGTTTAAATTCAAGCGCAGTTGCCGCAGCAAGTTCCAGCCAGTTAGCTACCAACCAACAAGTGTTCTAGTCAATGTCCTATGTTTTTGAGTGTCTGTGTAAGAGTTGTTTTGATTTATATTTTTTTTTTCTATTATTTCTATTCAACGTCTAAGCGTAACGCTTGAGGGCGTTTTTGGTGTGCGCGTTACAGTGCTGATTTACGATTTTTCTCTTTTTTTTTTAAATGTTTCGTTTGCACATAATAATAATTGTTTTTCATGAACATTAAATTGTGTACATGTTTATGAAGAGAAATTCTGAGAAATTTTGTATGGTTGTTTTATTGAAAAAATGCGCTCTATCGAAAATGGTGCTTTGAAAAATATTATATAATATCTGCATATTATAGCAATTCAGCTCTTATAAAAACAATTCAGCTTATTTTATATGTACTCAGTATTTACTAAAATAATTCAGCGAACTTTTTATCACAAATAAATTATTGCTATGGTCATTTCATTGTATTCAGCGTACAATAATTTTAATTCAGCACGCATTAAATTAATTCAGCGCACTTTTTAATAGTTCAGTTAGACAACTTTGGTACGATTTTACCAATTCAGCGTACAATACAATTCAGTCACATTGAAATATACTTTACTAAGCTACGTCTTTAGCGCAGATTTAAGTAAATTGAAAAAATGCGCTCTACTGAAAATGGTGCGTTGAAAAATTTTATATAATATCTGCATATTATAGCAATTCAGCTCTTATAAAAACAGTTCAGCTCTCATGAAAACAATTCAGCTTATTTTATATGTACTCAGTATTTACTAAAACAAGTCAGCGCACTTTTCATCACAAATAAATTATTGCTATGGTCATTTCATTGTATTCAGCGTGCAATAATTTGAATTCAGCACGCATTAAATTAATTCAGCGCACTTTTTAATAGTTCAGTTAGACAACTTTGGTACGATTTTACCAATTCAGCGTACAATACAATTCAGTCACATTGACAGATACTTTACTAAGCTACGTTTTTAGCGCAGATTTAAGTAAGAGTATTATAAGTTATTTATATAAGTTAACATTAATTAATTGTGTGGTTAATTCTATTCAGCGCATATAATTTGAATTCAGCACATATAGAAATAATTCAGCACGCTTTTTAATAACTCAGTCTAACTAATTTTGTACGAAAGTACCAAATTAGTGCACTTTACATGAATTCAGCGCATTCATTATAAACTAAACGCACTTATTAATGTAATTTAAAGTAATTATTGCTAAATAGTGTGAATTTGACAAGTCATTGAACGGAAACACAAGCTAAGTTTTATGTGCAGATTTTTTAGTAAAAGTTCCAGTATTTATTTATTTAAGTATAAGTTAATGCCATTATCATTTCATTGTATTCAGCGCACAATAATTTGAATTGAGCATGTTATTTATGATTCAGTAGTGCAAATTTGGTACCAATTCAGCGAACCTAACATGAATTCAGTGCATACATTATAAACGCACTTATCACTGCAATTTAACGTAATTATTTCTAAATATAGTGTGAATTTGACAAGTCATTAAACGAGAACACATTGAACAAGGTCAAATTGAATGATACTTTAGAAAGCTACGTTTTTAATGCAAATTATATACTAACTCGAAAATATTTTTAGACAAATACATTGATTTTAGCGTTTTCAATTCAATTCAGCGCAAAATAAATCAATTCAGCACACCTCTCTGACCACATTTAAGTTGTATATACTACAGTAAAACCTATATATGATGTAATACTGCGCATGAAATATCAATTCAGCATGCATTCAGCTAATTAAGCTTAGACTAACTGAGCTCAGAAAGGTATATATTAAACAGATACTGTCAATTAAACGCTCTAAGCATCAGTACAACATTTAAAATATGAATTCAGCGCACTTAAAACGCCTATTTTGCGTACATTTATAAATAAATTTAAAGAATTCCCATCAAATCAAAGCTATTTGCAAATGAAATGCTTACAGAATTATCTCTATTTTGAAAAAAAATTTTCAAAAATTTTCTTAATAGTATTCAGCGCACTTTTAATCAATTCAGCACAGTTAGAAGCAGCTTTTACACACCATTAAAGCTTATTTTGATATATTTATTTGATATCCATAACATTGATATCCATGATAATTAAATACAACAGAGCAGTGCGCATAGGTCATTAGAATTAATCTATGCTTCAATCATACTATACAGTCAATTCATCAATCAAACAATCAAATAAGCAATCAATCAATCTATCGAGCATTTGATTATGTCAAAAAAAAAAAAAAATCAACAATGCCAAATAAAAGGTGAGGAGAAATAGAATCCGCCTTGAAGTTACATAATTTAACCGCAAAATTGGAGGGGTGAGGGTGATGGTTGATGCAACAGTGAGCTTAAAACCAGAACAACGATAACAACAAAAACAAAGTATGGCAAAAAAAATGTTAAACCACTGTAATTAATCATCTGCGTAGTTGACATTAAAAAAAAAAAAAAAAATCATTTTCAAAACCTAAGATGTATGTTAATAAAAATAAAAAACTGTCATGCGAGAAAAACTTACAAAATGTTCCTTTAGTTCCTTGGTGCGTAGTGGTCCCAACCATTGATGTAATCCAATATAACGTTTTTGTACCATTTTTAAAGCCGGTGCCCCCTGAGCATAGGGGCCGCCCAAGAGGGCGGTGGTAGTTTCTAGAACTACCATTTTTATAAAATTTTTGTTGTTTTTATGTTTTGTAAACTTTTTTGCTTTTGATAAGCTAGTGGTTTTTTTTTTTTAATGAACTTCCGCTTTTGACACAAACAAGTGATTATTTTTTTTTTCCTTCACTGCTTATTGTTCTTATGAGTGTTGGATAAATAAATATATCGCACTTGAAGTGGTTTTTTTTAAGAACTTTTTTTTAACTTAAGAAATTTGAAAATACTTTGATATGCAGCTTTTGTTGTTTGAACTTTTTTAAGTATAATGAACTTTTTATTTAATTTTTCAGTGATATTGAAACCGTAGCACAGAGTACGAGTATTAAAATTTATGCAAAACACTTGAGATAATCTTTTCTTCTGGCATAATTTTAGGCGCTTAACACAGCTTAAAAAAGTTATTCTTTAAGAGATTAACTACACGATACGCAGGCTTAATTTTTGAGTAATTTTTCACACAATATGTTGTACTTGTTTTTTAGTTCAATTCAACAGTTAATTTAGTCGAAATGCACTTTTATCCTGCGAATGACTAAATTTGCAGATTCTTATTTTAATTGTAACGCACAAACTGTTGCTTTTTGGTCTGAAATTTTTCAAGCTAAAGTTTGCTTAAATCAAACGATTATATTTTTGTTAAAATCATAAAATTACTCAATGCTCGGAATTTCTCACTGAACACAGTAATCCTTTTTTAATGCCTAGCATTGAAATTTAAGCACGTTTTAGTAAATTTTACGCAGGTCGAATTGCCGCTGTTGTTGTTATTATTGTTGCTTTGCTTCTACCACTTCTTCTATAGCTGGCAACTCTATGTTAAAAATATGCGTAAACACACCTGTTAACGGCAAAAGAGTGTGTGTATGTGTATGTGTGTGTGTGTGTGTATTTTAGTTTGAAGTTTATTAACTTGCAAAACCAATTTTTTAGATATTATTTAGTTGTTTTTGTTTAAAATTTTAACTAAAGTAAATTTTTTGTTTTTATAATTATTTTATATTTTTAGGCACTCTTACTTTAATTTTTTTGTTATAAATTTTTTTAGATTCTCAAAATATTTACGTGAGACGAAACCGTTTTTCTTATAGGAAAAAAAAAAATAATCTAATAGCTGGAAACCAGGCGACCGAAAAATTTGTTAAATTTATTTAATAGAAAACGTGGTAAATTTTTAGTAGTAGTTTAAAAAATATTTTGACTAAATATTTTTTTTTTTTTTGATACTTTTGAAAATACTTCTTTTATTTTCTTTAATTTGTTTATAAAAAATAATACACGGCGGCGTCGCGTCACATAAAATACGATCCACAATGTTCAAAGTTCCATCGCGAACTGAAGTCGTAAAGTCTGCTCGATAATTTCTATTGCACGAAGATGAACTCACGAAGAAGAAGCAGTAGAGGAATCAGCAGCAGCAGCAGCAGCGCAGCAGCAGTGTCTGCTACAGAAGCAGCAAAAATATATCCAAACCTTCAATTGGAGACGAAAATGACAGCGACAGCAGCGACGCCGGCGACGCACAATGGACAACGACATCAACACGCTAGCCAAGAGAGCGAACTTCATCATGATGATTGAGCAAACAAAATATTTAAGCGCAAATGCAAGAGCGAGCTATTAAAAGCACACAGCTATAAAAAGCACACAGCATGAGCATGGAATTATTATCTTGTTGCATGCGAGTTGGTTTGTATTTTGGAAAAGAATCACAACAGAACCTAAATCATATGTTAAGCGAGAGCTTTAAACGAGAGGCAGACTAAAGAGTACAAAATCTATATGACTAAGAAAAATATTTCAGGTGTAGAGTTTTTCACAGACACACCCTCTCCAAATTTTCACTGTGCTCTATACTCTACGCTTTGAGTGCTTGGAAAATGCATTGAAATTAGCTGAGAGAAAATTGTAACTTTCTTGCATGCATTACAGCGCATGTTAATGATAGAATTTATATCCGACTTTAGCGTAAAAAGCAGGCAGCAATTCGTTTATTACGGTAGCAGGTTGAATAAAAGCATTGTGCCCGCTTACAAGTCGCTACGCTGCTTATAGTCAAAGAGCAGAATTGAGAAGCTTGAAGTAGAAGAGATATTTTAAGCGTCATAGATAAAGTAGAGTTTTATTTATGCTATCTTCGACTAACAGGTTGGTGAAGAAATTTACGAAGTTGTAGCAGAGCAGAATAGATATAAAAACAGTTTTATTACTAGTCGAAGTGGAATAAATTGTTTTGACACACATTGGATGGTTTGAAATTTATACAACATGATCTATTCTTGAATTAATTTTTGATATGAATTTTTGGGCTGTTTTTAAACAACGCTGAATTGATATAATTTGTGCTGAAGTGTTATGTTATGAGCTGATTTGATTTTTTTCCAATGTCTTTTTAGCTTTCAGCAGGAAAAAAAAATGCGCTCAGTCATTATCGGTATTGTGTTAAATTAATTGCAACATCAAATTTAGTCTTTTTGAGAAACTAAGAACCGTGCTGAACAATTAATAAACCAATTTTATAAATTTGAGGCAACAGACAGACCACTGAAATAACAAATGCGTGCTGAATTGATGTTGATAACGCTGAATTGAATGGAATATATCTTTTAACCAATTAAATGTAAAGCTAAGCTCGTAAGATATCTTAAAAAGCTAAATAGATATGTTAACTGAGCGCTGAATTGACGCTGAATTATATTATAGAGGTTCAGTCTTACTAAATATGTATGTTTGAAGTCGCTAAAAGCGAGCTGAATCGAAAAAATAAAAGCTGAATTGACATTAACCGCAGTTGAATTGCACTATATAATCACTATATTTATAAGTGTCCTTTAGCTGATAAAAAGCACTCAAAAATAGTTTACTTCGTGCTGAATTGATTTTTTATGCCACTGAATTGGGTTATACAGCCATTATATATCCCACTATTTGAAAAATCTAGATTAAATTTGCACAAGATTTTTTGACAAAGTTAAAAAATACATTATTTTATTATTGCATTACATTTTTAAAAGTTCTCAATTTAATTTCATTTCGTCATAAAAGAAAAATCTCGTCTCAAAACTCTCATGAGAGAAAATTATTGTGAAATACTCTTAATTCCTCTTTGTTTTCAAATTTATTTAAAAGACAAGATTTATTTATTTTAAATAATAAACATTTATTTAAAATATTAATACACCTATTTTGGTTTTATGTAGAAGAAAAAAATCGCTTGACACAAATTTGTGAGAATTGACTGGTTGGTTTGAAGTTAGCTGACATTTTCCAACACAACCTTTGGTGGAAAATGTCAAAAAAATGTTAGCCATTTCTTTTTTTTTTTTTTTTGGTTTTCGCACATTTGCTGTTCTCACTTTGCTGGCTGGCTGTCAGTGAACGCAGCTCGACGCAGCGCAGCGCTGTGCAATAATGTCAAAATGACTGATGTGCACCTCGTTGTTGTTCTTGTTTTCATTGTTGTTGTTGTACGCCTGTCAGCTAAGCAACAAGCGACATCTATCTTTCAGCTTGACAGCGCGTAAAGATGATGACAAGTTAGGGAGCGACGAGCGAGTGAGATAGAAAAAATAAATAGATTTGAAAGAAGATAGTGAAATTTATTAAATCGTCTATTTTATTTTGAGTAAACAAATATATAAGTAAATGGCAGTTAGTTAAAATTTTATAACTCAATGTGAATGCAAGTTTTAGATGCAGGCAGGAGTATATCACTAAGTTATGCAACATGAGGAAGCATTTAAAATGGCGCTGAATTGGTGCGTAATGGGCTGAATATATAAATATGAATTTTTGGACTGCTTTAAACAACGCTGAATTGATATTTTGCGTGCTGAATAGTAATTTTATGAGCTGAATTGAAAAAAATTTCTACTATTTCCTAATGCTTTTTTAGCTATCGTTTTTTAGGTGCAGATAGGAGGAAAGGAAGAGCATTTAAAATGGCGCTGAATTGGTGCAAAACGGTCTGAATATATGGATATAGAAACTTTTGGCTTCTTTAAACATCGCTGAATTGATATAATTCGTAATTTTATGAACTGATTTAAAGAAAATACTTACTATTTACCAATGCCTTCTTAGCTTTCAGCAGAAAAAAATGCGCTCAATCATTATGAGTGTTATTTTGGTATTGTGTAAAATTAATTGCATTTTCAAAAAAGTGCAAAATTGTTATTTCATAGAATAGTATATACAAAATTTAAATTTTTATAAGTTTGAGGCAAAAAACACCCCACTGAATTAATAAAATTAGTGCTGAATTAATGTTAATAACGCTAAATTGAATTGCGTGCATCGATTAATTATATAAATGTGATGCTCAGCGCGTAAGATATCTGAAAAAGCGTACAAAATATGTTAACTGAGCGCTGGATTGATGTAAAAAAACGTCGAATTACATTAAAGCATCTAACATCTATGTTTGAAATCGATAAAAGTGCGCTGAATTCAATAAATATCAGCTAAATTTAAGTTAATCGCAATTCAATTGCTCTATATAACCACTATATTAATGTTAAATATAGAGGCATTAATATATAAAACTCTAGTTTTGCTGTTTTAACAACGCAGAATTGATATAATTTGTGCTGAATTGTTATTTTATGAGCTGATTTGACTATTTTCAAAAAAAAAAAAAAAATGCGCTCAATCATTATGAGTGCTAAATTGTTATTGTGTAAAATTAATTGCATTTCGGATTCAAACTTTTTGAGAGTATAAAAACCGTGCTGAATATTTTATTTCATAATATTAATAAATACAAAATTTAAATTTTTATAAATTTGAGGTAAGAAACAGTCAACGGAATTAAAAAAACTACTGCTGAATTGATATATTATTTGAAATATATCTTTTAACTATTTAAATGTAATACTAAACGCGTAAGATATCTTAAAAAGCGTACAAAATATGTTGACTGAGCGCTGAATTGCATTAAAAAGATATAATCTTACTTAACACATGTGTGTGAACTCGCTAAAATCGTGCTGAATCGAACAAATATAAGCTGAATTGACGTTCACCGCAGCTGAATTGCACTATGTAACCACTATATTAATTAATGTCGTTTAAGCTGATAAAAAGCGAGCTGAATTGATTTTTTATGCAGCTGTATTGGATTACACAACCACAATATCTTCTGAAAAGCGCGCTGAATTCAAACGGTATACTCTGCCTTACTCAATATCTTCCTTCAAACTCTTTCGAAGCGCGCTGAATTAAACAAATACAAGATGAATTTCAAAAATTTTATCTCTATAACAAAAATGAAAGTTTTTATTTAAAACAGTTGCATATAAATGCACTGGGACAAAAACGCCTCGTCATTTAAAGCTAAATTATACATAGACTATATTTGTCAGTATCATTCAGACGCTGAGTATTAGAAAATTCGATTAAAAGCATTTCCTCAAAATGCTCAATGATCATTGGCACTAAATGTTTAGCTTATATCAAAGAAATTGCCCAGAGTTTTCAAGCTGTTTAAGGAACATTACATTTTTTTATGGCACAGTGATGATCGCAAACTGTATGATCAGCGGGAATTCTAGAATTATAAAACTGAAAAGAAGAAGTAATAAGCCACAATTGTTGCTCATCACCAACAGAAACTACATCATTTTTCATGCCATGGGAACATTAGAAATATGCGCCCCGCCATGTATCTATCTTCTTGTCTATAAAAGACTTGTCTATGGAAGACAAAGCTGAACTAATGATCATGATGAGGAAAATGCTGGCTTTACAGTTCCGACGACTACAAGACTCATAAATACTAAAGCACACAAAACCAAGTCTGGACTTGGATTTCTTAAGGTGTAAGTCAATAAAATATCTAATTTGTAGATGAAGCTAGCGCTAAGAACAAAAAAGAATTTGCGAGCAAAAAACAAAAAAAAAAAAAAAAAAAGAGTAGATAAGAAAACAAAATGCTAAGCAAGCGTAGAAAAAAAAATAGGTACATAAAGCTAAAAAGCGAAAAATTGTTGATGATGATCAAGCGTTACACCATTTAGATTTAGAATGACAAAAAACTCGATACAAAAAACTTATGATTTATTAACACTTCTGACAGCGAAAGGTGAAGAGATATACTCTGGTTAAAGAACGTGGCAGAACAAGCAGACTAGTGAAAAACTAACGGTGATTTCTTGCAGAACATTAACTAGAAATACCAGAATTTCTAAAGGAAAGAAGAGCTGAAACTAGCTTGCCAAAAAAAAAAAATGTAGGGAGAGTGAAAGACAACAGGAGAAAACTAGAAAATGTTCTCTAAGCCATGGTTTATAGAAGAAGCTTAAACCGAAGTTATGCTATTTGGCGAAGCAGGAAGCAAACTAGTTGATAGCTAAAACGTGTAACTAAATACATAAAAATATTCTTCCAAAAATGTTGAAGTTTAAATGAGAGATACTTTTAAGTCGCTCTTTGCCTATTTTCCAGTTTGCTCCAACTTTTTTGCTTTAAGCTGCTGCGCTGGAATTTATGTCAAATATTACAAGAAAACCTCAAAAAACTTAGCAAAACAGGTCGCAAAACGAATCGAAAGCCTGAACTTCAAAACCTGGGTTAAATAGCAAGCTTTTGGTCAAGGCTTGTTTTGCAAGACAGGCAACAAGAGATGCCGCAAAATGCCGCTCTACAAGCTATTACGTGCAGCTCAACAAGCTAACTGGCTGGCTTGTTAAGGCAATGACATTAGGCAGCTTTAGTTGATAGTTTAAGTCGCATTTTACTGCCTCTCGCACAGCTCTCTCTCTCTCTTTTTATATATATTTCCCTCTCTATGGCACGCGCTCTTCTGTTGGCAACAAAAAACTTCCAGTCAAACTACTTTGAGTTCGTTCACCGTACTTTTAAAACGGTCAAATATAATAAATGTAAGTAGCTCAAATGCTATATAAACAATTCTTGAAATCCGGTTAACAAAAACAAAACAACAACAAAAAAGTAGAAAGAGCTTGAAAAAGAAAGATAAAGACAGCTACTTAATCAAGAAGACACGACGACCCAGCTTTATACACAGCAAATATTTGGTAGCCATGCAAAGAAAAGAAAAAAAAAATCAAAACAAAGAGGAAAGCTTGCAAAGGGTGGGGGGGAGGGGCTAGGCTAAGCAAAGCCCCAAAGTATCCAAGAGATGATATCTATTGAAGACGCTGTTGCTACGGCTGCTGTTATTGTTTTAATAAGACCAGCCGCGCACATATTGCTGGCTATTTGAATTATAGCCAAATTGTCTTGACATGGGCTTTAGATTTTTATGCATGCCTAGCTGCAGTTGTAATAAACACAACAGTTAGCAAAAAAAAAAAAAAAAAGCAGCATGCATGAGTTAGAGATGAGTTGTGTCTGGCGGCTGATTTCCTCGATTTTTTTTTTATGGTGTGTTTTGTTTTTAAATTTTTTTTTTTTTTTGTGCTCTCTCGCTCCAAAGGATTCTTCTTACAATTTTTACGATTGCATTTTTCTTTAATTTAATGCTTGTTTACGATGCATTTAAAAAAGTAGTAAAAAAAAATTTAATTGAAATCAAAATGATTTTCAATGCAGCTAATGGAAATGTTATGAGTTTAATTTTAAACTCTGTTTAAAGAATAGTTATAAAAACTGGACAATGCACAGAGTAGTGCCTTAAACTTAGCTATAAAATAGTACTGCATACTTTCAGGGTTTATTGCAAAATGAACTTTAGCATTTTTTTTTTTTTTTTTTATTGGAAAGCAAAGTTTGCTTCCTACTACTCAAGAACTTTTTACTACCTAGCAATAACAATAATTATTTAAAGCTACAGAAATCACAAATTAAATTCTTAGATCGGAAAAAATAAGTGTCTGCTATATATTTAAAGATACAAATTATTTAAAGTTGCTGATGCTAAAAGATGTATATTTCGATATGTTTGAATAATTTGTCACTAAGAATAAATAATTGATTCACAATGATCGTTTTACGTTTGAGAATTAAAGCTTAATATTTTGAACGAATTTTTCAAAAACTACCTACACAATTTTTATATGCAAAACACTTTTATTTTAATTTAAATTTTTAATTAAAAACGCATTTTTAGTATTTTTTGTACTTCTTATAGTATTTCATAGTTTTTAACTAGTATATATTTATTTATTTATTTATTTATTTATTTATTTATTAATTCAGTCTACGGATTAAAATCTTACAGACTAATACATTTAATTAAATACAGTGAATAAATTTAATCTAAATCTATACTCATTTACATCGAAATTTATTTCTTGAGAAAGACTATTGCCCAAATCAACGCACCTAGCAATTGGCTCATTAGCAGCATATATACCTACAATAGCATTTTCTCATGCTTAAAATTTATTTATATATAATTATTTTTTCTTATTTTTTCTAATTTTTATTTTATTTTATATATTTTTATTATATTTATCATTTTATTTATTTTATTTTTATTTTTTTTTTATTTTTTAACTTTTTTATTTTGTTTTATTTTTAGCTTTTCTATTTTTTTAATTTAATTTTTTTTTTATATTTTTATTTTTATTTTTTTATTTTTTTTTTTAATTTTAATTTTTTTTTTTAATTTTTTTTTTTAAGTTTTTTATTTTTAACTTTTTTATTTTTAAAGTTTTTAATTTTTTTAACCCTAGGATGGGCAACTGATTTCATGTCGACAAGTTATCCAAATAGGTCTGGTCAGACCAATAGATTAAGTTGTTTTGTTCAAAGTGTCCTTACGGTTGGACGGATAGTCCGCCATGCAAAAAATGTCTTTATTTGTATTGTATATAGCAATAGAAAGTATGTGCGTGTACCGATTGCTAATTGCAAATTTAGTTGCATGACCGACTATAAAACAACACCAGCAGATTAATATAAAAAAGGTCATAGTGCCGTTCTCCACAAAAATCTAAGATTTTTTCATGAATAAACATGTTTTTGAGTAAAATATGTTAGCATATAGGAGAAAAGTTTTTCTTGGATTCAGAATTGAAAGCTCATAGAATTTAGGAAGCTTTTACATGTTGATTTGACTTGAAAATAAAGATATGCAAGTCCAAAGTCACATTTTGTCTTTATTTTGGAACTTTATTTTTATTTTTTAATTTTTTTTTTTTTGTAATTTTTCTTTAATTTTTTAAATTTTTTAATTCTTTTTTTTTTTTTTTTTATATATTTTTAAATTTTATTCATTACTTTTTTCAATTTCTTTTTCACATTATTTTATTATTTTATTGAAATTTTTTTTATTTCAATTTTTTTATTAATTTTTATTGTTTTTATTTTTAAAATTTTTTTTAAATATTTTTTTATTTTTTTTTTTTTATTTTTATAAATTCATTTGATTTTTTAAAATTTCTTTAATTTTATTTTAATTTTTCTGATTTTTTATTTTAAATTTATTTATTTTTTAATTTTTCTTTATTTTTAAATTTTTTATAACTTTTTAACTTTATTAATTTTTAAAATTTTTTTTTTTTTTGTTTTTAACTTTTTTGTAATTTTTCTTAATTTTGTATTTTTTCAATTTTCATTTTTTAATAATTTTTATTTTTTTTTTAACTTTTTAAATTTTTAAAATTTTTTTTTTCGTTTTTAACTTTTTTTGTAATTTTTTTAATTTTGTATTTTTTCAATTTTTATTTTTTCATTATTTTAATTTTTTTGTTTTTAACTTTTTATTTTTTTTTTTAATTTTATTTTTTTATTTTTCCATTTTTTTAATATTTTTAAAATTTTTTTTAACTTTATTTATTATTTAACTTTTGTTTGTTTTTCAATTTTTTTTAATTTTATTAATTTTTTTATATCTAATTTTCTCAATTTGTTCTTTTTTAATTTTTATTTTATTTTGTTTTATTTTAATTTTTGTTATTTTTGTTCTTTTTTAATTTTTTTTTATTTTGTTTTGTTTTAGTTTTTGTTATTTTTTTTTTTTATTTTTTTAATTTTTTTTTAATTTGTTTTTAATTTTTCTTTCAATTTTTTCCTTTAATTTTTCTTTTAATTTTGTTTTCTTAATTTTTTTGAATTTTTTTTTTTTTTTTTGAATTTTTTTTAATATTTTTTTTTAATTGTTTTAAAAAAATTTTTTATTTTTTATTTAATTTTATTAATTGTTTTAAAAAATTTTTTTTTTTTTAATTTTTTTTTGCATTCTTTGATTTTATTTCTGTCAGAGGCATACAACCGCTGAAAAAAATACCGTAGGATGTACAAAAAATACTAAAAATCCCATTCTTAGTTAAAACTAAAACTAATTTTTAAGTAAAAATTGTGTAGGTAGTTTTTGAAAAATTCGTTTAAAATATAAAGAATTCATTCCCCAACGTAAAATTTTGGGAATGCATAAAAATGAATGCCGTTTTATAGTTGACCAAATCTACAACCTACACTATGTATGTACATTAGATTTTTTTTTTTTTTTTTTCTTAATTTAAAACAATTTTCCCGATATTTTTTAAATCTTTAGTTTATTTATTTTTTTTGGATTTGATTTATTTCTCTATTTCATTCAATCTCAAAATGGTTATTTAATATCTAACATATATATAAATATATATAAAATCTAATGGCGTTCGTATGTTACTCCACATTTCTGAACCGTTCCAATGGTGTTGTTAAGGGGCGTTTGGCTAGTCATGGCAAGGGTTTTAAAACACAACATTGGATGAGCGATTCTCGAGATATTGCAAAAATATTGGATCCCCTTTCGTCCATACGATTTTTAATATTTATATAATATTTAATATTATTTTTTTTTTGGGATTCGAACCAAGTACCCCAACGTAGTAGTCAAACCTTTTACTAACTTCACCAACACTGCCATCAGAAAAAATGCCGCTGTAGAAAAATGAACCAAATTTGAAGTAGTTCCGAACTAGAACCAAAAAGTACTAGTTCCCCTACAATACTTTTTTGCATTGATCGAAGACACGCTTTTGAGAAGAAGACAATGAATTGTCTCCATAAGCATTAGTTTTTTCTTATAACTAAACTAGTACCTTTATAAATAATTCAAAATATATGATATAATAAACGATTTAATAAAAAAAAAACCATTTGGCCATTTCAGTACTTGAAAGGACTAATGAACTTCATATGGAAATTTTTTCTAAAATATATTCCAATTTAATTTCAACCCAATCTGAGATGCCCTTCCACCCTTTCTCTATAATATACGAAAGCAAATTTAAACTGTTCTACGCTATTCTGCGTTCTACGTTCTGTTATATTTGTACTAGAAATGAACTAGTTGATTTTTCCAGTTGACTCCAAAATGACTGCATACATAATTTCTTGAATTAGTTTATTCTAGTCAAGAGTACTTTTGAAATGTATTCAAAATTTACTACTCGCATTTTACAACAAAGGCAAAAGTTTTGCTCATTTGCTAAGACAAATCAGATATGGTAGATGCAAGGCAGATACCAACATGGAAAGAGAGAGGCTCAATAAAAGTTACTTCAAGTTATCGATTAATTAAAAAGCAGAAGATCACGTACGTAGCAAGCAATATAATTAATTTTTCATTGTTAAGAACAAAAGGCAGAAACAAGTTTTATATTCTACTGACGGAAACCGTTTAAAATCAGTTACCACCGAACTGATACCAAAAATACCACCGTTAAAGTGAGCTCTGCTAATGTACCGTGAAGTCAGCAAATTTCATACAAAATAGCAGAAAATATGAAGAGGCTACAAATAATAAAATTATTCAAATCGAGCATTTGAGAAAAAGGCGCACATTTTGCATGCTATGCGCCTAAAAGTGCGCAAAGATTAATGATCGCAACGAAACGGTAGGAGTTTGTGGGCTGTACATAACTGATGCTGGCAGAGTGGAGGTAAAATTAATAAATAAAATGTTTTGAAATTTTTTTTTTTTTTCTTGTTTCGCTCGTTGTAGTTGTTATACTTCCTCTCGTTATGGTTGTTGTGCATCAGTATCGCTTTCTTTACCACACAACAACATTATTAATTATGTTTTTCTAGTGAATTTTTTTTTTGTTTATGTTGAATAAATTGAATTAGCCACGAGTTTCGCGAGTCTGTTTTTTTTTTTTTACTTCTTTTCCCAGTACTTCTCTGTCTAGTTTTAATAACTAACAATTTTACAGAAATAAAGCTATTGACCCGAAGATTCGACTTTGGTCACATGAATCTTATTTGTGCTATAGAGGTGATTACGTTTGCGTTTTATTTTGAGTGTTTATTTTGTGACAGGTTGTCTGCCATATAGTAGGGTGTTTTTTTTTTTCTCTATTTCACACAAGAATACAGTGTGAGAAAATTATTTTGACATGACAAACGACAGTAAGAAGCACAATAAAGAAGAATTGCATGGATCAGTGATTTTTAGAAACTTTTTGGAAAAAGCTAGAAAAAGTTTGTTGGAAGTTTCTGAAGAAGTTAATTAAAAAAGTTTTTAGATAATATATGAAAAGCTACAAATCAAAGAGGTTTTGATTGATCTAGGATTAAAAGAGAATTTAAATAAAAGCTCTGAAAGCTTTCTTATCACAAGTGCTTTTATTAAGTGATATGTTAAATTTTATATTAAAACTTAAAATAAAAAAAAAAAACAACAGATTTCTTTTAATAAAAGAGCTTTTATTATTATTTAATAGAGTTTAAAAAATAATTTTATAAAGCTCCAAAAGCTTTTTTAAGTGCGTACAGTGCCAGCCAGACACAAAAATGCATATAGTGTCAACCAAGCAGGCTGGCACTGTACGCACTTTGAGCTTATTTAATTATTTTTTATTATTATTATTCTTTATTCTTATAAAAACGAAAAAGTTTACATTGATTTTATCAAAATCTTAGAATAATTATAAGAATAGTTTTTGACATTTTGTATATTCGTGTAAGAAATAGTGTTAAATGTCACTTCAAAGAACATATAATTCAAAATTAAGTAATTTAAATTAAATTATAATTAAATAAATATAAACTGTGACGTGTTGTGGGGTGAAAAGATATAATAATTAACATACTACAAACATTACGTACTAAAAATATAAACAATGCAAAAAATAGACAAAAAAAAACAAAATTTAAGTTAATATAAGTTGAGTTTCACAAGAATAAAGTACATTTATCAATATTAAAAAGTATTTAAAAAGAAGAACAAGGGAAAATTTAGCTAATGGAGTGCAACAAAACTTCGATTTGAGTGTGATCTAGATTAAGTAGCCACAATTTAATTTTTTTTAAAAAAGCAAAAACATTTCTTTGTATTTGTATGTGCGCCGGGAGTTTATTAAATAATCTACAGGATAAAATGGAGTAGAAATTCTTATAGTGAGTAGTGCGAAATGAGGGTACAAATGTGGCTAAGCCTAAATTTCTATGATTACATATGATTGTATGTGAAGCCGAGCTGGCAGCCAGTCACTTTAAGCTGCCTGCTCGACTGGCACTATACACACTTTGAACTTATTTCATATGATTGTATTTGCAGGGTTTTTTAGCTTTTTTGATCGGTTCGGCTCAGCACAGCAGCCAACCGGCTCTATAAATGCGATCTAAGGCAGCAAAAAGTTATGCGCTGATGCATCAGCTTAAACTCAGTATACTGAAATGCGTTTACACAATTGCGTTGTGATGAAATTTTAAATGCTTAAATTCCTGTATCAAAAAGACTTTATTCAGCAAACTTAAAATAAAAAAAATTAAAAAATAAAGATTAAATAAGAGATTTCTTATAATAAAAGAGCTTTTATTATGATTAAACAGAGTTTAAAAATTATTTTTATAAAAGCTCTAGATAAAAGTTTCCGTAGAAGTTAATTAAAAAAAGTTTTTAGATAATATATGTAGAGCTACAACTCAAAAAGGGGTTTTGTGTCTAGGACTAAAAGAGAATTTATATAAAAGCTCTAAAAGCTCTTTTATTAGAAAAGTGCTTTTAAGTTAAAACTTAAATTTAAAAAAAAATATAAAGATTTTAAAACAGATTTCTTATAATAAAAGAGCTTTTATATATGTAAATTTATGAAAAGCTTTCTTCAATAAATACAATATAGCTTTTAAATGATATATTAAATATTTTATGAAAACTAAAAATTCAATAAGAAAAAGAGAAAGCTTCATTACTTATCTCGAAAAATGTACAACTGCAACGATACACAAGACACGAGAACCAATTCTCTATCTTTCATACAAAAATCTATTCTTCTTATATCTTGCTCATCATTAGTGTGCTTTTTCGTGATAAAAAAATTAAGAGCTAAGCTTCAATTGCTCACATTTCTCTATAATTAAAATTCATGAATTCAAAATAGAAAAAAGAGGCTTTTTTTTTAAATGTGAATAAAACGAAAAATTTTGCAGTCTTTTTTTTGAGAGTTAAATATTCAGAGGTCATAAAAAAAAACTATTGGAAAATTTTTCATAACTATCCAAGTAGCTGTTCCCTGTCATATCACAGGGTATAGCGTGTGTACATTTTAACGAAAATGTTGGTTCATGCATGTGTGTCAATGTATTGTTGTTGATTACAAAAACAACAAAGGCTCACATATTGTCAGCGGCAAATCGTTGTCGTCGTCGTCGATAACATATGTATGTTAAATTTTTAAAACACTAAAAGTTGCCAGCTTTTTTCATTAAACGTGGCCCATTTCTTCACGCCTTCGTCGTTTTTTTTTTTTTTTACATCCTGCATGTTTGACAGACACTTGCACGCATCGTAAAAATATTACCTTGATTGTATACATTATTTTCTATTTTTCTGCTGTCACTGCGTTAGTGTCGAGTTCTTGCTTTTTAAATTGTTTTTGTTGCTGGTGGTGGTAGCAAGCAGCGAGCGCTAAACTTGCTGTCATCGAATTTGAAGTTTTGTTGTTATTTTAGTTTTTATTGCTGTTTTTTGTTGTTGTTATTGCAGTTGTCATTCGCGCTCTTCATAGCACGATACAAAAATCGATTCTTGTTGTACTTAAAAAAAAAAACACTCATTTTATTTTCAGAACTTCAATAATTAACTTAAAATTGAAGTTAAATACATATTTTTTGTGTTAATTCAGAAATTTGTTAGCAATTCTTTCATATTTCTTAATTTTAATTCCATTAAATTTATATTAAATTATTTGTACAGAGCTGAAACTAAAAAATTGCAAAAATATTTAAATATTTGTTATCTTGCCGAATAGTGGCGAGCCGAACCGAGAAGGAAAGCTGAAAATCGCTGCACATACAATCATATGAAATAAGCTCAGCCTGCTTGGCTGCACATACAATCACATTAAATACGAGTAAGCTCAAAGTGTGTACAGTGCCAGCCAGCCGCTTTAAGCTGCCTGCACGGCTGACAGTATACGCACTTTGCCAGTCGTTTTAAGCTGCCTGCTCGGCTGATACTACACGCACTTTGAACTTATTTCATATGATTGTATGTGCAGCGTGTTTTTAGCTTTCCTGTTCGGTTCGGCTTAGTCACCAACCGGCACAATAAACGCGTCCTAGGGCAGCAAAAAATGGTGAGCTAATACATCAGCAATACATTTTATAAGTATTTCGCAAAATTAAGATTAGTATAACAGAGAGTTAGAGTGGTAAGGAAAGTATCTACAATTTTTTTTAATCTATTACAAAGAGCTCACCTTTTCTATCTCAGAATTCTCACTACTTTCTATCACTTTCTTAACTTGAATTGAATGCCGGATTTATAATCAGGGGCTTCAAGTTATTAAGCAGTTATGATACGTTTTTACAATACATGGATAACTCAGCGCTGCGTTGCGTTATCGAGTCGAAACACTCAACAGCGTTATTGCGCTAAAACACTTATTTTAAGAAAGTAAAACAATAACAATAGTAACACGCTTTTCAACTCAAAATCTTACTGCACTGATTATTAACGTCGTGTTGATACAGCAATCATAGCAATTAAAACTACACCATGGCGCAATTGAGTTAGCGCATTTCTATGATGATACGGTAAAATGCACTTGATTTGGTGTGCTAGCGCAGCGTTTTTCTACTGCGTTACAAGTGCGTACATATTTCTCAGCTACACTGAGAAAAAAGCAATAGTTAAATTATCTAAGTCGGCTTGGGTGGAGAGAATTTTATAAGAATTATAAACTAACTTAGGCTTTTCACCCAAGCAATTTATTGTTTAATAAACAACACATGCTTCGATACCCTGCCAAAAAAAAAATATTAGAAGTGTGTGTGTTTTTTTTTTTTAGAGGTATAGAACTTTGAAATGGACTTAAACAAGGATGAATTTTGAAAATGGACATGAAATTGACAATTTTTGAAATGGATATTCAAAAGGTAATTTTTTGGCATTATAATATAATACAATTTTTGCCATATATCGGCAATTACGCGGCGAATGTTGTCCTCCAAGTGGTCGATCGTTCCGGACTTATCGGCGGCTTCACATATCCCCACAAAAAATAGTTTAGCGGCGTTAAATCGCACGATCTTGAAGACCAATTCAAGAGTCCGGAACGTAAATTTATCCGGTTACCCAACCTTTCCTTCAGTAAATGAATTGTGGCACGAGCCACAATTTGTGACATGTTGCGCTGTCTTGTTCAAACCACAGCTCCTGCACATCATGAATGTTCAATGGACGAACGAAAAAGTCAGTAATCATGGTTCTATAGCGGTCACCATTGAATGTAACGTTCTGGCCAGCATCGTTTTTAAAGAAGTACGGACCAATGATTCCACCAGCCCATAATGCACAGCAAACAGTCAGTTTTTCTGGATGATGATTGAACGGTTCTCAACATACATTTGAGGATTATCTTCACTCCAAAAGTGAGCACCAAAAGTGGGCTTCATCGCTAAACAATGAACAACTCTTATGAAAATCGGGATCAACGGCAATCTTGTTTTGGGCCCATTCACCGAATCTACGCCTTGCTAGGTGATCGTGTGGCTTCAATTGTTGCACGAGCAAACTAAGATTTTTCCGCAAAATCTTCCATAAAGTGGATGGGCGGAAAGACTGATTCGGGTCTTCCTCTACGTTACGCTATACAGCAGCAATGGCGCACTGTACGCACTGTACGACGTCTCTGTGGATGCGTATTATCATTTAGAGTAAGCGTGGTGCGAAAACGGTCCATAGTTAGTCGAATTAATAGATCTGATGGACAATTATGTTGACTGTATAAAATGGACGTAGTGCGCGATACGTATTTCGAACAGAACCATTATTTTCAAAATCAATTTGCACAATTTGGAAGCATTGTTCAGGCGTCAGTCTATTCATGTTGAAATGCCAAACCAAACTAAACACAAATCAATTGACAGCTGACAAAATGGCCGCAAGTTAAAACAGTGTTGCCGTTAATGCCGTTAAACATGTCAACATGTTAACACAGTAGCGGTCGTAGTGTATTGGGTAGAGTGTGTGGCCCATACGCCAGAGAATCCTGGTTCAATTCCCACCTGACACAGAAAGTTTTTTTCAATTGAATTAATTCTTCTGTACGGCCGTCACCTTTCAGCAGACAATGGCAAACCTCAGAGAGTAAAAACTACCATGATAAGCTTCTTGAGAACATAAGCCCTTCGTAGTGGGCATAAAACATGTATGTCCAGTTCTCGATCATTTGTTTTCAAAACATTTCACAACACGCACAACACAATTGATCATAAGAAGCTCACCCAAAGTCCTTCCAAGGGCTGAAATTGACATTTCGTTTTCGTTTTGTTTTAAGTTTACATGTAAAACTTAGGCGTTTTAATGAAGAACTTGGGAGGCTGAAAACTGCCAAAGCCAGCTTATAAATTGTACTAGGTTTTTTGTTAATTTAACATAAGCTTCTTTTTCTCGGTGTGGTATATACAGCCCAGGCCAAAAGTATTGGTTCCCAAAAAGAAATAATTGAAATTAATTCAATTTGAATAAAATATATCGGTTTTATGTGGCATAAAGCAAACATCCTTTAGCCACAATTCTAAGGAATATGTCACTTAGAGCTACTAATATTAAAATAATTTTTAGAAACCTTTTGTAGAAAGTAGAATGCTCGGACCATTATTCTACCTCTCATGCTTGGCATGTGAGCTTCAGTCTGTATTTGTGCTCAGAAACATCAAACCCTAAAACCTTCGAAAAACTTAATTTGATTAAAATTTTAAAGAAATGTGTCAAGGGTTTTTATTTTAGCAAAATATATCACATTTTAAATCATAAAGTGAACTAAGATTAACGAGGTAAAAAATTAAATTTGAAACCAGTCTAGGTTTTTTTATTTTACTCTCAGGTATTTTTTTTTTTTTTTTTTGTTTGATTGGGATCCACTATTTTTCTACAAAATTCATTTCTGGACAGTTTATATAATGCTTCCCAAGCGTCTATATTGGGTCATCGATATCTTCTGACTCTAGAATCGCGAATATCGAGTTCTAAGTTTAATTCTAATGTACTCTGTCGATTCCCAGTCTATTCTGAACTACCCCAACAACCTTTAAAGAACCAACATGACCAAGGTCTTACAATACTGTTTTTAATTAAACCAGTATCTATTTTTACACATCTTCCTACTAACATGTGTTTTATTTTTAGTATCAGGTTAACTGCGTCATGATTTAATTGCACATTCCAACATAGTAGACACGTCCACAAGTTTAAGGTGAAATTGACAACCTTTAGTGCAGTATTTTTTTTTTTTCAATGGCCTTAGCAATAATGTGCATTTTGCTGGAAGCCTTCCAACAATTATTCCATGCAAAACAATTAAACTAATGAAAAATTGAATTGAAGCAAGCAAATTAAATCGAAGTCTATTCAAATTGAATCCATACGACACTTGAATAGCATTTAAATGATGGACAGCGTCAAAGGCATTAAAACACTCCACCCCACCCCCTTTGGATTGAGCACATCTTAATGACTGACGAACAGACAAACTTGAAAGTGACAAACGAGATAATTATATGAATTAAATCAAATTAAAAAATATAGACAAACACACCAAGCCTTATTTTGGATGTTCAAATTTGAACTAGAAAGTGGCACGATGCAAATACAAAAACAGTATTAAATGGTGACACCTGGTATGCGCCAGCATTGACTGACATACAGTTTGTCAATAGTTGAGACCTGCCTTAGTAAGCTTTTTTTATGATGTTGTAAATGAGTCGTCAACCTGATTAACGGTATTTATTGAGTACAGAGACCACCATGACTGCCCATGTTGGAAACCAAGTAGCACAGTGACTGAATTCTGTCACTCATTTAAAACTTAAAAAATTATATGTGTATAAAACTTTTATTGTATTTAAATAATTTTATCTGCCTGCACACAACACAGCGTTACTGGAGAGAAATCTTTAATTTTAAGCCGTCACAGGTAATCAAAAAATTATTTTCACATTTAAATATTATTTATGGTTTTACCTAATAACACGGATGGCGTCTTGTCTTTTGTGGTTACTTTGGCTTACCTGCAAATAGAAAAAAAAAACAGAGAATTGAGGTTAAAGATTTTGAGAAAGATATTGATATGTAAGAAAAAAAAAACTATAATTTTATGGATTAACATAAATTAAATTTGGCGCACTGAAATTAAGTATTAAAAAATATTATTGCAAGATATGTTTGTTTACAAATTTGACACAAGAAAAAATATGGCAATTTGTTGTAGTTATTTAGATGTTTTTTTGGTGTTGATGTTATATCGACATCAACATTAACAGAAGCTAGCACAGTAGTGGACAGTAGTGTAACAGTGGGTGGGAGTAGTAATGATAGGCCTGTTTCTATACGCTCTTCAAGTAACTTGAAGTTGCTTGTAAGCATTTCTTTACACATTTAACGAGCTCAAGAGAGAAGAACAAGGCAAATGTTACTCTCTTGAGCTTGAAACTAGCTTGAACTTTACTTGAGAAATTTCTTCGAGCTCGTTCGAACAGCTGATCGTGAAGTTTGCATATCAAAAGTTTCTATTGATTTGTGAAAATATATAAAAATATCTTTATATATTAGTGCACATGTTTTAAATATGATGATGCATAAAATGTCTTTTATTAGAAAAAAGCATTAATTTCAAGCAAGTAATCAACTGTTCTCTATTACAAAATTATGTGAAGAGCTGTTGTGCTTGAAACTTGATTTAAGTCGTTTCAGTACTTTTTGATAAATTGTCTAATTTTGACATGTTTGAACTTAACTCGAACTTTATTTGATGTTAGTACGAAAGCAGGCCTAATAGTAGCAGAAACAGTAGCAGCAGCAACAGTAACAGTGAGTGAAAGTAACAGCTACATAAGGGCGCGTTTATAGTGACGGAACAAGTTTATAGTGAAAACGCGTCATGCTTTAAGCAGCTGGTAGTGCGTATAGTGCACGATTATCGGATTATCGGTAGCTGGATTTTGACTATTTTGTTTTTGTTTGTTTTTATTTATTTCTATCGAAGCATTAAAAAAGTCACGTGATATCGTTTACACTTTTTGCAACAAGTGAAGAGACAAAAATACAAAAAAAAAAACTGCTGAAACGCACTTTAAGTCACTGCAAGCTGCTTTAAGCCACTTCAAGTCACTTGCCGTTCCCGCTTGTTTAAGCTTTTTTGCAGTTATTTCCTGTTGGTTTTTGTTGCCTTCTTGCTGCCTTCTAATTTCGATATTTTTTTTTATGCAAAAAGAAGTGATTCAAGATTATTCGATTCTATGCTTCAGCTAGAACGTACTTCAAGCCGCATAAAGCCACTTGATATTCCAATTGGTTTGAATTGTTTTAACTTTTTTTTTTTTCTTTAGGTTTTGTTGCATTATTCGTCGACGCGAATAACGTTGTAAGCGACAAATTATAAGTTTTCAGGAATTGACAAAAACGTTTTTAATGGTGCACTTAGAGCCATTTGGTTTCGATTTCCAAATTTTTGCTGGAAGAGTTTTAAAGAAATTTGCCTGTATATATCGTTACCTTAATATAGAAAGGCCCTAACTCAATTTTATTTTACATTATAGGAGAAGAAAAAAACTTCATAAAAAACAAAGTTCTGCAATTTCTACAGTAAAAAGAATTGTAACATCGCTACATCACTTATAGTTTTTAATAAAAAAATTTGTTTACAAAAAATTCGAAACTACAGAACTTCATTTTTTATTAAGTTTTCTCCTTCTCCTATTGACTTAGGGCCTTTTGAGATAGGGCCTTTCTATATTAAGGTAGCGATATACGCTAGAGCATTTTCAACGGTAGGACGCAAAAAAAAAAAAAACATTTTTGATTAATTTGTCACTTACAACGTTATTCGTGTACATGCTTCAATTGTTTGTTTTGCAATAAAGCAAACTAGTTTTTGTAGCCCTGTTGCTGTTCTTTTTGTTAATTTATTTTTAGGCACAAAATCAAATGGGTAGGAGCAACGCACATAAACGTTCAATCAAAAAATTACAAAACAAAATTACAAGTTTTAACTATTTGCAGAAATTGGATAGAAGGAAAGCTACTAAAAAAATTTGTTTTTTGCGATTTTGTCAAAAAAGTAAAGAAATAAACAAATATTATTTACGCATTTTGTACGCGAAATGGGAAGAAACAAAAGAAATTTTGTTAATCTCCGAGTGTTTGTTTCAGATGCAACGCGCTTGCTGACGCTTATCGACGAATAGCAGCTTCATCAGCTGCTTTGGTTTTTTTCTGAGTGCAACAGTTGATAGGAATTTATATTCGTTGCTTCTTTGCAAAGGGGAAATATATATTTTGGAGAAATATATATATTTGGAACAAGAGCACAGCAACCTGGCTAAGAAAAAGTTTTAGGTAATTTTTTGTTGCTACATACCATGAAATAACAACATAAAAAATAATGGGACAAAAAGCCAACCGGCTGGTGAAGCAAAAGCTTCCTAAGCATTTACTTTGATGCTGAACTTACGCGGTGAATCATATGACATCAATCATTTATGTGTCACTAAATATTTCCTTGCATGGCGAAAACAAAAAAAAAAAATATATACATATATGTATGTTTTTATTACTTTTTTCGTTTTTGCACATAACACATTCAGGCCGTGCGAGCGAACGAGTAAGCAACAATCGGCATACTGAATACCAGTGCACAAGTCGCTTTAAGCTGCTTGCTCGGCTGGCACTATACGCACTTTAAGCTTTTTTTTCATATGATTACATGTGCAGCGTTTTCAGCTTTTCTTCTCGGTTCGGTGCGAAACAGCAACCTTTCCGCACTATTAACGCACCTTTTACTTTATAGTAGCAAAAGTAACAGGAAATAGTTATATTCTTAAACTTTGCCAAATTTTTGTCTCAGAAAAAATTGCCCATTTTTAACGTTAAACAAACAAAATTTGCTTCTATTTAAAATAAAGGATATATTTTTTGAGTACTTTTTAACAAAAAGCAATAACACTCTGAATGATAAACACATGATATATAAAAAAACTTTAATTAAACTACTTATATATAAAAAATGTCAGATAAGCTTTGAATATTAAAATTGTGTTGTGTTTATGTAATCCTTCAACTCTGATTTCTACCTCAGTATAAAAACCTGAATTCGCAATTATTTTAGAGCGCAAGTGTAAAATTTCACGCACAATTTTATAAATGAAATGTAAACAAAAATATATGCGATTTTTAGTGCCACAAAATATACAACAATTACGCATGTAAAAATATTAGCTTTAATCCTAAAAATATGCTTGCATATGTTAAAAAATTCATACATAAAAGTGCGTTAAGCAACATTTGAGCACGCAGCAGCACGTTTTTACTGGCAGTAACAACAAAATTAATGACGCTGACGCGGTGTTATATTCAAGCTACATTTACATGACGACGACGATGATGGTGATGATGGTGATGATGATTGGAAAACAGGGAATGGGTGGAAAAAAAGAAAATTGCAAAGAGTAAATGAAACAATGTACTGAAAAGCAAAGGTTCCGCCAGCTACACACATATAAAATGTATTTAACAAGCCGCAAAAATGCTGGATGCTAAATTTTAATGCATTATTAAATTTTCCATATTCAGCCTTACAATATGGAGTAGGTGATGGCGTTTACAAATTATGAAAAAATATTTTAATGAAGAGAAGGTGGTTAAGGGCTGAACGTCGAGAACACAAGAGCTGATAATTTTGTAGCTGTTACATTAAGTCTAAGGCTGTGATTGAATATAAATTATAAATTAAAACAAAAGTTAATGAATTGCAAAGCAAGCACCATTGAAAAGTTATAATGCTGTGGCGCCTTAAAGTATGCAAATTATTTGGAATGACAAAAGTTTGCAAGCGACACATTAAATATAATTGCCTGAGCTTCAAGCAAAGGAGGACAATGATTGTGTGTGTGTGCGTTTGTATGTGAATATGCATATGTATGTCAGTTAATGTGAAAAAGTAAGAATTATTTAAATGCTTACAAAAGTTCAACAATTTTAAAGCGTGCAGTAAACGTCAAGGGGCATGATTGTTCGTAAAAGCAAAAAAAAAACAAATCATAAATAAAATTTAATTGTTTTTAATACTCTACAGATAGCTTTTAGTGCATTTTTTAAAAAAAATTGTTAACGACAAAAATATGCTACAAAACTTTAACGTTATGGAAGAAAGCAATTTTAGAGTTAAAATTTTTTTTTTTTTTTGAGACACAGCAAAACATACATATAAAGTCAAGAAACCCTCAAAATGTTCAAGAACTTACCAAAAATTGCCGGAATATTACACCAGCAATGCTTTTCAGCAACTTAAAGTTTGCAAAACGTAAATATATTAATTTTTTTTTTTTTTTTTTTAAAAACACAAAAATATATTGAACAACCAGAAGCATACAACAAAATTTTCTTTTCGAAAAATTAGCTACTTGCATTTCAACACATTTAAAAATTCTGACGTGCAATAAAACATATCAGCACCTTAAAATGAGCTAAGCACTTTTTACATTTCTAAAACTTCGATTTCTTTTTCCATACTTTTTAGAGAAAATATATCCCTAGAAGTATGCAATAAATAAACCTAAGCAACTTAAAGTATGCAAAAAAGTTTGGTTAAAACAAAAAGTTTCTTATACTAGTTGAAACTAGAATAGTTTCAAGAATTCGAACTTTGACTCACAGATGTATGCAACAATACAATTACCAGAAACACGCAACATATTTTAATTCTTTTCTAGATTTTTTCCAAAATTTTGCCATTCAATAAAATTTCAATATTTTAGCATTTTAAGAAGTAGATATATATGCGTACCTTCATATATGTGGCACCATTTATTCAACAACTAAAAGTAAGCAGCAAAATGTCATATTTGACAAACTAAGAATACAGAAGTTGAACAGAAACATTTTAACATCCTAGCAAAGCCTTAATACACAATATAATAACGCTTAAACCAGAATGTATTTCCAAAGAAGGCATGCAGAAAACTTGTCGAACGACTAAAAGTATGCAACAAAATTTTAAATTCGTAATATTGGCTCTAATTTGACAGCTAGATGTGTGAAAATGTAGAATCGTAGATATATTTATCCGAGAAGCAAAATGAATTCGTTTCGAATTCTATACGAGTTCGCAATTTCTGGCATTTTATTTGTTAATGATTCGAATTCACCATCAGGAGAGTGTCACAAATTCATCAATTAATCGTTATTTAAAAAGAAATTAATCTTTAATGAAATGTTAAATAAAAAAACCGAATCGTTTATTAAAAAAAATGTATCGGTAATGAATCGTTCATTTAAAAAAGTGTGAGCAGTGGGGGGATTGCCGACCGCAGTGAAAACTTGAAGCTATGAAATTACATAGCTGTTATGAATTTCCGAAGTAGTTAGAGTCGACAAATCAGATTGGTTATAATTTATACGTTATTGATTGTATAAACTCCTTTTTTTAATGTTTATATTAATATATTTGTAACACTTTTTACTTTGGTTGGGTAATCGTTAATTGACTCGGTAATTGGTTGGTAATCGGCCTGGTAATCGGCCTGGTAATCGGCCTGGTAATCGGTTCGGTAATCGGCTGCTAATCGCTCGGTTATCGGTAATAGGTTCGGTAATCAGTTAGAAATCTCTTCGGTTATCGGTTATTGGTTCGGTAATTGGTTGGTAATCACTTCGGTCATCGGTAATTGGTTCGGTAATCGGTTGGTTATCGTTTTGGTAATTGGTCTGGTAATCGGTAATCGATTGGGTAATCGCTTCGGTGTTCGGCAATTCTCTAAAAAGGAACGCTGTACAGCAATAATTTCTGTTACGGTAAGAGCGTGATGATATCGCGAATCGTAAATATTGAAAAAACGAATTATTTGCGAATTGGCCAAAATATTTTCCGATATGGGGCATTTCTTATATTTGTTGAACTACAAAACCAAATCGAAATGAACTTTTATTTTATGTTGTTTTTTATTTGTTAATGTTTGCTATTCTTATATTATAATTTCACGCTTAGTTTTTAATTTACCGGATTTATTTTACATTTTTGCATACTCGAGGTCGTGTATTCGTTTCGAATGCATATCAAGAACTCGACTTTTTAATATGGAAAAAGTTTTTGACGAAAAATTACTTCTTACAGCGCGGTTTGTATGGGTGTCTTTTTCGCAAAATTTTTTTAAGCACATGCAAAAGTTTTGTTCACTTTTTGGGGTATACCTACAGTGTTTAAAATTCATTGTATTAAGATAAAATAAATCCAAGATATCAGTTATATGGCGATCGTAACGAACATCTAATTTTGGATTTCAAACATGCATAAAATGCTTCCGTAACTGCTTATGTTGTTTTTATGGTTGTTAACTTGGTTCGTGCTGCAATCACGAACATCACATCGTGTCGTTTTCAAAACGAAACAAGTCTGCGATGGCGAATTCGACTACTTTTTGGTGTTTATTGGGCATAAACAACAAAAAATATTTGGCAACCAAAAGTATGCAACAATTTTTTGTTTACATAATAAATTTGTGAAATTTCTTTTCACATATATCTTTGCATAATTTAACAACAAATTTTAGATAATAGAGTTCGTAATCAGGCAATTTTTGATTTACAAAAATTAGACACCTCATTTTCAATAGTATAAGTCGCATATATAAATGAACGAATAAATGTAAATGCAGTAAATGAAGATTTGTTGTCTCACTAAAATAAGTAAGCAGCCTAGAAGTATGCAACAGTAAATAATTGATGCCAATAAATTAATTGATTCATTAGGTAGAAACGACTTTTATCAGTCTTTTTTTTTAATTTACTTCATTTAGCACTTTAAATAAAATTTATTAGCCTAAAAGTAGGCAACATTATGTGTTTACCATGCTCAATTAAACTGAAAGGCTTTAAAACTCACTAGCTCTAAGCAAAAAATTATATTTTTCTCCTGAGTAACGCTACGCAAACATTATATATGATGTTTTTACAAGTGAGCCCCAAAAGTATGCTACACAATTTTCGTATTATTATTAATATGCTTTATATTAAAATATATTAAAACTTTTAACTAAAAATGTATGCTGTTTATGTGACTATGACCTGACCCGAAAATAATTTACATAAAATATGCATACCCCTTCATTTTGTATCACGAAAAAAGCACACAAATGATGAGCAAGAAAAAAGTAGCAATAGATTTATGTATAAAAGCTAGAAATACTCCTCGTGACTTGCCTATCATCTCATAGCGCTTTTTCATGAGCTTTAATTTATGTCTGTTTCTGCCTCTGCCCTTAAAGTATGCAACAATTTTTGCAAACTTTTGCAATATGCAATCAATTTGACTAATTTGATTACCACTGATGTCATTTATGACACACAGGGACAGTTAGACTCACAGGCACATACACACACACACGCACACACGTTCATTGCAGCACATTTCATTTTCCTAAAACTATGCAAAATATTATGTAAACATTATTAAAACTGAGACATGGCGAGACGTACAAATTCGAGTCAGCACATCACAGAGCACACAAATTTACTTTATTTCATGCTTGATTAGCACTTGCAAGGCGCAAAGCAAACACATGCGTCGGACGGACGGAGGGGCCACACACACACATCCATGTAAACATATTTGAAAGAAATTTGTCATGTACATAAAAAAAAACAATTTTGCTAAATTTACACTTTACAAATTGCCATGCTCTCCATTGCACTCTTACTGCCCGCACCGTCCCTCCTTCCCCTTTTTGCTTCATACGTGTTTTGAATGTTTGTCTTCTGAGTCACTCTATAAACATTGGATGCCAAGACCTTTTTTGCTAGCTTCTAAAAAGCTGCTTTTAATAAAGAAAAGGTTCAGCACACACAAGCAAACACACACACACTCATACAGAGTAGGACTTTAAGTAAGCAAAAAAGACGAGCAAAAGCTTGTTGAATAGCGGAGGTATGAGGGGTGCAAAATAATACAAAACTATTTCTTGAGCACGTCCGAAAATGACGACAACGACAACGACAACGTCCGAAGTAAAAACGTGCAGTCGTGCGTTCGGCATTCAACACATATTCGATCCTTAATAACTTTAAGCACTCTCGGTCAATTTAATTTTGTACAACTTATGTTTTGTGTGAACAGAGTCGGGTATTGGGCAGTCGAAATACTAAAAGTAGGTTGTTCAACACTGTCTCAATAGGGGTACAAAAAAAAAATACACACACACACACTGCTTCACAGTTAAGGCTGTAGAGCAATGAATACCGACGGCCGGCTGTGTTCAGGATGAAGCTGAGTGATGATGATGTTGATTATAAAGCCATGACTTCACACTCCATATAATAGAAGGTGAATGATGAAGAAAAAGGATCAACAACAACATCAACAACAACAGCAGAAAGTTAAAAAAGAAAGAGTTGGTTGGTAAGTAGCAACAAAAGGAAACTAGCAAGGATATTAAAGACAAGCAGGAAGGATCACGTATTTATTTAGGGTCTAGAAGGCAAAAAAAAAAACCGAATAATAATAAAATCGAATAGACGACAATCTAGCATAAGTTAATACTTATTTAGTAAAACGACAGCAGGAGCAACAACAACAACAGCAAAAAAGTGACATTTTTGTCTTAAGCGTCCATCACATTTTGTGGTAAGCAAGCGGTGTCTAGTTTAAGCAACAAAGAATGTGCAAATGCAAACTAAGAATATAATTTATATGGATGTATATTCAGACAAGTCGCCTAAAAGTATGCCACACCGGAGTTTAGGGTGTTTAGGAAAATTTATAGAGTATTCAAATTTTTGAATGATATTAAGTAAATGTTTGGTATATAAAATAAGTCTATATAATTTCATTTTTAATGGCTCGCAAAAGATACGAGGTGATCATCTTCTTTGTTTAGCCAAAAAGTATGCCATTGAAACAAAAAGCCTTAGAATAAGTAAGCAATTAGTACAAAATGACTTGAGTGAAGGTAAAATCAAAGGCATAATAGTTGATGCATCATAAAATATAATAAAAGATTTGTAATTCAAATATTTCTTAAGTCTAAAAGTATGCAACAGTTGGCAGTTCTTCAGCTTAAAATGCTGCTCATAGCGCTTGCAATGCAGGCAACGCCATGTTGAATAATTAAAATTTAAGTATTTCAAAATATCACAGTGTTATTTCCTAAATTCCTAAATTTATGTAGCATTTTGTATAAATTCAGCCGTATATTAACCCTGGAAGATCATGCTTATTTTACATATGTTAAAACAAACACATATTTCCTAATTTAAGATATTTTTTTTTGCGACACTGATGCGTTTTAATTAACAGCATAACAACTCACATTGTAAAAAAAAAACGGAAACGTACGACGATTAGATGCAACAATACAATAAAAATAATACTAGTGCTACGTCGATTCGATTAAGCATGACCTTCCAGGGTTTAACATAGTTAAAGCAGTGCTGCACTGCGCTATTGAGTTGAAGCACTGAGCTGCGTTATTGCGTTGACTTTTTTAAGTCTAAAAGTATGCAACGTTTTGCAGCTCTTGAGCTTAAAATGCTTAAATTTGAAGAATTTAAAGTACTAATAGCAAGAAAAAATAAAAAAAAAATTAAATTCGAATCTTAAAATTATGTAACATTTTGTAGATATTCAGCAGTATATTAAGTATGGGTAACGCAGCACTGCATTGCGTTATTGAGTTAAAGCACTTAGCTGCGTCATTGCGTTTATACACTTTTTCTTTTATTTAAAAAAAAAAAAAAATGGCGCAGTAATTCAAATATTTTAATATAACTTCTTAAGTCTAAACGTATGAAACATTCTACAACTCTTCAGCTTAAAATGCTATTGAATAGTAAAATTTAAAGAATTTTGAAATATCATAGTAAACGAAATGATAATTGGAAAAAACTAACGGAAATAAAATCCGGAAGCAAAATGTATGTAAGATTTTGTATATAAGACATGGGTAACGCAGTGTGGCGTTACGTTATTGAGTTGAAGCACTTAACTGCGTCATTGCGTTGATACACTTTTTTTATTTAAAAAAAAACACAATAGTGCAATAATACAAACAGTTTATTGCTCGATCTTATTTCTTTGTTTATTCGAACGCGTTGAATTTCAAAAGTCAAATCTATAACTTGTATTACAGATTTGAAAAGGAAATGCATATATTTGATTGCTGTATCAACTTTGAATAAAGTACAAATCGCCTGCATGCTTTTGGATTGTTTTTTTTATGGATGCTGAGCTCTGCACTTCGTTCGGACATGCTTTTTTTATAAAAAAAAAAAAAACGAAATGGCCATCTCAGCCCTTGAAAGGACTTTGACCAAGCTTCTTATGATCAATTGTGTTGTGTGTGTTGTGAAATGTTTGAACACAAATGATCGAGAACTGGACCTACATGTTTTACGACCACTCCGGACGGCTTATGTTCTCAAGAAGAAATCTTTTCATGGCAGTTTTTACTCTCTGAGGTTTGCCATTGTCTGCAGAGAGGTGACGGCCGAACAGAAAAATTAATTCAATTAAAAAAATTGTATGTGTCAGATGAAGGCTTTTTTAGTAAGCTCTTAATAAAAGTATGATCAATATTTATTTTTTTTTTAATTACATTCTGCCGATGAAATATTGCTTAAGCAGTTTGAGTTGATTTGTTGTATTTTCTTCATAGTGAGGCCAAACTGAGCTTACTTCACTACGCAATTCAATGCGCTACTTACCACTTCATGACGCAATTGCGTTAACGCATTTCACCTATACAGTAAACAACGCTTGAGTTGGTGTATCAGCGCTAAATTTTTTTACTGCGTTATCCATGTCTGCAGTATATGCTACTTTTAGCACTTGGAAATACAACCAGACACAAGACTATTGATATTTTCGTGAAATATAATAAACAATATTGAAAGACTGCCTAAATACATGCAGCAATTTGTAGTATTTCAGCAAAGTATACAGATTGCCTAAAGTAAACCGTTTACTTTTAACTAAAAATATGCAATATTTTATAGCTATTTAACAGAAAATGCCGCCATAATCCTTGAATATGACTCATGACAAGTTGAATCGACATGATTAACTATTATTAACAAATTTTGTGCAGAAGTTAGAGATATAAGAAAATATCAACTATCAAGCCTTAATGTATGCAACATAATTCAACCATTCAGCACAAAATGCTGCCAACAGCTCTTTCAAATTCTACTATTGACAAGTACAATTGACTTAGTAGAATTTGGTATATTAAACAAAAATTCAGTTTGAAATTATTACCAAGCCTAAAAGTATTACATTATATTTCGTTGAGGTCAAAGAGAAGAGAAATTCAATACAAATTGATACCAAACCAAAATATTTTCCACTTCCAATACAAAAGTGATGAAGAGTGTATATATATTAAAACAAATATTGCCGTGATCGAGATTCGATTTTGTTTCGTTTTTTTTTTTTTTCAATTAAAAATAAAATTTTTTGGAAAAACGTTTAGCGAAAATAAAAACATTAACTTGAGAAATCCATTTGGATACTGAAGTCACTGAAGTAAATCAACAATAAGTTCGGTTTATTTCGAAAAGATTATATAGAATAAAATGAATGGGCATGTATACTTTAAGTTCAAGTTTCATAGTCTTCTGAATTGGTAACAATAAACTTTCCAAAATTCGACTTCACAACGCATTTTATTCAAATCAAATTTGAAATTTTAATTCTAATCAAATTTGAAATTTTATTCGCATTGACATAAATTTCCATACAAAATTAATGTCTTAAACATATGTTGTTCCCTACAAATTTCACCTCATTTTTACTTGCCTAATGAATTCGCCACCAGTTCTCTCGCTCAAAAGAGGGCATAATGTGAGCGACAAGCTCAAGTGACGAGCTTTCTTTCTCTTCGCATTGTGCGGATCTTCAACGTTTATATGAAACTTTCTTTGTGTGTACATTTGGCGGACAAATATACACAGAAAATTGTTCGTATCTGTTCATATATTTTGTTTTTTTTTTGTTTTTATCGCTCATGTGAGAACGTAACCGAACGAATCGATACAATGCCGAATGTTTTTTTCTTTCTTTCTCTTATTTTTTTGTGGATGCATATAATTTCTAGTTTATTTAATAAAAATAAACAAAATATCAAATGGTTCCTAACTATTTCGCCTAAGCTTATTTATGTATATATACAAAATATTTTAAACACAAAATGGTGTCCAGCGACATGTGAAAGCATAACATTTGTCAAGTTTTCACAAATTCAGATCAAGGCGAAAAAAGTATTCAAATTGAAATAATTTGTAAGCCTGAATATATGCAGTATTCATATCTTTACCAGAAATGCTGCCCGTAGCGCTTTTAAAAATAACCCGCAAATTATTGATGCGATCACATTTTCAATAATTTCAACAAATGTGAGTCAAGAAAAAGATAAATCATATAAAGCAAGTCACATAGCCTTAATATATGTAACATATTCGAATCTTCCCACACAAAATGCTGCTTGTAGCGCGCTCAATTTCAACCGCGACATATGGAATCGACATATTTGCTAGATTGCAACATATTAGTGTCAAAGTAAAGATAGATGGAGGAGATGAAGAAAAATTACAGAGTACTCTACGACAACGCAAAAAATAAACCCATTACAACAGCCACAAAGACAGATACCACAGCTGGTTTTCTGCCTGATATGCTTGAGATGACTTTATCGAGTGTCAAGCGAAATAAGAAAGAAAACTCCTAGCCGAATAGGTAGCAACAACCAAGCGAGAACACATGGAAATAAAGGGTAAGGGATAAGTTGAAGCTAGCGAACATGACCGAATGACAACACGTTCATCGCACGCTGTAGCCAACATTTTCTAATAATGTCGCAACATCACGTATTAATGTGATGTTTGTATCTTCATTTTCCCTTCTGGTATTTTAATGTTTATTTTAGATGCTATGGCAGGCAAAACGCTTTTTCACAATCCGCAAAATGGCAAGATTGGGGTATTTTTTTTTTTCTTCTACTCTGCACTAATGCTTAAGATGTGTCTATGTTTGTGTGTTTAGGAAAAGAAGGAGTGAATGTTGAAAAAAGTAGACGTCTTCAAAAACAGCGCTGGAGTTGTTGATAGCGCGCTACAGGCTGCCGCAGCATGGGTAGTGTTAAGAATGATTTGCAGCTTAAAATCATTGGTTTAAAATAGCAAAATATGACTGGAGTTTAATGTTGAAAGGCAAGTGTTGCATACTTGTGGGATGAAAAAAAAAAATTAAGAATTTCAGAATTTAATCAAAGAACAAGCACGATTTAAACGATAAAAATACACAACAATTAATCAAAGCATAAACTATATAAATGTTTGCCTACATTTAGGCGACTCAAATATACACAAAACCGTTTTATATTCAGCGTTACTTCTTTCACTTCAACTATTAATCACTTCAATGCTTATCAGCGCCTGAAAATATTTTTCCACAGCAACAAGACTCGAAATATTTCCCTCGCCATATGTCATGGTTGCTGGGCTGTCAGCCAGACAGACCGTCAGCTAGTCAGTCAGTTCCTAAAAGTATGCACAACAGAATATCAACAGTTTGCCAGAGCATGGCAGGATTGTGTCATAGTGTGGGTAGATAAAATGTCATCATTGCCGTCACGTTGACGCCTAAGAGATACTTAAACAAACGCAAATAAAAAAAAAAAAAAAAAAAAAAACATGGATACCCGCACACATACACATATACATATTTTACATTCGTTGAGCAAGAAACACAAGGTTGCGCCTGTATATATGTAGTACAGATACGCACACTAGCACTCTTTAGTCACACACACACACATACATCAGCTTGCAGCTTATTTTATTTTATCTTCTCGCTTCTGGTGTTGGTTTTTTCGCTGTCTTATTTCAACACTTTCTGTTGCTATTTTCACCAGAGTTGCCAACAGCATCACACACACACATACAAACACTAATATAATAATGTAGCGCTACATCTTGCGCTATCTTCTTTATGAATATATTTTCATTATTTTTTTTTTTTTTTATCTTTTTCTTCAGCGCTGCCTGCCGACTGCGTTGTGAGTTTTAATTTTTCCTACAGACAGTCTGGGTGTTGACGGTGACGGAGGATTTTTGCTCTGTGGTTATTTGTTGCTTTTTTTACTTTTTTTTTTACTACAGCAGCATATTGAATCTAAAAAGCAATTTACAAGTAATACAATCTCTCCACATCAAAAATGGACGCTGGTAGAGCCACGGACGATGACGACAAAGTGGTAACGATAGCTGCCATATCATGTGTGGAGTGATGAAGTGGTTTTTAGCCTTGATTATGAATGGAATTCTTTGTAATGAAACGAAAGAATTTACTGCTAAAGAACAGCGCAAGAATCCAAATTAATTAAAAAGTTTGGAATATTTTTAGGCGTTGAGTTTGTGGTATAGGCAGACATATAAGACATTTAATTATATTTATTTATATACAAGTAGTTTAACTAAACTTAAAATTAAATCAGAAATGACTTGTTAATTGACCTTGATGATTTAAACATGTCGAAAATTAAAGCCAGTTTATTCCTAGAACATAAAAAATAGTTCAAAGATTGATATTTTTCACCGAACAAAATTTGTGAATATGAAAATTACTAGCAATACCCCCCGGCGTGTGTTGCTATACCCGTCAACTATATTGAAAAATATTAAGTTTATTCAAAACTTTTAAGTTATGTGTTTATATAACTCCAATAATTTTTCAATTATTAAAGGTTATATTTTATCGAGCTCAAGGTCAATGTTGCTTTCCGAAGAAAACAACTGAAGGAACAACAACCAACAACAACAATAAATTAAAAATCTAAGTTTTCAAAAGAAACAAATCTTGATGTCGTCATAGTTAATATCAGCTAATTGCTGAAGCTAAGATCGACTGTGAAATAGAAGAACAACAACAACTAGCACAACAAAATCGTTGAGTATTTAGAAAAGCTTTGATCTATCTTCGAATAATAGAACATACTTTCCCTGAAGGTATGCTTCACAAATTAGAAGAACTTTAAGCTGCTTTCATATCATTTGTGTTCTCGTACCGCAATTCAGGGTAATTTACTAATTGCATTCGTGAAACAAGTAGAAAATTAAGAGCTTAGTGGATCACAGCAAGAATCACGATAAAAGGCTACTGATGGGTTGGTGTAGCGGCCAACGAAACAGCTGTCTAGTCTGCTATGTGATTGATACTCTATAGGGTATTGTTGTTGTTGGTTGTTGTTCCTTCAGTTGTTTTCTTCGGAAAGCAACATTGACCTTGAGCTCGATAAAATATAACCTTTAATAATTGAAAAATTATTGGAGTTATATAAACACATAACTTAAAAACTTATGAAAGAAGGTCGTAATTAATTTACAAATAAAGTTTATTCAAAACTTTTAATTAGACCCTTGAATCACTCTATATTCACAAAAATAATGAAAAAAAAATGAATAATGAATAAAAAAAAGTAGGCAGTGGGTGGACTGCCAGCCGAAGTGAAAACTTAAACAAGTAGGTTTAGTCGACAAATCAGAAGCATTCTACTTTTTTAACTCTTTTTATCATTTATGCGTTATTAAATGTATAAACGGCTATTTTTTTTAATGTTTATTTCTATACTATTATATAAAATTGAAGTGCAAATTATTGTTTCCAGGTAAACTCCAAAAGTACTGGGTCGATTTTTATGAAAAAACTTTTAAAATGTCATATTTGTGCTATAGCACAGTATAGGCGTATTTTTATTTTGAAATTTTAATAACAGGTATGTTTGATTAAAGTGTTAAGTTTTTAAGAAATCATCTACAATGCCACGAATTGCTTGATCGTTTTATTTTCAAGCATTTGCGTTGCGAAAGTTTTAATAAACTCCATGTTGGTCTCTACTCCTCTCTTTTTCTGCTATCTAACATTTTACAACATAAAAACAGATGAACTTCGCCCAAGGCGAAAAGTGAGATACATATAAATGCAGTGCCGAGCTGCAAAACAAAACCAAACAAAACAAAATAAAAAATATTTTTTTATTTCGTGTGACATGCATTGTCTTAAGGCTGAAGTCACACGGTGATCGTTTGAAAGGCGTTCAAAATGGTTTGTTGCTTTCAATAGAAACTGTCAAAAACCAGTAAGAGCTATAGCCGATAAACACATGGTAAGGCGATTGACAGACAACTTTTAGCGTGCTTAGAACTTTTTATATGAAGTTTTTGCTCTCTATCTCTCTCCACACTCATTCAAAGAGTAACAAAAACGTGATAGCGCTCTTTATTGATAAGAAAAAAACGTTAGTGGCGAAGCCGCGGACTACTGTAGCCTGCTAGCATAATATATTTCATACAAATAATTACATGTGCACCATTAGTCAAATAATTTTTGCGCTTAAAAAAAATGTTTCAAAATTCTGCCGTTTCAGTTATATTATTTATGACAACAGTAACTTAACATAACAAAGGCTTTATTCAATTGTCCTTTGAATTAAATAAAAAAATTAACATTCAAAATTTCATCAAAGTCTTTAACTATATGTGCACAACTTAATTATATGCGTTTTTTACTTAATTTTTGAGCTTAGTAATACTTAATTCTTGAGCTTAGTGGCGTAGCGGGTAGAGTGTGTGACTCTTACGCCATAGAACCCAGGTTCGAATCCTCCATTTGACACAGAAAATTTTTTCAATTGAATTAATTTTTCTGTTCGGCCGTCACCTCTCTGCAGACAATGGCAAACCTCAGAGAGTAAAAACTGCCATGAAAAGCTTTTTGAGAACAAAAGCCGTTCTGAGTCGGCGTAAAACATGTAGGTCCAGTTCTCGATCATTCTGTGTGCAAACATTTCACATCACACACAACACAATTGATCATTAGAGGCTCGGTCAAAGCACTTTCAAGGGCTGAGATGGCCATTTCGTTTCGTTTCGTTTCGTTTTTTTTTTTTTTTAGTATTAAAAAAATTTCATATTAGTATTTTTCCTTTTTTTTATATTATATTTCCTTAATTTTTTTATATATATATTATATATTATATATTATATATATATATATATTAATTTATAATTTATAAATTTAATTTATATTTCCTTTTTTTTTTTTTTTTTTAAAAAAACTGGCTCCCCCGGAATAGCATAGAATTAATCAAGAAGTTTAGAATGGATGGGCTGATATTTTGCTATTCTTGCTATTTTGCTATTTTAAACTCCCTAGCTGTCTCAAATTGCCTTCCATCCATATATACCTTTCCATAGAGGATTCCCCAGAGATCATCAATGGGGCTGAAGTCGGGACTTATTGCTGGCAATTGCAGTAATGCTACATTTCTGGCTGTAAAAAACTCTTTTGTACGCTTTGCACAGTGTATTGGCGCATTATGCTGCTGATAAGTCCAATTATCGCCACAAAGTTGGCCGAAAAATTATATTAGTTCATTATCCAATAAAAAAACGTACATTTTAGCATTCATTTTTGTTGATATAAAATACATTGGAGTCTTTCCTTCATAACAAAACGCAGCCCAGATCATCACCGATCCTCCACAATGGACACGCAAGTGGCAAGTGCGCCGCAACTAATCCCTATGCCGCCAATACTTCTTGGAACCATCAGGCTCATCTAAATTGTACTTTTTTCGTCACTAATGATAATGTTACGCCATTTCTCATCCCAAAATTGCAACTTGGTAGCGAAGGCCAAACGTGCGTTTATAAGTCGAGGCAAAAGGTTAGGCTGTCGCGTCTTGGAAGTAAGTGTTACTATAGGATTTTCATGTAATATTTAAACTATTCTACTTTTTGTTATGTTAACGTTAAAGACCCATTTGACTTTTTATTTATCCGGTACTCATTCCTTCGACTACTGCAAATATATAGAGTTCTCCGTTTACACCGAGCGTCGATGTGTGTTTTCCTACCACTCCGTCGTCTAACTGTGCCATAACTACTAGAACATTTTAAAAAATTTGTTATTATGTGACTGTGACGATTAAGCCTTTTGGCTATTTCTTTTATTTTAGATCCATTTTCGTTTATTCCCAGTATTATTCCCTGGTCATGTTCAGAAAGGCTCGTTCCGCTGGGCATTTGCAATATCTAACATGTAATAATTAAATTAACTTAATTGATTATAAAAGAAAAAAAACCTTACCTTATATTACGCAACAATTATTTTCAATGCGAGCACTTAAAGGTATCAATAAAGCAACCAAACAGCAACTAAATGCGTTATGCACATAAAACTCAATGCATCGCCACATTTTTCATATAACGGTACATTAAATGTATTACGAACTGCATACTAAAACTTGTAGAGCAATTACAACGAATAACAAAAACAAACTGCATACAGAAAAATACTGTATTATTCTAGATGGGGGGAAAAAATGCAAGCAAATATTTATGCACATATAATTATTTGTATGAGGTATTTGTAACACAATTACTTTGGTTGGGCTATCAGTAATTGGCTCTATAATCAGTTGATAATACATTCGGTAATTGGTAATCGGTTGGTAATCGCCTCAATATTCGGTTGGTAATCGCTTCGGTAATCGGTTGGTTATGGCTCCGGTATCTCGTAAATCGGTTGGTAATCGCTTCGGTAATTGGTAATTGGTTGGGAATGGCGTCGGTAGATGGTAATGGGCTGGTAATCGCATCAGTAATCGGTTTGTAATCGCTTTGGTAATCGGTAATTTGTTGGGTAATCTGTTGGTAATTGCTTCGGTAATTATTTCGTTAATCGGTTGGTAATCGCTTTGGTAATCAGTTGGTAATCGCTCCGGTAATTGGTTGGTAATGGCGTCGGTAAATGGTAATGGGTTGGTATTCGCATCGGTAATCGGTTGGTAATCGCTTTGGTAATCGGTAATTTGTTGGGTAATCGATTGTTAATTGCTTCGGTAATTGGTAATTAGTTCGTTAATCGGTTGGTAATCGCTTCGGTAATTTGTTGGGTTGGTTGGTAATTGCTTCGGTAATCGGTTGCTAATCGCTTCGGTAATTGGTTGGACAATCGGTTGGTAATCGCTTCGGTGATCGGTTATTGGTTTGGTAATCGGTTGATAATCGCTTTGGTAATCGGTTCATTAATTGGTTGGTAATCGCTTCGGTAATCGGTTCGTTAATTGGTTGGTAATCGCTTCGGAAGTCGGTTATTGGTTCAGTAATCGGTTGTTGGTAGTCGCC
The DNA here is from genome assembly GCA_914767935.1 of Coremacera marginata. NCBI lineage: Eukaryota > Metazoa > Arthropoda > Insecta > Diptera > Sciomyzidae > Coremacera > Coremacera marginata. The sequence goes on along the minus strand of OU612043.1, from coordinate 10,241,775 downwards.
CCAGTAATAAAAAAAAAATGTCGTTATTCACTTGTAATTCTTAAACTTCTGAATATGGATGAAGATTTTAGATAAAATAAGTTAGAAAACATTAAAATAATAAAATTTTCAATATAATAATATTTATAAATAAATTTTATTATTTAACTAAGAAATAATGGAAAAGTAATTTAAAATTTTTTTTTACTTTATAGTGTTTTTTAAGTCGTTTTTTTTTTAAAAAGTTTTTATTCCCTCCTTTTTAGATTATATGATAAATTTTTGAAAAAAGTTTATAAACTACTTAAACACAATTAAGGATTGTTGAGAAAAAGTTTTTAGTTATTTCTCAGTAGATTTTTGAGCCTGAAGGCAACATCTCCTAATAGAGAAAAGTGTCAAGTGTATTATAATGATTACTTAGCCCAGTACTAAATTTTTAGTTCGCAAGAGATATACAGTGGTTTTATTTAAGTGCCACACCCCATGTATAGTTCCGCCTACTTTTGCAATGATTCTACCTACCCAAATATTAGCACCCTAGCGTCAATATTAACTGAAATACAGTGTTTTAGTAGTGACACGCCTCTTTGTCGAGAATACAGCCCACTTTGTCGATTAATTTTTGTTAAAATTCTACCCATTCTTGTAACGAATTTCACTACCCTAGTATCAATATTATTTGAGATAGTGTTTTTCTTATAGAGACACGCCTTTTGACGAATTCCGTCCGCTTTCTTCATGGTGTTTTGTAATAATAAAGGGTGATTTTTTAAGAGCTTGATAACTTTTTTTTTAAAAAAAACGCATAAAATTTGCAAAATCTCATCGGTTCTTTATTTGAAACGTTAGATTGGTCCATGACATTTACTTTTTGAAGATAATTTCATTTAAATGTTGACCGCGGCTGCGTCTTAGGTGGTCCATTCGGAAAGTCCAATTTTGGGCAACTTTTTCGAGCATTTCGGCCGGAATAGCCCGAATTTCTTCGGAAATGTTGTCTTCCAAAGCTGGAATAGTTGCTGGCTTATTTCTGTAGACTTTAGACTTGACGTAGCCCCACAAAAAATAGTCTAAAGGCGTCAAATCGCATGATCTTGGTGGCCAACTTACCGGTCCATTTCTTGAGATTAATTGTTCTCCGAAGTTTTCCCTCAAAATGGCCATAGAATCGCGAGCTGTGTGGCATGTAGCGCCATCTTGTTGAAACCACATGTCAACCAAGTTCAGTTCTTCCATTTTTGGCAACAAAAAGTTTGTTAGCATCGAACGATAGCGATCGCCATTCACCGTAACGTTGCGTCCAACAGCATCTTTGAAAAAATACGGTCCAATGATTCCACCAGCGTACAAACCACACCAAACAGTGCATTTTTCGGGATGCATGGCCAGTTCTTGAACGGCTTCTGGTTGCTCTTCACTCACAATCGCATTAATTGTTTGCTCACTTTCGGGCTATTCCGGACGAAATGCTCGAAAAAGTTGCCCAAAATTGGACTTTCCGAATGGACCACCTAAGACGCAGCCGCGGTCAACATTTAAATGAAATTATCTTCAAAAAGTAAATGTCATGGACCAATCTAACGTTTCAAATAAAGAACCGATGAGATTTTGCAAATTTTGCGTTTTTTTTAAAAAAAAAGTTATCAAGCTCTTAAAAAATCACCCTTTACTACCAATTCTTGTAACGAATTTTAATAAACTAGTGCCAATATTATTCGAGAAAGTGTTTTTCTAATATTGCCACGCTTTTCATCTAATAACACCCACTTTCTTCATAATCATTTTGTAATAATTGTGCCCTCTCTGTACTTAATTTTGGTAACCTAGTATCAATATTATTCGAGATACAGTGTTATTCTAATATTGCCACGCCCCTTTGTCGAATAACCCTCACTTTCTAGAACGTAATTTGTAATCATTGTGCCTACACTTTATCAAATTTTAGTACCCTAGTATCAATATTATTCGAGCTACAGTGTTTTTCTAATATTGCCACGCCCCTTTATCTCCCTTTATCTCCCACTCCCACTTTTTTTAGATAGATCACAAAAAATGACGGCAATCAGGCAAGTGCTTTAGAAATTATTGATGTGTATACATTGAGAAAAATCAGCAAACTTGAGAGCCTCCTCATTTTTTAAGTCCGTTAAAAATGAGCAAAACCGGATAAAACCCCGCCTACATCCCATACATATTTTCCATATTTAAAATGTGGTCTCTTAAAAATGCACAAAACCTATTGAAATTACTTCAAATTTTGCATATGAGCTTTGATTTTTTATAAAGACCCTGCCGCCTATGAAAACAAACTTTTTCGAAATCGGATAAAAAACACGCCTACCTCACATACAAATTGTATTTATATCAAATGTAGTCTCTTAAAATTCCACAAAAATGTATATAGTGGCTTGAAATTTTGCACATATGCTTTGATTTTTAATATAAACCTATAAACCCTGACTCCCTGACCTCCCATACAAAGTGAATTTATCAAAATGGTGAAATCTTCTTAAAAGCTTATTGAAATTATTTAAAATTTTGCATATAAGCTCTAATTTCTAACATAAAACTCTGACTATAAAATTAGGCAAAATCTAATGACAACCACGCCTACTTCCCATACAAAGTAACCGTCATCAAACAGTAAAATCTAATAAAATTTAACAAAAATTAATTAACTGAGTTGAAATCTACCATATAAGGCTCAATTTTAATATAAACTTTGACTATGAAATTTGGCAAAACCGAATGAAAATCACACCTGTACAAAGTGATATAAGGAAAACAGTGAGATCTCTTAAAATTTTACAAAAATTTTTAATAACTTGAAGTTTTTGCACATATGCTTTGATTTTTAAAATGCACTCTAAGTTTTTACGTGGCAAAACTGAATGAAAACTCCCCCCAACTCCCTTTTTTTTACAAAACTTTTACAAAAAAAAAAAAAAAAAAAACTGATATAACAAACTTTTTACGCACCCATCAATCTACTTCTTGAAATGGCCTTGGTAAATCTGAAGGCCGACATTACAGCCAGTTGACTGTTTTGAAAAGCATAGAAAACTTAAACAATTGCCATAAATAATTGATGACATAATTTATGGAAATATGTAGCCGGCAAGTGAAATATAATTAAAATGTAGTATGAATGGTTTTGACAATCATTTGCAAGAGCAGCAACAAAAAAAAAACCAGCAACAATTTAGACTATTAATAATTTGCAATATTATTATATGATGGCTCTATGCTTCTAAACTTATTTGTGCGTATTTTTTTTTCTACAGCTGTGTCTTTTTCTTTAAGGACATGGTCAATATCTTGTGCGTCCACAGTCCATAACTTTTAACTTTGTTCTCTGAGCTGTTTGCTTAACTGCCCATTAAGCTAGTCAAGTGCCTAAAAGCGCTCTACATAAAAAATATCAATCGCACATATCTAAAAAAACGTGCTCCAACTCTAACAAGCCATGAACAACCGCTTAAATGTCATTATTGTAGTTGTTGTTGTTTTTTATTAATATAGATATATTAACATCATGCTTGACACTTGGACGAAAAACTGGTTAGTTTATTTTTTTATTTTTATTGCTTGCATTCGCCATTTCAGTCAATACAAAATAAACATGTGAACGTTTTTTCAGCATTATATGTGAGTAGTTATGGAAGATAAAACAAGGGAAGAGCATGGGAAAAAGTTGATCATGTTTTTTTTGGTCAATCAACCCGATCTATCTCTGGAAAGTCCAAATGGCTGGAGAAAATTTTGGCAATTATTAACTTTACTTACTACTGCCCAATAGAATTATATTCAATATAATATTTAATTTAAAAATTTTTACGGAATTTTCGTTAAATTTTTTAAAGGTCAAATATTATGTTTGACTTTTGAAATATTGCTGCGCAGTTAATTCCCGAATTCCCCAGAGTCAGAACAAACGAATATTTCAAACAATACCATAAAATATTGTCGGTACCTTAAACAAAAAACCACTTAAGTTGAAACACTTTCAAGAAATTCCCAAGGCAAGCAGTTCACACCAACACAGCAGCAGCAGCAGCAGATATCAATGCCTGACATCAGCAACAATGCGGACTAATAAAGGTGTTGATGACAGAATGTTAAAAGCACACAAATACACACTAACACAAATATATATATATATACATATGAGCTAGTAAAATAATATATGAAAGAAAAAAGTATTTTCCATGGAGAGACAATTAATGCATACGTGAAACAATTCCCAAGTTTTTGCTCCTAAAAGCATGCTATAGCAAATAAAATAAAACTAAAAAAAAATAGTACGAGCAACATGCAAATGAAAGCGAAATTTCATTAAAAATGCACATGACTAACTTAAGCAACAACAAAAGCAACTGAAACTTTATCAGTGAACAACTAGTAGTGGAGCAACAACAGCAAAAACAAAAAAGGGTTGGTTGGTTGTTGGTCAGTCAGTCTGCTAGCCTTGGCAGCCAGCGCCCTCTAGTGACACAAAATATTGCGTTGATAATACGACGGTGATGATGACGGCTATGATGATGATTGTGATATGTACGCGGATGATGTTACTTGTGTTATTATTGTTGTTGTTGTTGTTTTTGCTGTTGTTTTTGCTACTGTTTTGTTGCTGTGGTTGTTGGCAATTGCCATGTTGCCGCACCCTAGGCGCAATTCATAGAAAAAACAGAGCTAACGCCAAGTGGAAATAATTGAAAAAGTTTCTTATTTCCGTTGACATGACGTTTGAAGCTAGAAAAGAGCGTCGCTTAGGGAATGATGATGAAGAAGATGATGATTTTATTAATGTTGCTGTTGATGATGTTGGTGGTGATGATGATATGACGACGGTATGTTGTAGATATTTCAACCCATATTTTAGCGTTAGGGGACAGTTGGATTTGTTAAAGTTTGTGAAAAAAATATTGCATAACGTCAACGGCTAAAAAAAGCAAATAAAAAAGGAGTTCATATGATCAATTGAATATATAAGAAAGAAGAAAAAGAAAATACATAAAAAATACACCAAAAAAAAAAAAAAATATATACAGAATTATATAAAGATATATATAAACAAAATTTATTACATAAAAAATATACAAAAATATATAAAAAATATATAAAACAATAAAAAAACAATAACAAACATTATATAAAAAACAAAAAAAAAAAAATGTATTACATAAAACATATAAAAACATATATAAAAAATATATAAAACAATAAAAAAACCATATATATAAAAACAAAAAAATATATATATACAGCCATGGTCACATAAATAGCACAAATGATAAATTATTTTTTAAACGTTTCATTTGAACCTAATAATGCATTCATTAACAGTAGTTCTAATTTTTTGAGACTCCAGTGTGACGTTGTTTAAAACTCCGAGAGAGATGTACCGTTACTTACTTTTATTTGCTCAGGCCATCTCTTTCTGTGTAAGCATGTACGATCTGCTGTGGTCATATAAATAGCACACATGTTAGTTGGTGAATAAAAGTTAACAAGATCGGGTGTTTGTACAAATTTTAGAGTTTTATTCAGTTAATTTCGCCGATTCTAAATAAAATGGGTCGTGGCATGCATTACATCCCAGAAAAAGGTCTATAATTCACGAACTAAGTCGAAGAGGCAAACAACCATCTGAAATCGCGGATATTCTCAAAATTTCGCGAAAAATGGTCTATAATGCACTCAGGCTGGTTACATGAAATGGTTCAAATAAATTCGAGAATAAGCCGCGCAATCCTAGACCGCGTAAAACCACCGCTTCTACTAATAGACTTATAGTTCGCAAAAGTAAGGCTGATCTTTTCAAGTCAGCAAAGCAAATAATGAGGGAAATAAATGAAAAAAAAATAACCTTAACGTTTCAAGAAAACTAGTATCTAGGAGACTACATGAAGCTAATCTTGATGGACGCATTAGCCAAAGAAAGCCGCTCTTAACAAAAAAAAATTTAAAGGATCGTTTAGCGTTTGCAAGGGCCCATGTGAATAAGTGGCCCATGTGACCAATTTTGGAAGAACGTGCTCTGGACTGACGAAACTAAATTTAATAGGGTTGGACCAGATGGAAAAACTTTCATTCGGCGCCCCAAAGCCGAGAGTTGAATCCGAAGTATTCAAAAAAAGCATGGATGAGGAAATTTAATGGCTTAGGGAGCTTTTTACTGGCATGGCGTTGGGCCAATTTTTAGTATACCCGGAATAATGGATAAAAATATGTATTTAGGTATTCTTAATAACCAGATGGAACCATTTGTATTTGAGAACATGCCTATTAGGTGAACTTTTATGCACGATAATGATCCAAAACACACAGCAAAGGTTGTGATTGATTGGCTAAAAAAGGAAAAAATAAATATTTTGAATTGGCCCAGACCTCAATCCCATAGAAATTTATGGGATTGGTGAAGGTCAGCATAAGCAAACAAAATTTTCGAAATTAAGATGAGTTATGGAGTGGAATTGAGAAGGCTCGGTACTCTATTCCGAAGGATAGGGTCAAGAAGCTTGTGGAGAATATGTCACGAAGATGTCGGGCTGTTTTTGACAATTCGGGATACAGTACCAAGTACTAGTAAGCATATTCGTTAGTTCATTGTAAAATAAAAATAAATCACTATGTCTTTTTTTTTTCAGAAACCAAATTGTGCTATTTATACGTCCACCCCAGCTAAGGCGCAATTTCAGATTTTTCATTAATTTTCTAATTTTTAATTCGTAATTACAAAGTTACTACTGATTTTAAGTTTATAATGTTTAAACTCAAATAGCATTAAATAAATTCTTGGTTTCCTCTATGTATTTTATTTAAATTTATGTGAACCACCCTACATGTATATTTGTGCTATTTATGTGTCCACGGCTGTATATATAAATAAAATTTATTACATAAAATATATAAAAATATATAAAACAATAAAAAAAAAATAAAAAACCATATATAAAAAACAAAAAAATTTATAAAAATATACCAAAAAAAAATATACAGAATTTATATAAAGATATATATGCACAAAATTTATTACATAAAAAATAGAAAAATATACATAAAAAATATATAAAACAATAAAAAAACAATATATAAAAAACATATTCAAAATATAAATAAAAAAATGTATATAAAATACAAGAAATATATAAAAAATATAAAAAATAAATAAGAAATATATAAAAAACATATAGAAACTTTATAAAAAACACATAAAAAAAAACAAAAAAATTATATAAGAAACATATAAAACTATATGTATAAAAATTTACATTTAGAAAATAAATAAAAAATATATAAAAATATATAAAAATTTATAAAGAAATATTAAAACAATATATCACGCATAACGTGATTCGGCGTATCGAGTGATGCAACATATTGTCACCGCCTAGTAACATAAAAAAAAAAACAAAATTATTATGTATTCAAACATTGTGAAAAATTTTGAATTTCTTTTTTCTCGTACATGTTCAAATACGCAACCATTGGGTACGCATTGTAACCAAAAATTAATTTTTTATAATTTCTGTATATAATTTTGAATTTATTTAAAATAAAATATTGAATTCTATACTATTAAACTTTTCATGCAAATAAAATATTTCATGAAATTTCAACACTTTTCGCTGATTTATTGAGTTCTTTAAATTAGCTTAAAAAACTACGTTATTTTTGGTGTCCTCCGCACGCAACCTAGTAGATAATTTATATTTTGGTTAATGTTTTAATAAACCGAGTAAGCCAAATTATAATTTAAAGAAACACATATACTGAACAAAACTAAATTTAAGAAAGAAAAATTTAACATCGTTTTATCATTAAAATGCACCAAAGTATACGTTAAAGTACTGAAAAATGTCCACGCATGCAACACGGAATGCGTGATATAACAAATATATTTTAAGAAATATACACATAAAAAATATATATAAAAAATATATACAAAATATATAAAAAATATAAAAATATATATATAAAATATATACATCAAAAATATGTACATCAAAAATAAAAATATATAAAGAATATACCTACAAATATATAAAAATATATAAAGAATTATTTAAATATATATAAAAACTATATAAAAAATATATATAAAAATATATATTAAAATATATATAAAAATATTTATTAAAAAAAATATAAAAAAATATCAGTAAAAAAATATCAATAAAAAAATATAAAAAAATATCAATAAAAAAATGTAAAAAGTTTATAAAAAATATAAAGGAAACTATATAAAAAATAAATAAAACCTATAAAAAAAAATTTTAAAAATATATAAATAACTATTAGGAAAATAACAGCAAAATAAAAAAAAAATATGCATATAAAAAAAATAAATTTATAAAAAGCATAAATATAAAAAAAATATACTCAGAAATGTATATATACAAAAATATTAATATAAAAAATATATAAATTTAAAAGATATAAATATAAATATTAAAAAATATATAAATATTAAAAAATATTATAATATATTAAATATTATAAATATTAACAATATAAAAATATTTTCTTAACCTTGCTTTAAGGAGCCTTAATTAAAAATTTATAATGAAGCACTATTTTTTTCGAAAAGGACTATTTTTTTTTTATAAAAAACCCTTTTCCTTTTTTTTTGTAGTCCAACAACAAACAATGCAAAATAAAGGAAATCAAGACTGAAACATTTTATTAGATAAATATCACAATGGCTTGTAGCTGAAATAAAAAAATTAAAAAAAAATGTTTACCTATTTTTAACCCTTGTATTCAAATTAGGAAAGTTACAAAAATATCCCAGATGGTGACCTCCACAGTTGGCTGATAATTGGTGGAATCGCTCATATATAAAAAGATATACATACAAAATATATGTAAAAGTATATAAAAATATATATATATAAAAAATTAAAAACAAGATATAAAAAGTATATAAAGAAATATATAAAAAATATATAAAAAATATATAAAATATATATAAAAAATATATTTAAAAATATTTTAAAAACTAAGTAAGATATATATAAAAAACTTTTAAAAAAAATAGAAATATATAACATAATATAAAATATAGAAATAAAAATATATATAAAATATATATGTGGCGGCCGTGGCGTAGTGGGTAGAGTGTGTGACTCTTACGCCAGAGAACCCAGGTTCGAATCCTCCATCTGACACAGAAAATTTTTTCAATTGAATTAACTTTTCTGTTTGGCCGTCACCTCTCTGCAGACAATGGCAAACCTCAGAGAGTAAAAACTGCCATGAAAAGCTTCTTGAGAGCATAAGCCGTTCGGAGTCGGCATAAAACATGTAGGTCCAGTTCTCGATCATTTGTGTGCAAACATTTCACATCACACACAACACAATTGATCATAAGAAGCTCGGTCAAAGTCCTTTCAAGGGCTGAAATGGCCATTTCGTTTTTTTTTTTTTATATAAAATATATATAAAAAATATATTTTTATAATTATATAAAAAAATATTTAGAAATATATATATTAATAAAAATATATAAAAAATACCTAAAAAATATCTAAATAATATATTAAAAAAAATATATGTAAAAACATATATACAAAAAGTATATGACCCCACGCGGCCATATTGAAGTATATTCGAAGTCTTTAGCCACAACATACACGATGACATTCAGTTTTATATATTAAAGAAAGTTTTCCTATTTTGATGACGTCACTTTGTATGGGAGGAAGGCGTGGTTTTGATCCAATTTTGCCATATATCATAGAGATGGTTCATATTATATATCAAAGCTAATGTGTACAATTTCAAGACATTTCTTTAATTTTTGTGGATTTTTTAGAGATTTTACGTTTAAAATAAAGCCACTTTGTATGGGAGGTAGGCGTGGTTTTCATCCGATTTTTCAAATTTCATAGCCAGGAATAAGACTGAAAAGCAAAGCGCACCTGCCAAATTTCAAGGCATTTCTTTAAATTTTGTGGATTTAAAAGACATTTTACGGTTAATATAAAGTCACTTTGTATGGGAGGTAGGCGAACTTGATATTCCATAAAATTATAAAAAATTTATATAAAAAAGCATCTAAAAAAATATATAAAAGAAATATATTAAAAACTATGTAAGAAATATGTAAGAAATATATAAAAAATATATAAAAACTTTTTTTTAAAAAATAAAATATATATAATATAATATAAAAATAGATAAATAAAAAATATATATAAAAAATTTATAAAAAATATCAAAAACTATATATAAAAATGTATAAAGAAATATGTAAAAAATATAAAAAAAATATATATATATAAAATACAAAAAAAATATATATATATAAAAATACACAAAAAAATATATAAGGAAAAATATAAAAAAAAACATATACATGACTATACAAAAAACCCATATAAAAATAATTCAAAAAAAGTTAACTTTAAAAAAAGATTTAAAAATAAAAAAAATATAAAAAAAAATATATATTATTATATGTACAATACATACAAAAATATATAAAAATATATGCAAACAATACATACAATACATATATAACAATATATATATAACTTATACAACAATACATTTATAAAAAAAATTATATAAAAATATATAAAAGAAAATACATATTTTTATATAAAATATAAAATATATAAAAAATAGACTTAAAAAATTTATAAAAAAATTAATATAAGACTATATAAAAAGGAATACATAAAATAATAAAAAAGTTAACAGAAAAATATTTTTAAAAAAGGTATAAAAATTTTAAAAATATATATAAAAATTTAAAAAAAAAATATAAAATTTTAAAAAAGTGTATAAAATATAAAGCAACATAAAAATTTGAAAACAAATATATATACATAAAGTAAAAAAACAAAAATGACTTCTCACCTAATCGTCCATTACTCACAATATAAAAAACAACCGTAACGAACATGAGAAAATCAACTGCTGCACGTTATTGTTTTATTATCCAAGGCATCGCTATAAAAACCCTTTTAAAACTATAAAGTTTAGAGTGGTGGCAACTCTATTAAGCAAAAAATAATAAAAAAGAACAAAAAGAAAAAGAAGAACTTGCTACTAGAATCGTGCAACATTAAAACAACAACAACAACAGCAAAAAAACAAAAGATGGCCAATAAAATCACATAAACGTTTAAAATAAACGACTTTTTGTGCTCAAGCCGCCGCTTATCTTTTATATTCTTTTTGTTACTCTACGATGAATTTTATTGTTGCCCAAACATTTCTGCTTAAGCGGAAGGAAAACTGTTGAAAACTGACTGAAAGTCCAAGAAAACGCAAGCCCACAAGACACAAGCAACAACAAAACGTGCAAAACATATTGGCCGCAGGGTCATAAAAACAACAAAAAAATATATAATGATAAGTAGAAAAGTTAGGCACCCAAGCAGTAGTTATTGACAAAAAAATATCAGCTTTGGTGTTAAAATATATACAAAAAAATGTCATGAGATATTACATTAATTTTTTTTTTTGACAGCCATAGAAAAACAAAGTGAAGCCCTTAGAAAGTATCACGACATAAAATAAATTTCATGCTCATCGGATAGAAGGAATATATTAAGCCTTAAAGGAGTAAATCACTCTTGACGCCAAAAAATAGAGCAAACTTTTGGAATTTTTTTCAAAAAAATTTAAACAATTTATCAAAATACGGGTTGGGTTTGGGTTGCCCCAAACTCAATGAAAAAAAAAAATGGAAATCTATTGTTAATTAATTTTTTGCTATTACATAATTTTTAAGAAATTAAATAGTTTAAATGAGCTTTACTTTTTTTCATAAGAATTTTTAAAACTATAGAAAATTTTTAATTACTATCATGCAATAGATATGCATAACTTAAAAATGTCATGCAATTTTTTTGGACAAGCCAAAAATTTATAATCATCAGGTTAATCAGCTTACAAATTAAAATCGCATGTGAAGTACTTGACGACATGCAATTCGCTATATATTGCTATATATTGATATTTGTTGCATTGTAGCAAACGAAAAACTTTCATGGCAATAAAATCTCACCATTCTGTTGCCTCTATTTGTCTTAACGCCATCGACAACAACTTCAGCTGAAAGAGTTCCTACTACTAAAAGTTTTTCTTTCGATTTTTAGGTGTGAAAACTTTTTGATTTTTATGTATTGGTTGAAAATTTTCTAGACTTTTCTTGTTCTTGTAAAAGTTTGTGACATTACTTTTGTGTCAACAAAGAATTCGCATTAGACTGTGAGAACATATTAGCGACGACATGAATGAGAGACAAGAACACCAACGTGGGAGAAAATGCCAGAAAATAGTAAAACTTTTTTAACATTTCAGCCATTTGTGCCAATGATGCTAATGATGATGATGATGATGATGATGATGATGATGATGATGGCTGCTGTTTTTGGAGGGCAAATTTGTTCAAGGCGCAAAAAAGTGTCATGAAAACTTTTCTGCCTTATTGGCTTTTGTGGTGACGGCAGTGATAGTAAAACGACGACTAGTTGTGGACGGATTGAAGTAAAAGTTGTGCAAAGAGTGGAAAACAACAAAAACAACAACAATAGCAATTGAGAAACAGCTGTGCTGGATATGAATATCGTTTATAGGTTTTCAATATGTTGGGCGTTGGAGTTGATGTAAATGGTTTAAGTTAGAGTGGAATTGCGTTCAGTGTGAGTTAGAAACAATTATCGATAAGTTTGTCAGAATATTTAAGTAGGTAATTGATAACAAATACATTTATGACACGAAATAAACATTTGATATTGTGTATTAAACGTGTATTGGTCAGTTAAACATGAGTTTGTATAAATTTCTTCCTTATCGAATAAGTGCGAAAAAATCGATTTACATTAATTTTTTATCGAAGTGTATAGAAAATAAAAATAAACATTTATGTATATTAGCCTGACCGCGATTTGTTAGCAAGTTTTTTGAAACGGCGATATCAATGAGGGCAGGGCTGTAAATTGTTTCTTTTTACCTAAAAAAAGCAACTGAAAAATTTGAAGCCGATCGAAGAATAATTGATGTACCCAAAAATTGGTGTATGTTTTACTAGTTATGTATTTATGTACAAATTTTTTTCGTATTTTTTTCTTGTTTTTTATCGTTTTTCTCACATAATATTAATATTACATAACGCTAATATTAATATGAGTTAGTTTATTTTTTCTTTTTCATGTACCAAGTACCAACGATCGTTTAGTGCTTCACTGGGACGAAAAATGTTGCCCAATTTAGTCGGCAGGTTCAATGTGGATCGTATTACTGTTTTTGTGAGCTAAAACGGAACAGCAAAATTTTTGGGCACTCCTAAAATTGAATCGGATACCGGCAAAAACGTCGCTCAAGCTGTTCATAATACTCTAGTCGAGTCGGAAATTTCCGAAAATGTTGTGGCCTCGAGCTTTGATACTACTTCCTCCAACACAGGTGTTGAACAAGGAGCTTGTATTCTTTGGGATAACCTTCTCGATCGAAAACTCATCAATCTTGGATGCCGTTATCACATCTACGAGATTGACTCAATTGTTAGTTCGAAAATTTCCGTTCATGCAATGCAATATATTACAATACATTTTCTTTTGTTTAAACAAACTATAAACAGCAATCGATTACAATACATTTGGAATTTTAATTTATTTGTCGATATTTTTTATGCACAGATTATTTTGTACTATAAAAAAAATACTATAAAATTGATTGAAAAATAACATTGATAACTCTGGACTAAATTTTTGATTAAAATATTAGTGACAATTATTGATTTAAATATTAAAAATTCAAATATATCGATAATTTTTGGAGTAGTAAGCACAAGTGGAATATGCGAAGATTTTTTTAGGGCATAAAAAGCTTAACACAACTGAAGACGATACAAAAAGGTGGTGAACCAATCGATAAATTTTAGGTTATAAATAATAATTAGGAAATATTTAAATGAGTTAACATTTAACCCAGGAAACAATTTTACTTAAATAAGCCTTGAGTAAAGCTTTATATAAGGAATTTATGTAGGGAGAATTCAAATTTCCTTGAATAATCCTTCAAACAAGTTTTATACAAGGTATATGCAAGGAAAACAAACAAGGGAGCGCGGCGTTTAGACTCCCACGTTTCATTCGGCAGCTATAACTTTGAAGTAGTCAAGGAGTTCGTTTACCTTGGCACCGCCATTAATACTAACAACGATATCAGCCTGGAGATAAAGCGAAGAACAATAATTGCTAATAGGTGCTACCACGGGCTCAGTAATCCACTAAGTTCCAGAGCCCTCTCTCGATCGACAAAACTAACACTCTACAAGACGCTCGTTCTACCTGTGCTGCTTTATGGCGCTGAGGCATGGGTAGTTTCGCAAACTGACGCAGCCGCTCTGGGGGTGTTCGAGAGAAAAGTTCTTCGCAAAATCTTCGGTCCTGTTCGAGTCGGCGATGACTATCGCATCCGACTGAACCACGAGCTGTATGAGCTCTACGATGACATTGACGTAGTTCGGCGTATAACTGTGCAGCGACTACGCTGGCTGGGTCATGTCCATCGTATGGACGACGAACTCCAGCGAAAAAGGTGCTCGAGGAGAGGGTCGCTGGTCAACGACGACGAGGGAGACCATGCCTCCGATGGATGGACGAATGGATGGATGGATGATTGGAGAAGGCGCGCGCAAAGCAGAGGCGCCTGGCGAGAGCTGATGAGGTCGGTCGAAACCCGGACACGGGTTGTTACGACCACCTAATTAAATAATTAATTCCTTTAATAATTTTTAATAATTTTTTTTAATAATAAATTAATTCCTTTATTCAAGAACTTATATAAAAGTTTACATACATATTTTATAAATGGTTTTTATTCAAGGCTTATTCAGGAACTCGGAAACTGTGAACAAAATTTGAAATTAATTTAGTTATTTATACTTAAGTAAATTTCTGCAAGTACATTTCATATCATTTTGTTATAAATAGAAATGAAATTTTGTACATTTTAAAAATGCTTGTAAATATATATACTAGTGCCGGCATATTCGGCTGATTTTTTAACCTTCGGATTCGGCTTTGGCCTAAATAGCCGAATATTTTTGCTTTGTAATTACTAAAAAGATTTTTTTATAATTCTTTAGCAAAATTTCAGTTTAATGTTTAATTCGATGAATTCCGTTCGAAATTCCATATTTGAAACACTTGTTGTTCGTTTGGTTTTTGTCTTCCTTTATGTTCTTCCATAAGTTGGTTTTCGCTCGTTGAAAACTTAATTCAAATGATACAGTTACGTGCACATAATTAAGAACGATGGATACATAGCACTTTAAATTAACTTTTTCGGATAAATAACTCACTAATTCAAAATAACCTTTGTATCGATTAATTAAAGACGACTCTCTCATTCTCATATCAACAAAATATTTACCAGTTTTTGAGCTGTTTAAACAAAGCGAGCCTTTTTATCATATCAGAAAGAAATCTAAGCGTGCACATAATTAAGAACGAATTATTGTTTGGTATTTTTTTTTTTTTAATATATATTTTGTTTTTATTTGATCAATATTTAATTGGAAATCCTTTACTTAAAAGAACCGCTGTACATCGCCGAGGCATTGAAGCCACTAGATTCTCACAGACGGTCTTAGGAATGCTAATCCACGCCTTTTGCGCTTCAGCATACAGTTCCATAAAATTTTTAATTTTTAATACACCAACACGTTCCTTTACTATTTCCCAGAGGTTTTCAATAGGATTTAGATCCGGACTACAGGATGGCCAATCCAAAACAGTCACCATGTTGTCCGTAAACCACTTCTTAGTATGACCAGCAGTATGTTTTGGATCATTATCTTGTTGAAAGATCCAACTTACGGGTAAGTTTTCATCGGCATATGGAATAAGATGAGTCTGTAAAATCTCTGTATATTGGAATCTGTCCATGCTACCCTCAATTTTTGCGACTGGGCCAACACCACGCCATGACATGACATGCCGCCCCATACCATAATGTTACCTCCACCGTACTTTAGTGTTGGTCGTGTGTACCTAGGGTTAAACTCAGCTCGTACCGGGCGCCTAACGTATGATCTGCCATCCGACCATACTCTGTTTATTTTAGTTTCGTCTGTAAATAACACCTTTTTCCAATCCTGAAGGGTCCAATGTATATGTTTCCTAGCAAACTCCATTCTCCTTTTTCGATTCCGCTTAGATACTAAAGGCTCTTCATGCAAACACGCCCAAACAGCCCAGCTTCTCTCAAACGACGTTTTACGGTATCAACGGAAGGTCCACAGCCAGTTTCACCAAAAACAGCTACTGAAACCTGCCTTGCTGACCTATGCGGAAATTTTTTGGACTCACGAACAATCATTTTGTAATCATTGTTGTAATACGAGGTTTAAGTTTTCGGGGCACATTTTTTGTTGTTGAATACTTTCGAAAATGATGGATAGCATTGAAAACCATCGTTTTTGAACATTTTATAACTTTTGCGATTTCACTATAAGACTTTTTTGATCAAAAAGTTTCAAAATTATTTCACGAGTTTTAGAGTCACATGATTTCTTTTTTCCCATATTTTTTTTTTGTTTTAAACTTTTATTAATATCAATTAATTGACTACAACAAATTATTAGCAGCACAATAGATCCAATTTGATTAAAATGATCTTACTGACTGACAACATTGATCGTTCTTAATTATACGCACGCTTCATTTACGCAACAAGTGAGCGAAAAGTTCTCAGGAAATTTGTTTGTGAGCTAGAGAACAAGCAAATAACTGTTTTCTTAAACTTTGACTCTTGGTTACAGTAACGGATAATAAAAGAGTGATGTTTTTTTTACTTTTAATAAAAATATGGGATGAAGTATGAATAAAAACTCTTGCGTTTAACTCGAACTTAATATTCGCAGTTTTTTTTTAATAAATAACGAAAGTCAGTACTAAATTTTATCATCTTTTTGTACTTGAAAAAATTTTATTAATAATTGGCATCGGTATTCGGGCGAATGTTTCCACTTGGTAGAACATTCGTCTTCGGCCAAAATATCACTTTCGGTCGGACACTAATATTTACCATTGTCACCCAGTGAGGACACTATCCACTAGTCTATTTACGGATTAGCTTGAAAACAACTGAAACTTAATTACTATTTCAATTAAATTTCCTTAAATAAAACTTGTAAAGGTGGTTTTATCTATGCCTGACTCAGTCGTCCCAGGATTTTCTGAATTATCCACTTAACCTCTAGCAAATAAGAACGCAATTTGAATCTATATTTTCAATCTTTATGGAACAATTCAAATGCATTACAGCGTATGTATTTGCAAGCGGTTATATGTAACGGGTATTCGGTTCTCTATGACGGGTGTTCGGTTCTCTATGACGGGAAAGCGGTTCTTATGACAGGTGATCGGTTTTTATGACATGATCGGTTCTTATGAGAGATAATCGGTTTTTATGACGGGTAAACGGTTGTAATAACGGGTGATCGGTTCATATTTTGGATGATCGGTTCTTATGAAGGGTAATCGATTCTTATGATGGGTGACCGGTTTATATTTTGGGTTATCAGTTCTTATGACGGGTAATCGGTTCTTATGACGGGCAAACGGTTCTTATGACATCTAATTGGTTCTTATGATATTAAATTGGGTCTTATAAAGGGTCCGCCATTTAACGTTTTTTTTTTTCAACTATGGCTTATTTCGTGAATGGTAACACTTGGCACATGTCTGATTTGACAGATAATTAGTTTTGTCCTTCCGCTGAACGAATATGGTTGTGTATACGCTTGAACAACGCTGGGAAATATTGCGACATTACTTTGAAAATCATGGTAATGTTGCAGAATGTGTGCGAAAATTGCGTACGGATTTTGGAAGAACAGAAGCACCGTCAGCTCCGTATGTTCGTTATCTTGTGAAAAAAGTGAAAGAAACTGGCATCCTCATCCATAAACCAAAGCGTGAAAAGCCAAAAACAGTGCGTACACCCGAGAATATTGCTGCTGTGGCAGAAAGTGTGCGTGAAGCGGCATCAACATCAATTCACCGTCGTTCTCAACAATTGAACATTTCGGAGACATCGTTGAGACGAATTTTGCATAAAGACCTTGGTATGACGCCATACAAAGTTCAATTGGTTCAGGAGTTGAAGCCAACTGACCATCCAATGCGTTTTCGCTTCGCTGAGTGGGCCTGCGATCGACTTACAGAAGATGCCAATTTTGCCAAAAAAAAATCATCTTTTCAGATGAAGCTCATTTTGATCTTGGCGGGTATGTAAACAAGCAAAATTGTCGCATTTGGGGCACAGAAAACCCGCACGCATACATTGAAAAGCCGATGCACCCAAAACGAGTCACTGTTTGGTGCGGATTTTGGTCCAGAGGCATAATTGGGCCATTTTTCTTCGAAAATGAGCAAGGAGTGACCGTTACAGTCAATAGCCATCGTTATCGGGCCATGTTCAACGAATTTTTGTTCACAAAAATTGAAGAGGAGGATATTGGCAACATTTGGTTTCAACAGGACGGCGCTACGTGCCACACAGCCGAAGCTACACTCGATGTTTTGCGCCCTGTTTTTAAAGATCGCATTATCAGCCGCAGGGCTGATGTCGTTTGGCCACCTCGGAGCTGCGATTTGACACTGTTGGACTATTATTTGTGGGGTGCCCTCAAAGATAAGTGTTACGCCGACAAGCCAGAGCTGGTATATACTTGTATTACTTGCTACCTGACTTTTGGTGGTTATTATTTCGTACCTACTTGAAGGGTGAAGCCCGAATTGCTAAACGATTGCAAAGTACAGTACGAAGCAGGCATGGCAGATTGAAGTGTCTTTGTTCACAAACTTTGAACGCATTTATCTCGAAACCATGTTTTTCGTACTGATTGCGGCACTAGCGCGTTCATTTTTTGACGAAATTTTTTTTTGTATTTTTTTAAACTTGATTCGCTATCGTATGACACGAGCTTTTTTTAAATTTTTTTTCGATTTTTTATGAATTTTTGAAGTCAATATTTTTTTCGGAAAAACACACTTTCAAATTTGGAACATCACCAAAAATTGAAAAAAAAAATTAAAATAAAAGCTCGTGTCATACGATAACCAATTTTGTTAAGATTTAAAAAAGTCATTTTTTTCCAGATCGGACAATTTTGCAACTCCCAGCGCTGCAACCAGTTTGGAGCTCTATAAAACCATGTTGGAGTGAAAAATATATTTTTTTGAATTTTTTTCTTGTAATTTGTTCAATTCTCGACAATAATAAAAAAAAATTTGGAAAAATGTTTGTTTTTGACTAAGTTATGAATTTTTAAAAAAAGGTCTGTTTTCTCTGCAGCGAATGTCATGTCCCCCCTTAAAACTTTGAAAATAGTTTTTCCTTCAAGGCAAAATTTGTCCATATCTCATCATAATTTTCTCATAGTTTTTTATGTGTGTACTTTAAAGTATTGATAATCGATTTTAACTCAAGTTATTTTATAGTTCTCTCTAACCACAAGAACAGAGTAATTAAAACTTAAAAATTCTTATGAAACCGAAAACATTAATCAAGCAATAAAATTATGCCTCTTGGGCACAAAAACGCAAAAACCAATTCAAAAATCAAAAATTATTCATATATCAATTAATCAATACTAGATTGATACAAAGAGTTAATAATTTCAAACGCGTTTGACAGACGAGCAAAGTTGTGTGAATTGAATGCAAAGGCAAGGGTCAAACAACGCGTTTGATTGGCTTCAAAGAATTTTTTGTTTTTTTATTTAATTTTTTAATGCTTTTATTGCCGTGAGAATTTGGAGACTGAACGTTCGCTGTTTGAAACGGAGTTTTTACTATTTACAATAAAAAAATATTAAAAATATGATAGACCATAATGATAAATTGTAAAAATTTTACCTTAACTGGGTTGAAGTAAAATTATTCTAAACGGCTTTCATGCTAATAATAGTGTTTATCAAAAAAGCAAACACTAGGCAAATACTTGCCTTTATAAACTGCTTTTTATTAGATTTATTTCCCGATTCTCAGCATGTTGCTGCTACTGGCCACTACCTGGTGCAAACATTTATTTAGCAACCAAACAAATTATTTGCTAAACTCACAGAAAAAGTTGCTGCTATTGAGGTCAATGAACGGCAAGTCTATTCCGTGTAATTCTTTTGCTGTTAGATGCAGCAGCAGCAGCAGAGGTGAAAGAAAAACTTTTCTGTACTTCTCGAAGAAAAACAAAAAAAAAAAAAAGAAGAAAAACGTTGTGCATCCAGTTTGTGCAACAAGTTTTCTTCTAATACACAGAATCTTACCAAGCACGAAAGCAACAAAAACTGGAAAAAAAAACAATTCAGAAGAGTGGAGAAAAGCAGTAGAAGAGAAAATCTGATTACCATGTTGCAATTTTCCACATCGCTATAGCAACAACAACATACAATAGCAATATCATCAAAAGCATGATGCGGACGTGCGACTTTGATGCCGTTGCGAGATTTTTAATCAATGATTACTTTTTTTTTTTTGTTTTTCTTGCAATAATTCTCATTAACCATGAAAAGTTTTGAAAGAAGGAAAGATCGCGGAATGGCTTTTAAAGTTGAACGGAGAATGAATTTTGTTTTATATTATTTTGCTCTACTATAAGATTCAAGTAATAAATTTTCGCTGTTATATTATATACCAATTCGAATAATCGATTACCAAAAGAAGGTGAATCGAAAAAGTAGATAATTAATCGATTGTTGATTTATAAAAATGCTTATTCGATATGGTTCTTTAATCCTAATTCGAGGAATTTTAAACAATAAGCATTGAATTAAATTAAATCGTTACTATCTATATGTGAAGTGTATATAAATAATCGATGTTCGATAATTCTTATTGCTCATTTTATCTGTTTTTCAGTATAACGTATTTTATGGTGCTGATTCTAAAAACTGTCTTGTTGACCAATTTGAAAATTATTTATCGGTTACCAAAATTTGCTTTATACAAGATCAACAGTTGATTAATCGAAAAAATATTTGTTTCGGAAAAAGTACTCTTTTTTAAATATTATAAATTGACTAGCTCAAACCCGACGAGCTTCACTACTCTAAGCTCTTTTCCCCTAAAAGTGGGCGTAGCTCTTTTTTATTTAAAAAAAGGACGAAAAACTGATTTTAAGCAATTTTATATGAGAAATCGTATGAGCGAAAGGGGATTTGTAATATCTCGAGAACCCTCATCCGATGTTGTACAAATAAGTACTTAAACCCGTGCCAAGACTGGCCAAACACACACTCAAAATTTGAAGAACACCATTGGAACGGTTCGGATCTGATGGAGTAAGATACGGACACCATTAGATTTTTATATATATATATACATAGATTTAATTTTAGATAGCCAGTATATTGATGAGATAATGTCTTTATCGATTGGTGTTACTAATATATCATTAAGCTATTCATCTATTAGTTATCGAAAAATAATTTCTTTTTTTTTATCAATAATATTTATTTAAAACTGTGAGATAGTTTATTTATCGTTGCTAGCTAATTGGTTTATCGATAGATTATATAAGGATAACTTATTTATGGATAAGAAATCCAAAAGCAGTTAATTGTTATCGATGTCATCAATTATTCGCCGATTAAAAATTTATTGTTTATCGATGAATAATTTATTGTTTATCGATAAATAACTTAATATTTCTCGATAAATAATTTCATGTCTAACGGGCAATAATTTTTATTGATGAGTGATTTATTTTACCAACAAATAATTTATTATTAATCGATAAATAATTTTTTATCGATAATTTATTTCTTATGGATAAATACTTTATTGTCTGATCGTTCACTCATTGTTGCTCAACATTTAACTTCAATCATTGTTATTGATGTCCAATTTATTATTCATAGATAAATAATTTATTGTTTATCAATCAACAACTTAATATTTATAAACAATTTAATAATTATCAATAAAACATAAATTATTTATCGTAATTAAAGTATTTAAAGTATTTATCGGAAAAAATATGTAAAACCTGAGAAAATACAAAATCGGTAAAAAATAAATTATTTATAGTTTATAATAAATGATTGTTTTTAATTATTCATTCTTTACTCTTTATAATAAATTATATATTTATAATTCATTATTGTTACAATAAATTATTAATTGTTACAATAAATTATTTATCGATAAACATTAAATTATTAATCGATAAATAATTTTTATCGGTAAGTGATTTATTCAACCAATACATAATTTATAATTAAGCGACAAATAACTTATTGTTTATCGATAAATAATTTATTGTGTATCGATAAATAAATAATTGTCTCATTAAGCACTCATCTTTGCTCAAGATATCACTTATAAAAAATGTATAAATAATTAATTGAAACAAAATTAATAGCTTCTCGATATCACGATAGTCAATAAATCACGTATCTATTATATATTATATATATATTATATTATATATATATTAAATTATATATATATTAAATTATATATATATTAAATTATATATATATTATATTATATTTATATTATATATTATGTTATATATATATATATTATTATTTATATATATATATTATATTATATATATATATATTATACGCATAAATTATATATATATATATATATGCATAATCAGTCATTGATACTAAAAAAAAATCGAAAAAATCATCTATGAATAATTGATGAATAAGAAAAATATCGAAACTAATTAAATACTTTGTGATGTTCAATGAATTGCTGACCGATAATTCATAAACAAAAAATTACTGATCTATAAAAGTAATATACGTTTTTATCGATAAACAATGAATTATTAATCGATAAGCAATAATTGGGTTATCGAATAACCCATAAATTATTTATCGATAACACACGCGAATTATCGGTAAACCTTAAGTTATTTATCGATAAACATTAAATTATTTATCGCTTAACATTAAATTATTTATCGATAAACAATCAATTAATTATTGGTAAATAAATCACTCACCGATACAAATACTAATCGATAAACATTGGATTAATTTTCGATAATTTTTTTATAATTTATTGTATATACGATAAAAAATTATTTCTAGATTAATTAAATAATTTTATGGATCAATAATTTTTTGTTTACGAATTATCGATCAGTAATTCATTAAACTTAAAAAATTAACTTTGCAAGTTTTCGATAAATTATCTTTTTCGATAAATTTTTCGTTTGACCTTTCTAGTATCGATGACTGATATATATACATTCGATACGTAAATTATCGACTACCGTAGTTAAATGATTTATCGACTTACGGAGAAACTTTTTATTCTCTATCAATTATTTATATATTATCTTTACGTGGTGGCCGTGGCGCAATGGGTAAAGTGTTTGGCCCATATGCCAGAGAACCCTAGACACATGACACATGAAAGTTTTTTCAATTGAATTAATTTTTCTGTTCGGCCGTCACCTCTCTGCAGACAATGGCAAACCTCGAGAGTACAAAAACTGCCATGAAAAGCTTCTTGAGAACATAAGCCGTTCGGAGTCGGCATAAAACATGTACGTCCATAGTTCTCGATAATTTGTGTTCAAACATTTCATAACACACACAACACAATTGACCATAAGAAGCTCGGTCAAAGTCCTTTCAAGGACTGAAATGGCCATTTCGTTAGTTTTTTTTTTAATTTTTTATAAGTGATGTATTGAGCAACGATGAGTGAATATTTATTGATATTTATCGTTATTTATAAATTATAATAATTTTTCGACTATTGACCAGTTCTTTTAATATAATCGGTAAACCTTTAAAGATAATCCTATTATTTGTTGATTTATCACCAATTAATTTACACAAGATTTTTGATAAAGGCTTTATTGATTATCGATAAGTCGATTTTTTAATTATTAAAAAGTATTTTATAGATTGAAAATAAGTTATTTATTGGTTCTTGAGAACCACTTTATTAGTTATCGATAAGTTTACTATCAATGCTTCAATTATTCAATAAGTTATTCGTTTATAGTCATCAGAGCTGTAAAAGAATTCAATCATTTGTGATTTAAAATTATTCAAATCCCAATCAATGTTTTGAAAAAATGAATGCAATCATGAATGCAATCATTTTTTCACAACTTTGATTGGGACTTGAAATTTCAAATCACAATCAATGATTTGAAAAAATGATTGCATTCGTTATTTCAAATCGTTGATTGGGATTTGAAATTTCAAATCACAATGAACGCAATCATTTTGAATATAAATCACATGATGTAAAATCACAAATGATTGCATTCTTTTACAGCTCTGATAGTCATAAAATAGGATAAAGTTGTTTATCGAAAATATTTATCAATAATGGGTTTTTAATTAACTGCTATCGAAGTTGAGATTATTTTTTTATTTTTATAAAAAAAACTTTCGGCCTTGATTTTATTTTGATACAGGTTTTGACTAAAATAAATAACTGATAGCAAGATAATCGATAAATATGTATTGCTTAATCAAGTATAGAAAAATTCGAGCCATTTCTTTCCATTCTGTATAATAGAATCTATTATATATTCTATGCGATTTACGGAAATTGTCTCAAACATTATAAAATTTACAAAGCGCTGAATTAACAACCGATAGTTAGTGAATTCATAGTTTCTTAAGCATACTACTTCATTAAAAAAAAAAAAAAAATTTCAAATCTTGAACTGCTCTTACGATCTCAATTTATATATTAATGGAATTCTTGAATATTTCACGATATTTTTTTTTTTGTCAAAGTAACGCAAACATATTTAAAACGTGATGCATACAAAATGTATCTGCTTATTGGATTTCAATTCTATTTCTTTGCATATAATCTGCAATCACAACATGCAATCGAAGTTGAGCAAATTATTCATTCCCATATGCAGCGGCATGTTATCGATATTCGACATGTATGCAAAAAGCAATTGGAAAAGAAAAATCTTTGCAGATTCTTTTGTTGTTGGTTATGTTAATTTTTTTTCTTCCCTGGCCTTAGACAGAAGATCAGTGTTTTCAGTGCTTTTCTCTCTTTGGCAAACGCACTCGTCTTTAAGTATCCACAAGCAGCAGTGGATGCCTTGATTAAGGTTAAGATGTTGGGTTAATGGCAACTTGCACGTGAGTTGAATTATCATGAGCAACAAGTTTTTCATAACTTGCTTAAAGTAATAACGACTGGATCTGTTTTTTTATTGAGTTTTATTTTTCTTTTTTTTCATTTGGGTTCATCTACATATTGATACGCATTTTTATTAAAAAACAACGTGTTATCAGAACGAAATATTCAATATAGCCATAACGATAAATAATCGATAAATGAAAAAAAAATTACAGGCGTCAATGCAACAAGAGCAGAACAGCATTTAAAGCAATTAAAAGAAGCAAGTATAAAAATTAATATCGCAAATAATTAACTTTTTTTTTTAAGAGCTTTACGCCCAGTTAAACTAAATAAGCGGCTTGGGATTGACGCAAATGGCAAGAATAAACAACAGCAGCAACAACGCGGTGGAGCAATGACCCACAACAATAACATCAACATCAACATCAACACCAAAAGCAACAGCAACAACTATAGCAACAAAAACACTTAAGCGTAGCTTCACAGCCGACATCAACAACATTTTCCACGCGTGAAAATTCCGCTTAGATAAAATAAAATAATGATCATGCGAAATAAAAAAGGCTGGAGAGAAAAGCAAGACAAAGCGTGGAGTGTGCAAAGGGCGGGGTAGGTATAAAATCATAAAAACTTAATCTATGTAATAGAGCAGAAAAGCAGGCAATGGACATTAAATAAGAAAGAAAAATTCGTCTAGAATCAAGGCTCATTTTAAGCTACCAACTTTATTGGTAGTTAAAAGTTAAAGGCAAAATAAGAAGCTGAAAAAGTAGCAAAGATAAATTTATCTATACCACAAAAATAAAACTGTATGGTATGGTTTAACCCATTATGGACTGGTACCCATGTTCCCGTTGAGCTAGAATGATGAAGCTTTCCAAAAATATTAAGTTTGGTCTAACTTAGAAAAAAAAAAATCAAAAAGTTAAAAAAAAAAAAAAATTTGAAAATCGAGTTGCCACCTCGAGATTTTCAAATTTAACGATATTGAACGATATTCTACAAGCAAAGTCGTGCATTTTGCGCCAATATTGATCACAAGAATTTCCACAAAACAACAAAATACATACAAAAACGTATTTCGTTAAAGACCAGCGTTGGTGTCAACCCGAGGGGGCCACGCATGTCAGTCAAACTTCATAAAAATTCACAAAAGTTAAATATAAAGCCTAAGAAAGACGATCGTATAGCAATAATATTTTACTTTATTTTTTTAGAGGTTTAAAATTAAAGATAAAAAAAATGTAAAATTCCCAAATTTCCCAAGCTTGAAAATGTAAGTAAACGCAATTGTTTAGTCTTGAGCGAAAACAGGTCGATTAGATAAATTTTTAAAATTTTATATTCTTTTTGGAGATCAAAAAAATCTATCACGGCATGACCCCCAGGTTAAGAAAAGTAAACCGTTGCGTGTACGTAACGCTGGCCAAAAATGGGTTAACTACAAAATTCTAAAAGGAACAACCCTAACAAAAAACTTACCAAACCAAATCAAACTAATACATCTTTGACCAAATTTAACCAAATCCATAATAAAACCACATAAAATCAAAACAAACCACCTAACTCATCAAACTTGAACCCATCTGACTAACTGTAACGGCGCGTTTCAAAATCTTATTTAATTATTATTGTATTTTTAATTGAAGCATTCTTATTTTTCAATACTCTAATAAAATTTTATTATATATATATTCAACAGCGAAGAGCTTCGAACCCGCTTCGAGTCAACTGCGGCGAGATTCGAACCCGGGTCTGCTTGGCTCAGTTAAATTTTCTATTGCTATTACATTAATTAACTTAACTTTTTCAATTTTTAATTTCAAAGCAATCTAATTCTAATTTCATTATAGCTAAATTTATAAGTAATTAACATTAAGAAAGAATAAAAAAAGAAAAACACACATAAAAACAAAAAAATTATATATATTTTGCCAACACCGGTTATGCGATGCGATCCTAGGCTTGCTTGGCTCATTAAGCTCACGTGCACTCACAACATGCCTACAAGTAGAAGATAATTACCAGCCAAGAGTAATGATCCAATAATCGTCAAAAATTGCATAATTCACAACAGGTTTATCAAAGCAAACGCATAAATAGTTTCACAAATGTTGCAGCTAGAGCCACTTGCGGGTCGCATAAGATAAACATAAGCATAAGCGAACAATAAGCTAAGCATAAACTAAGCATAAGCTAAGCATAAACTAAGCATAAGCTAAGCATAAACTAAGCATAAGCTAAGCATAAACTAAGCATAAGCTAAGCATAAGCTAAGCATAATCTAAGCATAAGCTAAGCATAATCTAAGCATAAGCTAAGCATAAGTAAGCTAAGCATAAACTAAGCTAAGCATAAGCGAACAATAAGCTAAGCATAAGCGAACAATAAGCTAAGCATAAGCGAACAATAAGCTAAGCATAAGCTAAGCATAAGCTAAGTATAAGCTAAGTATAAGCTAAGCATAAGCTAAGCATAAGCTAGTTATTTTATCTCACTACTATCCAGTTTAATACAAAATAGGTCTCACAGAGAGAAGACTACAGAACGGGGTTAATGCAAAAATGTGCGACTGCTCATTCGAACTTGACATTGAGCTGCTACCGCACTAAACATCGGCTGAGTCGCGTTACGTTGTGCGCAGAAATTGAAATGGAAAAATGTAAAGGTAAAATAAAACTAGAAACTAAAAAAAGAAGAAAAAAAACAGCTTCGGAATAAGTTCTACTTCCATTATAAAGGAAATTTCACTCAAATGGATTGCATAACATTATCAAGACGATGAAGAAAGAACTGAAGAACAAAAATAGTTGCTAAAAATCTAAGCAGTAGTTGTACGGGGGAACTAGTTGCTAGGGAATTTCAAGCCTATCAACAACAGTTGAAAAGGTTGAATTCAAAAAGAGAGCAGAAAGAGGCAAAAGCGATACCATTTTTAATTCCACAAGCATTTGCTTGAGCACGAATAGGGTTTTGAACTCAAAAAGTTAATCTACAAAAACAAGAAAACAACGGCAACAAAATACAAAAAAAAATAAAAAGAAAAATACTAAAAATGAAACTACTTTAATAATCATGACTTGTAAATCTTTCTGCTAAGCTGCGTAGTAGTTCTTTGCTACTAAGTAATTTAAGCCTAACTTGCAATTAAAATTGATGCAACAAAGACGATTTTTATAAAAACAAAGCAAAGAAATAGAATAACGAGCGAAAAATGTAAAAAGATGCCACAAAAAGTAGTTTTATTGTTGAACAACATGTTTTGTTAGCTTGTAGAGATTAAGTTCCATTTTAATGAGTTGAAGAAAACAATAAACACCCAGAGTGAAATGTATCATATAAAAGCGAATATCTCACAATTCGGAATCTGGCTTACAAAATAAAAGAGACTTGAGACTCTAGCATTAGAGTAGAAACAGGTTTTAATTGTCAAGAAAATTGCTTGAAAATAGTTCAACGACATTTGATGTTTGACGCAGATTGACAGATTCTACATTAAAAACAATAACATTATTCTTAAGATATTAAAAATACTGTTGTTACTGCTATATTTCTATGGAATATTTTAAATTATCTTCATTTTCTTAAATTCCCTTTTCAATGTTTCGCCGAATTTGTCGCGTATCTTTAATATAGCCCCCCATTAAATCATGCTGCAAGCTAAAACATTATTCTGCGGAAATTGTTTTTGTAAAACATCGCGTTGACTCGAAAAAAGCTTAAGATGAACTCTATTCAACAACCTTCATTCATCTATTACTTCCTCTATGTTGTCATTTTTGTTTTTTACATATCCAAACCTAAAGCATGTCAAGCACTGACGTGAGGGAGTTAAAAAAAGAAGAAAAAAAATCACCCAAAAAACATTAGCGTGTCTACCCTAAACAGCCGGAAGACATTTAAAGTTAAGCATTAAAAAAAGGCCACATCAAGAAAAACGTTTATGTAAAAATAGGAGCAATGATGTCAGGCGTTAGAAACGACAGAATTTCACAGAAATTTGAGCTGTGATGTTAACGTCAAAAGCGAAAAAAAAAAATTGAAATTGATAATGAGCGAAAAGTATGAAATAGGTATGGGTTGACATGAATTTTTATAATGTCATATGTGTGAAGCTTATGTGTGTTTGAGAATTTGTCTGAAGTGAGATAAATGCAGTTATTACCCCCTAACAAGGGAAAAGGGGCGTAATTCTTTGTTTTAACAAAAAACAACATATTTAAGGGTGAAGAAAAAATGAAACACAATCTTTACAGAACAATAAATGTTCGTTTAATCGAAAATAAAAATCGGGGAATTATTGTTAAGCACAAGAAACTATACCTCTGCCATAAAAAAGCAAAATTTAAAAACTTCCCTTTAGGGGAAATTAAAGTTAAGCCAAAGAAACTTAAATCAACAAGTAAATAAACACACATACAAATAATAGTTTCACGGATAATTAAAATTAGAAAATTTCCCTTCAGGGGAAATTATTGAATAGCAACAGAAAACTTTATTCGCCGAAGGAAATAAATGATTATTGTCAACTAAACAATAAATAACCGGCAAAGAAAAATTTCCCATCCTGGGAAATTACAAAAAAATCAAAAAATTTTAACTGCTCGATATTTCTTCGACTTTTTTGCCAGAAATGTGCACATTTTGCCAAAAAATTAATTAAAAAAAAATTTCCCCTTGAAGGGAAATTACCAATTAAGGACATATCAAAGGTTTAAAAATCAGGTTCGGTTAGATATCCTGTCTCTAGCTTCATTTTGGTAAATAACATGCAGTCAAGCGCTATTTTAAACCACAAATTTTAAATTTTTTTTATCGATAAATTACAAAGAAAAATTAAAATTAATGATGTTAAATGTGGTGGTGGCCGTGGCGTAATGGATAGAGTGTGTGGCTCATACGCCAGAGAACCCTGATTCAAATCCCACCTGACACAGAAAGTTTTTTCTATTGAATTAATTTTTCTGTAATTTTGCTGACAGTAAAAACTGTCATGAAAAGTTTCTTGAGACCATAAGCCCTTCGGAGTCGGCATAAAACTTGTAGGTCCAGTTCTCGATCATTTCAAATAATTCACAACACGCACAACACAATTGATCATAAGAAGTTTGGTCAAAGTCCTTTCAAGGGCCGAAATGGCCATTTTCGTTTTTACGATTTTAAATGAAATACTCACGAGAAAAAAAATATTATTTACACTGCATTTTTTGACCCATACACCACCCACACACATTTACATTTTGCTGACCCTGAAAAATGTTATTTTTACACTTTGAACGTATTTTCAATGTTGCTGTTGTTGCCCACAGTCGCTGAGAATTTCCGGCCAAACCTCATAGACTTCCGTTTCCGCTTAAATAACAATTGAATTTTCTGTTCAGGACGGTTCAGCTTACAAGTTTTTACTTTTTATTTTTTGTATTTTTAAACTTTCCTAGAAGCGTACATTTTTAGTGCTGCACAACAGCAACAATAAAAGTTGAAACCGCCATTTTGCCATCCTCCCGTTTCTGTTCTTTAAATCCTCGTGTAGCCGGCAAATGTTGTCGCCGGCAGCAACGTCTGTAAATTATCTTGCAAACCATTTTTTACACATCATGTACAAGCACAGCAGCTCAACAGAAAATGTTTGTGGCTAAATGAAAAAAAAAAAAAAATATCGAGAGCACAAAAAATACTTCACATTTTTTTCACGGTTGCGCGCTATCACCGGAAACTTTCAACATTTCCCGCTTTTTCTTGGGAGCAGGAGCAAAAGGCACAACACGAAAAAATAACAGCCAGTTTTGTCAAAGATGAACATTTTCAAAAAGGGCAAAATGTAGAATGCGACGAAGCACAAAAAATGTTGCTACCAAATTGCTTTCACCGCTTAAGGATATTAAATGTGTTAGCTGAAAAATAACATCAGATAAACAAAGTTTAAGCGACTGTTATTGTTGTTGTTGTTGTTGGAGTTTTTGTTTTTTCTATTTTAAACTTTGTCTCTTTACTGCCTGCCATAGCCCTTAAAAAAATAACCCAACAGAAGCACACACAAAATCCTTGCTTGTGGTTCGAAATTTTTTGGCATTCGTTGCCATTTTGTGGATTTGAAAACGTTCGCTAATGCTTTTTATCGCTGTTCTTACTTTCACCACACTTCCACTCCACTAATGCCTAATAACCAGCCATTATTTTAACCCTTTCACTCACTCATTGTCGGGTTTTGATTGTTGTCAGAGTTTGAGTGAGCGAAGAAAACGCACTCACTCCCTTCCCATTTTCTTGGTTTACAATTTAGTACGTGTTGATTTTTACCCTTTGCGTCATGTTGCTATTATAGTGTGTCTTATTTTTTGTGACATTATTTTTAACTGCATGAAAGTTTGGCAGTAAAGCTTTTTGCAGTCAAATTTTTTGGGTTGGAAATGCATAAGTTTACAACATTTTATGTGGTTTCGCACCTTGTTGTGAAAGCTGCCCCAAACTGTTCGGAAAAGCTTGCAAATTCAAATTTGTTGTCATTAGTTTAATGTTATTGAATTCCTTAAATTCGTACATATTATAAAGAAATATGGTAAAGAAGAAACTAAGTGTCATATTTTCTTGATTTTTTAGATATTTACTGCATTCTCAGTTTATAATTGAAATATTTCCTTAATGACGCAGTGAGAGTGGTTTGTTTCAAAATTTCCCTCAAAGGGAAATTTTCAATTTCAGCAAATTTAAACTTTTTGAAGCATAAATAATGACCGGAATTAAATTTAAAGCAAAATTCCAAAATTTCCTACCAAGTCAAAAAAAATCCCAGAAAGGAAATTATGCTTATCTTGGATACAATTTTTATTTTGACTATTATTTTGCACTATCGAAGCAATTTGGAAATATTTTCACAAAAATTACTTTGTGGGGTATTTCGTTTTTAAGCGTTCAGTTCACTCATGAACCTTAGAGTAATTTTTTAAGGATATTAGTGTCAGAAATTTTTTAGCATTTATATGGAAAAACCTCACCCTTGCAAAACTGTATCTAATACATAAAATTTTCTCTTTTATTTTTTTCTTTTATAAAAAGGCAAGAAAAAAAAACAAAAATGAAAGTCGAACAGTCAGAAAATTAAATATTATTTTTCAATATTGCATGATTTCTAGACGCCAAGGTCTTGTACGTTGTGTCTGTGGTAGATCAATATTGCCAACAGCAAAACCAAACGACGAACGCAAGTTCGAAAGTGAAGAAATTGCATTGAAATTGAAAACAACAAAAGCTCAAAGTAGATTCGCATACGCAGACGTGATATAAAATGAAGCAGTTAGAAGATCGTATTTCAAAATCATTCAAGAGCAAGGCAACAGACACAGAAAATAACACAGTGGTGATACACTAATAAAACCGATAAAATTGTTGACAGTTTTTTCACAAACACTTAAACTTAAAAATTTTAATCAATTATAAAATAAATTAAGTAGAAAAATTTTTATGACGAAAAGTTCTCTTCAAAATTTTTTATGTTTCTCAATAAGGAACATATTTTCTCTAAGTGTTCGGTCAAAGACACAACAACTTACTCTAGCATAGTGAGCAATAAACGAAATTTGATACGTTGGCAAAGAAAATAAAATAATAAAAGTGGCAACACCAGGAGGCCAATATAAATACAATATAAGAAGACATTAGAAGGTTGAAAGTTTTTCATAACGAGCGCGAAGTTTGCAATAAACGGTTACCAATGTAATTCCACAAAGGATATAGATAGATAAAAATAAACAGTGTATAAGCGGAAAATGTTAAAAGGATACATTTGGCTGACAGTGTTGCATTTTGCAATACATTTCAATGTGTTACAAGCCAGTGATGATCGTGAACAGTGAGTGAAATAGTAAAAATTGTTTATGGTTTGTAAATAATTTGTAAAATCTAACTTACTGAATCGATAAATTTGTGATAAAATTATTGAGTAAACAAAAAGTCCTTAAAAAACGTTTTGAAATAGGAACTCGCTTAAAGACGCTTATACAAAAAAAAAATATTTCATGTTAATTTCCCTGCTAGGGACATATGGTCTATAACAGAAGAGTACATGATTTTATAAACCACTTTGTGAAATTATTTAAATAGTGATATTTTAAAAATTTCCCATAAAGGGAAATTTTAATTTTTTACAAATTAATGCTTATAACAAGCGTATATAATTTAAGAGTAATGAAAATGTGATATTTTTGAAATTTCCCTTTTTGGGAAATTGTCGCTTTTCATTTTAACAAGTAGAAAAATATGAATTATAAAAGAAAACTATTTTAAAAATTTCCTATTCTATGTTTGCAGCCTGAATTTACCTTTCTTCTCTTATATATTTACAGTGTTCACATCAAGGTACATATGCCGCCCAATGTGCTGCGCAAGCACAATCACTATCACAAGGTGAAAAAATATCTACATCATCAGCCACGCTATCGACCACCGAAAAAGGTGGTGCAACATCAACCCATCGATGCTGACTTCCTCTACGCGCACGAAAATGTCGGACCACAATTCTTTCCCACACCACAATTGTCAGCACTGCCTGAGCCGGAACTTGTTTCCGATGACGACTATGAAACGGATATTATGTCCGCCATGTTCGAAGGGGACGCAACAACATTTCCGCAGCCATATCGTCCTGCAGTGCCACCGCCACTGTTGCACACCACGCAGGTTCCACAATTGCGGCAGCAATTAATGCAGCAATTATTTTCCCCGGAAATGATGTCAGTTTTGGCCGCTGGTGGTATAGGTGGTGGCAATGGTGTAGGTGGAGTTGGTATTGGTAGTGGCAGCGGTCACGGTAGTGAGACAAACTCTCTCATGGCCGATGAATTTCTAGCTGAGCTCCAAAAAGAATATTTAAAGAAATTGCAAAAGCAGAAAATCTATTCGGAAAAGTTGACGCAGAGTAAAAAATACAAAAAAAATAAATTCAATAAGGACAGCTTTCAGAAACAACAATACTATGAACAGCAACAACAACAACCATACAGCAACAATTTTCAGAGTAATAACATGTTTGACACAAATGTTCAACCATTTAATTATCTGCAACAATCACAAGCACAAACTCAACAACCAAAGCTACAAGATTATGATGATGACCTGGATGAACTGATGGAGGAATTAGATGATAAATCATCTGATGAGGATAATTTCGGTGGTGATTCCTATCAGGATATGTATGCAGCTTATACGCAATCAACACCAATGCAACCACAACCAACGCAACCCAATCGTTTGACATGGTGGCAATATCAACAACAGCTACAGCTACAACAAGAACAACAACAACAGTACCAGCAACCACAAACTGACCATTTCATGTTACCCTCAGTGCGTCTAGCACCCACACCTTTTACATTGCCGCTGACAAGCAGTACCGCCGGCACAACCGCAACATCGTCACTGCTAAAGACTGGGCAAGCTTACAAGAAGCGAAAGAACCGCACCAAGTCCAAGAGAAACCGTCACACGAAATAGTTTTTTTTGTGAAAGATTTGATGTTGGACAAAAACAAGTACCTACTTGCTATCGATGATGGTGGTGTTCAGGGTACAAAACTAGTTTTAGAACTGTTGTACATATTTTTTCACAAAACATTAAATTAAGAATTAATTTATAAGCATTAAAGCTTATATTTTATTTATACATTTACAAAAAATAACAATATAAATATATTTTACTACTAAGAAATAAATATATTTTGATACTTACCATATACTTACCATATATTAGGGATATACTAGCTATGCACGCTTTGTGTCTATTTGAAAATTTTCTCTAAGATAAATGTTTGCTTATACAAAAACTTACCGAAATTTCCCCTTTTAGGGAAATTTTGTTTCTTTACCAAAAGTGTTGATTTAAACATACTTCATAAAAAAAATTATGAAAACATACACTTTTAGTAATTATCTTTTAGGGAAATTTTTAGTTGTTTGAATTTCTTCAAAATTGTAGTTGATTTAACTTTAAAACTATAATACATGGTGTTTGTATGAAGTTTGATGAAATTTCCCTTGAGTTTTTTTATTTAAACGCATTGTGTTGATGTTTGTTTCGACGAAATCTTTTAAAAATTTTATAAAAATGTGAAGTTTTTAAAATTTTTGAGGGAAATTTCAATTTTTAAACTAAAAATGTTAATTTTAACACATCAAATTGAAAACAAATGAAGAAAACATGAATTTTACAGAATTTCCCATTAAGGGATATTTTTTTTTTTACTGTTTATGTTAATGTCGAAATAAGTTAATATAAAATTGTGCCAATATAGGCAGAAACAGAACCATTTCT
Organism: Coremacera marginata; assembly: GCA_914767935.1. Classification (NCBI taxonomy): domain Eukaryota; kingdom Metazoa; phylum Arthropoda; class Insecta; order Diptera; family Sciomyzidae; genus Coremacera; species Coremacera marginata. The sequence goes on along the minus strand of OU612043.1, from coordinate 10,206,358 downwards.
AAGACAATTTTGCTATACAAAATTTAAAAATCATATCTTATTTATACCAAAATTTCTGCGGATTACCTATATATACCTAATTTCGAAGATTAATTAAAAAGATTGGTTCATTTATGAATTATTTCAAGTCTTTTCCCCCATAATATCAATTATAAAATTATTGCCATCTTAAAGCTCAAGATTTACTTACGTACTTTCCAACCTAAGCCCAACATAATAGTTACATTTTAAGTGGCTAATATATTCTCATTAGAATCTTACCTGCAAATAGAAAAAAGAAAAGAAACACAAAATCATTAATTAATTAAAAATAGAGGTAGAATTTAGAATATGTTGGTGGTCTTAGATACTTTGCTAAAGCTTTTAATTAGAAAAGAGCCAAGAAGAACAAAAAAAAAAGGGACAGCGAAAAGCCATTCTGCTCCCAAAGGGAACATAAAATTGTCAGATGCGGTATATTAAAAAGAGAAAAAAATAAACGCTTAGGGAAAAAACACAAATAAAATTAACTAAGACCACGATAAAGTTTACAGGGGACAAAATTAAATTAGCAGATAGAGGGCGATTGTATAAAAAAAAGAAGAGAGAAAAATAAAACAACATTAAATTCAATTAATGCGTAAAATTTACAGGTTAGCCAACAGCTTAGACCAGAAAAATTGATATTAAAGAGTCATTTCGGGCAAATTGAGTAATAAACAACAACAAATGCACAGCAATCGCTGTCCCTCCCACAAGTAAACTTTATACACTCACCTTCTTCTCCCCAGCATATGCAAGTATAAATTACAATTATGACAGGACGAAGCGACGTTCATGCTTCTCACGTTCAAATGCATTCTGAGCTAGAGAAACCAAAATTCTACAGATTTCAAAGGCACTGTAATATCGGTATAAGGAAGTCACCTCATGAAGTTATGTTTTTGAATACGAACCCCTTTGAATATTTTCAGTGGGGTTGGGCATGACGTAATGTGACATCTTGTGTCGGATATGGACAGCTAAATTATGTTAAAGGATGCCAACGGGTGGTCGTCGAGACACCGAAGATTTGTTTGTTTGTTTGTCGCTGGCTTAGCTGGAGCAACATGTTGACACAGCCAGTATGGGTATGGGTATGAAAAGAGCGTGGGGGTAGGGTCGAGATTGTAGTCACGTGCCAGAGGTGAAAGAGCAAGCACAAGCACGGTATTGATTTAAAAAATAAGTTGGAGGCGATGTAAGTACGACATGAGGAGGTTAGACGGCGGAGGATTAGGTTAGAAGGCAGCTGGCCGGATTGACGGTAGAAAGTGATAAATGATCATTTGAGATAAATAATGCTTTACAGTTTAAAAAAGCCAAAACTCGTTGAAATGGACTGATAAAAAAAAACATATGACGCTCAAAAGTTACGCAGTTATAAAATAAAAGAAATTTTGTTTGAAATGTTTAATTTTTAAAATTACCTAAAAGAGAAATTTTAAACATTCCATATGTTCTAGAATGAGGTAAATAATGTTCACAAATTATTCCAAATTCCCCTTGCTTGTTAATTTTAGTTCACAGCTAAATTCAATATAATTCTTAAAAAAGGCTTGTTTTATCATAATCATCTGCAATTTCTCTTTCAATAATGAAAATTTTTAAAAAATATTGTATATCCCTTGAAGGGAAATTTATATTTTTAAACAATAAATAATTACTAAAGTGAGATAAATGCAAAATTAATGGAATTATGACTTTCTGAAAATGTCCCTTGGAGGGAGGGAAATTTATATTTCTTAGCAACATTAAAGCTTTTGGCATATTATATACAAAAAATTATGAATATATGGACAAACAATGGTAAAAAATTAAATTTAGTGCTTTTGTACGACAGAACAAAAAACTGCTGCACAAAGTAAGGTCATATGAATTGAGGCTACTGCACGTATTAATTAATACCAATTGCTTAGTAACTAAAAAAAACATCATGTCACAAAAGTTCTTGAGTTCTAAAAAATTTGAATAACCAAATATTTCCCTTGAAGGGATCCCTTGAAGAAATCATCTGAAATTTACCTTTAAATGTGCCAAGAAGAAATGCATTTAATAAAAACTTGGAAAATTTTTGATAATCCAAACATTTCCCTTGAAGGAAGATTTATATTTTGTAACAATAAATTATGATTGAAGAGTGACAAATAAAAAAATATTGAAATTATTGATTTTTCAAAATTTCCCTTGGAGGAAAATTTTTTATTTCTAAGCAATAAATGATGATTTAAGCATATTAAATATAAAAAATATGAAAATATGGATTTTTAAAAATTTCCCTTTCAGGCAAATTTTAAATTTTTATCACAAACAATGGTGAAAAATTAAATACTGCGCTTTTTGTACGATAAAACGAAAAAAGAAAAATCTGCACAAAGTTAGGTTACAGAGCACACCCTGTCGTTTGGATTTGGGCAATTGCACGTATTATTTAATTAATCATCTGGAATTTCCCTTTAACAAGCCAAGAAGAAATGTGTTTAACGAGAACATGGAGGAGCATGGATTTTTATTTTTTAACAATAAATTATGTGACAAATACAAAAATTTATGATATTATTAATTTGTCAAAAAATTCCCTTGGAGGGAAATTTTTATTTCCTATCAATAAATGATGATTTTAGTACATTAAATATAAAAATTATGAAAACATGGATCTTTAAAAATTTCCCTTGCAGGGAAATTTTCAATATTTATCACAAACAGTGGTAAAAAATGATAGCGGTGCTTTTATGTAAAATAAACCCAAAATATGTTGCACAATGTAAAGTTACATTTATTATCGGAAGAAATTTGTCACCCTATCGTATGGATTTAGGTAATCTCACATATTATTTAATACCAATTACTCAGATATACATAATTAATAGAAACAAGAGTGAAAACATGTGAAACACATAAGTTCTACAGTCAATCACATAAGGCAAAAAAAAAGATACTGCTGTTTTTGGCAAAAATTCAAATTTTACAAATCCAAGAACCCGTCCTCTGCTACTTGCCTGTGATTCAACAAGCTTCACACATTCTCGCATTATTTTATTCGTTCTCTTTCTTATCTTCACATTTGCTAGAACACATAAAAAATGTACCAATTTTATGCTTTATTAGCCATGAAGTACACAGGATGTAGTCAGCATCTTTTAGCTGATTTGGCAATCATTGACCATAATTTATGAGAGTCGAGAGGAAAATCATGATTGACATATCGGGAAATTATTCATAGTGCAAAAAATAAAGTATCTCACTCTAATTAAAAAATTATCAGAAAATCTAAGCAAATATAAAAAAGCAAAATTTGATTTAATAAGGTGTAGAAAATTTCTTTCTGTCTACACATGAGCCACTTAGAAACTTAGTTAAATAAAAGAAATACATGAATGCAATTATTTGGTGCATTTTATAATAGACGATAAAATAAACCAACAACAACGTATGAGTTTACTGAGAGTTTAAATTAAAACCTTTTGACCTTGCAATGGAAACACATAACAATTAACCCCCTAACATTTAAAAGCTTAATGACATAAGTATACACCTAAATTGTGCATTACTTTGACCTTCACCGATAGATGCCGCAAAACGGGCACGTCAACCTTCACGTCATCGAACAATCAATATTAATTGAAGTGCATTATTCAATTGAATTTAATAAAAATAAGCTGTTACTCTAAGCCTCTGCCGCTGTCTTCTTAATCATTTATTTTTACACTAAAAAAACAAATACTGCAATTAGTTAACTCCTAAATAAAATTGAAAATAATTCTTTTTTCAAACTGTATTTCTCAAAATGTATGATAACTTTAAAAAAAGAAATTCATATTCGTGTATATAGATAACTGAACATGGCTTAATACTTGATATGAACTCCAAATTGATAAAAAACTAAAATTATATACCGTGTTGAACTAACATTTCGCAGCTTTAAATCACGGTTGCATCATGATTTTATATGAGTTACTTTAATTTTACTTGCATTATTTTGAGATGTTAAAAATGATTCTGCACACAATTTTTTGAAAATGAGATGAAAAATTTGTACGAAAACCCAAAAGGAAATTGTGCTGTTAAGAAAATGTTTACTTTAATTAAAAATAGTGTTAAAAATTTAAAAAAAGGGCAGTAAAAAAAGTGGGTAAAAAACATTTTCACATATTTATTTTAATTTTTAAGTATTCATTATAACAACGTGAGATTATTTGCAGATGTGAAACTTGATCTTTGGAAACCTTTAAGTAATATTTTATGTATTATTTGCGGAAAACTATCAACTTTTTCTGCAAGTGTACCACTTTAATAATCCCCCCCCCTCCCCCCTTTCCAACACAATTTTTATTAATAGACCTAGGCCACTATATGTCTGTCTTCCATGCACTTCCATTTTAGTGTTCAGCAATAATGCGTTTATATGGCAATTTAATTTATATTCCATAGACGTTCATAAAAAATGTATATCGTTTTTTTTTTTCAAAACTGTTCTTGAAAGCAAAACGAATGCATAACACGTTTATATAGTCGATTTAATTTAATTTACACGGTACATGTCAGTAAAGTATTGAAAGATTGAAATGCATTTGTGGGTGAAAAAAGACTACGAAATGATGCAGACCAATGCAAGTGCTCTATATGTATATGTGAATGTGCTTTATTAAGTTTTTCAGACCCTTTCTGTATATAAAATTGTACGGCGCATTAAATAAAAACTGAATGTTTCTGTTTCTAATACAATATTATTAATTGTAAATTACAATCGTTTTGTTTTAAAACTCAGTTAATTATTTTTTAAAATTCAATATAGCGAATGGTTTTCATTGTAAAATATTGATAAATTGGGCATAAACATGACATAATCTAAGCCAAAAAAAAACCCTTTGAAAGCACTAAATAGGCTAGTAACACATTAGAACTTTTAGCCTCCAAGCCAGTAGTCAACATCTAGGTTAAAAAGTTTCAACCCTTTAACAGCTATGAAAGCTATAATTAGCACCAACATCAACCAAACCTTGCAAAAAAAAAAAAAAAAAAATACACCTAGCAAAAAGTAATCAACTTAAATTAAAGTAATGCAAATAAAGAAGGGCTTGTTCAGTACAAACAAAGTAGAGTAAAATTTCATTATCCTAGCAATTATTTGCTTAAACCCTTGGAGACAAACACAAAGCACCAAAGTGGCGATGACAACGGTGGGAAGAAGCAGCAGCATAGGGCGCAGCTCGCTAATACCGAAGGCAATAGTTACAAAGAGGTAGCAATGACAAAAAAAAAAAAAACACTCACACCTACACTCAAAAGGATAATACTTATTTTTCATAACAACGTCATGATGATGCGTTAACATTTGCACACAAACATTGAACGAAATACGCACAAACCTAGAAACAGATGACATTCAATCTCCTGAGACCCAACGAACCAACCCAGCCCAGCCCAACCTAGCCTAGCCCATTGTTGTTGCTTTGGCAGCGAGCTACATTTTTTCGCTGCTCATCCGCTTAATTCATTAATTAATTAAACTAATGAATTATTTGCTTATGCAGTTTTATATCTCAACGATTGTCATTTTTCTCTATTGTTTGCCAAGTAACTCGGTTTGTCGGTCGTCCACATGGTCTGCTGTCAGTTTTGATCTCTCCCATGGTGTTCATCATTGTTTGCATTTTTCGACATCAAAGTGTCAAATTAGTCGCTTGCCTTAATTTCTGATGATATGGCAGTAAAAGAGCCACACCACGAGCACATCAAGAAGTATAACGCGAGGGACGGACGGACGAACGAACGGAGGCAAAATGCGTCGTCAGTGTGTTTTTAACACGCGTGTTAAATAACCAAGACGACACGCTATAAATTGTCGTGTACAGTGTGATAAATTTTAAGACATGATATTGAATCAGATGAAAGGATGATAATAGGGATGAATAGAAATGAAAGGAACAAAGCGGCAGACTTGCTACTTTTACCTAGGGATTTATGGTGATAAATAAATTCAGAAAGGACTGACTTACATACATCTGAACTGCATTTTTTTAACCTGTGTTTTTCAGATCGATTTAGCAGCAGATACCTTTTGTCATATTCTTGACATTTATGGAAAAAAAAAAAAAAAAGAAATTTATGCCAGTGATTGACATCTTCTGTTTAATGCCGCTTCAGCTCTTTTGTTAAAACCACATTTAGTTGGTTTAAATGTTATTAGCCATCATTAGGATGCATAGAAATTTTAATAGCTGAATATAGCCCAAGTTCATCTATAAAATGCTTTGATTTTAATTAAAACGAGAAAAAACAAAATGATTAGAACAATAACGGTTGATTGTTAAATAACTTTGTGAAAGACCTTAAATTTTAATGTTTGTTGTAAATCGTTTGTGCGTGGATGTGCAATTTGAGTGGGCTGCATGACCGAGTTGTGATAAATAAATGCTGCATCACATCATTATCATCAGCATCATAATCTTTATAAGCAATCAGTGTGTATGCTAATAATGATGATGTCATATTTTTTAACACAAAATGGCAAATAATTTTAATGGAAGTATTAAATAATTTAGCACAAAATCATGCGTTTGCATTGCAGTACTTCATAAACTTGTTGGATTTCATTAACAGTAAGCATTTAACATATAGGGGAGAGACTTGCAAATTGCCACCCCATAGTTTCATTCACTCAACGTTTTGTTGATTTGCTTATTGATCCTTTTCCAGAAATCATTTGAAAAATTTATATCAAATTTTCAAAAGTATTTAAAATCGCCAATTTGAAATTTTGTCTTGCAGGTTGCCACCCCTTGAAAAATTGTTGAAAATGTAGAAAAACTCAAGTGAGAACACCTGATAAGGAAAACTTATAAAAATTTTTTGAATTTTAAATGAATTTGCCACCTCAATACTAAACTAGAAATCATTTTGATTCTCAAAACAAAAAAATTGTACAGCAAATTTTCAAAAGCATCGAAAATAGACATTTTGAATTTTTGGATTGCAGGTTGCGCCCTCTTGAAAATTGCTGTAAATGTAGTTAAACTCAAGTAAAAACACCTGATTAAGAAAATTTATTGAATTTTAAATGAACTTTGCCACAATCCAAAACTAGAAATCATTTGAAATATCAAAAAAAAAAAATTGTACTGCAAATTTTCTAAGTATCTAATGTATCTAAGACATTTTGAAATGTTGGCTTGCAGGTTGCTACCTCTTTAAAAATTTGCTGAAAATGTAGTAAAACTCAAGGAAAACCATCTGATTAAAAAATTTGTAAAAAAAGTTGTAATGAATTTTGCCAAAATCCTTAACAAGAAGCCATTTGAATTCACAAAAAGCAAAAATTGTACAGCAAATTTTCAAAAGCGTCTAAAATCTACCCTTTGAAATTTTGGCTTGCAGGTTGCCACCCCTTCAAAAATTGCTAAAAATGTAGAAAAACTCAATTAAAACCACCAAATTAGGAAAATTTCTTTAAATTTGCTGAATTTGAAATTAATTTTGCCACAATCCTTAACTAAAAATCATTTGAAATCTCAAAAATTAAAAATTGTACTGGAAAATGTTCATAAGTATCTAAAATCGACCCTTTGAAATGTTGGCTTGCAGGTTGCCACCCCTTAAAAAATTGCTAAAAATGTAGTGAAACTCAAGTAAAACATCTGATTTAGAAAATTTATAATAATTTATTGAATTTTAAATGAATTTTGCCACAATCCTAAACTAGAAATCATTTGAACTTTCAAAGAAAAAAAATTGTACAGCAAACTTTCAAAAGCATCTAAAATTCACCCTTTGAAATATCGGTTTGCAGGTTGCCACCCTTTGGAAAATTGCTAAAAACTTAGAAAATCTGAAGTTGAAACACCTGATTCAGAAAATTTATAGAAATTTTTAGAAATTTATAGAATTTTTAATGAATTTTCCCATAATCCTAAACTAAAAATCGTTCGAATTTTAAAAAAATAAAAATTGTACAGCAAATTTTCAAAAGCATCTAAAATCGACCATTTGAAAATTTAGTTTGCGGGTTGCCACCCCTTGAAACATTTTTAAAAATATAGTAGAACTCAAGTTAAAACACCTGAGTAAGAAAATTTATAAAAATTTATTGAATTTTGCATGAATTTTGTTGGCAGTGCTCTTCTTTCTCGGTTTATTGTTGACTTTAATTGCTTTAACTGCAATCAAGCAATGCATCAAAATTCTTAATCCTCAGTCGGTTTTTTTTGATCTGAGCGCTGTCATACTAAAAGTGTAAAGAAGATTTAAAAAATTCACCGAAAATATCACTAAAATTAAATGAAACTTCACTTTTGACACACGTTATAAAAAAAAAATGAAAAAGAGAGGTAGCAACCTGCAAGCCAACAAAGGTGAAAACCTGCATTTTCCCGGCAGTTTAGAATTAACATAATATAAAATTGTTAAATTTTTAAGAACTAATATTTTCTTAATTGTCCTGTCCAAAAGTAGATTAAAAGTGACAACTACTCTTTTGACGTCGATGTCAGTCGGAGTTTAGGTTATGACACTGCTGGAATGTCAAAACCATTAAGCTTTATTATAACTTTATTATAACTTGTAGGAATCCTAAATTAAATAAAAGTTTGGAAATTAAATATGAAATAACAAATGTGCCTTTAAATATGTGATATTATTTAGATCATTTCTATTCTTAACATTCCTATAAATATCCTTTTTCTTTATGGCGCTTTTATCAAAACATATTTTCAGGCTCTGTTTAGCATTTTTGTAACCATTATTAATAATTTACTTTATATTGTTCTAGAAACATAAAATTCGGAGAAATTTATTAAAAATTGTTTTTTTCTTCGCGTCTATGAAAAAATCTTATTGCTTTAAAACAGTTCAATTGATTTAAACACACTTCTTCTGCATTTGTTTGGATTCCAATTAAATTAAATAAACTTATTCAAAATTGTGTTTAATCTGCACAAACTGCCACTGCTCCAGGCAATTAAAGGCAAACATCTTGATTTAAATTTTGTAAAATTCAAGTCAAGTGATACATCGTTTTTAGAAATTTTATAGACTTTATTTAGCTGTGTGTGTGTGTGTGTGTGTGTGTATCTGTTAAATACACAAAAAAAAATCTGCATATTTTGCCATTTTGGCAAATTATTTCTCAAATTCCCAAATCGAGGGAAAATATTTTGTGGCAAAAACTAATTGCGAATTGTTTAATTTAATAATTGCTCTCGCATATTATATTCTGACACTTGAAATGCAATATCATAGTAATAACAAAAATAAAAACAACAACAACAACAGCAAATATTATGTAGTAGTCTTTCAAAGTTTATTGTTTGGTTTATGTGTTAGTGTAATATTTGCAATTTTCATAAATCTACTAGTAAATTTTGAGCTTGCCAAGTGGGTGGGTGAATGTGTGTGCACGTTCGTGTGTTTGTATCTATATCTGTGTTTTAACTGGTATAATATGGTATCTGATACGACAACGGCAAGCTCTGCTCTACTCCGCTCTGGATCCGCTCTACTCGTATTACACTTCAACTCTTCTTCCTATTCCACTGCTTTTCAAACTGAACGTACGTAACTTATATCGCACCACTTATTGCTTGCTCTTTACTCCCCGATCACCGATCCCTGGTAGGACCGACCAACCTACCCAGCCAACTCTTCAACCCACTCACCAATTCACTCGAGAGTGTAATCTACACTTTCCGACATATATTAAGTGCAACGGCAAATATAATCTCTAGCAGCTGGCAATACTGGCACACTCACAATATATATACATATATAAATATATATATATATATATATAGATAACAGTGCTTGTACAAGTGCAAATATAGACAAACACTAACTTACATACTCACACATACATATATACACACACTCATACACACAAACATTGAAAACAATTCAATTTAATTAAGAGACTCGCATGAAACTCTCAACTCAACTCTTCTTTAGACTCGGTCTCAACTTTCGAAACATTTCGAACTGAATTTTATGGACAATGCAAAACTTTTTCTTATCATGTTCTGTCGCAAGGAAATGGTGAAGACAAAGATGGGTGCGGATATGTTTTGGTGTGTAAGGAGCAGTGGAATAAATACTTGAAAATTTTGTGAATAAAAAATGGTTGCCGAAAGTCATGGTTTATTTTAAATGCAAAGACTTATTTCGATGCGTTTTATTTAAGTGGTAATACTAAGTACCTGTGGAAAACAATTTACTTGTATAGCATATCTTTGCGACACAATTCAGTGGGGCAGTTTTTAATGTGACAAAAATTACTTCGATTTATTTTATTACATATTTCGTACTTCAAAATAATCTGTTTTATTGCAATATATTTTACTGCGACAAATATTTTAATGCAACAAATTTTATTGCGACATATGCTTATGCGACATTTGTTCATGCGACATATTTTGTTGGGACAAATTTAATGCGACATATTTTATTGCGACACATTTTATGGCGACTCATGACATTTTTTATTGCGACATGAGCATTTTTTAATGCAAAATATTTTATTGCCACATTTTTATGGGGACATATTTTAATGCGACATATTTTAATGAGACATATTTTAATGCGAAATATTTTTATGCGACATATTTTATTGCGGCATATATTAATGCAACATATTTTATTGCGACATTTTTATGGCTGCATATTTATGTAAATGCGAAATATTTTATAGATATTTATCAATGCGACATATTTAATTGCGACATATTTTATTGCGACATATTTTGTTGCGACATATTTTATTGCGACATATTTTATTGCGATATATTTTATGGCGACACATGTTAATGCGACATATATAATGGTGACATATTTTACTGCGACACATTTCAATGCGACATATTTTAATGCGATATTTTTGAATGCTACATATTCTAAAGCGCCATACTTTAATGCGACACATTTTTTGTAGCATTTTATGGCGACTTATTTTAATGAGCTATTTTTTAATGCAAAGCATTTCATTACGTGCGACATTTTCATGAGGACATATTTTAATGCGACATATTTTAATGCGACATATTTTATAGCGACATCTTCCATAGCGACATATTTTTTGCGACATATTTTATTGCGACCTATGTTAACGGAACATATTTTATGGCGACATTTTTATGGCAACATATGTATGTTAAGGCGAAATATTCTAGAGATTTTTATCAATGCGACCTATTGAATTGCGACATATTTTATTGCGACATACTTTATTGCGATATATTTTATTGCGATATATTTAATGGCGACCTATGTTAACGCGACATATTTTATGGTGACATACTTCAAAGCGACATATTTCAATGCAACGTATTTTAGTGACATTTTTTAATGCTGCATATTTCAATGCACCATACATTAATGTGACACATTTTTTGCGACATTTTATGGCGACTTATTTTATTGCGACATATTTTAATGAGCTATTTTTTAATTTTATTGCGACATTTTCATGAGGACATATTTTATAGCGACATCTTTCATAGCGACATATTTTAATGCAACATATTTTATTGCTACATAAATTAATGCGACATTTTAATGGCAGCAAATGAGACATATTTTATAGCGATATTTATAAATGCGACAAATTTAGTTGCGACATTTTTTATTGCGATATATTTCATTGCGACATATTTTATTGCGACATACTTTATTGCGATATATTTTATTGCGACATATTTTATGGCGACACATGTTAATGCGACATATTTTATGGTGACATTTGACATTTTTTTAATGCGCCATACTTTAATGCGACACATTTTTTGCGAGCTATCTTTATTCGAAATATTTGCAGATTTCTGTGGGACCAAATGAATAAAAATGTTAGAAAATTGCTTCTTATAACTGAATTTTTTAAAACGAACCGCCTCGTTTTGTTGATTGATGGGGGTCGGTCACAGATTTTAACCCTCTCTTGCCCTTCCCAAAAGGGGAAATATTGATTTCATTAATTGTAGAGGCTAAGGGTTCACCCTGGACCCGCCTCCAGGGAGAACCTTACGTGACCCGAAAAAACTGAAATCATATTCGGTTTCAGCGACCTCGAAAACATTAAAAAAGTCATGAAACCCTACGGGTTTTTTTTTCGTGTTGTATAGTGTAGTTAATATTTAGTATTGAATATTTAATGTTTAATATTTAATGTTAAATGTTAAACATAAAATGTTAAATGTTACATATGTATGCAAAGTTGAATGCTAAATTTTTAATATTTAATTTAGCATGTAAAATATTTTTAAATATTTTGCGTATGTTTGAAAATAAATGTAATTATTCCATGATCAGCTTAACAATTCAAAACAAATAATAAATCCTAGAAATATACTTTCGAAACAACCAACACTGAGCATAAATAAATTTAATTACAAATAAAAACAACAAAATTGATTTAAATATTTTGTGGCTTTAGCCGCAATACAAAACGATTCAACCTCATCAATAGGCAGGGGAAGAGTGGCGTATGGCTGTAGTGGTGACTGGTGGTGGCGGTAAATATTTTATTATGTGGGCGTGGTTGTGAGTTATGTAAACTAATTTGTGCAACATAATAATCTCAATAAATGACTGTCCGAAAAAGAGGCAAAAATAACAAAAATAAAGACATAAATATGCAGTCGCAACCACGCACATACACACACATTGACGAATAAACATTCACATAAACACAAATCCAACATTTATAACCGAGTGACTTGCATTGTAGTGGCAAATCCTTGCAGCACATTGAGCACGAATGTCTGCAGGTCTTAATGAATGTCTGTTCGTGGCTGTAGGTTTGTACGTGTGTGTGTGTGTATGCGATGCGATTCTAGTGTGCATTCAAGTGCAATTGTATGCATTTATATGCATGTATGTTCAATTAATTATTTTGAATCTTTCTCGCATGACATTTATTTAAGTTTCTAAATGACTACAAAGGACGAGCAAGAATTGTGGCAAAGGATGCAATGGCACAGAGCAGTATTTGTGTGTGTGTGTGTGTGTGTGTGTTTTCGAGCAACTTGCTTAGTTTTCTCCTTAATGTGCATGTGTGGGTGTGTGTTTGGTTGTGTTTTACTTTAAACTCTAAAGCTGCTGGACACTAGAATGCTATTGTTGTTGTTTTGTGAACTTTTTGTTCAGAGCTTTTATTGTTTGTTTAAAGAATTAAGTAAATTGTCTTTAAAACTACCCAAAGGGAAATTTTTAAGTACAACTGTGACATTTTTGTTTAATGTAGCAACATTTGTGACATAATAAAATTTGCAGTAAATATAAGACTATGAAAAGCATTTGTGAACGATGGCGGTGTTATAAGGTACCCTTTTTTTTATAAATTCAGCACTTTTGAATAATTATTTTTCACCCAAGTCGAAATTTTTGATGTATTGTCAAAAATATTTCAAGCAAGTTTTAATTTTTGACAGTTTTAATTTTTTTAGTGCCACCTCATAAAGGGCTAAAAAAATATTTACTTGCAACCTTTTTCGTTTGCATTAGGCGCTCTTTTGTGTATATTTTCATGGTGTTACAAATTTTAGGTATTCACATCATGCGATAACCTCTGCATATCCTGAAAGCCATATTTTAGCCCAACTAATCCTTGATTGAAAATTTATGTAGATTTCTTTTTTTTACCGCGCATAAAACCAATAAAATCTAAAATTAAAATCAGTAAAATTGCACCCGCTAATTTATGCGGCATCACATCAACAGCTTCTACTGCTGACTGAAGTAGCTAGCTGCTGCTTAACCTGTTCTTTTTTCTGGTTACTAGCCACGTATGCAAATTCTGCGCCATTCGGGCAATTATCGGGCTTAGACATCGCAGCCAACAGGCAGCATACCGCTAAGCCTGCGATTTCAAATATTTAACTCTTCCCTTTTCACAACTCCTCCCGACGGCACTCACGTTTCTTAGGCGTTTCTTTTTCATGCAGATCAAAGGACAAACACAAGTTTTTGGCTTTAATATCAAAAACTACCCCAACCTATAAGCACAGAAGAAAAAATATGTTTTCATCCTTAATAATTGGCTAAGAGCAAAGGTGCAGCAGCGCCAGAGAAATTCAGCGCCAAAATTCAGACTATTATTGCCAAGACAAACAGCATCTAGCGTTGTTAGATTTCATAAGAAAGAATTTCCAAGCTGTTGAGCTGAACTCTGGAAAATTTCTGTGGGAAGACAGCGATATATATATATATATAAGCATTTATTTTCTTGGCTTTGAAAGATTTGCAGATTACAGTGACGCGAATCGGTAACGAGCGTAACCACAAGAATGTCGCAAAATTAATTGTGCGAAATTGGGTGGAATTTCAGATGAAAGCAAAAGATAGTGGAAGTAAATAGCACGGATGGAGTTTGGTATGCAAATGAGTGATGGAATGGAGCCTATTTCAAACAGTACAGAGGAGAATTTTTCAGCTGTTTCAAAAATAAGCAATACTATGTATATAATGCACGCTGTTAAAAAAGTGAGTTCTCAATAGAAAACGGGTATTATAGTACAAAAAACAGATGTTCCTTTATTATAGATAAGCCAACGAATTTATTATGGTTTTAATGTGGGTAAAATTATAGGAGCAATTTAAAGATGATTGCACCCAATGCAATAAAACAAATAAACTTTGAATTAACAATAGATTATTTTAATCAAAGTAAAATTATGAGAAATAAAAAGTAAGCTCAGAATAGATCAATACAAACTTTATCTACGAACTAAGGTAATATTATGAGCTCTAAATTAATAATAAGTTCACAAACGATAACAAAAACATAGTTAACGCTGTTTTAGAGTGAATTCACAACAATAGAAACACTTAATTATGTGAGTGCTAGAATATATGATATCTGTTCGCAGATACACTGGATAGTATGTATGTCTAGAATGAGCAATGAGGGATTAAGTGAGAATAATACCATCGCCAGTGCAAAAACGATGAACATTACAAACGTTATCTTAGATATTCTGAAAGAAATGGAAACTTTTGACACTATATTCTATAACAGAAAAGATTGAGCGCAAACGAAGTTTACCACAGATTCAGCAATATATCAAGTGTAGTAAAAATAAATCCAATATTTTTGCATGAAATCAAAGGCTTTATTTAGCCTAGTAAGAATGATCCGATTAAGATCAAATATGCACCCTTTTTATTCAATCACTTGTTGCCATTTCGAGTAAAATTTAATAATACCTCTCGCATACAATTATTCGTCATTAATGGCAAAAAAAACTACCACAGTCGATTTTTCACAAGATGCTATTGAGGCGAATTTTTCAAGGCAAATAGATAGAAAGAAGTGGTAATCACTTGGTAATCATTTGGTGCCAGGTCCGAACTTTAAGGTGTTTGCATAAGAACGTCCCAACTAAGCTCCCGTAGATTCTGGCGAGTCATAATCGATGGGTGTTGTCTGGCGTTGTCCTTATGGAACACAATTTTTTCCCTATTGCGCCCAAAACTGGACCCTATTGCGCCCAAAACATACTCATACTCATACTCCTACTCATACTCAGACTCATACTCATACTGATACTCATACTCATGCTCATACTCATACTCATACTCATACTCATACTCATACTCATACTCATACTCATACTCATACTCATACTCATATTCATATTCATACTCATACTCATATTCATACTCATATTCATACTCATATTCAAACTCATATTCATATTCATACTCATATTCATACTCATACTCATACTCATACTCATACTCATACTCATACTCATACTCATACTCATATTCAAACTCATACTCATACTCATACTCATATTCATACTCATATTCATACTCATATTCATACTCATATTCATACTCATATTCATACTCATATTCATACTCATATTCATACTCATATTCATACTCATATTCATACTCATATTCATATTCATACTCATATTCATACTCATATTCATACTCATATTCATACTCATATTCATACTCATATTCATACTCATATTCATATTCATACTCATATTCATACTCATATTCATACTCATATTCATACTCATATTCATACTCATATTCATACTCATATTCATACTCATATTCATACTCATATTCATACTCATATTCATACTCATATTCATATTCATATTCATACTCATATTCATACTCATATTCATACTCATACTCATACTCATATTCATACTCATATTCATACTCATACGCATACTCATACTCATACTCATACTCATACTCATACTCATACTCATATTCATATGCATACTCATATTCATACTCATATTCATACTCATATTCATACTCATATTCATACTCATATTCATACTCATATTCATACTCATATTCATACTCATATTCATACTCATATTCATATTCATACTCATATTCATACTCATATTCATACTCATATTCATACTCATATTCATACTCATATTCATACTCATATTCATACTCATATTCATACGCATATTCATACTCATATTCATACTCATATTCATACTCATATTCATATTCATACTCATATTCATACTCATATTCATACTCATATTCATACTCATATTCATATTCATACTCATATTCATACTCATATTTATACACATATTCATACTCATATTCATACTCATATTCATACTCATATTCATATTCATACTCATATTCATACTCATATTCATACTCATATTCATACTCATATTCATACTCATATTCATACTCATATTCATACTCATATTCATACTCATATTCATACTCATATTCATATTCATACTCATATTCATACTCATATTCGTACTCATATTCATACTCATATTCATACTCATATTCATACTCATATTCATACTCATATTCATACTCATATTCATACGCATATTCATACTCATATTCATACTCATATTCATACTCATATTCATACTCATATTCATACTTATATTCATACTCATATTCATACTCATATTCATACTCAAATTCATATTTTATTTTATATTCATACTCTTAGTCATATACATAATCATATTCGTACTCATATTCATGCTCATATTCATACTCATACTCATACTCATACTCATACTCATACTCATACTCATACTCATACTCATACTCATACTCATACTCATACTCATACTCATACTCATACTCATAATCATACTCATACTCATACTCATAATGTGTGAGAAGTTTGTTTAGTATGAAATCTTATTTCTCTTACGCCATCTAGGGTAACTCGATCGCACTTTTACAACCCGAGATACAGAATACTAAAGCCATTGGAAGAATAATGCATTTCTTTTTACTACACCTAAAAAAAAAAACCGAAATGGCCATCTCAGCCCTTGAAAGGATTTTGACCGAGCTTCTTATGATCAATTGTGTTGATGTGAAATGTTTGTACACAAATGATCGAGAACTGGACCTACATGTTTTATGACGACTCCGAACGGCTTATGTGCTCAAGAAGCTTTTCATGCCAGTTTTTATACTCTAACATATTTAACTATTTTTACTACAACTAATATATTTAAATCAACTCAACAAAAGACTTCCATCCTTTTATTGAATGCCTTAAAGAAATTTTCCTTTAAAGAGCGTTCCTTCTAATGGCATGCATATGTTAAAACAATACCTTCTGGCCAACAAAATGGAAGGGGTTCAATTCAAGACATCCGTTCCATTTTGCTATCTTTTGGAAGCACATTTTTTGCTGGATATTTCTGTCAATTTTGTTCTTAACACTGATGCGACTTTTTTTATGGAATGAACCAGCGGCTATTGATAACGGTTATTCATATCGCATATTCATAACGACTTTTCATAACAGTTATTCATATTCATAACATTGATATCGCATATTCATAACGACTTTTCATAACAGTTATTCATAACGGTTATTCTTAACGGTTATTCATAACGGTTATTCATAACGGTTATTTGTAGCGGTTATTCATAACGGTTATTTGTAGCGGTTATTTATAATAGAAATTTACAAAGTTTATTCACAACGGTTATCGATTACTTTTATTCAGATTAGTTTTTAAAAATGGGTATATGTATAAAACGGTTATAGGTAATGGCTATTCATAATGGTTATTCATAAAAAGTATTCATAACGATTATTTTTAAAGGTTATTCATAACGGTTATTCATAACTTTTTACCATCATTACTTAAATCTTTCATATTTTTTTTTTTTTATTTCACAAATTCATGCTTTTTGAAGGAAGTGAATATTTCAAAAATCTCAAAGCCATTTATGTGTGCTTCTCAACACTTTATAAACTCTTGATCCTTGAAAATCCTTTAACGTTGTACTTTACCACTTATAAACATAATAATCGCTCTGTCTGACGCACACTCAAAAACACAAACACATTTTCACACACACACACACACAAACATTTTCAACACAACCACTACACTTGCATGTTTTCACACTTGAGTACTTATATTAGCATTCTTCCTCTTCTGTTGACTCTTCAAGAAGCAACAGCTAGCTTAAATTATCAGCATTCAAAAGAAGCAGCAGTTTGAGCAAAACAAGTAAAAAAAATTCAACAAAACATTATATAAAATAGGCAAGTAGAACATAGCAACATTATGACAGGAAGTCCTTAAATAATTTTAAACAGCATTTGCTTTTGAGTAAATGTAAAAAAACTAGCAAACAAATTTCTTGTTTTCAAAAAGTTTTCAACATAACTTGACCTGGGCCTATTGTTTGAGCAAAACTAGAAAATGTTTTTTGCAGTTTTCTCATCAACGACTATCATTAATTTATATCAGCCTGAAAGTATGCAATTTTTTATGTCATTATTAATTTATAACAATTTTGATCAATACTGTTTAAAGCTTTTACAAAACCACCATAATCTGAACAATCAAAGGTTAACGAAGCTTATATTATTAGCCTTAATTTGCATGTCGATGCATTTTCATTAACTTTGAACACCTTTTGTGTATGCAATATATTTTAGAATTGATTGCTTGAAGCTCAGGGCACCGCGCATTAAGTTAATTTACTTTTTGTTCAATGCACTCCAACGCTAACCACCTCATAACCTTTTTTGCAATTACTACTATATGCATGCATACCAAGCATTTCCTAACCGCCCCTATGAAAATCTTTTTGTCTGCCTTTCTTAAAAGTATGGTACACATTTTCACTTAAATTGTCATATCGCGCTTCTGCTCTATTGCTACCACTCCACTCTATCTCAAACAGTATTCGTAATACTCTTTCAACTGCTAAAAATTGAAAACGCATAAACGTCAAAATCTTTCAATAAAACAATTTTCTCAATTGCCTCAATGACATTGTTCACAATAGAAAGAATGGAAAAAATTTTTAGCTTGTGGCTTTCGAATTGCTCCTTGTTTACCTCATCTGACACTGCAGCAGGCAGCCCTTTGTTGTCTCCACCATTATTATTTTATTTTTGTAACTGCATTTTACCGTAATCGTCTGTATATATTTGTATATAGTAGTATTTGTTTTTGTTGTTGTTGTTATTCTATATTGTTTGGTCCTTCTACAACAGGCACCACACTCTTTCCTTCCGCTATGTTTCTATTGTATTCCTGTGGCTGGTGTGTAGGTGTGATCGTTATTGTTGTCGTTTTTATCGTCCTTGTGCGTTGCTAACGCTGTTTTCAGTTTATTTTTTTTTTTTTGCTTCCTCAAATGTCGTCGTCGTCATTGATGCATAAATAAAAGCTTCTGGGGAGCGCAAAAAACAAAGAAAAAATGAATGAAAAAAAGAACTGGCTTTTGTGAAACAAAAAACTAAATTTATAAAGCAATACCAAGCAGCACAAAAAACAAAAAAAAAAATAACAACAACATCACTATGTCTGCATTGTTGCATTGCTGAGTGAGCTTGGACACAACGACATCTATTGATGTTGGTTGGTATTATTGATTAAATTTGCTTTACTTGCTTGCTGCATTATTATTCATTGAAGTGAATAAATTCAGAACAATTCTTTTTGTATTGATTTTTCATAGACTAGCTGCTATACTACATTAGCTATTGTGAATAATGATGTGTTTCTTTTTGCGCAAGTTATTTTGAATAGTAATTTTGTAGAAAATTATTGAGGTTCTAACTAAATTCTAACTAAAATTTTGATTAATTATTGTGAACGTTTAAAAGCAAAAAAAATAGTTTTAATACCTTTATCAAAGCACGAGCACTTTGAACGCCATATGAATGTAATTTTGAGTCAAGAGAGGTTGTTTTTGAGCCTAAGGTATTACCTGTTGACAATAGTAGCCCATTACTTAGTCTCGATACTGATATCGTAGGAGGGATTTAAGCTAGAATTCAGGTAGATGAAGTCCTTGAAAATGTCGAAGGAGTTTATGGTCTTGGTTTAAAGTGTAAATAAATACAAAAAACCCTGAACTCTTCTACTGAATTCTTTAGCTTGTTGTTTGAGGACTGTCTTATTAGAATTTTTCTAAAATACTTATAGAAATTTTTTTCAAAAGTCGATACAAAATTTTTATATGTTACTTTTTGATATTTTATTTTTTAATATTTTATTTTATATATTTAATTTTCTCATATTTAATTTTTTATATTTTATTTTTTATATATTTTATTTTTTATATTTTATTTTTTATTTTATTTTTTTTTATTTTTTTTTTATTTTTTTTATATTTTATTTTTTTATATATTATTTTTTATATTTTATTTTTTATATTTTATGTTTTTATTGTATTTGTTATATTTTCTTTTTTTTTATTTTCTTTTTTATATTTTAATTTTTGTATGTTATTTTTAATATGTCATTTTTTTTATATTTAATTTTTTATATTTAATTTTGTTGTTTTTTATATTTTATTTTTTACATTTTTAATAATTTATTTTTCATATTTTTTTTTTAAATTTTATTTTTTTGTTTAATTTTTTATTTTTAATGCTTCATATTTTATTTTTATATATTTTAGTTTTTTGAATTTAATTTTTTATATTTTATTTTTTATATTTTATTTCTTTATATTTTATTTTTTATATTTTATTTTTTATATTTTAGGTTTTATATTTTTTTAAATTTTATTTTTTTATATTTTATTTTTTATATTTTAATTATATTTTATGCTTTAATATGTTATGTTTTTAAATTTTATTTTTTTAGGTTTAATTTTCTTAATTTTTATTCTTTTATATTTTATTTTTAAACATTTATTTTTTTATATTTTATTTTATATTTTTATTATATATTATTTTTTATATTTTATTTTTTTAAAATTTTATTTTTTTGTTAAAAGTTTTTAATTTTTATTCTTTTTTATTTTTTGTTTAATTTTTTTAATTTTTATTCTTTTATATTTTCATTTTTATATTTTTATTATATTTTATTTTTTTATATTTTATTTTCTAATATTTTATTTTTTTATATTTTATTTTTTTATATTTAATTTTTTATATATTATTTTTTTTTATTTACTTTTTTATATTTTATTTTTTATATTTTAGTTTTTATATTTTTTAAAATTTTATTTTTAATATTTTATTTTTTATGATTTTATTATATTGTATTTTTTATGATTTTATTATATTTCAATTTTTATATTTTATGTTTTTAAATTTTATTTTTTTATGTTTAATTTTTATAATTTTTATTCTTTTATATTTTATTTTTTATATTTTATTTTTTATATTTTATTTTTTTGTATTTTATTTTATTATTTATATTTTTTATATTTTTTTAAAATTTTATTTTTTATATTTTTATTATATTTTATTTTTTTTTTATTTTATTTTTTTAAACTTTATTTTTTTTTTGTTTAATTTTTTTATTTTATTTTTTATATTTCTTTTTTTTTATTTTACTTATTTTATTTTTTTAAATATTTTGTTTTTTATATTTTATTTTTTATATTTTATTTTTTATATTTTATTTTTTATATTTTATTTTTTATATTTTATTTTTTATATTTAATTTTTTGTTTTAATTTTTTGTTTTATTAAATGTAAAAATAATTTTTTAAATTTTATATTTTATTTTTTATGTTTTATTTTTTATATTTTATATTTTATATTTTATATTTTATATTTTATATTTTATATTTTATATTTTATATTTTATATTTTATATTTTATATTTTATATTTTATATTTTATATTTTATATTTTATATTTTATATTTTATATTTTATATTTTATATTTTATATTTTATATTTTATATTTTATATTTTATATTTTATATTTTATATTTTATATTTTATATTTTATATTTTATATTTTATATTTTATATTTTATATTTTATATTTTATATTTTATATTTTATATTTTATATTTTATATTTTATATTTTATATTTTATATTTTATATTTTATATTTTATATTTTATATTTTATATTTTATATTTTATATTTTATATTTTATATTTTATATTTTATATTTTATATTTTATATTTTATATTTTATATTTTATATTTTATATTTTATATTTTATATTTTATATTTTATATTTTATATTTTATATTTTATATTTTATATTTTATATTTTATATTTTATATTTTATTTTTTATATTTTATTTTTTATATTTTATTTTTTATATTTTATTTTTTATATTTTATTTCTTATAGCGGCCGTGGCGCATTTGGTAGAGTGGCTCATACGCCAGAGAACCCTGGTTCGGAATTGAACCTGACACAGAAAGTTTTTTCAATTGAATTAATTTTTCTGTTCGGCCATCACCTGTCACCCTGACAATGGCAAACCTCAGAGAATAAAAAACTGCAATGAAAAGCTGCTTGAGAACATAAGCCGTTCGAAGTCGGCATAAAACTTGTAGGTCCAGTTCTCGATTATTTCTGTTCAAACATTCCACAACACGCACGAGACAATTGATCATAAGAAGCTCGGTCAAAGTCCTTTCGATGGCTGAAATAGCCATTTCGTTTTTTTATATTCATTTTTCTATATATTATTTTGAATAAGAACGAATGAATATTTTGCATGGTGCTATTTTTATGTGTTTTATTTAAAAATTAATTTCAACCAAAATATTGCAATAGTTGCATTTTTTCCTAACATCCAAATCCTAGTAGCATACAAAACAAAATTCAGCACTTTATACTTTCACAACGCCATCTAGCTGTGAAACTGATTTCTTGCACATTTATTTGTCATATTCTACCTAAACGTGTTTAAAATACAAAAATTTTCCGGGATTTGGGCGATTTGACATTTGATTTGATAAAAAATTTATGAGCGTCGAGAGCATTACATGCTTGCTAAGCTTCAAGGCTCAGTACTATACTTCAGGCATAAGTTGATAAAGGAAACACTATAATACAGCGTATACAACAACCTTTGCCTAATACCGTTACTTGAAAGAATCCACCCCAAAAATATGCTATAAAATTTTGCAGGCACCAAGCCTATAAAAAAACCGGGATGCAGTCGTCAGAGCGGCCGATGGAAGCGTTAGCTTTTTGCAAACATAAATATTATTAAATATAACTTACCGCCACATTTTTTATCAAGAATAAACACACTAACGATCAGCAAGACACGAGAAGCACTACTTTATTCCATACCAAAATCGATTGCTTCTCGTTGTTGTGCGTATTCGTGATACATAATGAAGGTATTAATCATTATAATACATAAAAGACAACCCTGCTGCTCCACATCGAATATATCTTCAACTGTAATTATTTTTTACCATTATTACAGTGCTTTTCCAACATATACTGTGCTGAAGAATGTTCAGCCTATGTATGAGCATACTTTTAGGCTAAACATTTTTCAAGACAATATATGTTGTAAAAGCACTGTAATAATGAAAAAAATAATTACAGTTTGAGCATAAATGCTTCCAGCCCATCGCACGTTGTGAAAAATATAAGAAAAAGACTCGCATCGCTTAAAAAAGCTGTAGCGTCTAAGCGCTTAGACCAATATATGCACCAATATTTGATATTTTATTTAAAAAGCATCAAAAAATAGGTGGCAGAAACTTTTAACTTTTTTTTTTTAATTTTAGTACCCTACACTTGGAAATTTAGACATTTTACAAGCCTTATAGCCTGCAAAGAAATAATTTTTTTTACTAAACTAATTCTGAATCCTCAAAATAAATTTGAAATATAATTTAAGGTATTATTTTCAAATTGAAATAAAATTTTGATTAACCCTCTAAAGCGTTGTTAATTTTTATACAATTTTCTCCAAAATCAGAAAGAAAAAATGAATTAAAAGAACAATGCTATTCTTTCTTTCTTTCTCACTTCTAGAAAATTTTGTCAATCGTTTAACGACCAAATAAAAAAAATTCCAGAATTTATGTTCTTATATTAATATAAGAAAATTTTATAATTATATGATTTAAAAGTAATTCACAGCAAAAAGCTAATAAATATGGTAATAAAAGTCATATTTTAGCCCTTCGCTTCCTAAATTTATCCTGAAAATTAATTTGTTGTTTAATGTTGTACACATGGCAATATTTGTTGTTGTAGCTTGAACACAACATAGTGTTTTAACTATAGCGGGCAATCGAACGCTTCAGCTTCAGTGTATACTCGTAAGAGTCATAGTTTAAAGCTCAAATACTCGAAAAGGCGCAATTAGTCGCAAAAAAAAGTTGATACCCCCAAAAAGACGAAAGTTTGAAATGTAGGTTCAAAATACTTTTCGGTGATTTGAGTGGATTTCAAAAAATTACAGCTCATTGAAAATAAGAAATTTTCAGGAAAATACACAAAAACCCACAAATTCAAAAATGCGCCACTGTCCCAAGAACAACTTTAAAAAACCAAAAAAACAAAAACACATAACTGACCCCCCTCTTATGAGCTTTCATTGTGCAAAGCTTCACTAAATATGTTTTATGATAACGGTTTCATAGGCATTTTTATTGAGTAGCTTCACATACATAAAAATTTCTTCCAAAAAGCACCATCTTTGATTACCCGCGAAGACTGCATTATATGGTAATTTAACATCCCAAACCAATTTTCTACATAAGAAATATGTCTATAATACAAAAGAAATTGAAAAAATGTAAACCTCTAGTTTTAAAGACACTTCTCTTAAGAGTTTGTTTTTTTTTTAATATTATTAATTATTAGTTCAAGATTATTGCGGAAGTCAGAAAATTTATACTAAAATATGGCATGATTATGTAGTTCATAAGACGTCAAAATTCAAAATTAAAATCAAATCAGTCCTTCAAAAAGCCTTAAATATATAGATATAGATCTCAATGTGTTCAAGTTCAAATAAGAGCACGTTTCTTATTCACTTTTACTAAAATATATATTTACAATGGACCAGAATTGGTCATTAATTAGCATTCCTAGCTAAACCTTTTCTTTTCTTTGATGCTGCTTTGTGTATGAGGGCAATTAATAATCATTTGTACTCAATGACAAATTGACTACTATAATTCACAGATGGTTTTGTATATTTTTTTAAGATAGTAGGCGGTAAGCATTTTATGTAGATGCATATAAAGGAATAACCAGATCGTGAGCATCTAATGCATTTTAAGACTAAAATAAAAAAGGAAAAGTGAGCAAAAGCTAAAGCACAAAGACAACATAAGAAGCGTTATTGAAAAAAATGACAACAATGGAGATATTGCGACAACAATGACGGAAATGCTGCCAAAAATGCCCCAAAGTGCCATAAATACAAATGCAACAAATACAAGAACTATAGCAATGACAACAACAGATACGAGCGTTACAATAACCACAACTTCAACAACGTAAATTTCTAACAAGAGTATCTGTTAGATACTTGTTTCCTCAATATATATTTTTTCCACATACATACATATATATTTTTTTTTTTCAAACAGCTGCAAAAAGTGGGAATGGATAAAAAAAAACTAACTTTAGCATGAGTGGTCATGGTTCCCTTTACGATCGTTACATGTCCTAGACTTGTGTTCGATAGCAAGGAAGAAAAAAAAATAGAGGAACAAAAATTTAAATGTAACAAAAAAATTGAGTGTATCTGCGAGTAAGTATAGAGTAGCATGAAGCACATTAGTAAATGCAGCTACGTAGAACGTAGTAGATACATAGCTGGAAATGAATTTTTTACGTGTTTTTTAACCATTATTTGTGTGCAAACTCAAGCACACACACACACATGTATGATTTGTTGTTGCTGCTGCAGCGATTTTAACGCAATTTTTTCGATAAATTTTTTTTACACTTTAGGGTTTTTTTCTTTTTGGTCGCTACTATTTTGCGCTGAAGACAACCAGAAACAGGGACTATTTTTTTTTTCTCTACATTTCTAAATCAAGTTTTGTTTTTTAGCCCCAACAACCGAAGCGGATAGACAGACAGATAGAGTAATGGACAGACAGGCAAGCAGAGAGACAGACAAACAGATAGACGTACGGATGTTTGGTAGCATTTATGGACGGACGGAAGGACAGACGGACAGACGACACACGTGTAAGTTTATCTGGCATTCGTGAATGTGGCATCCGTTGAATGCACCGCCACAGCCGCCGCCGCTGTTTAGTCGAGTTGAACGCAATTTGTTTGCCGAGTGCTGTTCACAAGTGTCGAGCTTAGTAGTAGTAGTAGTAGTAAAGTGCAGCGAGTAGTAGTGGTGGAGTTGTTGTTGTTGTAATTGTTGTTAGGCAAAAATAAATCATTTCACATTTCTGGCAGCAGCGGCGGCGGTGGTGACGGCAGCAACAGCAGCAGCGACTGAAAACTCAAGTGAAAATGATGAAGCATCGTCGAGTGCCCAGCGGCGGCGGTCATGAAGAGTGATTTAAATTTAAAAGG
This sequence comes from Coremacera marginata, assembly GCA_914767935.1. Taxonomy (NCBI): domain Eukaryota; kingdom Metazoa; phylum Arthropoda; class Insecta; order Diptera; family Sciomyzidae; genus Coremacera; species Coremacera marginata. The sequence continues at coordinate 10,179,600 of OU612043.1, read as the reverse complement.
ATTCATTAGAGTAACGCGTTTTGTGCAACTAAATAAAGTTTCGTTGAAGGGTTTGTGTCGAAAGTAAAACAAAAAAAAATCAAAAAAGAAAAAATCGAAAAATGCACCATAAAATGTTGAAACTATTTGAGTACAAGCTAGAACCAATGGAGTTGTTGGCAATAGTTTTTAAGTGGTTTAAGCTTGCGGCAAAAAATATTTCAAATTTTATTGTTAAAAATTGTAGTTTAATTATGAGTTAAGCTTATGATGACAGAGAAAATTTAACACGTTAGTAACTTGCTTAAATTTGTCATAAAATCAGTCATTGTAAACTAACAAATGCCTAAAATTGTTTACGTTGAATTTTTAAAATGATAAAGTCAATTGTCTTAAATAAACATTATGCAAAACCATCTGTGAAGTATAGTCTTTGAATACAAATGATTATAAATTGGCCTCCTACACTGCGCAGCATTAGGAGGCATATTGACCAGAACAACTTATGTTTGTTGTTTATGGTTGTTATAGGGTACGTCGGCCATATGCGTCACTCATAGGGTGCGCTTACCATGTGCGAAAATTTTAACATTATTCTGATTTTCGGCAATAGAAAGCTCATGTTTTTGCGGACATAATTTTCCCAAACTTTCCTCAAGTGCTTTCAATACGAGGGCAGGGCACATGTTGAAGAGTTGAAAGGTCGAACATACAAAAACAGCAATAAAATCGAGTAGACAAAAATTTTAGTTGTCTGATTCACGTAGAATAAATCATATTTTTTTTTTTAATATCGTGGATTATGTGTAATCTAACACCATTAATTAACACCATTGGCTCGTTTTTGCTTAAAATGTTAAATATATTTTGATTTTAAGTCGCATTTGAATTAATTCTGTAGCCTTTGAGGGTAGGGGGAGTTTGAACGTCGAAAACCTATGGACTAACTTACAGACTTTTCTATTTCAAGCACTTTCATGCGATGATCTGTCAAAAACATGTGATGAATTTTAAATATTATTTTAAATATCAATATCATCATCGAAGTTATCACTTTAATAAAAGTTAAAATTTATCATACACATGCATATAATTGAAACTTTCTACTGCCTCATGCATGCAGTGCTATTAGTTGGACATCTGTAAAAATCATTTATTTTATTTTGCTTTTAGTTTTTACTATATTTTTTTTTTTTTTATCCAACAATAGTAAATCAATAAATTCAATTTATATCAATTGTACATCAATTAACTTTTGACTACTTTAAACTCTTCTCTGCCAGTCATCCAACGTGTTTTTTGGCCCCTAAAAACCCTTTTAAAATCAAATTTATCTGTTATTGACAACATTAAGCGATGCACCACAGCATCGAAAATCTCTAATATTGGCGCTGTGGGAAAACACTAAATGTTGACGCTATCAAGCCCAGCACCGCCTACCGTTTTAAATTGTTTGTGTTGTTGTTTTCAATCAGTCAATAAATGGTATTTTTTTTTTAAATTACTCCAAAATAACCAAATAGATGTCAGTTACCGCGTGTTCCTTTCAAAACTTTTGTTGAACTGACTTTTCATCGAGCATTTAATTGAGTACAAACCGTTTTCAAAAATTGTTTAGTTTGTTTAGCCTAAACAGAATAATACCAGCTATAGTGGTGCAAAAAAGCTCACGGCTTTTTGAATCAAAAAGAGGAGCAGAGGGGAGGAGGGAAAACCAAAACTTATAATTGATCCCATTGATGACAATTTTGCAGTATTGAAGCTCTGGAGGCCAACGTACGCTTTCATCATTTCACAAAAACTCACAGCAGAACAAAAACAATCACAAAACGACCGACTTTAAATTGGCTTTTGTTGGGCGTTTATTTGTTTGCGTTTTCGGTTGAATTGAATGGAAGGACGGACGGAATGAAATTAAAACCAATCGTTGTATAGAGAAGAATTGTTGAACGAATTTATGATTCTTGTTCTTTGGTTGGTGATTTTTTTTCTTTTTTTTTCATTTTAGGTGCTTCAAAGTTGACGAAGTGAAAATTTTTAGTTTCAACTCTTAATGGGAGGAGGGAGCAGCGAAGGAATTCGGACACAAGTTGTTATAGTGTTTTACAAAAATGAAGTTTATTTTAGCAATTGTTAAAGTGGTTCACTAATAAAGTTAGTATTAATAAAGCTTAATAGCAAAAATAAGCCCTCAAATTAAATAAAAGTGTATTTAAATCTAACGAATTTACCTTTGAAGTAGAACTTATAACAATTTAATTTAAATTAAACACTTAATTAAACATAAATAACTGTGAAGACCAAATTAAACTGGTCTGCTGTTGTCAAAGGTTGAGTAACTTTTTCATGAATCAAATTTTCATGGAATATCGGAAATTATTTAACTTAAAGTTTAAAGAGTTAAAATAAAGCCAACGGAATCGAAGTTTATAGTGAAATTTTTTAAAGTTTTTAAAATTCTTAAACAAAAAATCGGTTGAAATATTTTGAACTATCATTAGTTTTTAGTTTTATTACTAGTTTTATTAAAGTATGTTCAACGTTTTGGACAGAAAATAATTCACAATAGCTTTAAAAAAACGGAAAAGATATGAACAATAATCGACAGTTTTTGTGTTTTTTGTATAGGGACTCCAGAAGGATGGCACATAGAAGGGGTGAGAATGTTCAGAAAAAATTTCATTTTTGACCTTCTAAGGGTCAATTCGGACGAGCTATGAACTTTATTCGACAGTCGTTGTGTTTTTTAAACGGGGCCACCCGAAGGTCGGCAGAGAGAAGGTAGGTGTATTTAGAAGAAATCTTGTGGATGGCAAAAAATAATAGGACCAGCTCATATAGCTAACACTCCTCTAGGGGTCAATTTTTGAGAGAAATTAACACTCCTCTAGGGGTCAATTCTTAAGAGATATTAACTGCTATTATAAAAGCCCGTTCTACGAGAGGGTTGGAAGCATTAACCCTCAAACTGTTATTATTTTTTGCCATTATTACAGTGCTTTTACAACATACTATTTCAAAAAATATTCAGCCTGAAAGTATGCACATGCACAAACGCCAAACATGTCACTGATAAGTATCAAATGAGTTTTCTGTGCATACTTTCAGGCTGAAAATTTTTCAGGAAAGTACATGTTGGAAAGAAACTGTAATAATGGCAAAAAATTATTACAGTTGGAGCAATATTAGGTGCAGAGCATTGTGCTTGCCTTTTATATATTAAGAAAATCGATAGTTCTGTGTTTTTTGCTAGGACCAGCTCATATATTACACCCAGTGCTGCCAGGTGTCGGTGAAGAAAATTCCCTTTTTTTGCATACAAAATAATTACTTTCCCCGTTTTTAAGTCTAAGTTTCCCCGCATTTTTCACCGTTTTTAATTTATAAATTAAAGCTTTCAAAAATAAATTTAAAATCAGGCCAACGACCGTAGCTTTCGATCCAAAGATATAAATATAATATTATATTATTATATACTCATTTATTTAATATGGATACTTAAACATTCTGTATTTACATCAACTTCGAAATAATTTTCATAAATTATTTATTATAAAATAAATCCTTAATAATTTTTTTTTTGTCACTAACAGCTATGTTCTGAAAATTCGGTAACAATCAATTGCTGCCCAAAAGTTTTCATCGGTCACAAAGAAATACTACCAAAAGATTGAGAATGAGAAAGACTTTTGCTACGGGTAACATTTTCCTCTCAATAACATGTTGAATATGATTTTGAATTGACTATTTACAAAATACTTTTATATAAAATTTAAATCAAAGCTCGATTCAACACAGATTAAATCAAATATGTTATTATTTTCACTTCCTCGTTTAGAGGTGACTTGTTTTTTACTTTTTTTAACCAAATAAGTCTATTTAATCAAGTGAATAAGACCGTTATTAGAAGGAACAGAAATAAATCGGAACCATTTTTTGTAAAGTAAACGTCAGAATCAATGTTGTATAAAACTCTTTAGCAAAATCATCGTAAAGATATATCTTAGAGATCTGCATTCTATATCAAGATTTCCATTTCGACTGAGAAAAAACGTGTAAAAAACATGCCCAACGGAAATAATGTTAATTTTTTTCAGAACAGATTAGTTCCAAAAAGTATAAAGTATAAAAGTATAAAAAGTCAAACAAATTTACATAAAGTTAAATTAAGATGATATATTTTCGTTCGACAAGATAGTTAAAAGAAATGTTGAAAATACTTATTACTTGCTTTACACTTTCCCCGTTTTATTATTTTCCCCGCATTCCCATTATAGTCGAAAAATCCCGAAAATCGGGGAAAATCCCGCCATCTGGCAGCTCTGATTACAACCCTCTCGGGCTCAATTTGGGAAAGAAAGTTTTAATGTTTTTTGTGTGGGGGCCCCAAAAAAGTGGCAGATAAAGATTAAGTGTGTTTAGAAGAAATGTTGAAGGGTTCAAAAAAAGAATAGGACCCGCTTATTTATTTGACCCCACTAGGGGGTCTATTCGAGAGAGATACAAACTATAATCGACAATTTTTGTGTTTTTTGTATGGAGACTCCCTGGAGGTGGCTGGTAAGGATTAAGTGTGTTTAGAGGAAATGTTGAAGGATAAAAAAGAATAGGACCCGTTCATATATTTAACCCCTGTAGGGGTCAATTCGGGAGAGATATGTCCAATATACTCAGAAGGATACCAGATAGGGGTAAGACATGTTCAGAAGAAATATTTAAGGGTTAAATATAAAAGGACCAGCTTATATATTTAATCCCTCTGGATGTCAATTCGAGATAGATTTCTCTTCATTCGAAAATTTGATTATTTATTCAAAAAGTTCTTAAATACTCGAAAAAAAATTTCATCGAAAAATTTTATTAAGGAGGAGGCTTCGACAGTGACAGTTTGTGACATTGCTCTTCATACTATTTTGTTCGCGCAATTAAAAAAAAAAATGAATCTCAACGAAACGCGGTTGTCATGAAAATTTGTCAGGCATACTTGGCGCGTGTGCATGATTAGACGCGATTTTGTATTTCTGCAACGTGTAAATGTAATTTTTGATTGTTACTTTTTATGTGAATTTCAGTTAATATAGTATTGAACTTTTTGTTTCTTTTGTACAGTTACTTAAGCACATTGTTGTTGTTAATACAGCATTTAGGGTTTGTTAGATGAATAAAAAGAAAATTTAAAAATGTGCAAGTTGTGATATAAAGCATGTACAATAAAATATATTAATCACACATTTTCTGTTAAAACTCAATAAGATTTTATTCGTTTTTAATAGTTGAGCAGTTAAAAGAACAGTATTTAATTGTTTTTTAAAGTACTAAAACCAAATTCGAATATTTGGCTTAAATAGGCAAGCGTACAGAGCTTAAAGCTAACTCCCTTCATCAATATCAAACACAACACATCTATTAATTTCAGCGGAAGCTTTTGCCCACTGACACCTAAAGCTACTCACGTCTTTTGTTTGCTTCTTACACCTAAAGAGTTTTCACTTCATTAAACACAATATTTTCAATTGGTCGAAGTTCGGGTAGTTCGGTGGGTTCATATCCCTCGGGACCTCAGAAACCTTGTTTCTCTGATACCACTACATCGCCAATTTACCATAATGGCATGAAGCCAAATCAGGCCAGAAGACTGGTTTTTGTCTATGACAGTTGATAAGGCGCAGCAGACATTTTTGGAGGCACTCTGTAACATATATTTCCTGATTTATTGCCCCAGTTGTGAAAAAAAAAACATGACTTTTCAGGCCGCATTGGCAAAAGTTTGCGGAATAAAACTGTTGGCCACTTATTTGTCTCTGATCAGCTTTAACAAATGTTTCGTCGGCCATCACAACACATGAACATTTTTTAATGCACTTGTCGTAAAGCTTTCGTGCCCGGTTTTTGGCCAAAGAATTTTTCTTGTCGGTGCGATTAGGAGAAGGCTTCGACATTTTTTTATTTACAAGAACCACAATCGCATTTAGAAGAAGATAATAAGACTTCAATATTAACTTTGCAAAATATAAAAATCTACCACTAATTGAATTTTGAGACATACACACAAAGTTATTGCGAACTTGCAAGTTTTGTCAAATTAATTGTTATAAAAAAATTTTTCTTTGAATAAATTTAGAATAGTTTATAACTTAAACGTAAAGCTTACTACTATGCTTTAACTTAACTTTATCTCTAGTTTGCCTTTACTTTAAATTGACTTTAACTTTACTTCAATTTTACTTTAACTTTACTTCAACTTTACTTTAATTTTACTTTAACTTTACTTCAACTTTACTTTAACTTTACTTTAACTTTACTTTAACGTTGCTTTAACTTTACTTTAACTTTACTTTAACTCTACTTTAACTTTAATTTAACTTTACTTTAACTTTACTTTACTTTAACTTTACTTTAATTTTACTTTGACTTTACTTTAACGTTACTTTAACTTTACTTTAACGTTTCTTTAACTCTACTTTAACTTTAATTTAACTTTAATTTAACTTTACTTTAACTTTACTTCAACTTTACTTTAATTTTACTTTAACTTTACTTTAACGTTGCTTTAACTTTACTTTAATTTAATTTTAACTTTACTTCAATTTTACTTTACTTTAACGTTACTTTAACTTTACTTTAACGTTTCTTTAACTCTACTTTAACTCTACTTTAACTTTAATTTAACTTTAATTTAACTTTACTTTAACTTTACTTCAACTTTAATTTTACTTTAACTTTACTTTAACGTTGCCTTAACTTTACTTTAACTTTACTTTAATTTAATTTTAACTTTACTTCAATTTTACTTTAACGTTACTTTAACTGTACTTTAACTATACTTTAACTTTAATTTTACTTTAAAATGTTTACCTTCTTAGAAAAAAGTTAATTTTCAGACGATTTTAAAATATCTTTAATTCTAAGTGTAAATAATTTTTGTGGGAATTTTTAAAAAATTATTGTTAGCAAAAAAAATAAATGCTAACAATTACAATGAAAACTAATTGTGTATTTAAAATAGTTCCACTTTGGTTTAAACCACTATGCATATGCTAATAGTTATTGAAAACATTAATTATTCAATTGAAATATCTAATTTTAAGTAGCAAATACTGCATATGTATCAAGAAAACACATCAAGAAAATTAATTCAATGTACTGCTCTTAAACAATAATTGGTATTATAATAAATTATTGTATTACTTAACAAAAAAGGTTAGGTTAGGTAGAGGCGGCAGCCGGTGTAAATGAAATACAAACACCAGCTCATTTAGACCGGATAGGTCCGTTGTGATACCGCTGCACACAGGCTTTTATTAATAATGGAACCAACTTGAGCTCCTGATGAACCCTTTTAGACACCTGACATCAGTCGTTGACAGGTCGTCAAGCTCATGAAAGAAGAAAGAGCCTAAATATTTGTGCCTTCTTCTGGCTAGCGCAGGACAGGAGCACAGAAGATGGGAGATGGTTTCTTCCTCTTCCTCGTCCCTGCAGCTTCTACAGAAGTCATTTGAGATAACTCCTAACCTGCAGGCATGTCTGCCTATCAAGCAGTGCCCTGTGATGACAGCCACTATTGTGGCTAATTCTAGTCTTGCCAGTGAGAGGAGGGCTCTCGATCGCCCGAGATCTAGTGTCGGCCAGATAAGCCTTGATGCTCTGCATGACGAGAGCTCAACCCACCTAGTTTTGGCTTTCGATATGGTATTGTTACTGATTAGCAGCTTGAGAGTCGCTAACGAGATACCCGGTGGGTTCACCATGAATAGTGGCGCTTGTGTCCCTTTCTAGCGAGCTCATCTGCCTTTTCATTACCTTTTATGCCTTTATGCCCAGGTACCCATATTAGGTTTCTGCTGAAATAGTTCGACATTTCCCCTAATGAAGCACGGCATTCTTTGGCTACTTTAGAGTTTGTGGCTACTTGTTCCAACGATTTTATAGCAGCCTGACTCGCAGAAAAGATATAGATTTCCCGTTTAGAGAAAAAATTTTTGAAATCCATGATACAACCTCCCCTATTGCCATCAATTCGGCTTGAAACACACTACATTGGTCAGGAAGCCTACGATCCAGAGATACCCCAAGCTCTTTTGAGTAGACCCCATACCCGACCTTGTCGTTTAATTTTGATCCATCTGTATAGAAATATAGACACCCTCGTTTCCATGGTGCACCATTGACCCAGTATGTTCTAGGCGGAATAAGCGTACCATACCTTCCTTCGAAGGAAAGCGAGAGCTTGCAGTAATCAGTTCTTAATGGAATGAAGTTGAAGTTGTTAAGTATGGATAGTGACCCGTTGTCATACTTTTCCATGCTCCCAGTTCTCTAAGTCTTATCGCTGAACAGGCTGCTGTCTATAACAAAAAAACTATAATCACACTATTTATATTTAAATAATGAAAAATAAAATAAAAATATACGTCTGCACCAGGAGTCGAACCACTCGAGCTTGATAATCAAACTGTTTACACCGAAGTGCTATTGAAGAATGTTTTGGCCGTCGATTTATGTGTTTATATGAAATGATTTCAGTTGAACACTTTTACGGTTTGCCATAAAAAATGATGACAGATTGATGCGGAAATGTTATTCCAAACATGTTAAATGTTAAAAAAGTAAATTTTTTTGTGATTTTTTCGAAATGAGTTTTTGAGAACAAATGTCTGAAATTTTTTTCTATTTATTTGTTTACATATTTGTAGCAGCGTGTATAAATAATACACTCCAATAAAGCGAAAAAAAATTCTTGCAAGCCACCCATTTTAAAATTTTTGGAATAAGTTAAAAAATCTTCTGTGAAAAACAAGACATGGATGAAGAACAAGACATTAGATGTTAAACTGCTATTTATGACACAACTTAACTCCAAAAACTAAAAAGTCGGCATCAATTTCAATTATATTTTGAGCTATTTTCAAACTTGGTGCGCTCATTTTTTTTTTTTTACTCTCTCTTTGCAAAATACACAATTTTCTTGTTTTTTGTGACTGACAGCTTTCTGGGTTGGGTTTTAGACACAAAAAACAACAAATTTTTTTTTTTGTCTGACATTTCTAAAATTTCTAGGACATCACTAAAAGCAAATAAATTAAGAAAGCACTTGCATTAAAATTAAAGCAATGTAAAATTGAATTCCCCAAAGCTCCCTAAAGTGCATAATAAACAATAAAAACAAAAAAATCAGCCCAAAACAAAAACTGCACATCAAAAATCAGGACAAAAATAATCAATAGAATACAAAAACAAAATATGAATAAATAAACATTAAGGGAATTGGAAAAATTTTTAAATGTAAATAGATGTCAAACAGATTGACACAAATAATATTTCAGTTTATCTGACTGCTTGACGGCTGATTAATCAGACGTAGAGGCATCAACTGTGCGCGGCAACATTTTGATTTTAATAAAGGCTACAATTTACTCCCAAGAGATAGAGTGTATGTAGAAGGGGACAATAATTTTATTTGTAAATTCTAATAAAATTAAATAAATACGCTTATTGACAGACACACTAAAATGGCCCAAAAGCATTAATTTGCTTCATTGTTAAGTTAACACGAAGTTAATACTTTACAGAAGAAGTCAGATAGTTTGAGTTTGATTATGAATTTAATATTTAGTTGCTGTATCTATGATCGCCGCATAGTAGAAAAACTCACTGATCGTTACAGCCACACCTCTTAGTACAGATTTGGTTGAATTAATTATTAACTAATTTGTTTGTTTTATACACCCTATAAACCCTATACGTATCAATAAAATACATAACTTGTTTTTGTCCAAAGCACGCTTTCCTTTGATACTGCTATGTGTAGAAGGTCAATTAATGATCATTTGTACTCAATGACACATCAACTCCTATAATTCATAGGTGGTTTTAAACAATATTTATTTAAGATATTGCCACAAAGAGCACCTCGTTGTCTTGTTCGTTAAGACGGCAAGCTGTACTACTTAAACGTCTTTAAGGAGACCTAAACAGTCTCTACAACAGTTACGTGTTTGTTCCCTAACTCTAGCAGCACCCCAAATCTGTGACTCGTCTACTCTCTCTATATATATCAACGTCTTATACCAGTTTTAGACAAATGTTTATTTTAATTCTTCTGCTGTTGCACACCTTCCGGGATACAGAACTTTGGAAATAGTTACCAAACACTAGCGATTTACCCATACAGCACCTTAGTCGACCTCTGCCGCCACGTTACCCAGACTTTGGATTTTTATTGAGTTAAAATATTTTAATTTAATTTTGCTTCGGTTTTAAAATAATTAAAATATATTTTTTAAAAATATGACAGCAGCAACCTTCAGCTGTCATATGAAATTACAAAAACTCTTAAGTAAAGAGCAGAAAGAAACAAAAAACTGCTGCAAACGGATAAGTCAAAGCTTTTAATTGGCATCACCATACCGAGACGCCAGTTGTTGGAACAACAACAACGAGGTGTTAAATTGGCATCAGCTGAAATTTGACGATTGAACACATTTTTGTTTTATTTTTATATAGCAAAAAAATTTCAATTTTATTTGGCACAAATTTCACAGGTAAAGAAAAGTGACACAGCTATGCACTGTGCTCAAAAAATAATTTCATTTAATTTTAGATTTTTTTTTTCTTTTAAATTTTTAATGATTTATGAAAATGATGGATTATGAATCAAAAAAAATTAAGTGATGGAATTAGAATCATATTTTGAATGAAGAATTTTTTTCAAGGCAACGCGTGACCTTGCAATATTAATCCATCTTTTGATCTTGCATAGATTTTTATTTCCCCCAAATAAATTTGACAGTTTTTGACTGTGGTTTTTTTTTTGCAATGAGAGAACAAAAAGTATTTTCCATATATTTTAACGCAATATTTTTTATATCAATCAATCAATGTCACATCACGTTGTTCCACTTATATTCATTTAATACCACAGCCCAGGCCAATTCCATCTCTCCCACTACTCTCTATCGAGGCAATCAAACGACAAATTGTTATTTCAACTTTTTTTTTTATTTTTTTTTATTTGCTTTTTTTATTTTCTTTTTTTTTATTTTCTTTTTTTTTATTTTTTTTTTTTTATTTTCTTTTTTTGTGTATTTTTAAGGGAATGTTTGTTGGAATGAGATTTAAGGGAATGTTTGTTGGAATGAGATTTACAGGCATGTCTGTTGTACACCTAATAGCAACCAAATTAAATTTAATCTGTAGAGGCATCAGCTCAGAGCAAAATTTCTTCTGTCAAAAAAATCTCAAATTCTTTTCAAACTTAAAACATTTTTAGTCTAATAGTGATTATAATTATATTATATTCTAACTATGCTTGGTCACAAACGATTTTAACCCACTGGCAGAGGCCCGGCCAAGGTTTAAATGAATTGTATATTGGTGAACTTTGGAAAGTTAATAAAATTGTCTACAAAGTCCTGTGCTGCGGTGGTGTGAAACACCTTAACGTCGCACACTAAAGCTCTGTCAAGGTCAACAATGGTTGGTACATTCCAAAGTAGTAAAAGTAGGTCCCAACACTTAACCTGTCAAATGTTTGTGGTTCATATTTCTTTTAGTCTTTATAAGACTTTTTAGACAATTCCAAGACTTTGACGCTGTGACCTATCTTAAACAGGTGTAGAGGTAAATCTAACTGTCTGCATAATGAGACAATTAAGAGCTGTCCTCAATGGCAAAGTTGCTTGACTTAAATATTCATTTTCTAAAACTATATGTGAAGTAAAGCAGCCGATTTGTCATTGAGTACAAATTATTATCAATTAATTGATCAAAAAGCTCGAATTTCATGGGTTTACGGACCATCACCAAGGGAATATGGTGACTATATTCCTAATGACGAAAGCTAGAACCTTGAGGACACTCCGTTGGAATAGTTGATGCAATTTTGCATAATAAAAGTTTACTTAAAAATGTAATTATTATTAAGTCTTTGTTCAAAATACTACTATTTTGCTATATAACTGTTTTTTTTTTTTTCTAACGTATTCAAAAGTAGAAAAGTAATAAATAGATTAAAAGACAAAATTATATGGATTTTTGTTTTTCTTTTTCTGGAGTTGATATTTTTTGATTATGTTTCTTGTAAATCTTTTTTCTTAATAGATACCAAGGACTTCCACATATTTTTAATTAAGAACTTATCAAACTTTTTATGTTAAAAATGCTTCAATTAATAAAAAAGTCTAAATTAATAACTGTTGGTATTGAAGAAACTGAAAAAGAATTTCTGAAAAAATATTTCAAAAATTTGACTACAAAAAAATTAATAAAGTCAATCCGTTTGCGTGCAGTTATAGATATTTCAAAAGTTGACAAAGAACAACCGAATCTCATTATCAAGATATTGCAAATGCGTATTTAATACTATTACTCATACTATAAGAAACAAAAAGTAAGATTAATTATTCAATGTGGTTCACCGACATTGCAATTTTTAATGAAATCTTGAAATTTTTAAGATTTTATTAAACATCTGAATAATATTGATACTTTAATGTTATTTTTTTTTTCATTGAATTTTTTTAACAAAAACTCAAAAACAATATTGAAAAAAAACATTAATTCAGTGTAAAATATGACAAAAAAACAAGCAAATTAAAAGATAATTTATAAAAAAAAAAAATTGTTAAAATATAAATGTAAATACTATAAATTCCCTGGAGTACATTATATTTATGTTAATTAAAAAGCAGTAAAAAGATAAATAAAAGCACTGACAAATAACAATGAAAACAATTTTTAAAGCCATTTCATTTTTCCTTGTTTTTTTTTTGTTTTTGTTATTGCTATGACAAAATGTTGTTGAACCTTTAAAGGCAAGCAAATACAAGTTATGGGACATTAATTTGTTAACGCATATAAATAAATTTAAAATGTTTAATAATTATCGGTCAGTTTTGTGAGTAAGTGAGTATTGCAGTATCCTTGAGCAGCTCAAAATAAGGCTTCTCTGTGGGTCAAAGTGAGTTAACACTGACTTAATTTTTATCAACTGACATTGTTATTTATTAAATATAAACATAAAACTGGCTTGACTGCAAATAAAATAGTTTATTTAACAGTTTTTTTTTAAGCGATCAAATAAATTGTCATAAAAGCCACTTCATATAATTTCGATAATAAAAAAAATGTATACTGGGATAAAAAACTGCATTTGTTGCTCGTCGGCCTTTTGATGATTTTTTTTTTTATATATATATATTATAACAAATGGAAAGACATGGAAAAATTCTGCTCATTGTAAGAATACAAAAAAAGTAAGAGATAAAAGTAAAGACTTGCTTTTAAGCAATACTAACACAGATTCTTATATTACTTGAATTTATCAATAAGAAAGATGTAGATATGATGTTTGTGAGAGAAATAAAAGTTTCTCGAATCATTGTTATGGTTTTATGGAAAAATAAGTCACAAGATAAAGGTTACCTCATTACAAGAAATATTAAGAGACGGCAAACAAAAAGCTAATGTCTGAAAATTTACAGAACACGTGTGAACATAAGAAAAAAAAAGATTTGAATGAAAATCAATCGCATCAATTGACATGACGTTTAAAGATTACAATCAATTCAATCTTTCACCCAATCCATTGTTAAAAAATCTTTATAAAACGATACGATACTGGATTTAAGATCTATCTCAATAGATTTCCAAAAACGTTAACGAGTGAAAGGTTTTCAAAAGGGAAATGAACAAAATTAACGAAATAAATGATTCACGAATTAAATTAAATAAAATAATCAGGAAATGCAGGGAATGTAATTAACGTGGTGAATGAAATTAATAACAAATTACAAATTAAATAAATAGTGAATGAAACGAACGGCGGCCGTGGCGTAGTGGGTAGAGTGTGTGACTCTTACGCCAGAGAACCCAGGTTCGAATCCTCCATCCGACACAGAAAGTTTTTTCAATTGAATTAATTTTTCTGTTCGGCCGTCACCTCTCTGCAGACAATGGCAAACCTCAGAGAGTAAAAACTGCCATGAAAAGCTTCTTGAGAACATAAGCCGTTCGGAGTCTGCATAAAACATGTAGGTCCAGTTCTCGATCATTTGTGTGCAAACATTTCACATCACACACAACACAATTGATCATAAGAAGCTAGGTAAAAGTCCTTTCAAGGGCTGAAATGGCCATTTCGTCTTTTTTTTCGTTCGAATGAAACGAATGGTGAAAGAAATGAATAGTGAATGAAATGAATATTGAATGAAATTAAAGGTAAATTAATGAATGAAATGAATGTTGAATGAATTTAATTGTGAATAAAATGTATATTGAATGAAATTAATAAAGGATAAACTGAATAGTAAAAGAAATAAATGGCAAATGAGTGAATGAAGTGAATGAAATGAATGGTATGAAATGAAAGAAATGAATGAAATGAATGAAATGAATGAAATGAATGAAATGAATGAAATGAATGAAATGAATGAAATGAATGAAATGAATGAAATGAATGAAATGAATGAAATGAATGAAATGAATGAAATGAATGAAATGAATGAAATGAATGAAATGAATGAAATGAATGAAATGAATGAAATGAATGAAATGAATGAAATGAATGAAATGAATGAAATGAATGAAATGAATGAAATGAATGAAATGAATGAAATGAATGAAATGAATGAAATGAATGAAATGAATGAAATGAATGAAATGAATGAAATGAATGAAATGAATGAAATGAATGAAATGAATGAAATGAATGAAATGAATGAAATGAATGAAATGAATGAAATGAATGAAATGAATGAAATGAATGAAATGAATGAAATGAATGAAATGAATGAAATGAATGAAATGAATGAAATGAATGAAATGAATGAAATGAATGAAATGAATGAAATGAATGAAATGAATGAAATGAATGAAATGAATGAAATGAATGAAATGAATGAAATGAATGAAATGAATGAAATGAATGAAATGAATGAAATGAATGAAATGAATGAAATGAATGAAATGAATGAAATGAATGAAATGAATGAAATGAATGAAATTGAAATGAATGAAATGAATGAAATGAATGAAATGAATGAAATGAATGAAATGAATGAAATGAATGAAATGAATGAAATGAATGAAATGAATGAAATGAATGAAATGAATGAAATGAATGAAATGAATGAAATGAATGAAATGAATGAAATGAATGAAATGAATGAAATGAATGAAATGAATGAAATGAATGAAATGAATGAAATGAATGAAATGAATGAAATGAATGAAATGAATGAAATGAATGAAATGAATGAAATGAATGAAATGAATGAAAAGAATGAAATGAATGAAATGAATGAAATGAATGGAATTAATAAAATGAATGAAGTGAATGAAATGAATGAAATGAATGAAATGAATGAAGTGAATGAAAGAATAAAATGAATGAAAGAATATTAATGAAAGAATGAAATAAGTAGTGAATGAAATAAGTAGTGAATGAAATAAGTAGTGATTGAAATAAGTAGTGAATGAAATAAATCAAGTAGTGAAATAAATCAAGTAGTGAAATAAATCAAGTAGTGAAATAAATCAAGTAGTGAAATAAGTCAAGTAGTATGAATCCAGCCAATGCTATTTATAGAATGAATTAAATGAAATGAGGAGTAAATAAATTAAGTTTATTAAAATAACATCATAATAATAAATAATAAATGAATAAAAGTAATTCAAAAGCAAAAATTGGAAAGAATCTTTATTTTTATTATTAAATGGTACCATAAAACAAATAACCAGGATAACACAATAAAAGCATTAAAAGAGAATAAAGCAAGACGCAGGTTTGTAGCAATTTCCGGCGGTTGCAAGGAAAACCAAATACTTAAAACAAAGCATTCAGATTGCATCGACGCGCCAAGATGAAACATGATCATTCAATGAAAGACTGAAGAACGAAATTTTTTGACAAAAAAATAATTAAAGCAAAAGAGAAAGAAATTTTTGAACGAAAGCGGATTGGTGAAGTGAAATTCAAGGATTTGTTAACATTGAGGTATAAGCAAAATGGTGACCGAACAGACAAGACAGGCGTACAAACAGACAAGACATACGTACAACAAACAGACTAGACAGAACAGAAAAGAATAAAGCAGAGAAATCCTATTCAATTCCTGTGAAACAAGGATGTCGATGTCGTTGTGAATTAAGAGCATTGAACAAATTCTAAGATTGTGTTGGGTGTTATAAGGAAGGTATGAAAAAAAAAACTTGGAGTGGTCATGATTTAAGGTGAAAAGCAAAGCGTTGGCCG
The DNA here is from genome assembly GCA_914767935.1 of Coremacera marginata. NCBI lineage: Eukaryota > Metazoa > Arthropoda > Insecta > Diptera > Sciomyzidae > Coremacera > Coremacera marginata. Next base: position 10,163,366 of record OU612043.1, on the reverse strand, counting down.
TTGAATGCAGTCCGCTGGGACACAAAAACTATAGAAAATTTTCATTGAGTTTAAATTGAGCTGCAGTAGTCTGGTCTGCTAGGAAAGTTGAGGCAACAAAAAAAGTAACTTAGAAATGTTGGTGAACAAGCACCAAGCTATTTTCAATTAAATAGGAGGAATTTGAAGACTCCATATAAACATGTATGGTTTGGATGACAATGGCAGTCATTAAAATAACTGAGAATATGCCGAATTTAATTTCGTACCTTCATAAATCTTTATACAATTTTAACCACTGCTCAAATTGTGGCCGTTTAATTTAAATGATATCTGAGGATACTGTGATTTTTTTTTTTTTAACCACTTTGATGATTATTTTTTCTGATGTTTATTCTGACCTGCAATGCCAACCAACCTGTCTGCTATTTTCCTGCTCAGCAGTTTCGTTCGGATTTAATTGAGTTTCGATTTTCCATGCATCAAGAGCTCGCAACGGTAACTAAATTTAACTGTTATTTTTGCAGCTCGCCAGATTCTTGTTTGATATCTTCCTGCTTTTTTCATCAACAACTCTTTGCTCTTGATTTTATTTTTTAAGCTACTTTTTCGCAGAATTTATCTCTTTTTCAATTTGTTCTTTAGTAACATGACGATGATGATAGTGATGATGAGGATAATAGTGAAGACGTAGCAGCCCGTTGCAGTTGTTTTTTTTTTATTTTGTGGTTGTCTTAAATACTCCAGTTGTTTAAGTGTAGATTTGTATTTACTTCACGCTCGAGTGCTTTAGTTATTCAGCATTTTATTGAGTTTGAGTGATTTTAAGTGGGTTTCCGAGTGCGTTTAAGTAGGTTGTTAATTAAATGGCATTTTATAGAGGTAAAACATTGAAGAAAAATTTTTAATTGCAAGGGTGTTAAACTACAGTCATTGCTTAGAGATGAATCTAAAGAGGAATAAGGACAGTGTAAAGTTAAGTGAATAATAGATATATATATACATATACGATACGTTAGAACTTTTGAATAAATGAAAAAACAACAAAAAAATATTATCGATAAAATTTAAATAAAAAAACAGTTAAGGTACCCACAACAATGTGCATTGAAATATTTGAGCGAATTAATAAATTAAGTGAAAAATTAAGAAAAGTTAAATTTTAGTGAAATTAATGAAATGAATGAAACGAATGAAATGAATGAAATGAATGAAATGAATGAAATGAATGAAATGAATGAAATGAATGAAATGAATGAAATGAATGAAATGAATGAAATGAATGAAATGAATGAAATGAATGAAATGAATGAAATGAATGAAATGAATGAAATGAATGAAATGAATGAAATGAATGAAATGAATGAAATGAATGAAATGAATGAAATGAATGAAATGAATGAAATGAATGAAATGAATGAAATGAATGAAATGAATGAAATGAATGAAATGAATGAAATGAATGAAATAAATGAAATGAATGAAATAAATGAAATGAATGAAATGAATGAAATGAATGAAATGAATGAAATAAATGAAATGAATGAAATAAATGAAATGAATGAAATGAATGAAATGAATGAAATGAATGAAATGAATGAAATGAATGAAATGAATGAAATGAATGAAATGAATGAAATGAATGAAATGAATGAAATGAATGAAATGAATGAAATGAATGAAATGAATGAAATGAATGAAATGAATGAAATGAATGAAATGAATGAAATGAATGAAATGAATGAAATGAATGAAATGAATGAAATGAATGAAATTAATGAAATTAATGAAATGAATGAAATGAATGAAATGAATGAAATGAATGAAATGAATGAAATGAATGAAATGAATGAAATGAATGAAATGAATGAAATGAATGAAATGAATGAAATGAATGAAATGAATGAAATGAATGAAATGAATGAAATGAATGAAATGAATGAAATGAATGAAATGAATGAAATGAATGAAATGAATGAAATGAATGAAATGAATGAAATGAATTAAATGAATGAAATGAATAAAATAAAATTAATGAAATGAATTAAATGAAATGAATGAAATGAAGGAAATGAATGAAATAAATGAAATGAATGAAATAAATGAAATTAATGAAAAGAATGATATTAATGAAAAGAATAAAAACGAATGAATTGAAGGAAATTAATGATATTAATGCATAAATTAATTTAAAAATTCAATAAAAACTTAATTTGAGTTAAGTTTAAACTTTAAAATAATAAAGTTGAGTTACTTTTGAGCTGAGATCATAAAAAAACTTAAAAAGTTGATAAAAAAATACAAAGTTGAGTTTAAAACTTTGTTGGCAAGGATTTGACTAAATCAAAAAGTAGAGTAAAAAGTATTTGAGTTAACTTTGAAAAAAGTCTAAGTAAAACAAATTGTATTAATTAAATGATTAAAATTTAAAATAAGATATGAGTAGACGAATAATTTTTAAATTCGATTTTCGATCGATCGATAAGAGTTTGAGTCAATACATACAAACTTAAGTTAATATAAAAAATTTGAGTTAAAACATAAAATTAAGGATCCAAATGACATCATTATTTTTTTTTTCAAATCAAATATATTTCGTCGTCTCATCAATTTTAAAATTTTTTTGGTGTTTAGAGTTTTCAAAACACCAAGAAATCTTTGAGTGAATGAAGTTAAATTACCAATAGTCCAAGTTAATATTTACTGATCTAAGCTTTTGAATTATAAAGTAACGCAAACACAGCTCTACCCAAAATCTACCTCAATAGCTTTGATAAACAACCAAATTAGCCACATGTAAGCAACCTAGTCGACATAATAATTAAACCTTTTTGGTTATCCTTTCATAGTTTACACCAATCTACCTTACAGAATATAATCTTTGAATAGTTCTGATTAAACAGTTTCAACTACAAAGACCTAAGATGAAAACAAGACCACCAAAAACATCAACCAGAGAACAAATAAAAGCAGCAAACATGCGCTCAACTCCGCTGGAGAAGACAATAAAGGAAAGCAGACAAAGATGACAGGAAAAGGGAAGCAAAGAGCATGAACCACTAAATAACGTTTCCATTTCCGTTTCCGGTTGCATGCGTGCGTTGGAAAACAATGCAAAAAAACACATTGAAATCATAAACCAGAAGAAGATGGAGGGGATGATGCTGAAGAACAGCAACGCAGACAAACCAAGCAATATAAATACAAAAACTACAATCAGCAATTGCAACAACAACAATAAACTTAACAACAGTAAAAAGGCTTAATGCAAAGGATTAGCAACTTAAAAGAAGCTACACAAGATTAGGGCACAACACTTGTCGTGCCCGTAGAGCATGGCATGCAAGAGCTTTTCCAAAACTTAATCAAACTTAAGCATGAAGAAAGGATGTGAACAACAACAAAAACAACAGCAACTTCATTAAAAGTCGAGCATGTGTACCGCTGGCAAAACACATCTTTGCAACCACACATTCACTGAACACAACACACACATCCCAAAAATACATTCTCAATTCAAACTCACCACAACAAAAGGTTTTTGGTTTTCGGTTTGGTTGGCAGACACGTCGTCAAAAATGCGGCGGCGGTGGCAATATCTGAAAACAATGCAAGCAGCAGCAGCTAGTAGAATTTTACCGAAGAAAGAAGGTGCGGAGTAGATTGAAACATGTAAATACGACGCAATCCGTGCTTGATATTCATATGAGCTTTGGGTGTATGCGTGCGTGTGTGATCAGTAGATGTGTTGTTATGAGTACGCCTACTATTTGGGGCATCAAAGTAATGGAAAGGATTCGGTATTGGTACAGAAGGAAACACGTTCGGTAAACGTGTTGCTATAGCTGCTGCGCCACAGTTAGAAACTTTTGCGCTTTTCAAGCAAACAAACACAAGTTGCCGGTGAAAGACGGAAGTTTATTTAGACGCAAGATAGCGGCAACATAGCGAGAGGACTCACTTGCTTCTCGCTTTATTATTAAGAAGTTTATTATTGTTGCTGTTGTAAGACAAGATCTCCAGCTGCTGCTGCTGCTACTGCTGTTATTGTTTTATACGAGTTATCTATGATGTGCAAAATATTCGCAAATATGGCAGTAGTTGTTGTTTTTGTTCTTTTTATTACATCCATAGATTAAATGATGCTTATCAACAACTTTGAATCAAGCTTCGCTGCGTCGCGACTTAACATGTAATTGTGTGAGTGTATACCTGTGGGTGTAAGTTGTTGGGCTGCCAAAGGATTATAAAGAACTTGATATGACAAGCGGTCGGAATATTTAAGTGTGCGTATGTGTTTGTAAATGCCTCAAAAGGTCAAGTGAAAGCAAGGAAGTTGTGAAGACCTCCTCGTCTATTAAATTTAAATAAGAAACAAGTGTTCAACTATGATGAACAAATTTTGCGGCATATGGGTGGGCAACCACATTTTTTTAACTGAGCCAATTAGCTAATTGAGCCACGCTTATTTTATAGAATGAAAATATAGTTATACGAGTATAGCTGTAAACAAGCAATTGCATACTTCTGGGCATATTATTATTATAAAACTGACTCTGTAAACATAGTTGGCTCAATTTGGTAAGATGGCTCAGTTGAGGCAAATGGCTCAATTGGGTCATATGGTTCAATGGGGTCATATGGCTCAATTGGGTTATATGGTTATATTGGGGCATATGGTTCAATTAAGTCATATGGTTCCATTGAGTCATATTGCTAAATTGAGTCAGACGAGTTCATTGAGTCATATGGCTTAATTGGGTCAGATGAATCAATTGAGTATATGGCTCAATTGTGTAATATGGTTAAATTGGGTCGTATGGCTCAATTGAGTCTGATGTCTTATGAGTCATATGGCTTGATTGGGTAAGATGGCTCAATTGAGTCAGATAACTAAATTGACTCGGATGGCTCAATTAGGTCAAATGACTAAATTGAGAAAAATAACTCAATTGGTTCAAATGACTCAATTGGGGTAGATGGCTCAATTGGGGCATATGGCTCAATTGGGTTAGATGGCTCAATTGGGTCAGATGGCTCAATTGGGTCAGATGGCTCAATTGGGTCCGATGGCTCAATTGGGGTAGATGGCTCAATTGGGTCAGATGGCTCAATTGGGTCAGATGGCTCAATTGGGTCAGATGGCTCAATTGGGTCAGATGGCTCAATTGGGGCAGATGACTCAGTTTGGTCATATGGCTCAATTGGGTCAGATGGCTCAATAGGGTCAGATGACTCAGTTTGGTCATAAGGCTCAATTGGGTCAGGTGGCTCAATGTTCTCATAAGACTTGGACGGTTAAATTCGTTCAGAAAGCTCAATTGAATCAGATAGCTCAATTGGGGCAGGTGGCTTAATAAGGTCAGATATATCAATTTGTACAAATGTCTATCAATTGGGTCGAATGGCTCAAATAGGACAGATGCCTCAATTGAGAAAGATTTTTCGATGGGGTCCGATGGCTCAAATTACATAATTGGTGCTACTTAGTGTTAACTAATGAGTTGCACCTCTGCAAACGTCTAATTCCTGTACTTAGCGGTTATTATAATCGGATTATTATTAGTACAGTATTATTCATATAACGAACACAATGACCAAATTATAAATATTTTCTTTTTCAAGTTGTCTCAAATACAAACAGCCATGTTTTTATTGTCAATATTCAAAATTTGTGAATTGCTAGAATTGTTAAAACTGTCCAAATCGTTTTATTTTTTAATTTTAAGTTTATGAAAAGTGTTTTTTTTTTTTTTATTGTTCAAACGCCAATAAATAACACAAAAACTGCTGCATTGCTACAAAAATTTATATATTTGCAAATAAAAAAAACAAATTAATAAAATAGCAATATGAAGCAAAACTGAAGTTATGGCCGCTGCAACGAGAAGTTATACAAATGTTTGCACAAACTCAAAGAGGTAAGTTTTGAAAATGTTGCATAACAATGCGGATGTAAGATAGTTTTCAATTAAAACGTTCAGTGGTGCATTTCTAGAGCATGCAAAATAAGGTGTTGTAAGAAGTAATGCAGCAGTTAAGTCAACTTATAAATAAGTTTACCAAAAATAGTGACAAGAGAAGTTGAAAATTTGGGTGTATTTAAAATAAATTTGAGCTTAAATAGCAAAAACCTGATCGAACTAAAATGTACTTACATCGTTTTAATAACGTTTACAATGCGTTAATTTCTAAATGTAATAAAAGTTAATATTTTTGTTAAAATATACCTAACGTTTCACTGCTATAATCTGCTTTCAGCTTTTTTAATCTCAAATTGAATTCAGCACAAGTGCTTACAAAATTTGAAAAGCGCTTAAAGTTTTAAGCATTGTCATAGCATCAATTTATCTTGTACTCCAACAATTTTAGAAATTGTAGCCTCAGAATTATTAGACAGCTTAAAACTTTTAAAGCAAAAACAAATTTACTTACTTTTACAATGCAAAATTATAAGTAATTTTAAAGCATTTGCGCAGATATGCACTTAAAAGTTAGATTTTTTCAATTATGTAATGTACTGACAACTATCTCAAAGTATAAATTGAATTCAGCAGAGTCACTAACAAATTTAAATGGTGCTTAAGTTTAGGGCACTGTCATATTTTAGGTTTGTTCTAGTGCTCTAAGAGTTTTTAAAGCATCAGTTATAGAAAATATTCAACTAAAATATTTATGAATTTGTTATTCTTTAAGGATCAGTGAAATTTCTATCAATCTAACACAGAAATTCTATGAAAAAAGCAAAGCATTAATTCGCATATTATTTTGAAATCTAAAAGCTTTTTGTACTTCGACATATGTCATTGCGGCAAGTAGAAAAAAGCTTATTATGAATGCAACGCCCACACAACAGAAGAGAGAAAAAAAATTAAATACATAACAAAATAATGTGCAGCATGGAAAAGTTGCAATAACAAAAAATGAAAATGAAAGCACAATTTGTTATCCTTTGTGCTTATTGTGTGATTACTGTGTAAAAGTGAAAAGTCTACAAAACAACGAAGCAAACGACAAGATGTGGCAAAAAGCTATTGAGCAGCCGAATAGCCGAATAGCCGACGAGCAACAGGATATGCGACGAAACGAGTATTATGAAATGCAAGCGCAAATAAAATGAGCCACAACATTTTTGAGAAATAAAGCTTGTGTAGAGTAAGCACATACAAGATAAAAGAGAATAAGCTTATTTATAAAGAGCTGTCTTTTATAAAGAGACAAATGCCAGTTCAGATAAATGAGAGTATTTTTTGTTAAAACAGACAACACGGAGAGTACTCCACAAACTTTTGTAGATTTTAACTGTTGAATGGCCAGTGGAAAAGTTAACATTTTCCCATTCAAGTAATCATTTTTAATAAATAACCAAGCTTAATTTGATTATTTTAATTTATTTTTAACAATAATAAAAATTTGTTGTTTTTTGAGAGCAATCTTCATTTTTGATAATAGCACATTTCTCGCAAATAAAATAAAAAAAAATTTAAAGAATCTTTTATGCATGTTACGTCATCTTGAGTTCATATCGTGTGTAGAGTTTGCCAATTGTTAAACACGCCCGGCAAACTAGCGACTCTCATCATTTGGATTCGGAATTTGTACTCAACTCACTCTATACAAATGCTCTCTCTCTCTCTCTCTCTCTTTTTCTTTACTGCTGCTCTAAGAGAGCAAAATTTTAAATTTGGAACTCAGCATTTTAACTCTACACTATTAAGAGACAGTAATTCTGTTTTGCGGTTTTCCAGGACAATCAAGAACTGCAACAGGTATTTAAATTTATTTCCACTGTCAACTAGGCTGAAGTAATAAATTTCTTTTTTATGTTGATTAAAAGTCTTTGAAATATTTCGAAAGCAATTTTAAACATTAAAAGAAGTTCATTACATAACGTCATCGTCATTACATAACGTTAAGTGCTTAAACCATTTTTATGTTGCTTACAAGCTAAAATATATAATTTAAACATGTAAGCGAGTGTGGCGCATTATTGTTCAAAGCAAGGCTGAGGTTAAAAAGATGCTGCTGACAAAATTTACAAAACTTTGCAGTTTCTGTGAAACACAAAAGTTCAAAGGTTTCTTTGAAGAATACATAGATATGAAAACAATTTCAGCAAAACTTTTATTTTTTACTATTAAGCAATAAAGAAACAAAGTTTAGCAATTTGAGAGCTCTTTAAGGACTATTTTTTGCCATCACAAAACCTTTTTAATTTGTAAGCACTATGCTTGTAACCTTTATAAGATTATTTTACAACATGAAGCAGCAAAGCTTTTATAAATATAACCGTGCTTACAACTTTATGTGTCGTAAATGCATTCGACTCATAATTCATTTGCTTCTATGAAGCATTTTAATAGCAAAAAATAAGTTTTTAGCCAATGAAAACGCGTTTAAAAAGTAAGCGCTGTAGTAACAACCGTAGGCGGCATATAGTACACACTTTACAAGTCAGGCTTACAAAATTTTTACAAGGCTTACAACTAAAACATTCAAAAAGTCAGAATACATTTTGAGATCATAGTTAATTTGACTTGTCTTCAACATTTATTAAGTCCCTAATAGCATTCAAGAAAGCAAGGATTTTATAGATTTTATTTTACGTGATAATAATGCTAAAACTTGTAAGCGCTATAGTTGCAATAATTTTCGACACATTTAACATCGTCTAAAATAATTGCTTACAAAATTCAAACACTGCTTACAACTTTTAACACCATAAACGCAGTGGAATTTTAATGTTGTCACATTATTTTCGAAAAAAAGTAAGTATATTTGCTTTTTTTTATCATTGTAGAGAGTAAAGGCACTAATTTCATAGTTTTTATATTATATGAGCATTTATTCCATATAAAAAAACTTTCAATATTGCAAAATTTTGACATATCAATACTGCTTACACATTTAAACTCTAGTATTAATGTTGAAACTTTTATATTTTGAAAGTTTGTTATACCTAAAAGCATTTAAAGCTGTTTTCAATGCATCTGTGAAATATTTTCCAAAAATTTAAGAATTTTTTAGCATTAAACTTCAGCCTGACGTTGAATATAACTTCAGTCACATGTAACCGCACCAAGCAACTGCAGTGTTGCATTTGAAAATGAATCAATATTAATTAGTATTGATTTCTATGCATAAATTTCATCAATTAACAAAGTTTCCAAATTCAACTAACTAGATAGGTGGTTGCCATGTAGACAGCAGCACTCATCCATCCATTTCCTTCGCTTGCTGTCAAATTAATGCAGGCGATACCTTGTCAGCAGCTGTGCATTGAAATTCAATTTTGTCAGTTGCTTATTTGTAGTTTACACTAAAAATCAAGTTTGTCGATGTTGAAGATATTATTATTGCAACTGCAACAGCATGCTTGATGTCGACAATAATGATGCTGCTGCCACACTTCAGTGATGATAAACCAAGTCAAGAATTTTAATTATGCACCAAATTGCAATGGAAGAGTTAACAAGAACAACTACAAGTTTGCAAATTAAATTTTAGCATTACTGAAGCAAATTATTGCCAATTGATGTGTTAAAGAAAACACTGAATTAGGAAAGAGAACAGCAACAAATTGAATGGATTTAAATATCTTGAATATTATAATAAACACTTATCTATGGATTTTGAAGCTTTATTTACTTGAAGTGAAAGCTTTTAAATGCAAATTTCAAATATATTGTTTTTCCAGCATATATTAAATGATGTGTAAACAAGCTGATTAGTCTTAAGTTCAAAATATCCAAGTAATTACTTGGAACTTAATACTGTTTGTGTTGTAATAAATGGTTTAATTTTGTAAGCTATATAATTTAAAGATTTTAAGTAGCAGTATTCAGTTCTTTAGCATTGCGCTTACAATATTTTAAGTCAATTGTTTAAGAATTATAGGTATAAATTTGTGAGCACCATGTTTTTGTGTGTTAAAAACTCAAAAAAACTAATTTTGAAGCAAAACTTCACTATTATAGTGAAGGGAAAAGATATTAAGCTCAGCTTAAATACTAAACTTAAGCAAGATTTGGTGACTAAAGCTTAAATGACATCTTAAAACAGTGAGCACTTTATATCAATATGTCAAAACAAAGTTTTCAATTTACAATTGTGTTGAAAAAAACACTTATAGCTCCTTGATGCAATCTGGCTTGGCCACATTTGCACAGATTTGGTTGGCTTACATTTGAAAATTTTCTAGAACTTTGTAAGCGGTGTTGTTTTTCTAAGCGGAATAAAGTTGTGTTAATAAATTTTCGTATTAAAGTAGTGCTTACAAAAAAATCTGTAATGATTTAAATTATTAAGATTAAGGGGGGACATGGCATTGGCAGTTTTTTGAAGTTATTGAAATTTTTTAATAATTTTGTATTTTAGTAAACATTCTTAAAATTCTAAAAAAAAAATTGCATGGAAAAATTCCTACGGGTTCAAAAGTTACAGCCGGATTAGTGAGAGCGCATTTTTAATTTTTGCGCTACCTACGTACGGCAGCTGGTTATACTTGTTTTACTTACTGCCTGACTTTTGGTGGTTGTTATTTCGCACCTACTTGAAGGGTGGGTTTTTTTATGTGTTTTTTTATGTGTTTTTTTAATTTCTTTATATTTCTTTATATTTATAACTCATATAGTGGAATTTTTATTTTATATGCTTAGTTAAGTCGTGGTTTTTTTGAGAAAAATATTGAAAAATGAAATTGTTAATATTGTAAGCTGCATGGCAGTGTCTACTTACAATGACGGCGCTTATAGTTATTTGCAAATGTTTCAACTACTTGGTATCATAGGAGCTACAGCATTGAATTTTTCCAAAGGAAATGATGCAAATCGTTTGAAATGCGCCAGTGTGAAGGCATATGAAGCTTCAAAAGAAGCCCGAATTGCTAAACGATTGCAAAAAACTATAAGAAACAGCACAACACAAGATAACGAAGGCATACAGTACGAAACAGGCATGGCAGATTGAAGGTAACCTTTTTTTTTCTTTGTTCACAAACTTTGAACGCGTTTATCTCGAAACCATGTCTTTCGTACTGGTTGCGGCACTAGCGGGTTAATTTTTTGACGAAATTTTTTTTTTGTATTTTTTTTTTTTTGTTGAACTTGATTCGCTATCGTATGACACGAGCTTTTTTTTTAATTTTTTATTCGATTTTTTATCAATTTTTAAGTCAATATTTTTTTCGAAAAAACACACTATCAAATTTGGAACATCACCAAAAATTGAAAAACAATTTAAAAAAAAGCTCGTGTCATACGATAACCAATTTTGTTAAGATTTAATAAAGTTTTTTTTTTTTTCCAGAACGGACAATTTTTGCAACTCCCAGCGCAGCAACCACGAGGCCCCGTTTTTTTCTCTGCCGCCAATTTGGAGCTCTATAAAACCATGTTGGAGTAAAAAATATATTTTTTTGATTCTTTTTTTTTTTTGTAATTTGTTAAATTCTCTACAATAATAAAAAAAAATTTCGGAAAAATGTATGTTTTTGACTGAGTATGAATTTTTAAAAAAGGTCTGTTTTCTCTGCCGCGAATGTCATGGCCCCCCTTAAATGACGTCTCTAAATTCAGCACTTTATAAAAGCATATTAAAGAACAGATAAAATTAAGTAGTAGTCAACAATACTGAAGATTTTTCACATACAATTTCAACTAAAAGTGCAAAATATTGAAGGCCACATTTGAAAATGTTAAAGAAATTTGTAAGCGTCGTTATTTATCTCAATTTGGGTTTAAGTTCTTTAGGAATAATGTAATATTTATAAATCTTTCTTGGTGCTTACAAATTTTAATCCATCTGTTAAATTTTATTTTTAACAATAACCATTTTTTATAGCTGTTCAGCCTCATACTCAACATATTGTAATTTTAGAAGTGGAAATGTTTTTGAAACTAGTAAGCACTACCTGTTTATAAACTTTCGCTTGGATTCTATCGAAATATAGTACAGCTTACAAATTAATATCAATGCTTACAAGTTTAAGGCATTGTTTATTAAAATATTTACGTTACTTCTTTCGAAATATAGTACTGCTTACAAAATCTTTGATGCGAGTACAAGCTTCTACTCTTGAATTTGAAATTGTAGTTTTTTTTCTGGCATATTTTTTCAAAATTTTCAGAAACATGTGAGCTTACCAGAAATATATTGAACAATCTTGTAATCGCGGTTGTTTTGCAATACTTCTAATAAAGTTCATTCGAAATAAGGAAGTGCTTACAAATATCTTCTTAATGCTTACAAGTTTTTAAGCAGCTCAAGATTGGCTCAAGACCTACACTTAGTGTTAATTAAACTTTCTCACTAGCTTAAAAAAACTTTTGCTTACCAATAAAACACTTAAACCAAGTCAAGAGCACGTGAACAAGTCTTACCTGAAAATAAACAAAAAGAGACAAAGTTAAGAAAAATTAGATTCAACAAATATGTAAATAATTAAAATCAAATACGAAACGAATGTAATTTCTCGGAATTAAAGAAAGGAGGTCAACCAACAACACAGCGTCGAACAAAGAGGTATTCCTCAGAGACTTCCACTGAGATAAACTCAAAAAGCATTAAAAAAAACACAACTACAACAACAGCAAATATAGTGAAAACATAACGAATCAGTGCAAAAAGTGAATTTAGCTCAATGAAATATGTAGCTATAAACCTAAGTTGTGGCAGTAAATGAATTCAAGGGAAGCAAAATAAGTATGGAGAAGCAAGAATAACAACGACCGAAACGGAAAGAAAATAAATGTTAAATAACCAGAGTGAGTAGAACAAAGCACGAGAGCAGAACACAAGGTTAAATGTTAAAGGTGCCCTGAACGCGCTACAGCAACATTTTGAAAAATAAAAATAAGTGGGGTGAAAAACAATCACAACACCGGAGATCGACTAAATGTAGCATCGTGGGAATGACTGGGCGGCGGCAAAGCAGCATCATTTCAAATAAACACAAATTTTCATGTAACGACATGATTTGGGCGGGCTAGCGGCATGCAAGGAACCGGAACTTAACTGATGCGTTGGTGCAGCAAATGCGTTGTAATTTTAGCAGCGGCTACATCTGTTGCTGATACTATTATTTTTTTTTTATTTTTTTCTATGAGCTTAAATTACAAAAGATAACTATTGCACATGAAGCAGCAAACACTGAGCAAACAAAGCGAACATAGGACAAAGCTCGTTACACAGCTTGTGGGAGGAGCCTGAAAAAGCGCATCATTACCGCAGGTAAGAGAAACATAAAAAAGCGAACGAGTGCACGACTAGGACTTCAGGGTTTAAAATAATGTTGCTTTTATGAAATTTCTATAAATATAGTTTAATTTAATTAAAACACCGAAACGCTATAAATGTTCAGTAATATTTTTAGCTAGCTGTAAATTAAGGATTAAAATAATTCCATGGTTACAGATAACGATCTCTTTGAAATTTGTGGAGTACACTTGTGGCATATTAATTAGAATATTTTTCGATTTCTTTAATACAAGGCTACAAACTGAAGTAGCTGCTTGCAACTTTTTATGTTGTAAAAAAATTGTAAGCACTATTTTCAGCTTATCATTTGCCATCTTTTTTAATTTATAAGATAAAAGCTTACAAGCTCAGATAGCTGCTTACAAATATTTATGGTGCCAAAGGATGTAAGCGCTCTTTTCAGCTTATCATTTTGCATATATTTCGATTTATAAGATAAAGGCTTACAAGCGCTGGAAGCTGCTTACAACTTTTAATGGTGTCGTAGGATGTAAGCGCTCTTTTTAGCTTAACATTTGGCATATTTTTTAATTTATAAGACAAAAGCTTAAAAGCTCAGGTAGCTGATTTCAACTTTTAATGGCGTCAAAAGTTGTAAACGCTCTTTTTAGCTTATCATTTGGCATATTTATCGATTTATAAGATAAAATCTTACAAGGGCAGGTAGCTGCATACAACTTTTTATGGCGTCAAAAAATGTAAGCGCTCTGTTCGGCTTATCATTTGGCATATTTTTTTCATTTATAAGATAAAAGCTTACAAGCTCAGGTAGCTGATTACAACTTCTAATAACGTCAACAATTGTAGCGCTCTTTTCGGCTTATCATTTGGTATATTTTTCGAAATATAAGGTAAAACCTTAAAAGGTCAGGCAGCTGCTGACAAGTTTAAATGGCGTCAAAAATTGTAAGCGCTCCTTTCGGCTTATCATTTGACATATTTTTAATTTATAAGATAAAAGCTTACAAGCTCAGATAGCAGCTTACAACTTTTAATGACGTCAAAAGTTGTAAGCGCCCTTTTCAGCTTTTCATTTGGCATATATTTCGATTTATAAGATAAAAGCTTACAAGCTGTGGTAGCTGCTTACAACTTTTAATGGCGTCAAAAGATGTAAGCGCTCTTTTCAGCTTATCATTTGCATATTTATCGATTTATAAGATAAAATCTTACAAGGGCAGGTAGCTGCATACAACTTTTTATGGCGTCAAAAGATGTAAGCGCTCTGTTCGGCTTATCATTTGGCATATTTTTTCATTTATAAGATAAAAGCTTACAAGCTCCGGTAGCTGCTTACAACTTCTTATAGTGTAAAAAGTTATTTGTTCTTCATATAATTCCACAGATTTTTCAATTAATAAGATACGAGCTTATAAGTTAAGCTAGCTAATTACAACTTTTTTTAGCTTAATATTATAAGAAAAAAAAGGTGATGGGTTTAAGTAATATCTTTAATATTTTTGATTCATTTCAAAATTTAGAATCATTTAAGAGCAACTATTCCAAACTATTTAGGAAAATATTATTTCAGGTCAAGAAAAGAAACCAACGATGCACATGCAGCAGCAAACACTGCACAAACAATGATAACATGGGACAAAAAGAAAAATCTTTTAAAAAGAAATAACAAGAAACAAATTTGTCACAATTAAAGAAGTTTCGAAATTTTAACTTTTTAAAAGCTTTTGTTTCGCAAAAATAATTCGTCGCTTACAAACTATTCCATTTTGCTCTTTGAAACTGATATTTATTCACAGCTAAAATGAAACTACGCCATTTCTCTTAAATACTGTTGAAATCAAAAAATGGTATTAAAAAATACAACAAAACATTATTTATTTTAAAGTTGTTTGGAGCTCTGTCTGTCAGTCTGTTAATATCTATTAATATTCTACTTCCGTCCATTATCCGTTTGTCCTTTCGTCCATACGACTGTTTGTCTGTCTGTATACAACTATAGTTCGGCTCTATATTATTCGCTCATGTTTCTTGATGTGATATTTATACGAGTTGCAGTAGTTCCTGTTATTCCTGTTTTGGTTGTTGTTTCAAACTAGTACGCCCCACAGGAATATCAAAGTTAAATTAAATTGTAGTTTGAATTAAAAACTTTATCATTCGTTGCTTCATGTCGTTAGATTCATCGTCATCATCGAGTACGACACCGCTAAAAGTTGCTGTAGTTTGCACTCTATAAACAGCTTTTAAGTGTTTCTCGATGGGGTTTGGCTTCTGCAAACTCCACCTGTTTACATAAGTGTGTTTATGTTTATGATTGTGACATGGTGTAACATTGAAGACGATACAAATTTAAGCAAAGTCAAGAGTTGTGCTGAATTTTAGAAAGAAGTTGTTTTATTTTAGTGTGAGTTGTAAATGTGACACTGTCACGGTTTGGGAAAAAAGTCACTGAATAAATAGTAGATAGTTTAAGGTTAACCATATTTGAATTCTTGATTAACCTTGTGATTTTGACGAGATTTTTTTCATTTCAAAAAAGTAGGTGACTAAAACGTTCTTTAATTCATCCAAAGATGCATGCATTCAAAAATGTATGCATTACAGATGCATTAAAAATCCATTCATACATTCAAAGATTTATGCATTCAAAGTAATATCCCAGTAAGCATTGCAAGCAGGCCTTGAAATGGATTTCGGAGGCCTACCCTTCTCGTAGCCAAGCCCATATACTTCTTTTTATGAAATGGCCAAATTGTTCATGCCTTCCGCTCTCCCTGCTTTATAAGCACTCCTTTAGAATGGCTTAAAGAGGGGGTTAACCAAAAAAAATTCAAAAAATATTTTTTTCTTTTTATGTATACCTACCTATATATTCTGTGATTCTATTTTATTTTGATAATTTGTTAGATAATAATATTTCTAAGTCATGATGTTGATTATTATTCAATATTTTTGAATGAAATAAAAAAATAACCCTGAAATATAAGCATAACCAGTTTTTGTAGGAAAAATATAATTGTTGTTGTACTGCCTTAGGTAGCGAAAAATTAGGCCTTATAGAAGCGCTCGCAAAAGCAGCGAGGATGTCATGTGTCTTACCGCCAAAAGTAGCAGTAAATGCTCGCCTTCGTTAGAAGAGAAACAAATTTTAGGCGAAGCTAGAAGAGAAATCTAGCTTTATTGCCTATGGGATGCTTTCAAAGTTGCATATTTTCAAAAGATTCGCTCATTTCAGCTTTTAATGGCACCAAAATTGTAAGCGCTCTTTCCAGCTTATCAGTTGATACATTTTTCGATTTATTAATAAAATGCTTACAAGCTCAGGTAGCTGCTTACAATTTTTTATGGCGTCTAAAATTGTAAGCGCTGTTTTCCGCTTATCATTTTGCATGTATTTCGATTTTTAAGATAAAAGCTTACAAGCTCAGTCAGCTGCTTACAACTTTTATGGCGTCAAAAATTGTAAGCGCTCGTTTCGACTTTCAGATTCATAGATTCATGTTTTTCAAATTCAGATTCAAAGAGACTCTTTTTTTAAAGATTCATATAATCAAAGATTCGAGCATTTAGAGATTCGTGTATTTAAAGATTAATTCATTCACACATCTAAAAATTCACAGATTCAAAGATTTATGTTTTCAAAACTTCATTCATTAACACATTTTTTAAAGACTCATAGATGCGAAGAATTCATGTATTCGAAAATGTGCTTTCTAAGATTCATGCATTTAAGGATTCATTCAAAGATATTAGTTTTTCATAGATTCATTTATTGAAAGTTTCATTACTTCAAAAATGCACAAATTCATGCATTCTTAAGATTAATTTCAGAGACAACTAATTTTTTTAAAATATTCGTACATTGTATAATTCATAAATTCAGGAATTCATTCACTCAAAGATTCACACATTTAAGAGATTCGTGTATTTTAAAACACGTTTTAAGGGTTTATATAATGAAGTATTCATTCAAAAATGAGATGCATGCTTTTAAAGTTTAATATATAGAATGATTCATTTATTTAATGAATTATACATTCCCTTTAGACACATTTAAAGATTCATAAATTAAAATTTTCATTCAAGAATTAATGAATGCACTCAATGATTCATTGATTCAAGCATTCGAAAACTTTTGCATTCAAAGGAATTTTCTTTGAAACATTCATTCTTCCAAAAATTCATATGATTCACAAATGCAAACATCCACACATGCAATGACTCAAAACTTAATTGATTTATTAAAGCAGATTTATTTATTTAATGATTCCTTAATGCAAGGACTCACTTTTTTATAGATTAATTCTTTTAAAAACTCAATGTTTTGCATATTAATTCTCACACATTTATTTATTCATTTATTTATTTCACTGTGTGTGAGAACTGGTAAAATTATCCCCAAGGTAGCTACAACAGCAAAAACTGGCTCAATATTTTGCACAATGAATGATAAAATTAATTAACAACATTAACAAGCCAAACTTTAATTTATGGTTAGAGTCGAGACAGAAGAAATTGAAGCTATAGGTTGTGTGTAAAGCTTTAAAGGATATACAGCAGGATGGTTGTCGTTTTAAATATTTCGAAATCAAGGTGAATAATAATTAAAATTATAATTATTCAAACATTTTCATTATTTTTTGGGTTCTGTTGCTTTTGTTATTTTTTAAATAATTGTTTATTGGCATAGCAACCAACTTAATTTTTGGAGGTATTGCAGAGGCAGAAACAGGAGTTTGTGAAACAGTCAGTGAAAATGCAAATTTTTATAGAAATAAACTTTATTGCAGAATCTGTGCTGCGCAAAATTTGTGTGGCGGGAAAGAAAATGTGTACAAGTGCAGCTTGAAATTTACGCACAGTTTTAGCAATTGTTATTATTTTAGAGGTAGGGAGAAGTAGTATGGGTAAGACCCATACTACAAACAGGCGATGCAAATATTTTCAGTGCGAAACAAACAATTGAAATAAGTTTTTCAACGTGTAAAATAAATTTTTACTCTTGACTACCAACAGCAAGTTGAATGCATTAAGAGATGGGGGGGGGGGGGGGGGGGGGAAAACTTTAAGATTTCAGCAATTTTTTTATTTTATAGTTAAAACAACATATTTATTATTCTTGGCAATAAATGCAAATTTAATTGGCTAAAATTTTTTGGCTTTAACCAGAGTGAAAGAAGGAGAGTTGGGTAAGAAAAAGGATGAAAGCTCAACACATGGGTGGGAATAGTACTGCTCAGTGTTAAAAAAGTATTAAAAAAATCTTACATTTTAAAAAAACCAAACACCATGGCGTATGAGCAACATTAGTGCAAAGTTTTCGTTTTTAATTGATTGAAAGCATAATTGTCCTGATTAAAATTTAAAAATAAAAAAGTTTATTTAAATCAGACATTTCAAATGATGTTTCAAGACATGTCTCATGCTGCCGCTGCTCTTGTAAATAATCTTTGGCGATGCATTTTATCTTTATCATTTTATCTTGAAAAACTTTCAATATCTTAGTTTTGTAAGCTTTGTAAAATTGTGCATTAAATATGAGGTCAGCTTGAAAGTAGGCAATAAATTTTCAACAACTTAATGTTCACACACACACACACACTCGCACACACAAGCACAAGTGCAACATCATGTTTGGCGGTATTATAGAAGCTGTCACTGTGTTAATGTGTATAACGCATATGTTGAAGTGTTGAAGTTGTTCTGTGGTTTGGTGTATACGTGCGTGTTTGTGCGTCTGTGTATTTGTGTATGTGTGTACGTGCCTTCATGAAGTGTGGCAACTTAATTGAATGCTAATTAAGAGTTGCTATTTTGCTGACTGCAAAATGCAGCAATTAAATTAAAAAAAAAAAAATATTATTTTAATAAAAAGCTTTTAAAAAGCTTTAACTTAATTGAATGGAGGTAATTATAATTAAATGCAAAATTCATTTAATTAAGTGTGAAACATAACAATATTAAACTACTTATCCCCCAACTAGAAACTGGATTAAAGCAATTTTTTTTTTTTAACGACAGAGACAAGCAAAATAATCCTTGACTTATTTATCTACTTTAAAGAGAAGCATAAGTTTTGTACACTTTACTTTTGCATCTGTTAAGCTTATTAACAAGACCCAGTAGTTGTGAAGAAAAAACATTGTCAAGTAGCAGCAGACACGGCTTTACTTGCATTTGTGTAGCTTTAAGTTTGCAAATTTTTTACATTAACATTAAACAGAAATAAATAAGAAATATGCGCCTAAGAAATGAGAGACTGAAGTACAACTGAGTGAAACTGAAGCAGGAATAAAAGTAGCCTGCTGTCCAAGGCAATGATTTTATTGCCTTTTTTTGACCACAGATGGATAGTGGAAGAATGGCAGCAACTGCAACAACAGCAACATCAAAGCAAAAACTCAAACATTGCTAAAAGAAAAACACTCAGTAGTTTAAAATAGTCTGTTTGGTAAAAACAAGAAGATAGCCTTGTAAATGTTTCTGCACCTCTTTGCAATATTTTACAATTTCAGTTTTGTTGCCCTGGGAAAAAAATTCAAAGGAGCATTACTTTCTATCTATAGTTAACTTTTATGTTGGGTTTGTTTGTTAAAGTTTTATGATAAGTTTGCTAAAACAGAATTTAATTATTGCGTTTGTTTAGTATTTCAAAGACGAAAACTTGGAGCGAAGATGCTAACTTTAGTGGAAGAAAGAATGAGAGCCTGCCTGTTCTTTTAATTATAAAACCAAAATTATAAAAATTAAGAAAAATCTAATTTTTTTTAAAAATGTATAATGTCAAAAACATTTAAAAAAGTATAGAAAATAAAAAACAAAAACAGTAAAATGGAGTTTTAAAAAAATTTAATTTTTAAATTAAATAGTTTAAATGAAAAAATTTTCAAGTTAAAAAATTAAAAACTAAAAAAAATTAAATTATAAAAAAAGATAAATAAAATAATATATAAAAACATAACGAAAACATATAAAAAACAAATAAAACTAAATTAAAAATAATATAAAAATAAAAAATGAATTAAAACTAGAAAAATAAATAAACAATATTAAAAATAAATGTTTTACACAAATAAAATATTAATTTAAAAGTTAAGCAAATAATTTAGCAAAAACAAACAATTTGATTGAAAACAAAAAAAATCTAAAATCTAAAAAAAAAACTGAAGGGAGAATAAAAAATAAAGTAAATAAATACCTTTTTAACCAATAACTCGGCACCCTCGCGTCTGATGTTGCATTTGAGGTGTGGGTTATGAATGGTATGTGGCACGGTACGATACACAATTCCACTTAATTAATTAATAATTAATAAACAATACAGTACAATTAAATACAAAACAATAGAGTACAATACAATACAATAAAATACAATACAATACAAAACAATACAAAACAATACAAAACAATACATCACAATACAATACAATACAATACAATACAATACAATACAATACAATACAATACAATACAATAGAATGCAATACAATACAATACAATACAAAACAATACAAAACAATACAAAACAATACATCACAACACAACACAATACAATACACTGCAATGCAATGCAATGCAATACAAAACAATAAAATAAAAAACAAAACATTACAATAAAATACAGTACAATATAAAACAATGCAATTCAATTCAACACAATTACTAACTTAGGCGGCGCCTACAACCGTATGTCGGTTTTCGCCTGGTGTAAGAAAATGCGCCAGCTATTTCTGTTTTACGCTTGCTGGCGCCAGTTGAAAGCTCCAAGTTTCATCAGGTTGCCCTTTACTTGGTCCTTCCAACGAAGATGCGGTCGTCCTCTTCTGCGCTGACCGCCGCTGGGTACCAAATCAAATATTTTGTTCGCTGAAGCGTCGTCTTCCATCCGCTCAACATTACCTAGCCAGCGAAGCTGCTCAATTTTTATGCGCTTTCATCGATCCATCGTGTATACGGTACTCGCCATTGACGCAGATTGGTCCGTAGATTTTACGAAGGCTCTTCTCTCGAACGCTCGAACGAACAACGTCAACACAATACGTAATAATACAATATAATACAATAGAATGCAATACAATACAATACAATACAATGCAATACAATACAATACATTGCAATACAATTCAATACATTACATTACAATACAATGCAATACAATACAATATGATAAAATGAACAAGAAAACAATAAAAATCTAATCTAATACAATTCAAATTAATCCCATCTAACCTTATCCAATCTAATCAATTAATTGCCATTTTATTTGTTACTAGCTTAAACCCGCCGCTTCGCCGGGTTTTCAAAAAGTTTTCATTCAAAAATTGATAGTGGGTAGGCTTGATTTTCGCTACCAAAACGATTTTTTATTGTTTAAGTAATACTACAAATTATTAACCTTAAGATTGTTATATCATCTGATAGGAAATCGAAAACCTAAATTTTGGATTTAATTTTTTTTACAACAAAAACAACTTTTATCCAATTTTTTGGCTTAAACTAAAAATTTTTGAACATTTTTTAAAAAAATTTTTAAAAATATTAATATTTTACTTTGGTTTAGTAAAAATTTCAACTTATGTTTGAAGGATATTTTAACAAACAACATTTTTCAAAAAAAATTATTGAAATCCATTGCAAACTGACTGAAATATTTGCCTTCAAAGCTAAAAGTGTGAATTTCAAGTCGTTTTTCTCTCATTCTCAGCTTATAATTAATACTAAAAAGATCTGGTACTAAAATTTTTCACAGTTTTCAAACTACATACATGATTTTGGTATCAAATTGAAGGAAATTTAAAAGCGTTTATTGATTTTGTTCTCGTTTAACCGAAGTGCAATTTAATCCATTAGGGCCGAAAGAAAACCATAAAAAACAGACATTTTTAGACTTGAAGCAACATTTTGGTGAAAACTATGTTTGCCATTGAGCAGAAATAAGTTATTATTGCATGCTAATTTTACTTTTTTTAAAAAACTGGCACTAAAACTTTTGAAATATTATGCAGTATTTAATGAAAATTCGAGACGCATATGTTTCCATATAGTAACATTGGTTGTTAATGGGTTAAAATAAAGTATCCTATTGCACTCTCTGCTGACCTATAAATATGTGTACAAAATTTTATAAAAATCTGAGTTGTCGTTTAAACGTGATGAGTGAACATAAAAAGTGGCTACAGATTTATTAATAGTATAGATATAGATTTCATTTGTCATTTCATTCGCCATTCCCTTTACCATCCCATTTGCCATTTAAATTTTGGAAATGCATTTGCAATGCAAAAAGAAAAAACTTACTAGTTTATTAAGGCGAAAAAACAACTGCGAACGTCCATAAAAAACCATCACTAAAGAATAGACGACGACGTCATGTCCGTTTTGCGTCCGAATTCAAGCAGTGATGATGAGCTGACAAAGTGACAGTTTTTTAATTCTTTTTTCCCCCCCTCCCCCCTTCTATTCTAGTTTCTTTACTCCTATAATATTTTTGTTGTGTTTGTATGTTTTCGGGTGCAGTAGTAGTTGTTGTTCTTACTGTTTTATGATGATGACACTCGTCGAGGGATTTGTAAATAATTTGCCTTTAATTAACATTCTGACATCATACGCAGCAGTTAGAAAATGGCGTAGAAAATGAAGGATCAGCAACAGCGACAGCAACGAACAAGAACTAAATTAAACATAATACAATAGGGTGGGTGGGAGTCTAAAAAGGAAATTTTAGCATACTTTCAGGCTTGATGAGCTGCTTTTAGGCGCTAGGGAGTGACAAACAGGAAGAATAAAAACTATCAAAAACACAGCTCAGAGCTTTATAAAAATAATAGTATTAATTAAAGGATTGCATTAAATTTAATTAGTGTGCAAAAATATTATATTTTTATATGCCAAAAAAAAATTACATTTTGAGTTGATAGTTATGTGGTCAAAGTTGGTATAGAAACATCAAAATTAGCATTAAAAATTAAAAATGAAAGTCAAAAAAAAAATTTTCTCTCGAACGGCACAGAATGATAATGTTTGTGTACGTTGTTTCTGCACTCGTAGAGTAGTGTATGTGTTTGTGTACACACACATATACGCTACATAATGAAGTCATGACATCTACGGTACATTAAAATATTATACCGTTTATTTTCGTTCACTGATTCAAACCATTTGAAATAATATTGGGCTGGAACCATTGGGCTGGTCCTTTTTGAAACTAGTGCAAAACTATTTCAAATTTGGTCTATTTCTCGGCAGATTTCGGATGATTATAAGTTAAGAATTTTTGAAACTACATTAACTTTTGAGTTCAATAAAACTAGCTTACAGGCTTTCTTTTTAATCATTCTTATTCTGCATTTTTCACCTTCTTTCATCACTTTCTATACAAAAGAAAGGAGTAGATTTTCTATTGCATCAGAATAAAATAAAAAAAAAAGAAACCAAAAACATAAAATCCACTCACAACATTAAAACTGTTATATCTGCCATCCTTCAAGCTAATCCAGATTAGTCCATTATTATGCATACATTGTCCTTCGTTGACATCGCATTCATTCATTCTTAATTCTTTTTGTTTAAACAGACTCTCTAGCATTTCATTTATACACCCCCAAACAATATGCAGTCTAATTTTCAAAACGCTAATTACGAAAAAGCGAACAAACACGAATGCTGCTGCACCAGCAAGAAAAGTCATTAATGTTTGCATACTTTCAGGCACGCACACACAAACACACAATGCATTCATTATTGCTCGTAGAACAAAAACAAACCACTGCATTCATACATGAGTTCACGATGAAGAAAAAGCACATAAATGATAGTGACAGCAGATTTTCTTGCAATATATCTCGTTTCTTTTCATTTTTATTTTTATTTTTATTTTATTATTTAAACTCATCTTAATATGACATTCATGCTTGGCGTTGTTGCATACTTATAGGCATCTATATAGCTTATGCATCCCCAGCTATTTTATTCTTTATAATGATGTTCTTCTTTCTTTTACATTTCTGTTCTTATCTTTTTCTTTATTTTCTGGTGACTTGATTGGCACTGGCACTCGTCAATCAAAAATGTGATGTCTTAGCTGCGCTATTGTTTTGAAAATATATGCATTTTGCTAGAAGCAAGGCTTGAATACGACCAACATGCTTTGAATTGAACAAAGCCGCAAAGTATGCAGCAAACGAGGTTGTAAAGCTTTTATTTAGTTAGTATTTCGTATTGTGCTGTTTGAGTGGGAGCAGCAGAGCTTGGGCCACAACAAATGGAAATCAAAGCAGGGCATTTGCAATATACTGCAGCATTGCATGCTCTTAGGAGTAGAATAATAAATATATTTACACAAAGCTTTACTGCGGCATACATATATATTGCATACTTATTTGCATGCATGCATATTTATTTAAATTAATTGCAAAACAGAATGCAAACTGTAAATATTGCATACTTTTAGGATCGCATTAAAAACTAATTTTAGTTTGAAGAGAAACCATCACGTCTGAATCGATTTATGATATCGATTTATATGATTCATTTTTTTTTTTTTTCTTATAAACAGAACCTATGCGTGCTTGTCACCTCTACAACGTCACGCCTCCTGCTCTGCATTAAATGCAGAAACTCAGCATGTCATTCAAGCAACATTTAGTATTTGTTTCACTTCCGCATTTCAATGCAATTCAAATAATAATAAAATGCAATTCGAGCTTCTTTTTTTTTGTTGTGATTATTTTTAGTTTGGTTTTGATAGATTTTTGCATGTGACACGCAAGCTTCTTTTTTACGGCGTCAGCGCATTGACACTACTTTTGTCAACATGCTACAAATCAACTGTTATTGCGCGACAAACCGTGAAGTTATTGAAGAGTGTTGGTCGATAAAAAAGATATCATAAAACAGATTACAACAAAATACTTATAGTTTTACAAGCAATATAAAATTGAAAAAATAAAAGTTGAGAATCCGAACCAATGACCTGGAAGGAGGAAACCTTGTTTGTTTGAGGCGAGCAAGTTCAGGGCACTGTTTTAAACTCTGATTGAATACTAACTTCGAGAACTAGAATTTTGTTAACTGTCCACACTTTTGAGAACTAAAATCATATCATAGAACTTTTAGAATGAATAGTTTATTGATCTAATTCAACTAGGAAATGCTTAAACTAATTTCTTTCTTAACTTTTTTAACTTAAAACTATTTGTAACCTACAATTTTTAAACTGAGAACTTCTTGAACTGAAAATTTCTTGGAATAAAAACTTCTGAAATTGAAAAAAAAAATAATAATATTTGCAGTGCTTGAAGCGTCTTTGAACGAGATTCTCATAATCATTTCTGTCACTGTCGCACACTGTGCCAGCTTAAATCGAACTCGGACCTCCCAGTTTATAGTTCATGAATAGTTCACACATCTTAACGTTTTAACTTCGTTACATCTAGCCGGAGATATAACGATTTTAACTCAAGACTGAACTTTTTTTAAATAGAGAATCAATTTCAACAGAGTATTATTTGGTCTGTATGATTATAACTGAGACTTTCGTGAACAAGTAAAACTTCTTGAACTGAAATTTCTTTTGAACAGAAAAATTGTTGACTTGAGTATTAAAAACTGTTTGATTCGATAACCTAAACATCTTTGTTAAAACTCATAACTTTTTAAGAGCAGATCTTTTTAACTAAAAGATTTTTTGAGTTAAAATCAATTTTAACGTATTTAAGAAACGTATTGTACTAAGAACTGTTCTTATCTGAAAATATTTCAAACTTTTCAAATTCAAATTCTTTTGAATTTAAGATCTTTTTAAACTGAGAACTTATCTATTCTATCTATTAAACTATGAATTTTTTTTTTTTTTTTTGAATTGAGTACCTATTTTTTGAACAGAGAAATTTTTTGTACTGATTAGTATGAATTTTTTGAGCACAGTTCATTTTATGTCTGTAAATTTGTAACATTTTATGCAAATTCTTGTTGTTTAATTTTAAAATACTTTACTAAAGCAAATTTGTATGTTTTAATTTACACTATCAATCTTCACACCAGAGGTGAACGTTTGTTTTTTATTAGAAGAGCACTCAAAGCTTCAAAAGAAAGAATACCTTCAGGAAAATTATTACCTAAGCTTACGAACTCTTTCTTTTCGAACATTCCACTTCCACTCTCAAAAAGTTCACCCCAATTTTGGAAAATTTTCATTCACACGGACGAAAAGTTTTTTAGCTATATTCCAAGTCGTCCAAAATCCTTGAATTTTTCATTTAAACTCAAGAAAATTTCACCTGCAGTCTTGAATTGTTCACCTCCACTCTTTGGATTATTTATCAGCACTTAAATATTTCACCTCAATTATCGAATTTCCCCCCTTAATTCACGATTTATTTACCTACACCCTAATTTTATATACACATCTCATGAATTTCTTCACCTCTCTCAAATATTTCACCTCAGATTTTGAATTTTCCACCCAAAATTCATAAAATGTTGACCTCTATGCCGAAACTTTGCTCCTGCATTTCTATAAATTTTGGCTTGACTCTCGACTTTTCTACACAAAAATTCACGATTGAAATCACACAAAATTTATCAATTATTCTCAACTTTAGTGCAGTCACATTCATCAACTCTAAAAAATTCAACACCACTCTCTAATTTTTCACCTAAATTCATGTTAATGTCTCATCCAGCCTCAAATTTTTCAGCTCAAATTTCGATTATTAATCAGCACTTAACTATTCTACCTCAATTCTTGAATTATTTTGCCTAAATTTACGATTTATTTGAATGATTTTCCACATGAATGTTCCACCTTTACACTCAAATATTGCACCTCATGCTTCGAACTTTTCACCCACATTCACAAAATGTTCACCTACATTTGAATATATTATTCTCTCGAATTTTCCACACAAATTTACGATATACGTATATTCACCTTTACTCTTAAATCGTTTTCTTGCTGTCAAATATTCCATCTTCATCCTCAACTTTTGTACAGTCACTTTGATCAATTCTAAAAAACTCAACACAACTCTTAATTTTTTTTTCACCCAAACTAACAAAAAATGTCTCTTTCAGCCTCGAATTTTTTACCTCCACTTTCGACTATTCATCAACACTTAACTATTTCACCTTTAATCTCGAATTGTTTTCCTAAATTCACGATTTATTTAACTATATCCTAAATGTATACCTTTTCTTATGATATTTCACCTAAACTTTCAAATATTGCACTTCACAATTCGATTTTTTTTTCTCCCAAATTTATACAATTTTCACTTTTATCTCGAATTTTGCACCAACATTTGAATATATTATTGCCTTGGCTCTCAAAGTTTCCACACAAATTCACCTTCATTCTAAAATTGTTTTCTTACTGTCAAATATTTCACTTTCATCCTCAACTTTTGCACCGCAGCTTTCATCAACTCTAAATACTTCAACTCAACTCTCTAATTTTTCACTCAAATTCATTAAAATGTTCCCCATGAATTTTTCACCTATACTTTTGATTATTGAACACTTAAGTATTTCACCTCAATTCTCGAATTTTATTTCTTAAATTCATTTGTTTACCTCCACCATAATTGTATGCCTCTCATGAATTTTTTTTTCACATAAACTCTCAAATATTTCACCTCATATTGCAAATTTTTCAATCAAATTCATGCAACGTTCACCTTCTCAAATTTGGCACCTACATTTGAATATATGATTCTCTCAACTCTCAAATTGTTTACATAAATTCACGATATATTCCCCTTCACTTTTGAATTGTTTTCTTGCTGTTAAATGTTTCACCTTCATCCTCAATTTTTGCACCGCCACTTTCATCAACTCCTAAAACTTCAGCTCAACTCTCTATTTTTCCACCCAAATTCACTAAAATGTCTCATCCAGAGTCGAATTTTTTGCCTTCACTTTAATATTTTACCTCAATTCTCGAATTGTTGTCCTAAATTCACGATTTATTTACCTGCACCCATTTCACTCTACTCATGTTTTTTTTTAACTTAACTCTCAAATATTTCACCTCAGCTTCCGAATTTTCGACCCAAATTCATAAAATGTTCTCCTTTGTCTCGTATTTTGCACCCGAATTTGGATATATTCTCTTAATTTTAGAATTTTCCGCACAAATTCACGATATATTCACCTCACACTTGATATGTTTTCTTATTGTCAAATATTTCACCTTCATCCTCAATGTTTGCACCGCCCCTTTCATCAACTCTAAAATATTTAACTCAACTTTCTAATTTTTCGCCCAAACTCATCAGACCGCTCAGAAAACGAGGCTGGCGGTGACAGAAAAAAAATTTGGTTTTTTTCTTTAACAATCATATCTATTTTTCAACTCAATTTTCGAATTTTTTTTCTATAAATTCATGGAATATTTATCTTCACCCGAATTATTTACCTCTACTCTGTCACTAGTCTGTCACCTCCAGCCTCGAATTTTTCACCTCACTTTTGTTTTTTCTTCAACACTCATATCTATATTTCAACTCAATTTTTGAATTTTTTTCTCTAAATTCATAAAATATTTATCTTCACCCGAATTGTTTACCTCTACTCTTGAATTTTTCACATAAATTCTCAAATATTTCACTACAATTCCGAATATATAAAATCGATTTTTGCAATTTCACTTGAATACATATATTTGACTATCACCTTAATTCACCCAAATAATAATTCACCTAAATTCGCGAAATTCTTAACTTCACTCTTTGATTCTATTCTTATATTAAAATATTTCTCCGTCATCCTGAATTTATTCATCCGTTATCCTGAATTTTTTCACAGCGTCTTTCAAATTTTACATCTATTTTGAAATATTACACCTAAATGTTTTACGTTTCAACTAAACTTACGAAATTTTCACCGCAGCCACAAATTTTTCATCTCTTCTTTTGATTTTTTATCAACACCTAAGTTCACAAAATTCTAACTTTTTATGTCGCTAACCGTTCAACTAATTATCTCTGAATTTTTCACCAAAATTATCAAATATTTCACCTCTGATTCCGAATTTTTTACTCAAACTCATAAAATTTTCACCTTCATCTCAAATTTTGCACCTATTTCAATAAATTCCTCTATTCTCACCTATTTCACCCAAGTTCGCGAAATTTTTACCTTGAATCTTGAATTATTTTCTTACATTCAATTATTTCACATAACATCCACAAATTTTTCACCTCCATTTTCAAATTTTTCATCTAGTTTCAAAAATTAAACCACAACTCTCTTATTGTTCCTCAAACTCGCGAAAGTTTTAGCTTCATTCTTGACTGCTTTTCTTACTCTCATATCTTTCACCTTCATACTCAAATTTTTCTCCCCTTCACTTTCGAATTTTTTTATCTACTCTTATAAATTTTAATACAACTGTTTTACTTTTCACCCAAACTCTTCAAATTTTCAATGCCATCATCGAATTTTTCAGCTTCCCTTAAATTTTTCACTTCAATTCATGAATTTTAAACGAAAAATTTTTTCGAAAAAAAAAAAGACGCAATTTAGTTTTCATGTTTTTTCTTTTCGCTTTACTCTTACATATTTCAACTCTTTTTAATAAATTTTTCACTAGTCACTCTAGCTAGTAGCATCCTTTATTGAGTGTTAATGAATTTGTTTCGGAATGTTTTTTCTATTAAATCTAAACTTAATTGTCTCGAATAGTAAATGTGCTAAAGATGTCAAAGTATGCCATACATGCCTTTGAGACCAAGTGTCCTGCGGTTGCTACAACACTTTATAACTTTTTGTCCAAATAACCGAATGTAAAAAACTTTACACACAATTTAAACGATTCGGAGGATCGGGAAGACAACCGCCCCCAGGACGATAACAACCAACAAGTGTTAAGCCACAAAACTAGATTAAAAAAAGGATGATAATAAATGTCTTCTGGCAAAGATTTACTCAAGGATATACCGGGAACATATGTATTTAAGTCGAACACAATCAACCAACCAACCAGCCATCCATTCACACACAATCCATTGAATCATAAATTGTATCATTAGCTTGAAGTGTGTTGGTTTGGTGTGAGCGGAAACGGAAGTTTGGCATTTTCGTTGTTGTTGCTTTATACGTATATTCATAAGTCTCAATTTCAACACATGTGCTGCTGAACTTTCAATAAATTTCAAAGTATGCGCTCAACCAACCAATTGAAGCAGCAGCCACATAGATGAAGAACATTTTTTTTTTTATTTTAAGTAAACTTTTAAATATTTGCAAGTTGCTGAGATATAAATCAGTGTCAGAGTTGAAGCATACCAAACCAAGAGCATTCTTGAGGATTCTTGAGTTTGTGAAATAAAGCTTAATTTTATTTTTTTTTTTTTGTTAAATTTTTCTACAAAAGATTTGTTGAAATTTTGTTTAAGTGTGAAGGTTTTTGCCAAGGTTGTCTTCACATGACATGATCAAGACCGAATAGTTTCCATTTTTTAGCTTTTGACAGCTCAAATTTATGTGACAAAATTAAGTTTTACACATTATTGCGTGTTTCTAAAAGTTGTTCCATAGCGAATAAAGTAGTTGTAAAGCAATGTTACACCAACTTATAGCTTTTGATAGCTATAATATTCTAAGTTAAGAAAAAAGAAAAATGTTTCTGAAGAATGTATACATGCAAGCAATGTCAAAGGTTATGACTTAAGGCAGGTGGCAAGGCAAGCAAAAGAAAATTATTTGCATTAAGTAAGTTCCGCCGTTTTTTATTGTTTCTTACAGCACAACTCGGCTACAACGCAGCACAACTTCAAATGTCTAAAAAAACCTCATATAAATTTTAACATTAAAAAAAAATCATTTTCAATACGGCACAAGACAGCTCGCAGCCGGCACATGCCAGAACATATGTTTTATAATAAGATATTAAAAATGGCGTAGCTAACTTCATGCACTTAGAAAATGTGTATTGGTCTTAAAGGTGAGTTGTACAGCTAAAGCGATAAGATTAACTAAAGGTTAACGTAGAGTAAACTTTGACCCATCTCAACAAGCGACTCTTATTTCTGCGTTTACAACTTAACAAATCCAAAAAATTGTTTCTTTTCTTTTACTTTTCCTTTTTTACCCTTTAATTTCTTTAATCTTTTTTAATTGCTTCAATTTACGCTGCAGCAAATAAACAAAGTTATTTAAGCAAAACTTTTAATGAAGTAATTATTAGTAACTTCTTTCATTCGCTGAAGTCAGAAGTTTTTTTTGTAGCTTCAATCCGGTGCTTGTTTTCGTTCGATGTAATTTCTTGACGTGAGAAAATTAAACAAGTTTAAACTTGCATTTGCAATTGTCAAAGAATGACATGCCCGAGTGGGTATAGCTTCTTGCTGTTATTGTTGTTGTTGTTCTTTTGTTGTTGGCGTTACTTAGCATTGCTCTGATTGTGTTAGTTCTTGCACTTGGCTGCAAATGATTTTGAAATTTTATTGAACACGCTACATTTTTCCTAGTTTTTTATTTTGTATAAAAATTAAAAGAAAATTAAAAAAAAAAAAGAAGAATCAGCTTTTGAAATTGTTCCAGTTCATGCTTCAATAAGCTTTAAAGTAATGACGGCAAAATGTCAATCAATATAAGTTTATTTTTTAAGCTTTTTTTTTCTCTTCTTCAACTAACTAAAAGGTGAACAGCAAATTAACAGAGCTTAGCGAGAGTTTAAAAGCAATTCAATTACAGCGAATTATTTTTAGATGATTAATTGTTATTTTTCTTTTTATTTTTATTTAGGTAGTTTTTATTGCTATGAAAATAAAAGAACAACTAAAAGCTTTGAAGTTTTTACTGAAAATTTAAGCAATGATGAGACTAAAATTTCATGGTCATTAGGATAACAGAAAATGAACAGTCTTGCAGAACAGCTGACAATTATGTTATATATAACATTAAATGTTGATTGACAAAATGTGCGAGAATGTAAAAAAAAAACTTCAAGAGCAGTTTATTTAAAAAAAAAATTGTTTTTGTGTATGCAAGAAAAATAGTATAGCAACAGATACTTTACAGAGCTGAAGTGAAATTGAGCCAAGGTAAGATTAGCTCAAAAAAAAAAATTTTAATTATTGGAAAATTATGATAAAAAGGCACTCAACAGAAACAGAATCTGTTTGCTATAAGCCTAGACTAAGTTAAAATATTTAGTTTTTCATGTGCACAGAATAAGTTTTGCAATTTTTGATTTAGTATTAAAAACAAAAAAAAAAAACTATTAAGGATGGAGCTTCGGCAGGGTACCGAAGCTAAAATACGGCCATATTTAAGTATATTCGAAGTCTTTAGCCACAACATACAGTATGAAGTTATCCTATTTTGATAACGTCACTTTGTATAGGAGGTAGGCGTGGTTTTCATCCGATTTTGCCAAATATGGAGATGGTTCACATTATATATCAAATTAATGTGCAAAATTTGAAAACATTTCTTTGATTTCTGTGGATTTTTAAGAGATTTTACGTTTAAAATAAAGCCACTTTGTTTAGGAAGTGGGCGTGGTTTTCATCCGAGTTTGCCATATATCATAGAGATGGTTCATATTATATATCAAATTAATGTGCAAAATTTGAAAATATTTCTTTGATTTTTGCGGATTTTTAAGAGATTTTACGTTTAAAATAGAGCCAATCTGTATGGGAGGTAGGCGTGGTTTTCATCCGATTTTGCCAAATATCATAGTGATGGTCTATATTAAATATCAAAGCCTATGACATTTCTTTAATTTGAGCAGATTTTTAAGAGATTTTACTTTTTAAATAAAGCCACTTTGTATGGAAGGTGGGCGTGGTTTTCATTTGATTTTTCCAAATATCATAGTCAGGATTTGAATTGACTTACGTGTTAAATTTCAAGGCATTTCTTCAATGTTCGTGAATTTTAAAGACATTTACTGTTAAAATAAAGTCACTTTGTATGGCAGGTAGGCGTGGTTTTCATCCGGTTTGGCCCATTATCAAACTTTATCTTCCTTTTTTAAAAATAAACTTAGGTTTTGAATTTCTTATGAAAATTTGAATAAATTTATGGCTGTAATCGTGTTCACAGACGGACAGACAGACGGACACACGGAGATCGACTCAGGAGATGATGCTGATCAAAAATATATATATTTTTTCTATACCTGCCACGCCTCCTTCTTGGCGTTACAAACGAAATGACAAAGTTAATATAACCCCTGACGCAGTACGCGATGGAGTATAAAAATGTGGTATACTTTTTCAGAAATTCTGAAATTTTGCTGTGATGTGTATTGTGCAGTTGTGCTGCATCGTAGATATATTAAAAAAAAAAAACCGTTTACTCTCGCACATTTTTTCGAAAGTAAGCTGCTGTATAAATTTTTTGCAAAATTCGACAGTTGTGCTGTAATGTGCTCGACTTGTGCTGCAATGTGCCGTCATTAAATTTGATGAGGGTAAACATGTTTTTTCAATATCCTCACTGCTTAGTTCCAACTCAAAACTTGTAACCGGTAAGTTATTGAACATGTAAATAAATTTATTTTAAAGATTGAAATCATATCTTATCTTACGAGTTTTTTTTTTCTAAATAAAAGTTACTATCTACTTTTTTTCACAAATTGTGCTATGTTGTGAATTGCGCAGTTGTGCTGCAAAGTGTCGTAGAAAGATTATAAAAAATCGTATATTCGCGCATTTTTGACGAAGTTAGCTGCCATATAAATTTTTTTCCGAAATTCGACAGTTGTGCTGTAATGTGCTCGATTTGTGCTGCAACATGTTGTAGTTAAATTTAAGACATACATATATTTCGGAGTTTTGATAAGGGTAAACATGTTTTTCAAGATCCTCACGGCTTATTTCCGGCACTGGTTGTGTTGTGAGTTGTGCCGTAACCTGTTAGTTATTGAGCATATTAATGGAGTTATTTTGAAGATATGATTTTGATAAGGTTTTTTAGTAGAAGTTAGCTAACTACTTTCTTCAAAAATTCTGGAATTGTGCTGTTGTGCTGCAATGTCCTCAAGTTGTGCTTTAACATGGCATATTTAAATTTAAGACATTCGCATATTTCGGAATTTGCAGAGCGTAAACATATTTTTCAAAATCATCCCTACACATTTCCGGCTTAAAACGTGAGTTGTGCTATAACTTTTTAGTTATTGAGCATATAAGTAAAGTTATATTAAAAGATATAATTTTTGGAGGTTTTTGTTTTTAGTGGAAGTAAGCATCTACTTTTTTCATAAAATAAAAATTGTGCTGTGATTTTTATTGTGCAGTTGTGTTGCGTCGTCGAAGGAACAAAAAAATCGTATATTCGCACACTTTTTTATGAAGTTAGCTGCTGTTTAAATTTTTTCGAGTTGTGCTGTAATGTGCTCGAGTTGTGCTGCAACCTGCCATAGTTTAATTTAAAATATTCGCATATTTCACAAGTTGAAGAGCATAAACATAGTTTTCAAGATCCTAACTGCTCACTTCCGGCTCAAAACGTGAGTTGTGTCGTAACCCGTTAGTTTTTAAGCACTGATTTGCTCGCTGCCCTCAATTCGTTTTATGCCCTCTTTCCTTCAAATAAATTTGAAATGTTTTTAATACGTACATAATGGAATATCAGTTTTTATAATTTGATCGATAAATTTTAGGCATCTTAGTGCAGTAGCACTACAAAAAAGTTTCGAGTTGATGAACTGCAGCAAAATTATTGAAATTAAGTGACAAGCGGTGCCTGTCAGAAATGATGGCGAAAATATTTGATCCATTATTGGTTGTACGACAATTTTACGCAAAAAATTTCAAAATTTCGCACACACGCAGCCAATAAAAAAAAAATGCTTTTAACACCAGCTTTTCACAACAACAATGGCAAGTTTTTGAAAGCAGCTCTCATGATTGCATTGAATTGGTTTTATTTTTTTTTTTTTTTGCACTCAGCAGCAATAAAATTCTTTTGTGATGCGAGTTATAAAATTTTTTGTGCACCCACTGAAATGTGTGCAAAAAAAAAAAAGAAGCAGGTTATAATCCGGAATACCGCTATAGTTTAATATTTTTATATGTGCCATATTTTAGTTGGATTTTAAAATCAGTCACGTTTTCATACATATGTGTACCTGGCTACATGTTATAATATTACCTTTATTTTTTTTTTTATAAATTCGATTGTGCGGCATGATTCTAGGCGTATTTAAATTGCACACTCTATGGGGGTGGAGTACGCTTAAAAAAAAATCACATTATATTTTTATTGTGAAGTGTATGCAAAGCGTTTTATTATTAATATATGAAGTGATATATAGTAAATTTGCCAGGTGTTTGTTTTGATATTCAATTAAAACTTTGATTGAATTTTCGTGCAAAAAAAAAATATTATCTGAATATAAAAACAGAAGTCAAAACTATAACAGTTTATT
This sequence comes from Coremacera marginata, assembly GCA_914767935.1. NCBI lineage: Eukaryota > Metazoa > Arthropoda > Insecta > Diptera > Sciomyzidae > Coremacera > Coremacera marginata. Next base: position 10,127,782 of record OU612043.1, on the reverse strand, counting down.
ACAAAATACTTTGAAACTGTTAATAGAGCCTACATTACGTTTACAAAAATGCATTACAAGGAGGAATCTTTTCGATTGCAATAAAAAATTTTGAGAAAATTAGAGTTTAACCCTTTCAGGCATAAAAATCGTAGTATTGACAAATCTTAAATTTAGCAAATAAGATGATTTAAGTTCACATAAATATTAATGTGCAGAAAAAAATTTAAAAAAACAAAGTGTAATTTAAAGAAAAACTAAATAAAACCAGATATTTTGGTTCTACCAACAACTTTTTATAAAATTGCATAGTCTAATAACACTGTGGAACAAATTCAGGTTAGCAAAAGTTAGGTCGATTCTGAGAGGGAGGGGTGAAAATAGAGGCTAAATTAGAAGATCCGTATCGTGGCGTTTGTTTATGTTAGTTCAAATTTTTTTTTTAATCGAACTTCGAACTTTGCAGTCAAATGCCGATTTTCAGCATATTGTTTATATGGTTTTTTGGCTATAACTCGTCGAATAATTGTTATTTTTTTAATCTGTAAACGCCAAATTATTGCTAGAGACCTGTGCAACAAATAAAATTTTTTAAAAAATTGTTTTAGAAAATTTTTGTGGTGCTTATGAAGAAAAATGTTGGAAAAATTATTTTTTTTTTCATGTTTTTTGAAAATATTTTCCACAAAACTAAGTCTTTTTGCTTTCTGTTTAATCTATAATATGCTTCACAGTTTCTTTAATAAATTTCATTTGAAAAGAAAATGGTCTTTGTCCATAATTTGCGCTAAAAAACCAAAACCATTAAATAAATAGCGACTTAGGTAGAAGTAATTAAAAAGGGAAGTTCCAAGAATTAGGAATTAATTTCAAAGCGAACAAATTTCAAAAATAAAGATTCAGTTAAGACTCGAAACTCAGCCGAAGCTGATGTCTTTTAATTTTCGCTCGGTCGCGATAAAATTCGCTATTAATTTTTTTGGAACTTATTTCATTTTGTGAGTGATTTAAGTTAAGTGCATCGGTTTCATAAAAATAACACAGAAAACATTGTATAATATATATTGTATTGAAAATGTCGGAACCAAAATGTAAAATGGACCATTTCTGTAATGTTGGTGGACGTTTCATAGCAAGCGATGAAAAATGTGGCAATGCGAGTGATTATTTTTTTTTTTGAAAGCCTATAAACAATATTTCTCGCAAGAGTTTATCACTGACGTAAACTATGCCCCTAAAAAAGTTTGCTTTAATTGCTATTCAACTCTTATGCAATGGAAAAGTGAAAAGATGCCTTTTGGTATACCAATGATGTGGTTAGACAACAGCCCGCATCAAGAAGAAAATTACTATGGATGTATCAACTGCCATAAAACTTTGAATAGAAGGAAAGCAGAGAATAAAACTTATGTAGTTGTGCCAAGTGCCCAATTACCATTACCGCACTCAGAATTCGTTCCAGTACCAACATACCGAAGTATTGGTCTTCAAACAGATATCAGTACTACAACCGCCGCTGCTACATCCATGAATTTCTTCTCAGAATACGACCCTGGTGAAGGTGCATCCTATGAAACATCAAAGGACCCAATCCTAGTCACACAAAACCGATTGGATGGAATTGTTGCAAATTTGTGTTTGACTCAGAAAAAATCAGAACTAATGTCTTCATTTTTGAAAGGAAATAATTTGCTGGCGAAAGGTACCAAAGTAACTGCATATCGAAAACGCCAAAAAGAGTTAGAAAAGTTCTTCAATGTGAATGATGCAAAAAATTTCGCTTATTGCAACGATATTGAAAAGTTAATGGAGACGATAGGGTTAACCTTTAAAAAAGATGATTAGCGTTTATTCGTCGATAGTTCACTAATCAGCTTAAAAGTTGTGCTTTAGCACAAGACAAATAGAATGCCTTCTGTTCCGATTGCGTATAGCACTGACACTAGTGAAAATTTCGATAATTTAAAACACATTCTGGAAGTAGTAAAATATAACGAACACCAGTGGCGCATTTGCTGCGACCTCAAAATAGTTTCATTGATTACAGGCTTAACAGCATCTGGCCGTCCAAAGTATCCGTGTTTTTTGTGCGATTGGGATTCACAATACGGAGAAGGTATTAAAGGAAGAAACCAGTACAAACAGCATAACTGGACTAGTAGCATTGGACGAAAATGGCCTAAAGACAATAGGCTACACGATAGTCTTGTTCCTGAAATAAAAATTTTCTTGCCGTTACTCCACATTAAACTTGGCATTGCTAAAAATTTTTTTGAAATGTATCGCAAAAAGACCAGCAGTATTCAACCGCTTAAAAGACATTTTCCCAAGATATAGTAACGCCAAAATTCAGGAAGGGGTCGTTAATGGTCCCGACATACGGAAACTAATGATTTGTCAAGATTTTGACCAAGTTCTGACAGACCAAGAATTAAATGCATGGCTCGCATTGAAAGCAGTCATTAAAGGACTTTTGGGTAAAGAACGCAAAGACAACAACAGGCAATCTGTTGCAAACATGTTGGCAACTTTCGATGAAATTGGGGTTAATATGTCGTACAAAATTCATCTCTTGCATCAGCATCTTGATCAACTTGCTCAACAGTTGCCAACTGAATCTGATGAGCAAAGCGAACGTTATCACCAAACTGTGCTTCCATTTGAGAGTGTGCATATTTTGAATTCCTAGATTTTTCTAATATCTTTGTCAGAGTGCACAATTTAAACATGTTAACGATTGAAAACTATTTTCGTTTCAGGTACAGAGGAAAGAAATCTCCAGATGCAATACTCGCTGAAATTTGTTGGTGGTATAAAAACATCTTTGAAGAAGAGGAAAACGAGGAGAAAGAGGAATAAGGGGAAGACAAAGATGAAATTCCAGAATATCTGTTGGACGAAATTATCCACCTTTCTGTTGATGATGACGATGACCAAGATATTAGAGAGAGCAGTGATGTTGATCCACAGCCGCCTGCTAAACGGCAACTGGCCAAATCATTTGTGGAAAATATTTTCAAAAAGCATGAAAATAAAATAATTTTTCCAACATTTTGCTTCATAAGCACCACAAAAATTTTCTAAATCAATTTTTTAAAAAATTTTAATTGTTGCACAGGTCTCTAGCAATAACTTGTTCCACAGTGTAACTGAATATCACATGAAACATGCTCTCACAAATTATATATAAAAATTTTCCATATAAACCATTCTTTATTTGGGCCATATAATATAATTTAGAATGACGTGCCTAATCTTTATTCAAAAATATTTTAAGTAAGTCAAAACTTTATATAATGTAAAGCAACATATAAAAAAATGATCACACTTATCAAAAAAAAAAAAAAAAAAAAAAAAAAAAGTTAAACTCAAATTAACAATTCCCCGTTAGAGGAAGTTCTGCAATGGGCGAACATATCTTGCCCAATATAGTATTTGACATTTTGACTGAAAGGGTTAAAATGGAATATAGACGAAGCTCCAAGGAAAGTGATTCATTCCACTTAAGAAAATATCAACTGTCTAAGCTTTGTCGCTGACGAATGTGTTACAACAGAAATATATCGAGAATAGCAGAAGAGTAGAAAGACAAAAATCAGCAGCAAAAATACAACCCATTTGCAAGCATATCAAATATAGAGATAAACAAGAGAACAGCTTTGACAGTGAGGAAACTAGCAACATGCATGAAAATCTCAGCTGACCATAAACGGAGTTAAAAAGAAAAACGTAAAAAAAAAAAATTAAGAAAAGTGCAAAAACCAAACCAAATTCAAAAAAGTTTGCGTAAAAAGTACTGCATAAAAAGCTGTGTGTACTGCATAAAAATATACAAAAAAAAAAAACTACTAAGTTAAACAGGAAGTAAGCAAAAACAAAAAACAGAAAATAAATACAATGTAGCAGGAAAAAAAAAAACATGTCAGTTTATGGCAAAGTTTAAACCAAGTCCAAGCTAAGTACAAATGTTTCTTCAATAGGCGAAGAAGGAAAGAGAAGAGCAGACGAAGGAGTCCAAGATACATGTTAGCGTACAGCGTGTTGTCCAACACCAGACAAGTGTGAAAATATTTAAACAACACTTCGGGTTTCGGCAAAAGTTCAACAACATAATCAGACAACGTAGACAAAGTATCTGAAGAAGAAGAAGAAGAAGAAGAACGTTGTGCAAACAAAAAGACAGACAAACAGGCAGGCAGATTATAACTAAAAAGGCTTTATTAAACAAGAAGGCCAAAACCAGCCAGCATATGAAGCAAATACATTTTTAATGGTTGCAATAAAAGCATTTCTTTGAAATAGACATGGGACTACAATAAAATGATTCTTATTTGTGAACGGGTGGTTTTTAGTGTGCTTCACTAAGCACATTTTTAAATGCAACTGCAAATATTGACAAGTGAATAAAATGCAAATAAATCAAAAAGAAAGAACTAAATTTTTATTGTATTTTTCAATAAAATTAATAACAATATATAATGTAATTAATTTTTTAATGTAGAATTACGTCTTACAGAGCGATTTATATGCGGGTCTTTTTCGCAAGTTTTTTTAAGCACATGCAACGTTTTTGATCACTTTTTGGAGTATACCTACAGTCTTTAATATTTATCGTACAAAGATAAAATTCATACCAAAATATCAGTTACATGGTGAATGAAGCGAATAGTTTACTTTAGATTTTGTCACTTTTTTAATAAAATCACAAAATAGCAAACTCTAAGAAGAAAAATTCACATTTTAGTATGAGAAAAATCGTGCATAAAATGCTTCGGCGGCCGTGGCGCAGTGGGTAGAGTGTGTGGCTCATACGCCAGAGAACCCATGTTCGAATCCCCATTTGACACAGAAAGTTTTTTCAATTGAATTAATTTTTCTGTTCGGGCGTCACCTCTCTGCAGACAATGGCAAGCCTCAGACAGTAAAAAAGCTGCCATGAAAAGCTTCTTGAGAACATAAGCCGTTCGGAATCGTCGGCATAAAATGTAGGTCCAGTTCTGAAGCATTTGTGTTCAAACATTTCACAACGCTCACAACACAATTGACCATAAGAAGCTCGGTCAAAGTCCTTTCAAGGGCTGGAATGGCCATTTCATTGTTTTTTTTTTTCAAAAGTTTTGAAAATGGAGGAACTGAATGTTATATTCACTTCTGTTACATTCAAAAGCTTTTGACAAAGTACATCATGGCACTAATAAACTCGAATTAATTGAATTCCACTCAAATCTGATGATTCAAATCCTACCTTAAAGGTTGGACACATTTTGTTTTATTTATGGATCATGAACGTCTTCAACTAAAATACATCAATAAAGTGATGGAAATGGTGACGAATAATCGTCATTTAAGTTTGAGAGAGATAGCCGCTGAATTTTCTGTGTTTCATGTATCAATTCGTATCATTGTACCTCACCAGAATTTTGTTCTCACATCATTGTTAACGAATTTCTGGCCACTCAACAAATATCATCAAACAATCACAGTATTCACCTGATGTAACTCCGGCTGACTTTTTCACTATCCAAAACTCAAATTACCATTTCGATGCAGCCGTTTTCACTCAAAAGAAAATATAAGAGGGAATAAACGGCAAGAACTGAAGTCGATTTCGGAAAACTAATTTGAAAAATGTTTTGATGATGGATTATTCGTTGGCATATGTGTGTAATTTCGAAATGGTACCTACATTGAAGGCGAAACAATAAATTTTAATGAACAATAACCGACCTATTCTTGAAAATTTACAATAGTAAAACAGTATTTTTCATATTTCTATGTGTTTCTGATTTGATTTGATTTGATTTGATTTGATTTGATTTGATTTGATTTGATTTGATTTGATTTGATTTGATTTGATTTGATTTGATTTGATTTGATTTGATTTTAAGTTTTTGATTTCAAAACAAAATTTGAGCTCAAAAAACCAAATTTGTGAATGAAATTGTAAATATATGAAAGAAAAGCAGCTGATAAGTTTTATCAAAATTTATTATTTTTGAACTTCAAATTTTATATTGAAATCAAAAACCTACACAAACACATATAAAAATGAAAAATACTGGTTTCCCAATAGACCACAAAATGAACTCGGTTAGTTTCGAATTAGTAACGAAACCGAGAACTCGGGTGAGATTATCTCTTATTCGATTCGAATTCGAGATGAATCCGAGAATTTTTAAAATAGTAAATACATTTAATATAAAATTCCAAGAAGAGTAAAAATGAAAGAACTTTCTAATTGGGATGTTCAAGAAAAAAAATTACCCTTCCTTAAAGTCACCAATATTAATTTGGTCATAATGTTTTTTTTAATGTTCAACATATGCTTTGCTCTACTTGCTTATTAAAAATTTGAGTACAAAATTGTATTTTTTTTCTTTGACTTACGCTTAATTCCATGTAAAAAAAACTGTCATATACAAATGCACTAAATTTATTTAATGATTCAATATTTCGAGCATCGTCTGCCAAGTGTTACAAGCAATGCATATTTTAGGTCAAAAACCTTTTTAATAATCGATTTGGGTAGTTATGAAAATTTAAAAAAATTTCGTTTCGAAAACGAATTGCTAAAATTATTCGAAAACGATTTGCTCATTTTTAAATTCTCGTTTCGTGATTCGATTATATTGAAAATTTCGTTTCGAGAATGAAGTGTGCATTTCTCCCGCTTTCGAAGTCAATAGCAAATCGAGTACGAACTTCCGAGATCTCAATTTCACCTCGAATTCGAAACGAATTCGTTTGTGTTTATTGGGTTACTATCAGAGAACTGCACAAGCCTACTTGAAATCTAATTCAAGTACTTGCTTAAAATAGAAGTTCAAGCTAGCTTGAGCTTGATTATTTTCAATCAAGTATGACTTGTGATTGAATATAAATAAGCCCACGACAGCTTGCGGCTTGCAAGTATGCTAGCTTACAAGCGAATGGCACGAAGTCCCAAGTAAAGGAAAAATTGATGCCTTTGGCAAAAAGCTTGAAAAGCTTGAAATTGAAGGCAAGTATCCAATATAAAAGCAAGTATGCAAAAAATTCAATGAGCTTGTGTAGGAAAAGCTTAAGAGTATTTGGACTTTTAAGAGTTCTGTGGAGCCCGTGCTTAGTAGTTTAAGGGGGTAGCTGATTTCTGAATTGATGTCAAAATTTAAAATTCAAGATGGCGGCTAGGAGTGCCACCTAGATTTTATTGTATTTTTGCGAAATCTTATAATTTTGAAATTCTGACAACGGATTTGATTTCGAATCTAATGTCCAAGTTTTAAAATTTAAGATGGAGGATAGGCCTGCAAACTAAATTTTTAATATAGTGTTGCCACCTACTAAAATGTGTTTTCAAGAGTTTTAAACATCATTTAACAGTGTTAAGGGGTCACTGACTTCGAATCTGATGTCAGAATTGTAAAATTCAAGATGGTTAATAGGGGTGCCACCTAAAATTTTTTATTTCACGAATTCGGTGCTGGAGCAAACACTAGGTAAAAATGGGTCGCTGAGTCCGAATCCGTTGCCAGAATTTCAAAATTGTGTTCTCCTACCTCTTCTGGGTGATATTTTATAAACACCACTCCTAATTTTATTTTTTAATTCTTCGTCTGATTCCATATCACTTAACAAAGCACTTGTGTTCTCCATTACTTATTTTGCACACTAATTGGAACCGCTGCGGCGGCCGTGGCGTAGTGGGTAGTGTGTGACTCTTACGCCAGAGAACCCAGGTTCGAATCCTCCATTCGACACAGAAAGTTTTTTCAATTGAATTAATTTTTTTGTTCGGCCGTCACCTCTCTGCAGACAATGGCAGACCTCAGAGAGTAAAAACTGCCATGAAAAGCTTCTTGAGAACATAAGCCGTTCAGAGTCGGCGTAAAACATGTAGGTCCAGTTCTCGATCATTTGTGTGCAAACATTTCACATCACACACAACAGAATTGATCATAAGAAGCTCGGTCAAAGCCCTTTCAAGGGCTGAAATGGCCATTTCGTTTTTTTTTTTTTTGTTTAATTGGAACCGCTCATGCAGTTGATCTTAGTTTTTGTGCTACAAACAATAACGTGAATCAAAGACGTGAAATTTTAATTAACCCTGTAGCTCCTAAGAATGTGAAAATAGACCACCACCACCCCCCGCCCCCCCCCCCCCATTCGATTTTTTCTCAGCTCGACATAACCTTCCACCTCCGTAAATAGTTGCACTCAATTGCCGGACACCGTGTATACTTGAATTCAATTACTTGAAAAGGCTTGAACTTCAAGTAGGCTTGTGCAGTTCTCTGGTTACTATTGTAAGTTTTCAGGAATATGTCTATTAATATTTTGTTTTTTATTGATTAATTCCCGGTACTTGTTTGACAGAATATATATATATACAAACATATACAAATTAGTATCAAACGGAAAGTATATCAAACGGAGGAGTCACATATATATATATGGCCATTTTTTGTTATATCTATATATATATATATATATGTGACTCCTCCGTTTGATATACTTTCCGTTTGATACAAATTTGTATATGTTTCCATGGAAAATAGTGAGTGAAGTTGTGGTGCTAAATGAAATTTTCGTTGATTCAAAATTTCTTGATATGGAAGAAATTTTTCGGTACTGTATGTATAGTATGTTTTCTCTCAGGCTACAATTAGAACTTAAAGAAAGCAATTATTCGTGTCTTATGGGTTGGGAAAAAAATAACAAAAATAAACGAATCCATTAGACTGTATGTATGCGTCATGCCAAATCCTAGCTTAACTTGAAAGCCTTCCAGGAATGTCTTTCATTGAACTAAGAACAAGTTAATGACATGTCAAGCACCACCCAGTCACGCCGCTCTTTTGTACAAACAAACGCAATGCAACTTGTCCAAATAAGGGACAAGTTTGACAGCGAACTAGATTCACTTCGAAACATAACGACCGATAGACAGACAGACAGACAGACAGATAATAGACAGACAGACACTCTGTCCACTATGGCAAGCATGAAGAAGCAACAAACCAGCGAACAAATCATCGACGTGAAGGCCATCAGATGATATTTATGTGTATGTTTTACGTTTTCTGTATGTAGCTCAACTTGTAATTCCTTGCCTCCAAATTTTTTTTTTTTTTTTTCTCCCTTTGCCAATTCCACTGCCCGCCATCTTTTGATTGGCAAGCATAAATATCTGAAGCTTGTGCTTTATCGAAAGAAGCGTGAAATGTTATTAGTTTGAGACGGAATAATAAATTTGTATTTATATTTGTTTTTGCCCCCCTCCCCCCCCTTTTGCTCTTTACTATGTACACTTCATGTGTTTATAAAATATGAGGAAAAGTTGAAGGAACTTTGGGAAAAATAGTATTTTTTTTTTGTATGGCTTAATTATAAACATGTTATGAATTATAAATATTTGGAATGGAATAAAAAAAAAAATGTATACCAAATCAATGAACTTTTTTTCAGATTCCGTAATAATAGTAAAATTAAACTCTTTATTAGATTAAAGCTTTAAAAAATTAGGCAACACTAGTCATAACGATAGATATATATCTAGGAAAATTCTTAATATACAGCCGTGGACACCTAAATAGCACAAAATTACATGTAGGATGTTTCACATAAATTTAAATAAAATACATAGAGGAAAACAAAAATTTAGTTCATGGCAGAGAGTGGGAAAAAAACCGTACCTAATGCGTAGCGCTACATAAGCAATCAAAAACTTATTCTCTCTCCATTCCGTTTGAAGCTCTTTGATTCAAACACAAGCACTACCACCATCCTGCAAAAATGAGTGACCGGAACAGAATGGTAACGTTGTGTTGTACGAGCATAAAATATAATTTACTGTGTTGTGATTTTTGCTCACCATCGTAAACAAAAACCGTACCAAGTTCCAGTTCGTTTCTAAAATCATAGTTGTTCGTTGTTCGTTTAGGAATGTTATTGATTTTATTATTGCTATTGTTACTGGCGCCAGAGTTTTCGAAAGAAAAACTGTGGCATGCGTCAATGAATTATTTTTTAGCTGCCATTTTTGCAAATTATTTGATTTAAGTTATTTTCTTCAAAAAAACTATGTAGTAATGTATTTGTTGGCCGCGGCATGTTTCAACGTAATCAATCAAATCACTGAACAAGTAATTTGTTTTGCAAAAGAATCGCAATAACCTGCAAAACCAATGCAGAAACAAACGCTGAAACAAACGATATATTTGGTACGGTTTGGTTTTGGTTTACGATGGTGAGCAAAAAGCACAACAAAGCAAATAATGTTTTGTGCTTTTATAGCATAACTCTTCCATTCTGTTTCGCTCTTTTTTTTCTGTGTGTTAAAAGTAGCGTTTGTGATTGAGTCGAAGAGCGATACACAAATAAAGAAGAATAAAGGTAGCGCTCTTTAAAAAAGCAGAACAGATCAAAAACAAACCGATCGATCGTTAAGGTTTTTTTCCATTCTCTGGTTCATGGTATTTGAGTTTAAACACTTAAAACTTAAAATCAGTAGTAACTTTGTAATTACGAATAAAAAATTAGAAAATTAATGAAAAATCTAAAATTGCTCCTTAGCTGAGGTGGACGTATAAATAGCACAATTTGGTTTCTGAAAAAAAAGACAGTGATTTAATTTTATTTTACAATGAGCTTACGAATATGCTAACTAGTACTTGGTACTGTATCCCGAATTGTCCAAAATAGCCCCGACATCTTCGTCTCATACTCTCCACAAGCTTCTTGACCCTATCCTTCGGAATAGAGTACCAAGCCTTCTCAACTTCATAATTCCACTCCATAACTCATCTTAATTTCGAAAATTTGATTATGATGACCTTCACATCATTCCATAAATTTTCTATGGGTTAAGGTCTGGGCTTTGAGCCAGCCAATTCAAAATATTTATTTTTTCCTTTTTTAGCCAATCAATCACAACCTTTGCTGCGTGTTTTGGATCATTATCGTGCATAAAAGTCCACCTTATAGGTATGTTCTCAAATACAAATGGTTCCATCTGGTTATTAAGAACATATAAATACATATTTGTGTCCATTATTCCTGGTATACGAAAAATTGGAGCAACGCCGTGCCAGGAAAAAGCTCCCCAAGCCATTAAATTACTTCATCCATGCTTTAATGATTTTTTTTTTGTATACTTCGGATTCAACTCTTGGCGTTTGGGGCGCCGAACAAAAGTTTTTCCATCTGGTCCAACTTTATTGAATTTAGTTTCGTCAGTCCAGAGCACGTTCTTACAAAATTGGTCTTCTTTATTCACATGGGCCCCTGCAAACGCTAAACGATCCTTTAAATTTTTTTTTTTTTTTGTTAAGAGCGGCTTTCTTCGGCTAATGCGTACATAAAGATTAGCTTCATGTAGTCTCCTAGATACTAGTTTTCGTGAAACATAATTTGCTTTGCTGACTTGAAAGGAGCAGCCTTACTTTTGCGAACTGTAAGTCTATCAGTAGAAGCGGTGATTTTACGCGGTCTAGGATTGCGCGGCTTATTCTCGAAATTTTTTTAACCTTTTGATGTAACCAGCTTGAGTGCATTATAGACCATTTTTCGCGAAATTTTGAGAATATCCGCGATTTCAGATGGGTTTTTGCCTTTTCGACTTAGTTCTTGAATTATAGACCCTTTTTTTCTCTGGAGTGCAATGTTTGCCACGACCCATTTTATTTAGAATCGGCGAAATTAACTGAATAGAACTCTAAAATTTTTACAAACACCCGATTTTGTTAACTTTTATTCACCAACTAACCATGTGTGTTATCTATATGACCACAGCAGATCGTACATGCTTATACAGAAAGAGATGGCCTGAGCAAATAAAAGTAAGTAACGGTACATCTCTCTCGGAGTTTTAAACAACGTCACATTGGAGTCTCAAAAAATTATAACTACAGTTAATGAATGCATTATTAGGTTCAAACGAAACGTTTAAAAAAATAAGTTGACATTTGTGATATTTATGTGTCCATGGCTGTATATTTCAAGCATAAAAGCAAAACTTAGAAATTCCACTTTAGATCCACAGAAATTCCATTAAATAAAAATATTACTGCTAAATTTGTACTTTATAAATATAAAAAACTTATAAATGTAACTTTCAATTTAAAGATAAAATAAATAATACATTACATCGTTGGCACCTCTATGCACCACAACAACAAGGTCAACGACAACCCTCAGCAAACAAATCAAACAATAAAGAAGACGAAAATAAATAAAAGACTAGACAAAATGAGATGAGTGTGTTGTTAAAGGGTTTTTGGAAATCAAAGCACGCATAAAACACATTAAAAATCTTGCTAATGGTTAATAATGGATGGGACTGTGAGGACAAAGAAACTACAGCTATATATATATATATGTATTAAGGATAAAGCACGAAGCCAATCACGAGCTGAAATATAGCATGAATTTTGTTTTTCAATTCAATTCGTTTATTTATTTTTTTACTTGTGTTTTTCTTGAACTATTGATACAGCTGAGAAGCGTAGAAAAAAAATATAGAAATAAATTGATTTTGTGGACGAAGGAAGCTGAAGTTAATAAGAAGCCAGGCATATATTATTAAGGAAAGTCAACAATTTTTGTTAGACGAAATCATATCTTAGGGCTCAATGCAGCTTAAGGAAAAGCTATACAATGCACAAACTTTAAAATAATAAAAATTTAGCAACACAATTTAAAAAACAAATTCGAGAAATTTAATAAAAATTACAGAAACAATGTTAAATGAATCAATTTAAATAAAAAATTGCAACAGTTTTTGATGAAAATTTTATGAATAGACGAAAGTTAAAAATAAAATAAAAAAAAAAAAAATTATAGAAAAAATTAATACTTTATAAAAAGAAAATAATAAAGTATAAAAACAAAGCGTGAACAAATTTTAAAAAAATTTTTAAAAAAAAAAACAACCGACTACAAAATCACTACAAAGTAAAAAATAATTTTAAAAATACTTTTCCTTTTAATTTCTTGGTCATATTTGATAATTTATTTAAACATATTATTATATATGAAACCTTATTATCTTAATTTTTTTCTTATTTGTTTTATTATCATAAATATATTAATTTCTTGATGAATACAAAATCTTTTAAGGTTGGCGCTAATATAATCAGACTGTTAATCAGAAGCGCCAACTTCAAAGCATTTGTATTCATCAAGAATTTAATATATTTATGATAATAAACTAAAAAATCCGAAAAAATTTGTTCTATTAAATTCTGAAAGTTTGTTGGTTATTTCAAATATCTGCCTCTTAAATTTGAATTAGATGTCACATGTTTTGAAATTATTATACCCATTCTTGTAACGAGTTTTATTACCCTAGTGTCAATATTTCCACGCCCCTTTGTTATATAAGCGCCCACTTTCTTGAGCAATATTTCCAATAATTGTGCCTACCCCTGTACTTTATTTCAGTACCCCAGCGTCAATATTAACTGCGATAGTGTTTATCTAGTATTGCCACGCCCATTTATCCAATAACGCATACTTTATTGACCATAATTTTTAATAATTCTGCCCACCCCTGTACTACAATAAATTTCAGTGCCCTAGTGTCAATATTATTCAAGATACACTGTTTTTCTAATGTTGCCACGCCCAGTAGTCGAAATCCGCCCACTTTCTTCACCGTAATTTTTACTAATAATGCCTACCCCTATACCAAATTGCAGTACCATAGTATCAATATTATTCGAGATATACTCTTTTTCTAATATTGCCACGCCCATTTCTCAAATAACGCCCATTTTCTTGACGGAATTTTGTAATAATTGTGCATAGCACTACACTAAACTTCAGTACCCTAGTGTCCATATTATTCGAGATACAGTGTTTTTCTAATATTGCCACGCCCATTTGTCGAATAACGCCCACTTTATTGGCCATAATTTTTAATAGTATTGCCTACCCTTATACTAAATTGCAGTACCATAGTATCAATATTATTCGAGATATACTCTTTTTCTAATATTGCCACGCCCATTTGCCAAATAACGCCCCTTTTCTTGCCCGTAATTTGTATTAGCTGTGTCTACCCCTACACTAAATTTCAGTACCCTAGTGTCCATATTATTCGAGATACAATGTTTTTATAATATTGACACGCCCATTTGTCGAATAACGCCCACTTTATTGACCATAATTTGTTATAATAATGCCTACCCCTATACCAAATTGCAGTACTCTAGTCTCAAAATTATTCAAGATTCACTGTTTTTCTAATATTGCCACGCCCATTTGTCGAATTACGCCCATTTCCTTGCCCGTTATTTGTAATAATTGTGCCTACCCCTACACTAAATTGCAGTACCCTAGTGTCAATATTATTCGAGATACACTAGTATTTATTATTGCGAGATCTATTATTGCCACGCCCAGTTATCGAATACCGCCCACTTGTTTACGGGCACCTCCATGCTTATCATGTCTATCTGTTCCCCAAAAATTATGGCAATCAGGCATATGGTTTAGGAGTTATCGATGTACATACATTTTAAAAAAAAAAAAAAAAAAAAAACAGAGAAACCGACGAACTTGAGAACCTCCTCCTTTTTGAAGTCGGTTAAAAAACTAAAATTTAAAGTTTATCAAAAATAAGAAGCAGCAAAAAAATTAAATTGAAAATGCTGAATGCAGATAAGTCGAAAAGAAACAACAAAAAATACAGTGTCTATTTCTGGGCACATGTTATTATGTATCAATGTTTGCACTATTAGGTTGCATACTTTTAGGTGGCAAAAACCACCAAGGAATAAAGTAAAAATTCGGTTAGTATGTGACACAAACTGAAGTATTGATTATAGGCTACAATCCCTATAGGAACAAACTAACTTGTTTTTAAAAACGACTAATTAAAAAACTAGTTTAATATAAACTAGTATATGAACTACTTTGAATTATATTAAGGCGGCATCCACTTCAATTCTAAATAGTTATTATTGCATTATATATGAAGTAATTGAAATACTACTTAAAAACAAGTGGTTGATAAACTACTTTGAATTATATTAAGGCAGCAACTACTCTGATTTTGACATGTTTTAATTGCAAATTTTTATTAGATTACAAGTTTATATATATTTAACCTTGTTATTTCATCAAATATTATTAACTTTAGGCTTCACTAAAATTATGTTTCAAAAAGACATATTTTTTTTATTTACGACATTGAGCTGCAAGGCAGACGTGGTAAACACACTTTAAAACTGTTAAACTGCCTCAAAACCCTGTGAAACAATTAAAAATTTTTTGTTATTTAAGATATTAAAATTAGAAACTGGTAGTGTTTAACAAACATTGCACAATTGGGACTCTGTACGAAAATTGATTGCTTAACCATTCAGCAAACACCTCATCACTTCAATAGTAAAGACGCTCGCCTTTCCCTACGTAGCGTCGAGTCTGCTCCATCACTTCATTGCGATTGACACTTAAAAGAAGCACTAAACAAAATATCGGTGTGTCCATCCACCATGATTGATGGTTGCAAAGCGTGGAAAATCTCGCTGACACGCTTGCTTAGCTCATATTTTGAAATGAAGCATCAAAAAGCTGGCTCGTGTTAAATAACAGGCGCAGTAACCACACAATTCCGATCGAATTGATTAGATCGGCACCTTCGCTCATGTACCCAGGCGGTGGCGTGTCCGTGTTTGTAAACTGCTTCCGTGGTAGGCATGCTCACATATAAGCGCAGAGTTCCTCCAGCTTCTGGAACTATCACCTGTTGGAAGCAGAAATAGTCCAATAAAGAAAGGAATAATGAAATTATATCTACCATCGCAGCGTAGTTCTGTTGCGCTCCTTGAATGTAATTACTAGTCCTTTTTTGAATTAACTGGCAATGAAGTTTGGCATGAATCACTTTTGAATTATTTTAAAATCAATTAAAGCACTACAAGGAACGACATTTCACAATTTTCCATTAAAAAACTCTGATCCCTTTCAACTTTGTTTACATTTTGCTTTCAGATTTAATATTTCAGAATTTATTTGTGTCGACCAGGTATGATTTATGTATTTTTCAAAACAGTCAAATAAATGATCTCTTTGATGTGTAGAAATTTAAAATTTTTATGCTTTTAGATTCATCTTCAGTAAGTGGAATATTAAATAGTTTTCAATTGGTTATTTTAAAGTAATTAAAAAAATAATTTAAATATAACTACTTTAACAAGTAGTTGAAAATATATGCAGACGAAAGTCAATTGACTTATTTAGCGGACATCACCATACAAAATATGTTAGTTCGTTCTATGGAAAAAAGTCAGAATTTCAACTAGTTGTGGTTGGCAAAAAACTACTTTTTCAACTACTTTTAAATTAGTTGATTTTCCTACAGGGATACGACAAACCAATAATACATTCCCACATAAGCACAACACATACACACATTTACACAAAACCAACACAAAATTATAGGGTTGGCCCACAGGACTGACAAACACTTTGGTAGACGCAAAAAAACAAAGGCCTATATATTTTTGCAACAACAGAAACAACAACAAAAACACCAAAAACAGCAACAACAACAACAACAACAACGACACAAGTTCAACTTTAAAAGCATTGAAAAGCAATTTTGAGGCTAATAAATCCGATTTCCGTAAGCAATAAATTGCACTCTAGTGTGCGACACAGCAGCAGCAACAGTAAGAGTCGGAATAATGCAGCAACGTGGCAGCGGGTTAAAAAATTATATACTTAAAATACAATACAAAAGGGCCCAAAAAAAAAACTGAATGCAAAGCTATTCGATACAAGAGTTCATTGGAGCAATGCAGCTATTGCAGCAGCAGCATTCAAAAGAGGCTCATCACTGAGATTGCTTCGGCGGCATTTCATTGTTTGATGTCGCAGCATTCAAGGACAGCTGCCAAGGGAGGGCTGAAGTTTAGCTGCATTATATGCCAAATATGCGCGTTCGGAAACAACAGCTAGATAGCAGAAATTCAAGTGTGAATGCGAACATTTGACCTGAGTTTTGATATGCAGTGCGTCGCATACACAACAATACACAGTTCAAATGTGTTTTTTTTTTTTTGTCGTTCTTAAAATGAGACTTACCTGTACATCAAAGTTTGGTGGTTGCTGTTGTTGCAGCAAATTACCGGGAGATTCTATTTGATTTGGACCCCCTTGGCCCTGGTGATTCATCATGGGACTCTGCAATAAAAACAATTGAGGTTAAATTGAATTTTGGTTAAAAAGATTGCTAAATTGTGTTGACAGCAAATGATTATCAAATAATAACTTTTGGTTATATCAAAACCTTTTATTCAACTAATAAGCACCGTTACATTACTCACCTGCGCCATTTGCATGCCACCACCTACGCCGTTCATTAATGGTGGCTGTAGTTGATTCATTTGCGCCATCTGATGATGTGGATACGAATTCATTTGTGGTCCAGGACCTTGATGATCCATGGAGCCAAGCATGTGATTGAAATGATGTGGCGGAAAGCCACCATGCTGTGTTGGATCGAGCAAAGTTGGTGGACGTGGCAGAGATTCTTCTGCTGGTGAGGGCTGACGAGAGCCAGGAGTACGACTGCAAATACAAAAAAGAAAAAGATAGAGTTAAAATATTAGTTACCTAAAGTATGTTTAAATTAATTCAATTATTAATTATTTACTTTTGTGTTTGAAAAATTTAGTAACAAATAAGTTATTTTAAAAACACAAAACAACTGTAGCTAAAAAAGTTGTAGAAGCTGCGTTTTAATTGATGCAACACACAGTTTGAGTAGTAGTGTGTTGGCGATGAGCAGACTATTTTCTAAGTGTAGACAACAACCCGAGTACTAAAAGTTGGTTGTGTGACAGCAACTACAAAAAACCTTTTTTAGCACAGTACTGCTATTGCAAGACAATGGTTGTTACATTTGCTAAGTATTGCAGATGCTAGACATTGGTGTCAACATTAAACTGTATAGAATGCAGGGTGTTTACAAGGAAATAAAACCGTAATTTTAATAAATATTTTAATTTAAATTTAAAATTTAAGTATTTAAATTTTACTTTTATTTAAATTATTTCGATTAAATTTAAAAGATTGCTTTTATTTATGCTTTTATTAAATTTTGCATTTTAACTACCGTGGAATCAATACATTAATTCAAAAAATGCCGTAAGCCGAACCTGAAATGTATTTGTTATTTTAATCAAATAATGTTAAAATAATATTATGCAATTATTTAAAACATAAACTGGTAAGAAGTAAAATTTTCAACATAAATAAGTAATTTAATTAGTCTAATAAGTATCATTTTAGTCTGTCAAGACTATCAAGCAAAAGTATTTGAAAGATTTGTACCAAAACAAGGAGGTTTGGTGTGCAACAGGAATATTATCCCCGCTTTTTCTACATTAAGACAACAACGAATGGCTGGACTCTATACTGGATTCTGAACTCTATAATATGGGCAAATTGTACCAGCGGCTTGTCTCTACGATTGGCACGAAAAATTTTAGAACGCAACAATTTCATATTAAGCACATAAAAAATCTTAGATCACACAGAATTACCTTTATCTCTGATAAATGCTTAAATTTTCAGAATTGAATCTTCTTTCAAAATAAACAAAATAATTTAAGTAAAAAAGCTAGAAGACTTTTTATTTAACTTTTTACGAACGATTAAAGCTCTGTCAAAATGGAGGAAAAAACAGAATTCTCTCCAACTTTTTAAAAATTATTGATGCATCATGACCAACTCGATTTTCACGCATGCAATATTTTTACATAGATTAAAAATAATAGATAACAGATAAAAGAAAATAGTTATTAGATAATAGGTAAGATAATAGATAATAGATAAAAAATAATAGATAATAGATAATAGATAATAGATAATAGAAAATAGATAATAGATAATAGATAATAGATAATAGATAATAGATAATAGATAATAGATAATATATAATATATAATAGATAATAGATAATAGATAATAGATAATAGATAATAGATAATAGATAATAGATAATAGATAATAGATAATAGATAATAGATAATAGATAATAGATAATAGATAATAGATAATAGATAATAGATAATAGATAATAGATAATAGATAATAGATAATAGATAATAGATAATAGATAATAGATAATAGATAATAGATAATAGATAATAGATAATAGATAATAGGTAATAGATAACAGATAATAGATAATAGATAATAGATAATAGATAATAGATAATAGATAATAGATAATAGATAATAGATAATAGATAATCGATAATAGATAATAGATAATAGATAATAGATAATAGATAATAATAGATAATATATAATAGATAATAGATAAAAGATAATAGATAATAGATAATAGATAATAGATAATA
The DNA here is from genome assembly GCA_914767935.1 of Coremacera marginata. NCBI lineage: Eukaryota > Metazoa > Arthropoda > Insecta > Diptera > Sciomyzidae > Coremacera > Coremacera marginata. The sequence goes on along the minus strand of OU612043.1, from coordinate 10,108,445 downwards.
GATAAAAGGTAATAGATAATAGATAATAGATAATAGATAATAGATAATAGATAATAGATAATAGATAATAGATAATAGATAATAGATAATAGATAATAGATAATAGATAATAGATAATAGATAATAGATAATAGATAATAGATAATAGATAATAGATAATAGATAATAGATAATAGATAATAGATAATAGATAATAGATAATAGATAATAGATAATAGATAATAGATAATAAATAATAGATAATAGATAATAGATAATAGATAATAGATAATAGATAATAGATAATAGATAATAGATAATAGATAATAGATAATAGATAATAGATAATAGATAATAGATAATAGATAATAGATAATAGATAATAGATAATAGATAATAGATAATAGATAATAGATAATAGATAATAGATAATAGATAATAGATAATAGATAATAGATAATAGATAATAGATAATAGATAATAGATAATAGATAATAGATAATAGATAATAGATAATAGATAATAGATAATAGATAATAGATAATAGATAATAGATAATAGATAATAGATAATAGATAATAGATAATAGATAATAGATAATAGATAATAGATAATAGATAATAGATAATAGATAATAGATAATAGATAATAGATAACAGATAATAGATAATCAAAAGAATAGAATTAAATGTCAAATATTGAAAGCCCTCCAAATAGGGGTTTTCCCCTTATTTAAAAATAATATTTTTAGAAAGTACTCGTACATTACTACATTTAAGATGCGTTCTCTAGAGAGAGGATTAACCCTTTCAGTCACAGAAGCCACTATAGTGGCACCCTCCATATCTTCTTTTGCAGCTAATGACTAAATCGACTTAGGTGGTGGTAATGTTCATGAATAAAAACATACTTTTCTCTACCCACCACGCCTACTTGTGGGCGTTACAAACATTATGCAAAATAATAAATCTCTTATCAGATTAACATGATAATATATTCTGATTGTGATATATAGAATTATATGAAAATAAAATATGAAAATTTGTATACTGGAGTTTGTTTTCGGGTGCGGCGAGTGTTCTGACGCTGTGAAACTAACTGCGTTCTAAGCCGCTTATTCGATTGTAATTCCGTGAGAAATTCTCGATGATGAAATTTTTCCCTGGTTTTTCCCCTGATTTCCAGGGTAAAATTTTGTTCTCCCGAAATTTTCGTTGGGCCTGAATGCCTGCAAAGTAGTGGTGGATCCCCTCTACAAAAATTGTTTGTTCATAAAGCGAAATTCACCGAGCACCTTCCGCAAATTGTTTGCTTAATTTAAAATAAAGTTAAACACATCACAGAGCGTGCAGCGAATTCTTGTTACTCTTTTATTTCTTGTTACTCTCTTTCATTGAGAAAAACACCACGAAAAACTTCACATAAAAAACTTGGTAAGCGTGCTAAAGGTGGTCAGTGAATCCGCCTTAAATATGTGAGTATTCAAACTTTAGGTTAGGTTGTGATACCGCTTGCACACAGGCCTTCATTCAAAATGGAACCAGCTTGAGCTCTTGATGAACCCTATCAGAGCTGTAAAAGAATATAATCATTTGTGATTTAAAATCATTCAAATCCCAATCAATTGATAAATTTTTTTGAAATTTCAGTCACAATCAATGATTTGAAAAAACGAATGCATTCATTTTGAATATAAATCACATGACTTAAAAACACAAATGATTGCATTCTTTTACAACTCTGAACCCTATAAGACGCCGGACGTTAGTCGTTGACAGGTCGTCAAGCTCATGAAAGAAGAAAGAGCCTAAATGTTTGTGCCTTCTTTTGGCTAGCGATGGAGGCGGTTTCTTCCTCTTCCTCGTCCCTGCAGCTTCTACAAAAGTCATTCGAGATAGCTTAACTTTATAATATTTAAATGTATTGCTTCTATTTAATGGTATTGCTTCTTTTCTAAATACTTTCCTAAATTGGTCATCTATCTGAACTTAGTTTGCATTCACAAAAAAATTTCACACACTAAAGCAATCATTAATACATCAATAAAATGATTAGTAATTGAAATAATTATTATAATTTGATAGAACTCGAATCAACAAAGCATTAAAACATTGCTTGTATGTATTAGCAATAATCTGTAATTGTGTACAAAACAAAAGACTTAAGCGACAAACTCGCTGCGGATTTTTCTAATCATTACAAATGAATCATTCATAAATAATAATTTTTTTAATTTACAATTCATTGATTCTATTTTTATTTTGTGAGCTGACTGACTGCTGGCAGCACATTTTTTTTTTTTTTTGATTGTGTTTATTTTTTTTATTGTATTCATTTTAAGTCATCGTGTGATGAGTGGCTCCATCCATAAATTTAATTGTTGGGTCATTAACACATAGCGAAACACAAAACGAAGCAAACAGTGCAAAATATTAATAGACAAAATGAGCTGAGAAGAGCGGAAAAGAGAACCAGTTTTAAGTATTTAATAGGGGGGGGGAAAAAAACAAATAGCAAGAATAGCTAAAACAGAAGTAAGCAAAAAGCGGCAACAGCGACTCGTGCATTTGTGGTGCACATGTTTGTCTCGCTGTCTGTCTGTCGCTGTGTGTCTGGCGAACTGTCTGTTCATTCTGCTTAGTTAGTTAACCAGTTTATTCGTAAAGCATGTTTTTTTTTTTTTTTGCAAGCAAATGAGACATGATCAGTGGCTATGCATAAATAATAAATCGGCCGCGAGCTGTAACTAAACCAAATTAAAAAAAAAAAAAAAAAAAAAAAAACTGAAACAACTAAACTTGCTCGAGACATTGATGCAATTTAATATTATTTAATTTGTTGTTTATTATTTAGACAGATTGTTTGAACTTGAAATAGATTTTCAAAGCTATTTTTGCAATTGACACAACAATTGTGACATACGTAATATTAAAAGCTTTTGCCACAGGGAAAAAGTTTTTTTGTTGTAATGAAATCCTATTAAGTAGTGAACCAAAAACTATTAAAAGCTAATTTTTAATGTCTAGCAGTGCTGCCAGATCTGCATATTATGTCTTATGTAGTAATTTTGTAAGCAGTCTGTGTCAATAACAACGACAATGGTAGCAACAACAGCACAAAGTACAACAACAGCACAAAGTACAACAACAACCACCACTCGTGTGTAGTAAAAACTTGGAAATTTTGCGTATTTTTGAACTTACATAATTGTTATTACGTTTGGCATTGAATAATGTGGTCAAAACGCGCAAATCATGTTAATCATGAATACATACAAAAGTGGGGAGGAGGGCTGTGGGTAGTAGAGTACAATACGAGTAGAAGAGTTAAACGAAAAGAGGCTTGACGAGAGCCGCCAGACCAGCCAAGTCTTGCAACAACTTTGCAAAAAAAAAAAAAAACAAAAAACGAAACTGGTTCAACAAGCAGCAGGTTGGAATTCTTTCTAGACTCATTTTTCTTTTCCTGTTGCTAGTTGGAGCAGGTCGTCAGAGCTCAAAAAAAAAATGGCTACTAAAATGGTGAAAAAAAGAGTATTCGAGATCAAGACGGTCTTGCGTATAAAAAAGCATTGAACATAGTTCACTACAATAATAAACATATTGAATAGTGTTGAATAAAGACAATATTAAGCTAATATAAAATTTTGTTTTAAAAAATTTTGTTTCTAACAAACTTTAATGGTTCCCATTAAAGTGAAAAACTATGCATTAATACGGAATACTGACCAAAGTCAACCGGATTGTAATCCAAAAAATGTAAAGGGTGGTTAAATTTTAAGGGCCGATGTTGAATGTGAACCACACCTAAACGTCAAGGTTTTTTCTGCATATTATTTGACATTTCTCAATTTCAGACTAACTCAATTTGGAACCATGGCTTATTGTGACTTATTATGGCTTATTATGAAAATGGGCGTTCAAATCAAAATGCATATCGTGCACTTCGTGATTTTTTTCGGTAAATTTAATCGTCCAAATGTGCGTACAATCGGAAAAATCGTGCAAAAGTTTGAGCAAACCGGGTCTGTAGGAGATGTGAAAACACCAGTGCATGCTCGTACAGCTCGTACTGCAGAAAATATTGCTGCTGTTCGCGATAGTGTGGCTGAAGAGCCGTCCACCTCAACTCGTCGTCGTGCCCAACAATTGCACCTCTCACGCTCGTCGTTGATGAACATAATGCTTAAAGACTTGCATTTACACGTTTACAAAATGCAATTGACTCAAGAACTAAAGCCTCTTGATCATTTCAAGCGTCTTCAATGGTCAGAATGGTGGCAAGAAATGACAACAGTGGATGACCAATTTTCGAAGAAAATCATCTTCAGTGATGAGGCACATTTTCACCTCAGTGGATTCGCGAATGATAATCCAAGAGTGATTGTTGAACAAGAGTGAAAACCAATGCATCCACAAAGAGTGACTGTTTGGTGCGGTTTATGGGCTGGTGGCATCATCGGGCCGTATTTTTTCCAAAATGAGGCCGGTCAGGCAGTTACTGTGTATGGTGTTCGCTATAGTGAGATGATAACGAATTTTTTATGACCCAAATTGGAAGATATGAATGTGGACGATATGTGGTTTCAACAGGACGGTGCCACTTGCCACATAGCTAACGAAACAATGGCTCTTTTGCTCGACAAATTCAATGGCCGTCGCCAATATCATGTGATTTGACACCGTTGGACTTCTTTCTTTCTGGTTCTTTGAAAGAAAAAGCGTACGTCGATAAGCCAGCAACAATTCAAGAGCTCAAGGATGAGATAATTCGGCACATTAACGGCATAGAACCTCACTTATGCCTCAGCGTCATCGAAAATTTGGACCATCGTATGGAGGTTCTGCCGAGGTCGCGGCGGCCATTTAGCCGATATTTTGTTCCATACATAATTGAACCATACCAATATTATCATAATAAAAAGAAATTACAATAATTTCCTAAATAATTTGTGTTTTATTCAAAATCAACATCGGCCCTTAAAATTTAACCATCCTTTATGTCGCACAGAGTTGCAAAAAGTGAGTTTTTTAGCATTTGGGGGTCAAAAATCTAGAACTTCTAAGCGAATGGAAATTTTTTTAAGCAGTTTTCAGCATATGAAAGAAAAAAAGAAACAGCTCTTTAATCAAAATAGCATCAAAATAGTTCCTGAAATTTCGTTTGCTATATTTTTTTTTTTTGGTGGAAAGCTTGATTTTTTGGAAATGTTTATATATGTTATGTCGTGCAACGCATTGTAGGCGTGTTTTATATCCGATTTGAATCATTTTTAAAAATGTTCTATATTTAGAAGTAGAGGAGAAGGTGTGTGTGCCAAGTTTCAAAGCAATATCTCAAAAACTGTGGCATTTATAAAGCTTTTACCATATATTGTAGATGACGCCACTTTATGGTAAATGGGAGGTAGACTGGTACATACAGTGCCGAGCATTGAAATAGTAGTGCGTATTCGCAAAACAAATTTTGCTACATATTTTGTACCCTATAGTATATTGATGCCGGCCAGTACTAAAATGATATGGCCTTATATGTTACATCCCTGTTGCACACAATTTAAAAATGTCAGAAGCTTACAGTTATTTTGTAGAACAGCTTGAATTGTGTTATCTGCTTTTCTGAGCGAGCATTAAAATAGTAGTAAGCAAGGAAATCGTGTAAAGATTTTGTTTTAACGTCAAAATATTTATTTTGAATACACAAAAAGTAAGTTTTGTTGTTATTTCTTATAATTTGAGCAGTGAAAAATAAAAATTTATGAATCTGCATCCTTTAGTGGGCCGCGGAAAGCATTGCAGTGCAGAAAAACGAGCGATGATACAAAAACTTATAAAAAGCGGTAAAACCTACAAGGAAGTAGAAAAACTCATCGGCTGTTCCTCTACAATGATCCGCAATGCAATTTTGTATAAAGAAAAGGATGAAAAAAGAGGTGGAAAGCCAATTTTATCGAAGGTTGCCATCAGGAAAATTGTAAGGTGTGCTAAAATTCGTCCAACAATGTCGGCTGTGGAGATACGAGATGAACTAAACTTGCCCTGTGGTGTTCATACAGTAAGAAGAAGACTTCGAGAACATAATTTATACGCTCGCAGTCCTCGTAAGGTTCCTCTGCTAAAGAAAAACCACATAACACGTCGTCTTCAGTTTGCACAAGAGCATCTAACTTGGCCTATAGAAAAGTGGAGGAATATACTCTGGACAGATGAATCCAAAATTGTGCTGTATGGCGGCAAAGGGTCTCGCGAGTATGTGAGACGCCCCCCTAATACGGAATATGACCCTCGGTTCACCACAAAAACATTGAAGCATGGTGGATCCAGTATAATGGTGTGGGGCTGTTTCTCCTACAGAGGTGTTGGTCCGATTCACAGGATTGATAGCATCATGGATCAGCACGGGTACGTCAATATACTCAAAAATGTCATGTTGCCATTTGCTGAAGAAAAAATGCCGCTGATATGGACATTCCAGCAGGATAATGACCCGAAACATACGAGTAGACTGGCAAAGGAATGGTTTCGGGTTAATGAAGTTGAGGTTATGGACTGGCCAGCTCAAAGTCCTGACCTCAATCCTATTGAAAATCTTTGGGCTGATGTTAAGAAAGCTGTATGGGATGCTAAGCCAAAAAACAACAACGAGCTTTGGTACGTGGTTCACCGTGGATGGCAAAATATACCTCTTAAGAGATGCGAGACCCTTGTTGACTCCATGGGGAGACGGTGCTCAGCCGTAATTAAAAATAAAGGCCATGCTACCAAATACTAATTCTGTAGTATACTAAAAGATAAATAGAACTTCTAGAAATACATTATTGTTCCCTAAATAACACTATTTCTTATATACTACTATTTTATTGCTCCATGTAATTTTCATCAATTTTAATATTTTTATATAAAAATCATATATTGTGAATATGTAAATCAAAACATTTTTAATGTAGTGATAGTTGGGATAGTACACTTTACTTTTTCAATGCATCCGTTGGCAAAATTATTTTAAATTTTTCACAGTCGGAAAAAGTATGAAATGTTTGTACCCACTACTATTTCAATGCTCGCAGCTGTATATAGC